>CM037088.1:24320433-24957232 GCA_020916435.1 Oxytropis ochrocephala
AAATTAAGCATTACCAAAAATACTCATTCCTTCAAACTCTAGTGTGGTTGTCTGCAATATCTAAAAAAGGAAATATTCATTATGATCAACAGAAACAATAATAGTTGACCACTGAAGAAATCAAGTTTATGGGTTTCCTTTTGGCTCTAACTATAATGATATTGCTTCTTCAAGCATTCTTTTAATGAAAATAAGAGAAAATTATTGATCTTAAATATATTTCAATTTCAATAATTGAAAGGATGACATGAATAATGACATCATGTATATGTGTATGTGTATGTAGATGAGAAGTTATTATTAAGGTAGGAATATTAACAGGTAAGGTTGTCGGGAGATATTTTTTATTTTTTGATGGGGTTCATTCAAATGTGGTCCAAAGTATTGGAAGTAGAGAGAGAGAGAGAGAGAGAGAGAAATTATACTAAAAGGAAGTTCATGCCATCATTTTGTCCAAGTGTTTCATTTCAAGAATCACAAGACCATATCCTATTTTCATTAATCAACTAAATTCTGTTAAAAATTTTCCTCATTCAACCTTAACTTTTATATATGTTATATGAAGGTGGAGAATCATATCATTGTTGGTTCAAAACTAGTTCCCCTTTGTAGAAACTAATTAGATCTTCAATGGAGAAGCTTGTTGGATCTTGTGACAAAGAATACATGAGGATGGCCATGTTAAAGCATGAACAAACTTTCAAAGAGCAGTACATTTTCTATTCCTTCTAGTTACTCTTTCTCAAATTAGTATACTCACTACAAGAAAATCTCGTATTACCAACTACCAAAAATCTCCAGTACACCATACAGTAATCCATTGGCCATCATTACTAACGGCCAATGGATTCTAAAAATATTGTCGATGGCCATAAAAAGCCCATCGATAACTAAAATAACGGCTGATAAATTCTTCCAACGAACCATTTATCTTGATGAGAATTTTTCATATATACAGGTATATGAACTTCACCGATTGTATCGAATTCAAAAGATAATGATGCAAAATATGGAAGCAAGAAAAGGTGTTGAAGTAAGAGAACAAGAGTGGTACTTAAAGAATGTGATTAGTTTAACTCAAAATGCTAATCATGAAAGTGTTCAAGAAAAGCGACAAATCAAATTCGACCTTGAAAGGCCTGTAGAGGAGCAGATAGCAGAATCAGAAAACGGAAAGCTGGAGATGATAGATGAGACTGAGATTGAGCTAACGTTAGGTCCTTCAAGTTACAACCGTAGGAAGAAATTTGAGACACAACTAACTTCAGATTCAGGAAATAGCTTGTCTTCATCTTCAACTGGATCAAGTGATATAAACAAGACAAAATTCAAGAGGATGACACAACATCATAGGAATCCTATAACAAGAGAGGAATCAAATGGAAGCATGATACCGATACGCCTTGTTCAGGTTCCGGATTCAGCCGCAGGATATCAAATTGGACTTAGAAACAGTTATGATATTGAAGAACAGTTAAGACAAGAGAGATTGAAACAGTCACCTTGGCTTTTTCAAGTGTTGAATCTGAACATGACTTAAGAAAAATGTAAGGTGAAATGTGATATATTTAAATTTCAGTTATTATTAGGAGTTTAAGACTAACATTGTGAATGATGTTTTGTGTGGATTGTGGAATGTTCTTCTGCCAATTGTTATCAAGTGTGATGGTGGGGTTTGATATGTCTGGAATTTAACTTGCTGCACTGATCCATTACTATTCACAAGTCACACGCCACTGATATTTTGGTCCAGCAATTACTCATATTCCTTGGTATATTCACTTTTCTTATTATGCAAATATTTGAAAATAGAAAACAAAGTAAAAATAAGATGATGGTTTTGTAATTAGAAGTGAAAAAGAAAGCAGAAACAAAAATGTGTTTATTAGGAATCAAATAGACCATTTGGTATTGATTTTACCAAACTGAGTCAAAAAATTGTCCATCCCAATTACTAACACTATTACATGCAATTCATTCAACAACCTTCAGTTGGAACTCTCGCATTAGAGGTTTGCATCGTCCATGCTGTTAAATATAAAGTTAGTTAGTTAGTCATTGATGTAATCTTACATATAAACCGTTTATATAGAAAGTAGTTGATAAATTCGCCAACTAACTATCTACCAAAATAACCAACTAACTAACTTTATCTTTAATACATACCTAAAGTTTAGTTAGTCAACTGATTTCATATCACGCGGGGAGCCATCCGATATGGATTCGACGGTCTTGATCTTCCGTTGAAGTGTATTAGAACTTTAAAGTCATAATAGATGATTTGGATTGATTGCATTTTATCCTTATAGGGTCGTTGAGGCTAGAACGGATGCATGCAGTAAGTCGTTTCACAAACATACAATTGGGCGTTACACATCGGTGCAACGACACTAGACGCAAGAACGAGCATGGATACGTGCCAAAAACAGGCATAGGGGTGTGCAAAAAAATTGGTAAACTTGAACCATACCAGGCGCATAGTGTTACTGCATGTCACCGGCACATGCAGAAACACATACAAAGTGCTATCGGGAACTAAGAAAATAAAAAGGAATAAAACTCTGTAAATGTAAATTGAGACAATGTTATTTATACACCAAGTTCCACCACAATTACAAAACAGAATCGTAACTAAATTTTAGTTATACAGTTAACTAACTAACTAACCAACTGAAGCAATTGAACCCGAGCTGGTGGTTCTATGCAGCTTGGGTGAAAAATCAATGCAAGTAGGATTTGTCTGATAAAATTGTTGTTTTACTTTCTTTAACGCATGAAGTAGGTAAACGATTTCTTTCTTCTCCCCAAACCTTAATTTATTTTCCAGACATCACATAAGTTACTAGCCAACAAGAAGTTGGAGAACCAGTGTTTGTCTGCTATCAGATGGACAACAGATTCTCTACCAAATATTTAAACAGCTTTTGACATGTTTAGGTTAGGTCTGTCCTAAAATATGTATTAAATTATTACATATAATGTCTTTAGGATATGCATGAATTTAAACCAAACCATGATCTTTTTTGTTTTCTTTGAACTTTTATTATTAGGCCCAGGCTTGGACATTAATAAGGACATTGCTGCTAGGCTGTCACTTGAACTATCACATTTGTTAAAGCTTCTTATCTCAAAGGACTAAATAATTTAGAGTCATACCCCACTAACTGCTGTTTCATGCACTGTATTCTTTCAGAAATCTTATGGTCATTGGAAAGATATATAGTGTCACTGTGTCACACTATTACAAGTTCACGGTTGATCTCGATCTTAACATTTATGAACTCATTTAAAATCTGATAAATTGGGATTTAGTTATGTTCTAGACCTATATATCCGATAATTGGGTTCTTTGATAAGGCAGGTATTTTTCGGAAATTTTGGTTAGGGTTTTCTGTCAAACAAATAAATTCGAAAAGGATGAGATAAGAGGACTCGAATAAGATCATGGGTTCACCATTTGACAGTTTACTTACACACGGCCCCCAATTTGTGTGTGTGCTTTCGAATAGGAAGATGGTTTAGAGAAGGAATTTAGTCGCACAACCAAATGAATAAGAGATTATAGGTCATTGTCCAATTGAATTTGAAGTACTACTTGAACAAAACACGGGACTCACACTCAAAGACGGTAGAACATCACGAATCCTTCGAGTACTTTTCACCGAAGTGTAAAATAAAGTAAAAACAAACTCAAGCAATTCACGGAAATCAATTCCAAGAAAGAAAGAACATCATGAATTCCCCGAGTGCAAGGATTAAAGGAGTGAAAACAAAATGCAAAAATAAGATAGAAGAGTGAGACAACTCGATTGTCAAAAAGAAATTGCAATGAATTGAAAATAGTTTGAAAATTACAAGAGTGTTGGCTCGTACATACATTGTTCACCGCTTATAGCCGGAAGATCATGTGTAATCGGATGTGTTAGGCGTAATAGTTTCTTGAATGTGATGAAATGCCCTACTAGATTACGTTCTAACTAGTATTTATAGAGTTTTCAATTGTAAACCGACCTATTGCATGGTGGGTACATGTCCTTATTGAAAGCGAATCAAACTAAAACTAACAAACGATCTGCGATAATCGCGCCATTATCTTCCAAATATTCAATGCTTTACACTTGTCTCTCGTGGCTTCAATTACTCAAGAAAAAGCTTTCTTTCCGCTTTTCAAACCCTCGCGCAGTTGCTTCAACCTTTGAAATATGCTTCTACCCCTTCGAATTTATCAACTTATCTCACCTTTCGAGCGCTCCTTCTTTTGGGTAACCTTCGCACTTCTATTTTGTTGCCTACTGCAGCTCTTGACGTGTCCTTGTGGCTACTTTTGAATCCGAAATTTGGTCAGTAACAACCTGGTTAATTTGTTAAAACTATAAGCCCAATTTCGAGATATATGTGTCTGCTAAAAGTCGGATAAGCCCAACAATTAAGAAATCCATGGGTAAATGTTGTTAAAGACTTTTTCCAAAGCGAGAAGTTGATAACAACATTCTCTTTGATGCGAGTATTTTATGCGGTTGTTACGGTTGGTACAAATAATAGATTTATCACCAAACAGATGGATTTGCTTGTTAGAAACGGTCCACGGGTTTTTGGTGAAAAGGTGTTACTTAAAATCGTGTGAGTTTCTTGATGATTTTCTTTGCAGTGGTTCGGCCAGATAGCACCAATCGCTCTCGCAGCTTCGGCGGACTTCTCTGGTGATATAGCAAGACATCGGCCACTCACTTTCTGCCGCTATATCACCGCGCGCGGCGAGGATCCAACACTGCAGAGTTTTCGGTTGTAGGGGGAGCTATTACAAATGAGTTCGGGTAGTGGAATCAATTGTGGAAAAATGACGTCCCTTCAAAAGTGTTGATTTTTGGTTGGAGAGTAATGTTGAATAGAATTGCTACCCGGGAGGCGTTACATCATAGAGGTATTCTACACTCTAATTTGGACAAACGCTGTGTATTTTGCTTTGAGGAGGACGAGTCTACTGTGCATTTGTTTCTTAAGTGTAGAGTCATTAGACGGGTTTGGCAGCAAGTTTCTTCGTGGATTGGGGTGCATATAAAGGATTCTGATGACATGGGGACTCATTTTTTGGATTTTGGGAAAATAGCAAAGAAAAAAGGAGTTAGGCTCATTTGGTTGGCAGTTATTTGGAACATATGGATAATGCGAAACAAAATTGTCTTCAAGGGAGAGGTGGCCTCGGTTCCAACAATGATCTCGGGGATTATGGATAGTGCGTGGAGTTGGTTCAAAGCTAGGAGGGGGATATTGTGTGGTTTAGGATGGTCGGATTGGTATCATTCCCATTGGGTTGTCTTACTTCTCTATAATTGTAGAACTTAATATGTACTTTTCAAAGTAGTCGGTGTACTCTTTTTCCCTCCCTAGGTCTTTTTTCCACTAGGTGGCCCTCAGAAGTTTTAATGAGGCCTTTAGGTATAAGGGGTTGGTGCACTTCTTGTGTGCCCCTTAATACAACAAAAGTGCTTATCTAAAAAAAACATTCTCTTTAACGCTTTCACTCCAAACACATTCTATGATTTGATGAAATTCACGAAAGTCCCACTAAATTAATGAGTCTCATTTCCAAAATGGGAAACTCACATGAATTTCACTCAATCTAAGAGTGAGTGTTGAAGGAATAGTGCGAAAGAGAGTGTTGATACTACTTATCTTACAAACATAAACCAAGTTTTTGTGTTGATCTTGCAAGAACAAATAGCAAATAGTCACATTGCAATCTCACGAAAGCAACTTGGCCATGCTATGACGACAATGATAACTAGCTACGACGCTTTAAAATATAAGAGTGTGTTTGGTTGGAATGATTTAAAATTATAAGTAACTCACATGCTTTTTCTTTCATTTTTAATTTTCTTGGGTTTGGATAGAGTAATTGTTTATTTAGAGTTAGGCCATTTTTACAAGTTTCTAAATTTTTGGGATAAAAAATGACAAAAGAAAAGTGGTTTCAAATGAAATTCTCTAAAGAATGAAAGTTGAAACTTTTTAGGGATAATTAAAAAAATTCAAGGATGCATCTACAAAAATATGAAATTTTTAGGGTACAAATCATAATTTTCAAAAAAATTTGAGAGCCAAAATCTAAATTTTGAAAAACTAAAGGAACAATTTGTAAATTTGAAAAAAAATATTGACCCATTTTAAGATTCATCATAAGATCTTATATTTTACAAATTCTCCAAATTTATTATCCACACAAGATATTTTAAAACAAAAGTATTTTAATTACACTCATATTCTCAAAAATTACCTCATCCAAACACACTCGAATTCATAAAGAAAACCCCTACCTGTTAAATATCACACTCCAAATTATTCTTAACATCCTTTACAAATTACATGTTATTGTTGAAACTACAAAATACTCTAAGATATGGAGTATCATGATAATATAATCTTGCACGAGAAGAATCCCGAGTAGGTAGTTCAGTTGGGCGAGCTAAGAGATACTAAAAGAGTGCACCAATGAGTACAAACAGGAGGTCCCGAGTTCAAACAAATAGCTGGACCGCACGAGTTTTAAGATATGGAATGGCGCCAATTCTTATCTGGTTTAACAGGACATTTGAGAGGAGTAGCAACAGGAACAGGACGTAAAAAAGGAGAAAGACGACCAAGTTTTCTAGACAAAGAGTTTAAGAATGATTTTTTAGGCAAAGGAGGTTTATCAGCAGCATTGAAAACAGGACTATTATTAGCTGATGATGATTCAGGTATATATTTTTCAATCTCTTTTATTTTCACTTTCAATTTCACTATCTCTAATTTCAGTTCTTCATTTTCTCTTCGTAATTTGGATACCACATTTGAAGCTGGATATAGTTCTGCAGAGTGGACATTCAATTTGTCAGTACCATGATCCATGTTGTTTTCATGAAGATGTTGTTGTTCATAGTTTAGAACTTGAACCACTGTTTGGACAGGAAGTCTGTTGTTTTGTGCAGCGTGTGCTCGTGCCTCGCGTGATAGTTTCTGGTAGTCCATTATGTTGCATACTTTCTTTCTCTCTGTGTCACTTAGAAATGGATGAGCCTGTCAATTGTTAATTCCAATTTTGTAAGCAGTGATCTTAAGAATTTTATACCAGAGAAGAATACTGGAATTAAAGTTCTATGATAATACTATTGAAAGTTCAACTCTGTTTTCTAGCAAATAAACTATGATAACCTATGAAGCATCGACACTTTCTGACTAAAGATGTGTTGTCTGATGTCCAATACATGTCGTGTTGGACACCGACACTCAATTAGTTTCAATTTACAAATTAAAATAGTGTCTACATGTCTGTGTCATGCTCGGTGTTTCGTGTCTGTGTTTGTGTCTGTGCTTTATAATATCAAAATCTATATGGTATCTAGGTGACAAAAGGAAAAAAGATTAAATATATTTTTCGTCATCACAAATTTAGAGGATTATGATAATTTTGCATAGACGAAAAATGAACCTAAAAATATATAGGGATAAAAAACAAAAATTACAAGACTGATAATCATTGTAACTTGTATATTTCTGTCAGTGGCTATTTCAGCAAGGTAGATTAAGATAGAAGTGTACCTTAAGATAGATGTCTATTGCTCTATACATTCCATCTTCTGTTGTTCTTGATTGTTCAGGAATTAGTTGAGCAAGATCAACAAACTTTGTAACTTGTATATTTCTGTCAGTGGCTATTTCAGCAAGGTAGTTCTCCAATAGCTTTCCAACTCGATCAATATCCCTTTGTGGAGGAGAATAATATTCATCATTTGCATTGTATACTGAATGATTTCCCATTTCAGATTCTAAGTATTTAGTCACTATTCTTTGCACTGTATCCACATCAAAGGATGTATTATCCCCAGTAAATGAATAAGAAGGAATAAGAAGATCATCCAAAACAGCTTGTCCTAACTGCATCGCCATCCTCTTCTCTAAATCCAGCCTGCAAGCAACAGTTGTCTCGAGAAATATTGCATACGAAAGCAACATCGAAAGAAAGCTTACAGACATTGCATTCTTTTCTTCCCTTGGTAGAAGGCTCACTAGTGTCTCTAAAACAATTCTCTTTTCATGCTCTTGTTGTGGTTCAATCTCCATCCTTCCCTTTCCAAATATCTCCTGCATCACAAAATGTAAGGTTCAAGATTTAGTGTACACACTACTAGAAAACCGACAATTACTGACGGTGAAAAGCCATTGGTAAAGCAAGAAAGCCATCATAAATGATACCTTTCTGACGGATTACCGATGGGAATTTTGTCGTCGGAGGGCAGGTGGGAAATAATTACCGACAGTCTTTTAGGATAGCCGTCAATAATTACCTGCTTCTTATTTCCGACAGACATTCCATCGGTAACCAATTGTCAGTAGTTTCCGTCGGTAATTACCGACCGCTAATGGTCTGTCGGAAACGTACGCGGGAATATTTGCCTTCCTAAATTTACCGATGGATTCTGTGAAGTACCGACTGGCTTTTCTGTCGGTAATGACAAATATCAAACGCGTGTTGGACAAGGCCGTTAGAAACTTAAGTTTACCGACCGTTCATTATCCGCCGGTATATGTTGTAGGTAAATCACATATTTCTTGTAGTGACGTTTGAATTGACTTACAAACCACTTATTTGGACTTATTTACTACTGATGGAAATATTCAATAAGCTGTCCAGTATAGTTTATGAAACCAACTTACGAGTTAAGACTTTTTGATTATATGAAATAACTAAGCAAGTGTTCAATTAATTTGTTTATCTAAAATTCAATATAGAAAACCAAATTGATATGAAAGTTTAATTTCTTTTATTAGTAAAGGGTCTTACCAAGCCTCTGAGAGATTTCTGTGCATAGAGCATTATAATAGGAACAATAGCACAATGTTTAAACCCTCTAGCCATCATTGCAACAAGAACTCTTTGAAAAAAGTCAATTCTAAGAACTGTTAAATCTTCAGCCCACCACTCAACTCCTGGCCTTTGCTGAGATGACATGGAAGACACAACTCCTTCAGTGCTACTATCACTTCTAGCAGATGAACAAAATTGGCTTTCTTTAGAAGCTATATAAGCAATAGCATCTATACATCTACTCACCAATTTTGCTTTCTCTGCAGCTGGAAAAAGTGTTTCTGATATATGTAAGATAGATACAGCACCTGACATGCTCTTAAGTGCCACTTCATTCAAGTAAGAGTCAGTTCTTCCAACCAAATTTCCAACTGAATATTCTTCTGTCATCTCAAGATACTCTGCCACGCAGCGTAGCATCGCAATGTTTTCAACGCTGATTTCGAAGTTTATTCCGTAGCAGAATTTTGCTGCTAGTTCAAATGCTTCTGCTCCACCAGGAACATCATAGAGTTCTATTAATGACACATCAGCTTCACTAGGTTCTGAAATAAGCTTCCTTATGTAACCACTCTTGGAAATTAATGGAAACTGCAAATTACAAATAGAGATATTGATGCTATTATCCATTTAATGATCATTAGAATAATAAGTTTGATACACTACCTTATGTAACGAAAAGGAAGTTTCACCAATTTGAACAGTTAGATCACTTGGAATCTCCTGGGAAAAATTCCTATGACAAGTAGTTCAACTCATGAGTAAAGAAAAGGTTAGCATAAGATATATATGCACCAAAGAATAATGAGTTTTATTTAGAAAGATCAGAAGTATACCATTCACTTGTTCTCTTCATGGCACCAGAAATAAGTTCCTCCTTCCTCACTCCACAGAAACACAATTCTAGCTCATTGTAGTTTCTTTGCCTATATTTGAGGATGAAGCACATAAAAAATTATGGAAAAAGATTGAGACAGTTATAGGCGCGCAAGTTCACTTTCAATTTAGTCCCTAGAATTATTATTATTTCAAACTTACCCCAAAAATTGAAAAGTCTCAATCATGAATAATTGATTTTAGGGACCAACTTAATTTTTCCAGCTCCTACAATTGTATTTCAAGAATAACTAAATTGATTGTTCACTCGTGGGTCATGGTTCAATTAAATTGGTGAGAGATATTCTGGATCATGGTTTTAATCGCTTTAAACCGCTCAAACCGAGATGAAAACCCCATTGAACCGTTCAAATAACTTCACCATATATACACAGTGCTGGTTCATGGTTTTACCGATTGAACCATTAAGTTGGTTTGATTTTTAAAACACGGTTAAATATATTACTCTACATGACAGAAGGGTATATAATATAGCCTTAAAGGAGCAGAGAGCAGCTTACTTTATTGTATGGAGTATCATCACCCTTTGAAACTTTATTGAGTGAGAGATTCCATGATAAACTGAACAAGTAACGAAAGTAGAGTTAGAACCTGATCAAGCTCATCAAACAAATTAACACTATTGAGCGTACATGCAATGCAATGAGTATTTTCTGCATGCAAATTAATATTGGTATTTTAGACGTTATTATGTACCTTGCGATATGTGATGTATGCTTTTATGAGAATTTGAGTGGAAAGAAAGGATTGATGAGTGTGATATTTGCATATTGATTGGGGATCTATACTTTATTCAACTTGCAAAGTCTAACTCACTCTCATCCACAATCACAAAGGTGCCCCCCCTGCCCATTAAGATTTGCCTGATATCTTGGTCTGATTGTGTGAAACCACTGTATCATGACCAAAAACAAAGGAAATTATTACCCAAAAAAACAAACTATGTAAAAGTGTGCTGCACTGAATTCCAGAAACAAACATGCACCTTCATCCAATTTTGTTGAAACTGCCAAAAGAGAAAATGGTGGTTGATGGACCATTACATCCTACACAGGTCAAGTGTTTTTGTTTTCTTTTATAAAATAAAGCAAGATTAATAGCTTATAAGACATTTTTTTCTTTCTCTTTTTTCACAATTAAACAAGTAGATTATTGATTAATAATATCAATAGTGTACTATCAACTATAGCGTATGTGCTTATAAAAAAAAACTATAGCGTTTGTCGCCCAATTGATGAGCTAAGGGAGTCCAGGCGGGAAATCTAGGGTTTTGGGTTCGTTCGAATTCCAACTTAATAAAGTCTCAAGTTAGTGTGGCAATAGACAAGCTAACAAATAAAAAGTCTATACAATCATCAAGTCTTTGTTTGCTTTCTGTGTTTTATACCATAGAGGTGCTTGGTAGAATATTGTTCGGATCGGGCTAAGAAGCTAGGAGTCTTAATTTGGGCCTAACAAATGGTCCAATCACATGAGTGAAGCGTTCTTCATTGCTAATCTGCGCTTACAGTGTCTTACTTTGGCAATCAATGCGCACTGCGATTATCAATGACTTGCAGCGCACATCCAAATCCTATGGTCGACAGCGCACCATGTCACTTATGTGTTGGAAGCTCCCCAAGCACATCTAGTGCCTATAAATACCAGCTCACCCCCTATGTCAAGTGCACATTCACTCTACTTACCTCATTCTTGACTTCCCCTCGACTTGGACTTTGAGGCACGGCTTCCACAGGATCCCTACCAAATATTCAAGACCTGACCACCGGGACTCGAGTAAGGTACACATCAAATATCATCGCCGACAATTGGTAGTGAACGGATTGCTCTTGTGCACATCCAAGACATTTTGTATCCTCTTGCTCAGTTGCTCCCTCCCCCATGCATGTATGAAAAGTTAATAACGTACGGTCACATTTAGACACAAAAAACATGTATATAAATCCACATTAGTACCAACCAAGGACCTTAATTTATTTATTAGATTAGATTGGGTATCCAAATAATGCAGTTCAAACATCTTAGGTCCGTCCACCAAATTAAAGACTACCAACCAACCCCACAACACCTTGCTATTATATTGTTTTCTTTTTCAATTAATCAATCAATCAATCAATCCATTCATTCCCTCTTCGTTACCAATAAGCGATCGACAAATCAAAATAGAAAGGCATTCACAATCAGAGCATGGCTTAAAGTAGACTGTCGTTCTTGTCGTATTGCTTAAATGGTGTGTAAGATTAAAATTACTATTATTAGTTTCCATTTCAATCAACAACAACAATAATAATAGTCGGATCTCTTTCTTTACAAAGTCTTGCACAACTTTAGGACATACTACTACGGTAATGTTATATAGACATGAGATTTTAGACAAAAATCGACAAAAACCAACTTACAACACCAATTAACAAAGTTTTTTAGATTATTAGCCAAGTGATCAATTAACCAAAATTTTAATCAACGCCTCGAAAACTGTGAAAAAGCAGGTTGGCTAATTGTCATCACATATTGATTTGGGAACAAAATGGACTCAGTCAGTCAATTTACTAACCTCGCCGCTAAGCTAAATTAGTTTTTATTGAAGCTTAGCGGCGAGGTTCAGTGATTAAATGATTTGACGAGTCCATTTTGTTCCCAAATCAATATGCTTTTGTTAGTGTTGGGTTACTTATAAACAGATGCAATGGTGGTATAAACAATGTGTTTGATTTGGCTTAGAGGACTTGCAAAGAATGTCAGATCTTCAAAGTGGATTTTGAAAAGGCATAGTATGATTTTATTAGTTGGTGTTTTCTAGATAACCTGTTGAGGAGATCCAATTTTGATTTCAGGTGAAGAGCCTAGGTACATGCTTTGTGTTTTCTCAAAGAGTCTCTTTATGTTGTTGAATGGTCGTACCTATTAAGAAAGATAATAGCTAGAGGGGTCCAAACAAGGGGGACTATCTTCTTTTCCTTTCTTGTTGGTGGTGGATATATGGTTAGGGATGTTGTGTTCTTAAAGTTTAGGGATGCTTGTGTTTTCTCAAAGAGTCTCACTTATAGTTCAGGAAGCTCATTGTCATCAATGGCAAAGCTACATCCATATTATTCTACGTTAATTAATATGGGGGCAATTGCCTCCACAGTAAAAATAATTTGTTTTTGGTAGGGTTACAAAATAACAAGTGAAAGGAAAAAGAAAAAGAAACAGCGAAGAAAACTATGAGCCTAGCTTATCCAATAGAAGCATGGATGGCGCCAATGGACAAACTAGAAGAGTGGGAACCCTTCTTAGCCATGAAATTTGCCATTATATTCTGGTCATGTAAAATAATTTGTTTAAGTACTTGATAAATATTTTTCACCCATGAACTAATTATTTTTTAAAAAGAAAGTAAATAATTTTACGAGATACAATGAAGAATAATTGATATTAATGTTATTTTAGCATTTTTTTTTTCTAATTTGTATTGTTTCATCTTCTAACACTTTAGACAAACATTTATTTTAGAAAAAAGCACACACAAAAAACTTATGTATTTTGAATAGGAGCAAAAGATAAAAAAAATGTTTTCAATAAAACAACACAGAGATCTATTTATCCTCTAAGAAATAAAAACTAATTTAGCTATTAAGAATTCAAATATTAGTCAGACCAGTCTAGGGGAACTAAAATGTTCATAAATTTATTTATTTACAAAATAATATTGTGATCAATATTTAATGATTAAATTAATACTTTTTAATTCTCAGACTAAAAAAGTCTCTATTTTTTGTCCACCACCAGTTTAGTTCTTGACACTTTTTATTGTTGAATTATGCATTTTTTTAGTAGGGATCGATAATCCTTTTTCTATAGAAATAATAGGTTTTTTTGCCCCATTATAAATTATTAGGATACGCCACAACTTACATAGGAGAGAGAATTCGCCATTATGAGACGTCGATGGATAAGGGTGTTGGCCCCGAACCAAATGAATAGGAAATCGAAAACCTAAACAAATCAAACCGAAAACCGCAAAAATCGCTTTTATCGATTTTGTTCGATTATTTTTTCATCAGACCGCGACGGTTCGGTTCGCGGTTTTGATTTCAAACCAAACCAAACCGCAAATGTAACACTAACTTAGTAACCTAAATGCAACTACAACTCAACTCTTACTAAATTTCAAATTCAATTAATTATTGGAACCAAGAAGCGAACATGATAAATTTATATTATGAATCCGTGAGGGCCTAATCGAGAGATTGGAAAATACTCACACGACTTTATAATGTTTTTCGTCTATGAAGCACATGCTTCGAGACGAACACTGAGACACTGTTGATGTCCAAAATATAGGATAATCGCACAACTTTATGGTATTGTTCGTCTAAAATAAAAGATTTTATATCCTAAAAATAAGTATCATAGTTAAAATATTTCCAAAAGTTAATTGTTTTTTTTTAGAAAAATATAACAAGTATCCGAGAAATGTCCAAACACTATCTTGAAAGTATCCAAAAAAAGTTATAAACATCACACCGTAAAAGAGTATCCAACACATATCGTATCAATATTAACAAGTATTGGTGTTCGATTCCGACACGGACACGAGACAATCAGAAGATAGGTGTCCCTCCTTTATGGTGTATTTGGTAGAAAAGAAAAAACAGGAAGAGAGAAAGAAAGAAATAAAGAAATAAGAGAGAGTGACTTTCTATTGTTTAACACTCTCTATTCTCTCATTCTCTCTTTCGTTCCTCTTTCTTTTCAAGCAAACACACATTTGTGTAAAATAGTACTATATTAACCATCTCCCTTTTTCTCAATTATATTTCTCTCTTAAACCAATCAATAAAAAGGAGTCTGGTTTACATCACTAAATGAGACATTTAGTGATAGTCACTAAAGGGATATAAATGTAATTTAACAATTAATACAAAAAGAATAATTTAATATTGGTTTTATGTGAGTTCAGATTAATTAGACATTAACTTTTAAATTGTGTAATCATTTAAATTAATGGCGCTAAAACATAGGAGATAATGGTTTTATTAGTTATTTATATTTAATTAATTATATAAAGAATATTTGATAGTACTCTCCTATAATAACAACCATTGAATACAATTTAAGTAATATATTTATCATCCAACGGCTAATATAGATTTAGTGATCATCACTAAGCAAAAAGCTTAATGATGTAAGGCTTAGCCAATAAAAAATTACTCTCTATTCCATTTTTTTCTTATTCTACCAAACACACCCTCATAGTTTTTCATTGCAGAGTAGAAGAAGCAAAGAGAGAGGATGATGACATGGACAGTTTACACCCCGCAGGAAAGAAAATGATTTCCAACCCTTCTGAGTCCTGACCTCAAAACATTCCACAAAAAGTTACTCTAAACCCGGCGAACAGAGTTACTCTTCACTTGACCTTTTATTATTTTTAATAAAAAATTAAAAGAAATGAGAATGTAATAAAGTATGTGTAATTATCGATACACATACGTTAAATATGCTCACGAATCTCCAGCACCACTCCTCCGCTTCTTGCTAGTGTGCACCCTTGTTGCCTTGCGTGCGCCGCTTGCGCAACCTCCTAACCTACGCATCCCCATCGAAACTAACACCACCACTATCCTCCACCAACGCCACAAACCTCAGATCTCGAGTTTCAATTTCGAAGGCATGTCGAAAGCTCGTGTTTACACCGATGTCAACGTTATTCGCCCTAAAGAGTATTGGGACTACGAGTCCCTCACTGTTCAATGGGGGTAATTTTCCCAACCCTAATTTTTTTGTATTTCTTGTTCTTAATCTCAGTTTTGTTTGTCTTGCGAGCTTTCTGTTATGCTATGATTTGATTAACGATCTCAATTTAGGGGGATTTTAGGTTATGAGTATAGAGTGTTATGCGAGCTTTCTTTTTGTTGAAATGAAATCTCACTTTTGTTTGTTTTGCGAGCTTTCTGTTATGCACTTGGTTACTTAGGTACTGATTGCTGTTTTACTTGTGTTACAACAATTTCATGTCAGATTTTTACTTGTTTTTATTATAATTGCATCCCTTTTGATTGGATCTGTTCCCTTGCACTGTTGTATCTGTGTATGAATCCTATTGATTATTGAGAATCATGAATTGATGGCATTTTTGTGAACTGGATTTTAGAGTTTACTACATATGAATGTTTATTGTATGACTGATTAAGGTTTGTTTTTCATCTTGTTAAGGCCAAAGTGCCGTAAACCCCTTGTTATTTTTATTCTGATAATACTATTAATCATCGATGTTGTATATGTTTCCTTTTCAGTGATCAAGATGATTATGAGGTTGTACGAAAAGTGGGAAGGGGAAGTATAGTGAGGTGTTTGAAGGCATAAATGTTAATAGCAATGAGCGTTGTGTAATCAAGATTCTGAAGCCTGTCAAGAAAAAGAAGGTGAGCTTTTGTTTTCACATTGATGTTGCTTTCTAGTTTTTACTCTTCCTTTGGGACTTGAAGAGTAACTATGAATTTAGCTAGCCAGGGATGCTTTGTTTCAACTATTCTCTTAAAATTTGCTGCACAAAGAATAATATTATTTGCACAACTAAATTTCTCACATACTCTTCACAATCTTCTTTGTATTGGATATCAACTGGACCACTTTGCAAATTCTCACTAACACGCTTGTGTAACAATTATTTTCATAACTTAAATTCACCATGAGAAGACATAATGTAATTGTCTTTTAATAAGAAAGGGTAGAAACAATTTTCACAATGAGTCAAGCAGGACATGGTGTGATTCTGCAATAAACTGATTCTGCAAATCCCATTTTGAAATTGTAAGTGGAAATCGTCCAAATTAAGTTGTTCTAGCACTAAACCATCATTCCAATGGGTGAGTGGATCAATTAGGGCATGAACAAAGTCAAATTCAATTCCAATTTTTTTAATTGGAAAAGCTCATAAGTATGGATTCAGTAATCTATAATATATATATATATATATATATATATATATATATATATATATATATATATATATTTAGATAAGCAGTAATCTATATATCAAATCGCTATTTTGAATGCATTAAGACATTGTTGAAAATTTGTGTTAGCTTAGCTTTAATTTTTCGTTTTTGTTATATGGTGTTTCGTGTACTATGCCATTTCGTTTCTTCTGAGATTGTTGCCTTAATTTCCGAAAATTTTAACATTATTTTGCAGATCAAAAGAGAAATAAAAATACTTCAGAACCTTTGTGGGGGGCCAAATATTGTCAAGCTTCTTGATATTGTCAGAGATCAGCACTCTAAAACTCCAAGCTTAATATTTGAGTATGTCAACAGTACAGATTTTAAAGTTTTGTATCCAACCCTGACTGATTATGACATACGTTATTACATATACGAGCTGCTTAAGGTAATGTGATCTTCAACCTCTTATGGTATACTTGGACTGCTGCTCTCTATGTGCTCTATAATGAATACCTTTTCCTTAAATTAAAAGTAATTCAGTACTTAATTTTTTGTCTTGGTTTATACTTATATGAATTTTGCATTCGGTTTACGTGAATAGGTTGTTGCCTATGCATTGTTAAAAAAATTATGTTGGATCGGTGCAAGATGTGTTGAGAACCTTTCCTTGTTACATGAATGCTGTAGTTTTTTAATCGCAGGCCTTAGATTACTGCCATTCTCAAGGCATAATGCATAGAGATGTCAAGCCACATAATGTTATGATTGATCATGAATTACGAAAACTCCGCTTGATAGATTGGGGTCTTGCTGAATTTTATCATCCTGGAAAGGAATACAATGTTCGTGTAGCTTCGAGGTAATGTTTATTCACAAATCGACTTGGTCTCAACTCTATTACTAAATGCCAAGAAATAGATGTAAATAGATGAGCCTAGGATATTAATATCAATATTACTATTAATATACAATATAAAGCAAAATCACCATGGTACTAAGGTATCATTAGCATGTTTAAGCATGGAAAGGTTATTGGAAATTTTGCATGCCAAGCATCTGATGCATCAATCTGATCACTGACCCTAGTGGGCAACCAATATTTTGCATGGAATAAAAAGGAATAGAAGTATTGACATACTTAGCAAGTGTGATCCTCCCCTGATCCTCCCAACCCTATTCAAGAGATTAGTTTTCCAATTGATCCAGTGGCTAGATTTTCCTCCCCAGATAAATGGCCTCACTGATGCATCAATCTGATCACAGACCCTAGTGGGCAACGAAATATTTTGCATGGAATAAATAGGAATAGAAGTAATGACATACTTAGCAAGCGTGATCCTCCCAGCCCTATTCAAGAGATTAGTTTTCCATCCTGCATGCAATTTGAACCTACATAATAGCATGTATACATAAAAATAATATTCTCAGTAGGGAGGATGGTATACCGACATGGCAATTTATAGGGATATTTGAGCCTATTAGGCCTTGCTGAAGATGATATTAAAAGCATACAAATTAGTCATCCGCTTCCTGTGTAAGGGTTGTTAAGTAGAAGGGGTCAGCAGGAAGAAACTGGTATCCAAGAAAGGTTTTTAGTGCTAGTTTAGAGGTATTTTAGTTTATAATTCAGAACGAGTCTCTCTCTTCCAGTTTAGACATATTCAAGTGCTTTGGTATGGTTACCTAAACTTCTGTCAACTCTTGTTAGTTGCGTGTTTTAGGTCCCTACACCATATAAACATTCTTAGCTTCATTCTAGGCCAGCTTTAATTTACTGTCCCTGTCATTTTTCTTATTTTATTTTCAATTTGCTTATAATTGTTAGATAGGCATAAACTTGACAATAAAAAACGATTGTTAAATCTTCCTAGACTTCTATGCTATTGCTATGTGAGGACACGACTTGTGGTTTTTCAAGTTCTTGAATGACACTGTTGATAAAATTTTATGTGCTATGCTGTTCTTTCTCAGATACTTTAAGGGGCCCGAACTTCTAGTTGATTTGCAAGACTATGACTACTCATTAGACATGTGGAGCCTTGGCTGCATGTTTGCTGGAATGGTGAGAATTATACCTATGGGGGCATTTGCTTCTTGGTTGTGAAAATTATTCCTGTGAATAACGTCCCTAGAAAAATAACGATGTGAATTTTATCCATGGGTATTTCTTAAAAAGCGTTTGGCTACTATGCATAACACTCCAAGGAATCATTTGCTGTTGGATTAGGGTATTAGGGTATATAGATAGTTGTTCCACATATTTCATTCCCACCTTCAATGTTTTGAAATTATTCCTGTGAATTACTTTCCTAGAAAAATAATGATGAGAATTTTATTCATGGATATTTTTTTAAAAAGCTTTGGCTAATATGTATAACACTCCTGAGAATCATTTGTTGTAAGGTTAGTGTATTACGGTAGAGTTAGTTACACAAATTTCATTCCCACCTTCACGGGAACCTTTATTTCCCTGCTGTTCCTTTGGAATATAAACATGGGGGAGTGGTTGTTATTTTCTTCCTGCAAATGTTTTATACTCACAAATAAGCATGAGAATCCATATTTCCATCCTCCACATTCACGGGGATGTGTTTAGAAACACACACTATAGGGTACAATGTATTGATTATATGTGACATTTAATTTTGTTTGAAGTCTAGCTTTGAATATTCATGTGGAATATCATGTAATACTGTGTTTTGATCATTTTACTTCATGTAGATTTTTCGCAAGGAACCTTTCTTTTATGGTCACGACAACCATGATCAGCTTGTAAAAATAGCTAAGGTAACATTCACGATTAAATTACATAATTATCATGTTGGAATGCAAGTTTTTTTTTGTACCTGTGTTGCAATGCAAGTAAATGTCGTATATTATTTTTAGACTACAGTGATAGTAATATACTAATATATTTAAATAATTTTCAATTATTCAGAGCCTATTTACTTTGAGAAAATGTTTTTTTGGTTTTCACTTTTAATTACAAAAGGCAAAAGTGCCACATTGTTTTCATGTTTTTCGTTTTCAATTTGTATAAATGTAGTCTGTTTTCTATACAAATATTTGAAAATGTTAAACAAAATGAAAATAGGTGTCATCTTTGTAAATAAAAGTGAAAATAGGAAAGAAAAGCTTTCCACTTTTGTTTCATGTTTTCACTAATTACAAAATACACCCTTAATGTTACTGATAAAAAAACACCCCTTAATGTTCACTTCATCTCGGATTTCTAGAGATTGTATAGAAAATAGTGAAAAAAAGAGGCAATATCGTGCTACAGAACTCCCTCCAGGAAAGGGTTTGGAGAAGGGTCCATTTGTATAGTCGTTTCTTGCGTTTGCAAGAGACTGAGCCCATAACCTCTTCTACATAATATTTGCTATTTCATATACAAATTTTGACACCCAAAAACAAACTGAAAAAACACGACACTTCTTTAATAACTAGTGAAAATACAAAACATTTTCTCAAACAAGTCCCAAGCATACGCATACTAAAAAACATATTTTATAGACATAATTTTTTTGTACATCTAAAAAAAGCTTAACTTGTCATCTTTTGCATGTGATCTGCAGGTTCTTGGGACTGATGAACTGAATGCATATCTTAATAAGTATCATCTGGAGCTTGATCCTCAACTTGATGCACTAGTTGGAAGGTATCATCTTATTCCTCTATTTGATTTTCTTCATATTTCAAGCAAATCCGATTTAGTAAATTAACATCTCCTTCTCATACTATTTTCCATATGGCAATGAGTGCCTCTCTGAGCCCTTTTCTTAGAAGTTCGCTGCTTTTGCTTTTGTTGACTTTGTTTCCTCACGATAGGTAGATGAAGATATATTACTGCTTCCTAACAACTTTTTGTTCATACTGTGCTATTTCCTTTTCCAGGCACAGTCGCAAGCCTTGGTCTAAATTTATCAATCCAGATAACCAGCATCTCGTGTCTCCAGAGGTCATTAAATCATTAAATCAAATGGCATTGGGCCTAAAATTAATTTATAATTCAATTTAACAATTCTCATTCATGGATTATAAATATTTGAATTTTTTCGGCATGCAGGCAATTGATTTTCTTGATAAACTCCTTCGATACGACCACCAGGATAGGCTAACTGCAAGAGAAGCAATGGTAATAATAAAGAACTCATTTATTAAACGTAACATGGTTCTTCTGTTGTTCTAGTACCTTTATTTGCATAAATATTTTTATGATCTTTTCATGTAACATTTTTTCCCTGATGTAAATCTTGTAGGCACATCCGTATTTCTCTCAGGTAAGGGCTGCAGAAAGTAGCAGAATGAGGACACAGTAACTTCATGTGTGGACCCTTAAACCTGAGTTCCTTCATCTGGGATTGTTTTATAATGCCCTAACATTCTGCAAGATTTTTATAATACCTTAACATTCAGCAACATTTTTATAATACCCTAACATTCCCTAAGGTTTTGTATAATGTTTAGTAAGTTTTTTATTTAAACAACTTTCAAGATGATAATGTGCGACTTGGCTATGAAGAAACCCCCCTTATCTCTCATTCAGATCCAAACACCCAACATGTTCGAAAAAGATTCAGTGCCGGTGATTGTGGTACCTTAGGGCTTATTTGGAAAGGAAAAAACTAAGGAGAAAATTGTATAAGATGAAAGAAAATATTTGAGGAGAGAGATAGATACAAAAAGGCTAAATGTATGGGTGTATTTCCCGCTCTAAAGTCATCCAATCCTTTCTCGTGTTTGTTTGTTGCACGCCCTATCATGAGGAGTATTAACCGGCTTTCTTGTGAGTCCTGCTAGACTATAAACTTCAAAGAATAATTGCCCATTCTGCTTGCTTCTGCACAGATAGATTCTACAACATATTGAACGAATATTCTTGAAGCTTTTCGTATATAGAGTCCATTGAGCCGCACATCTGATAGAAGATTGCTTGCTTCCGACATTCCACACTTTTTGGACAGTCTACAAACAAATGCGAGCAAGTTTCTATCTCATTTTTGCAGAACGTACAATTTGATTTAGGCATAGCACTTGTTTTGTCTGAAGAGTTATTACTCTATTTAGATAGCACATGTGTACATGCTCTTCAAAGGAAACTCTTCACTTGTATCCAACAGCTTGTTCATGCACAGGTGATAAGCGCATTTCACCGTATACTTGCCATGATTGCTTCCAAGCCTATCAAACATCTTAAGGAAAAGGGCATTATAGCTGACAATAATTTACTCATCTATGCTTGCAGAAATCAAAATACATGCATAAAAAACTCCTTATTGCAACATCTTTAATAATGTGCCGTGTCGAGAGAATTAAGTTTTTTTTATAAGCCATTCTATATTTGAGACCCTCTATATTTGAAAACCCTCTATAAACCCTCTATAACTTTTTGCCTTCAAATAAACTCGAAACCAGGATCACAGCTAACTTATATTAGGCTTAAATACTTGTCACCTCACCTTACTACAATTTTTTTTTTTTTGCAAAACAAATATTGCAAAATCTAAAAGTATCCAGTTACCCCTCCCGATAGTTTTGGTTAACGATGGTGTTTGTTAATTGTTGATGTGGCTACTTAGCTGGATCACATATGTGGCTGCCACATCAGCAACCAATGAATGGCTGCCACGTAGCACTTAGAGAGAGAGAGAGAGAGAGAGAGAGAGAGAGAGAGAGTTAGATTTGTGTAACCTAACTTATATTTTAATTTTCTTCTTTTTCTCTTTTGTATATTGAATTCATGAGGAAACAGAACTGTTTCCCACATCAGACCATAGATGCTAAAATATAATTCTTCTACTCCTTGTGGTTACACAAATGGTCTATTCCTTCATGTAGAGAAAGTACTAACATAATCAACATATATATTTGCTTCATATATCTTCTTACCGTTGCTAAAACAATTAGACATTTGGAGTTTCTCCTCCATTGAACCACAATACCACCCTTAATAATGAATCACAAAAGAACAAGCTGAGGGGTTTGAGAATAAAAACCATTCATTAGGCATACATAATAAATAAACTAATTAAGCTTGTGGCAAATCCAAGATGATAATAAGAGGTACGTACACAAACATTGAAGTATATATAGTCCAACTAAAACAAAGTAGTAGCCTAGCTAGGATAATTGTCATTACAAAAGTAAAGTTGCAGCAATCAAATACTACATTCATTCATTCACTATCATATTTCGGTGTTCCTTCGGAAAATGACGATAGAGTTCCAGGAATTGACGTGTCCTAGAGGAGGAAACTCTTTAACATACCAAAGCTTGCGCCGGCACCTCCGATATTCAGGTACTACAATACACACACAGAATTGAGATTGAATTAAACATGATGAAACATTAGTTCTTAAAAAATATACAAATGAAATAAGAAAGAACAATACCAATCCGGATAAGTTTCAGTTTCCATTTCAGGCTCGTAACTAAGTTTGTTCTTGGAAACGCGTTTTTTTTTTCATTTTCTCAGAACCTGTAAATTGATTTAGAGTTGATAAGAAATAGATAAGATAGAGTGCTACATACAGAAAGATGAACAAATGTGGTTAGTTGTTGTCTAGGGTTTTCAAGTTTCAAAGAATGATAATATAAATAATCATGTTATTTGTATTACTTCAATTAGAATCAAATAAAACAAAATAGGTTAAACACTAATAAACTTTAATAACCACGACAGGCAACAAAAAGAGTGAAAAGAAGTGAAGCAAATTTGTAAGACTCTCTCTTGTTTCACACAATAATAATTGTAATTTGTAAGTGAAAGGAAAGAGGAGGAATCAAGGGTATACACTACAAAAAAACAGGTGATTAGCGAGGGACGTTGCGAGGGAATATTAGGTCCCTCGCAAACTCAGTAATTAGCGACGGAATTTCTGGGTCCCTCGCTAATTTCTGCGCTGCACACACTTCAAGACACTTAGCGACGGAATTTCTGGCTCCCTCGCTAATTTCTGACCTTGACAAAGACACTTTGCGATGCACGCTCAGACAATTGACAGTACACTTTACAGTTAGCGACAGAATTAGCTGGGTCCTCGCTAATTCCTCGCAAACTGTCATATTTTTTTAATATTAATCCGAACCACCTCTTCTTCTCTCTCATTTACACTCTTTTTCTCTCTTCTTCTCTCTTCTTCTCTTCCACTCTCTTCTTTTCTTCTCTTCCACCACCACCACCACCACTCTCTTTTCTTCTCTTCCACCACCACCACACCACTCTCTTTTATTCTCTTCCACCACCACCACCACCACTCTCTTTTCTTCTCTTCCACCACCACCACCACTCTCTTTTCTTCTCTTCCACCACCACCACCACCACCACACAACCACCACCACCACCTCCACATACATCTTACTCTTCTCCTTCTCTCTCTACGACACCACCACCACCACCACCACCACTCTCACTCCTCTCTCTCTTTCTCTCTTTGAAAATTTTGGTTATAATAATAATAATAATAATAATAATAATAATAACAACAACAACAATAATAATAACAACAATAATACTAATAATAATAATAATAATAACACTAATACTAATACTAATACTAATAATAATAATAATAATAATAATAACAGTAATACTAATACTAATAATAATAATAATAATAATAATAATAATAATACTAATAATAATAATAATAAACTCAGATTGAGAAGCGTGCCAGTCAGACTCGGGAAGCGTCTTTGTCGGCGTTAATGACGGAATTAGCGAGGATCGTCCCTCGCTAATTAGCGACTGACACAATTTCTCTCGCTAATTGCATTAGCGAGGAGGGAATTAGCGATCGAACTGATCCCTCGCCAATTCCCTCGCTAATGGCAATTAGCGACGGAATTGGTCATGTTAGCGACCGAATAGTCCCTCGCTAATGACCTTTTTTTTGTAGTGATAAAGAAAGATAAAGCGGAAAAGAATGAGTAGGAAAGGAGAAGAGAGATAAAAATACCATTTTGTTTATGGAAGCATGGAGGAGTGGTAAGAGCAGGCATGTTGAGTGGATCGCCAACGACGTGAAGCGAAGTTCCTCTCCGATTGGCGGCTTTCTAAATATTAATAGCCTAGGGTTTCCATTTAGTGAGATTTTAGGTTTTGCCACCTAATGAGGGATAAAGTGAACTCTTTTAATATAAATACTACCCGTACACACCTCATACCTATGCGGGTACCAGCATAGCGGATTTTTTACGGGTATTGTTTCCTCGCGGATACTCACTGATACTTTTAATATTAATTGAATTTTTTTCTTAAAATAAAATTTGAAATACCAAACAAAATTAATCTTTTGAGCACTATTTTTTCTCTTCATTCATATAAAAAATTAGTCATTTCATTATACATTTATTTGTTAACTTATAGTAGTTAATGAAAGAAGATTAATAACACTAAAATTAATAATAATAGCAAATTTTTCAAATAAGTAAATTTTATTACGTGTACCTGCGGACACAGGTACCTTAATATCTGGCCCCGCCCCGTTTATGGACGGGTAGTCTAAGTATCCATTTATTCAACCCGCGAGTAGCCGTTAAGCTACCCGCCCCATATCCGTCACGGATAATACCTACGGGTACCCACGGGTGCGGATATTTTTGTCATCCATAGGGATAGTGAATTATGCTATTTTTATTTTAATTATAATAATAATATTAACAATTATTATTATTTTATTATTATTATTAGTTGCCTAGGCCCGGAGTGCGACCGCTTAGGGTCCATGTTTATAGGAAACCCAAAAAATGTATATTAAGCTTAAATTATAAGGGTATTTTTTTGGGCCCCCACTATTAGACACTATACTCCCATAACCTCTGTGAAAAGACCGCATTACCCCTAAATTTTTCCCAAAACGGATTTATTTTCCAAACTGATAAATTCGTTGTGAAAAATTAGACAACAGATTTATCTATTTGGTAGATAAATCCGTAGTGAAAACATTCAAAACGGATTTACCTACTAAATAGATAAATCCGTTAGCTAAAAATAACACAACAATTTATCTATTTTTAGTCATTTCCCGCTCTAAAGACACCCAATCATTCCCCCTTCTTTGTGAGTCCTGCTATATACTATAAACTTCAAAGAATAATTGCCCATTTTGCTTGCTTCTGCACCGATAGATTCTACAATGATGCCTTTTTTTTTTGCTTACAATGATGCCTTATCTAAAATACCATTTAATAAAATCATATTTTATTTTCTGATAACTCTTTTATTCTCATGAGAAGATTTTCCACGAGTGACAATTTGGAGAATGCAATATCTTTTTAATTACTTTAAGAAAAAACTAAATGAAATCAATTATTTTTCTTAAAATCTCAAGTAGGTGGTAGCTCAGTTGGCGAGCTACAATGCAAGCAGGAGGTCCCAAGTTCAAACCCGGAACTAACATTCCCCCACCCCACTAACATTGCGTATAAAAAACAATTTTTCTTAAAGAGTATGATCACGTAGTTATTTTTGTTTATATACGAAATCAAATGAATTACTTGCAATCTTTTCAGTATTTTATTACTGGTAGAAGTTTTAGCAAGATTCACTTAAACGTCACCTATAACAATATAGTTTGGAACAATTCTCGCAAGATTCACTACGTCACCTATAACTATATAGTTTGGAACAATTCTCGTGACACTACAAAAATAACGTAAAATACCGGCGCCAAATTTCCAGCGGATTGTATCCGCCTGTAAATTACCGGCGGCTATTGTAGGTTTCAGCTAAAATAAAAAAGTTAAAATAGTATATAATAATTATTATTATTTAGCTAAACAAAATATATTTTAATTATTTTGTATAATATTTAGATTAGATGTTAGTTCATATTTGTCATTTATTATCTATTATTTAAATAAAATTGGAGTTAATGATTTAGTAATACATTAATATAATTGTTTTTTTAACAAAATTAATAGAGTTTTTTTTCAAGAACATTAATTATTATTTGATGTAATTTAAAATAAAATTGGAGTTAATGATTTAGTAATACATTATTATAGTTATTTTTTTGATAGTAAATATTATTTGATGTAATAAATATTATGTGATACTAAATAATATTTGATGTAATATACTAAATGTTATTTGATGTAATTAATTGAAATAATTAAGATCATACTAAAAAATAATAGTTGATAGTTTATTTAAATTTTTGTTAGTCTATAAGTATAAAAATAATAGTTGCTAGAAAATAATAATTAATAAAATGTATATTATTCTGACACACACACACACACACACACACACACACACACACACACACACACACACACACACACACACACACACACACACACATATAATATGTTGTAATATATTTATTTAGGACATCTACAAAAAATGGATCGTAGTTGGATCTATGATCGATTATCACTAGTGCAAAAATGACTTTAGACAACACCATTTAGCATCGGTTGTTTAAACAGCCGATGCTAAATGTAGACGCGGTGGCATTTTGAAATTAAATTGAAGCTTTCAATTTTCACGCTTACATTTAGTATCGGTTGTTTAAACAACCGATACTAAATGTGTGTCTCTAACACATTTAGTATCGGTTTTTTAAACACCCGATACTAAATGTCCCGTTTAATTTTACCAAGAACACACGTTCTCCTTCTCTCTTAAGTCTCTTCACTCTCTCTTTCACGACTCTCTCACTCCAACGCTCTTCACTCTCTGAACTCTCACGCCATTCTCTACTCTCGCCATCGTTCTCTCCTTAATAACCGTTGCTCAAGATCGTTCTCTACCCAGATCGTTCTCGCCATCGTTGATGACATTGTTCCGCTCTCTACCCAGCTCAAGATCGTTCTCTCCCCTTCATCACCTTTGCTCAAGAATGGTAAGTCAAGTTCCCACTTCATCTCTCTCTCTATGTCGATGGCTCTCTCGCTCTCTCTCTCTAGCTCTCTCTCAGTCGCTCTCTGTCTCTCTCTAGGGTTTATTACATGTGTTTGCTTTTTATCGATTGTATGAATTTTAGGTGAAGGATTTAGGGTTTATGAGGTTTTAAAACTTAATTGTGATTATGGGTTTTAAAATTTAATTTGGGATTTAGGGTTTAAGAGAAATAATCATAATCAAAGGGGTGAAGTGGAATCGGCTCTGATTATTTGTTGTAGTAATATGCTTAGATGATTGCTGTGTCTTCTTGAAATAGGGAATATTGTGGGTTTAGTAGAGAATTAGTGGTAGTTCACGTCACATGTAGAGCCAAAGCCAGAATCTTAATGTTGATGAAATTTCTTGTTTCTGTTCATCTAGTTTGAAGTATATTAATCTAATGAGAAGAATTTTTTATTCAAACTTGAATCATTGTGCTTATTTCAATTTGAAGTTTCGTCATTAACACGTTCTGAACCTAAGCATGAACTCATTAATCTGAAGCTAAGATCTGGTTTGAATGCTTGAGTGTCCGGGTTTGGTCCTAAAGGTGTAAATTTCTTCATAAAACTTGGCTAATTCTTCTGTGTTGGCCGTATTTTCGGGAATCATATCTGTAACATCCCTGCGTATATTATCTTGATAACAGTCCAAACTCCACAAGCCTCAACATTAGGTGGGTCAACACACCGAACTAAAACACCTCTTTCTACCTAGCTCAAATTTGTTAAGTAATCTGCTAGCTCATTATATTCATGAAAAACATGAGAAATAGTGACAGTTCAATTTAGAAATACTGAGTGTACTGGTTGACATGTGACCAAATGACTCTAGATTGGATGGGAAAAAAGAGCAGACGAAATGGTAGATTTGTTACTTTTCTAATGTAATATAAATTGGTAGCCTTAAAGTTAATTATGAATGAGACTCTTTTGATGAGCATGTGATTCCATTTTGTGCCTCTTCTACATATACGTGACTATATATTTATATAGCTGTGAGGTTTTTTCTACTAATTAAATTTGTTTGATTCATGAAATGACCCCTGCTTTTGTTGCTGTTCTTTAGTTGCTGTGTGAAGATATGTGTGATGCAGCAGCTATGTGTCAAGATTGTGAATTGAGCAACTAAGGACTGGCTATCTTTAGTTGCTGTTCACAGTGACGCATGGATACTCAGTCGCTTTCTACTTTGGGGCGAGATTTGGTTTTGGTCAAGTTGACAGGTAAATCAATTCTTTTCTTCGATCCTTTATGTTATCTTTCAGTAATCATCATCTGTGTTGAATAAGAACATGTTTTGGATGCATGGCATTTTATTTTACTTCCAAACTTATATTTCTTACATGGCAATATTGATTTGAATTTGCCAGTCTTGTGTTTCCCATAGAGATTTGGTTAATGAACAAGCATTATAATGTAAACTTTTCTTTCTTGTTTAAATCTTCATTACAATTGCAGTGTTGAGATTGTTTCTATGTGTACCTATGCAATACTTAACATCTTGTTATTCGTTCGACTGAAGTTATGATGCCTGGATAAGTATATTTTGACATGGAAAGATTATGCCAACACAAACTGTCATGATATTGACAAGGTTCGTCTACTGCTTGTAGGTAGCATTTAGATTGATGTTATACATTTGCAAAAGGAAAATTAATTTTGAGAAAAAAAAGTCAAGCAATGAACTATTTTTCCTTCCTTATTTTTCTTCACTTATATTGGATCAAAATGTTTATTGCAAAAGAACTATTTCTTTGACAGTTCACTGTTCGCATTCTAGTTAGTCACATTTATTTATCAGGAACTTGAAGGAGTGATCTCTCATGAAGAATTTGCATTCGAGATTCTATGCTTCTCTCTCTTTATATAAATAAAAATAGGATGTTTTGCATTGTCTGCATTAGTCTACATGACATGCTGTTAGCAAGAAAATTTGTGTGTGCACGCCATGGATCTACTTGAGAATCTAAAGCAAATATACGTGTGATTTGCATCCTGATCTGTGATGACGTGCAATTCTTCATATAGGAAACGCTGCTTCACTATGATTAATGATCTCGCCGACAATATATGAGGTTGTGGCCGAAATCGCAAAGAAGCAGGCAAAGGAAAAGCCACGGTTTCAAAGCGGAATGGCAACAAATCAAAATCGAGTTCAAAACAGGTAAAAAATCTTGAACCTCCATTCTTCCTTGTGTATTATTATTGGTTTATTATCATAATTGTATTATTCATTGTCTGTAATCTAATAAAGCATCAACACTAGCTTTGTGACTATCATAGATCCATATATCTATTAAGATGTGTGTTTTGGGTACTTTAGTGTTTAGAAAATTCAAATACTCAAAATTTGTTTCTCTATACTACTGCATTACATTTCCATTATGCAGTAATTTCTAATGACAAGTGAATTAAGTGACCAAGGTGAATTTCCATGTGTTATATATCCCCTTGTTTTGTTTTGCTTTGCTTGGTTGATGATGTTTAGGTCTAAGAAAGTGGCGATTGATTTTTAGATTCCATTAGGAATGATTTTAGCTATTCCACCATTTAACTATCCTGTCAATCTTGCTATCTCAAAAATTGCTAGCACTGACTTTCTACTGTTTTTCCTTCCCCGTTTTACTAAACAAGGTTGCCTTTCTCAATTCAATCAAGTGTTGAACATTGAGCTGAGTCACATTATGGAGGTTAAACTGAAACAATGTTTTTTATAATTTGTTTTGTTGGTCATTAATCTTGAATTTGGTCATTAATCTTAAATAAATTTGTAAATTTTAGGCCTATAAGTTTCTGGATGAAAAATGGAATCCGAAGTTCGTGGTGATTGTGGCCCAGAAAAATCACCATACAAATTTTTCCCAGCCTGGATCTCCTGACAACGTGCCACCTGGTAAGCTTGTAGCTAGAAGTTTGTCATAGTTCTGTTTTACCTGATGTTGATTTCATTTCACTTTTAGCTAACCTCTTGTTTTGCAGGAACTATTATTGATAACAAGATTTGTCATCCCAAAAACTATGATTTCTACTTGTGTGCCCATGCTGGAATGATAGTGAGTATCCACTACTTTTGTTGATAGTGTGGTTCATTCTGTTTATGGTACAATTGAAAGTTGTAGCATGTGGCTTACTTCATGTAATCTAATTTTAATGTATCATTTGTGTTTCTACCAAGTAAGTGCACTTTCTTTTTGCTTCAGTGCTTTACTTTTCTTTGTTGGAAAGAACTGCACTTTACCCTTTCAATTGCAAAGATGATATATATATATATATATATATATATATATATATATATATATATATATATATATATATATATATATATATATATATATATATATATATATATTTATATTTATAGGGTTATATATATGTTCATAATGGATCTTAATTTGTTCTTAAATATTCTAAGATACCTAGGCGTAAAAGATACTTCATGCCAAACCAAATTTATACTAGATGATGTTATCCGAGCCTTGAGCTAGCCAACTTAAAATGCAAATGTGGATGATATTATTCTTATTACTATAGTACCCTTTATTTGTTGCTCTTGTTCCAGTTTTATGTATTTATTATCTCTCCCAGGTTATGGTGGCTTTGGTGAGATGCTTCTACTTCTAACTAACCCTTATGATCGTCATGTTCTCCTTTGGAATCTATTCTCACTCTACAGTTCGGTGGGTTGGTGTATATGGACATTGTGTTAGTCCTTGCAATAGCTTAAAGACTCAACATGAGCTCTTACTAGTGATCTTGTATAAGTTCACTAAGTACTCTAGAATCTAGGTGCTAAGTCTTTCAGTTATAACAATATTTGTAGATTTTTTGTAAGAAACTTGTAGATGTTATAGGATTAATAACTTGTATTGTATGATATTAAATTTCAATAGAATTTGAAGTACTTTTATGAATTTATTACTGTCTTGAAATAACTTTGTATATCAGGATTTTATAAATTGGCAATTGATATCTATTAATAGTGTCAATTAATTTTTTTTTAAAAAATAGACATTTAGCATCGGTTGTTTGAAACACCCGATGCTAAATATCACTTTTCAAGACATTTAGCATCGGTTGTTTTGAATAGCCGATGCTAAATGTCACTTTTCAGAACATTTAGCATCGGTTATTTAAATAACCGTTGCTAAAAGTCATAAAAAACACCAAAAATGGACCTTTAGCATCGGTTATTAAAGATAACCGTTGCTAAAAGTCATAAAAAAACACCAAAAAAACGTCATTTAGCATCGGTTATTATGGATGACCGTTGCTAAAAGTCACCAAAATTGACCTTTAGCATCGGTTATTTAAATAACCGATGCTAATAGTATGTTTTCAAGACATAAAAAACACCAAAAGTTCCTGGCGTTAATATAATTAATGTTCCTCCGGTTGATATTGTTCTTGTCCAAGAAGTAGAAGGTGCCACTTCAAGTCCAGTCGTAGAAGTTGGCACATCGACTATGGGAAATCAACCGCTTGATGTTGTTCAGGGGATGATAGGTGATGCTATCGGTGTAAATTTGGATTTTGAGGAACCACAATATGATGCTGAAGAAGTTCCGAATGAAGAAGCTCAAAGGTTTTATATGTTTTTGAGTGAGACAAATAAACCATTATTTGAAGGATCTAACGAATCTAAATTATCAATGTGTGTTCGGTTGTTGGGTCTCAAGTCTCAATTTAATGTTGTTGAATTGTGCATGGAATATATGACAAAAATGATGTTGGAGGAAACCCCCACTAGTGCAAAATTGACATTAAACAGCACCATTTAGGATCGGTTATTTGAAGACCTGATGCTAAATGTAGACGCGGTGGCAATTTTGTAATTAAATTGAAGTTTTGTGTTTTAGCGCATACGTTTAGCATCGGTTGTTTAAAAATCCGATGTTAAAAGCGTGTGTGTCATACTTTTAGCATCGGTTGTTTCAACAACCGATGCTAAAAGTAGGCACTAAAACATATTTAGCATCGGTGGTTGAAACAGCCGATGCTAAAAGTCCCATTTTTTTCTTTTCAATTTTTCAATCCCATAAACATCTCTCGCGTTGGTCGTCCTCACTCTCTGAAACTCTCACGCTCTCAACCCTCTCACTAACGCTAACTCTAGTTCTCACAACGTCTTCCTCTTCCTCGGGGCATAAATCTTACTTACGTTCCCTTTACCATTATACTTCATAGAGGTAAGTTTGGCCAAATGGCTACTTATCTCAGCCTTATCACTTTTTCAAATGATTTCTCTATTGATCCCAGGAACTCCCTTGCATTCTCATTCTCAGTAATTGAGCTCCGGAAAACTTCCGGAATTGATTTCTTGATGATCATGAGGCACATTCGGTTGGACCGATCCCATTTCTCAATTTTGAGCTCATAAGAGTTCTCCGGAGTGAGAAGGGGTCATTCCTCCCTCAGTGCCAGGTCCAAGTCCATACATCTGAGAATGATCTCAACGGATTCCTTCTAGGATTTGAAGTTTATCCCATTCAGCATAAAGATTTGGTTAATTTGAGTAACAAAATTTAGAGCGCTAGCAACAACAACTAAAAGCAAAGAACAAATAAACATACAAGTAATCAACCTTAGTGGGCACATCAAATTATAAATAACCATTAGATGTGCATAAACAACTTTAAATGTAAATTGAAAGACCCAAACAAGATACCAATCACACCATTAGTCCCCAATCTTTGGATTGCAAAGACTAACTACAAGCAGTACTCTCAACGCAATGATCAAACATTGGTAATAAGTCCTGTCAAACAATGGTTGCCTTTGGGCACCCCAATTGCTCACATGGATAAATAACATTATAATCACCACACCATCACATGCATGTTATTATTCGGCCAAGTCATGCCTTCCTTTGGGCCGACAACAACTCACATGAATAACTTCACGCTACATCTTATGTAAATTTAATTGAATTGATCTACATAACAGAGGTTACTTTGGCAACATGTTGTTTCAATCAACTCAATTAAAAATACTAGACAATTTTATTATTATTAATAATAATATGGGAAAGGGTCTTAATTCACATATTTCCTACACAAAAGCGTAGAAAAACTGAATGTATGTACGGTTATGGCCTCCTAAACCCAAAAGAATGAAATTACTAAAAATTACAATTCTTCAGCACAAAAATAGTCTCTTAGAGTCGCATCCTCATATGGTGTTGTCCCCTTTTGCCTTTTCTCGATCAATTACAATATTAGAAATAAGATAAAATAAATAAAGAGAAAGTCACGGTACGCAGGCCGTATTTAAATTAAAATCACGACACGCAAGTCGGCCCGAAATAAATAAACGCATAAACAACACCGAATTACTAACGCCCACAACACAAATTATTCAATAATAAGGTTGCTGAAAAAATATTGAATAAAAAAACATGTTTATGCTTTATGAATATAATAACATAAATGGACAAATTATTTACCTTTACAATCAATTTAGATATCGTGATTCATGAACAAGATAGGATCTCTATTACCATATCAAAAAGGATATGATCTTGATACTTATATGATATAGTCATAAATAAAATATTACACAATATCTGGATTTAATAAATGTTGGGGAGTTTTGGAGAGCACGGGGAGAATTACTGAACTATCCAATGAACAGACCACCAAGAGACTTGGACACCACATCTCTACCCAAAACCTTAAGGTATTAGGTATATGGGTCCCCACTCTTATATGTTCTTCATATACCATTCCTGTATTACGTGGACTTAAATTACTCTCACACTTGAATTTTTCAACAATAAAGGACTTTGATTGAATATAATATAATAATAAAAAAAAGATAAATCATGATTCTTGGTAACAATTGCGAATGCAAGATCAGTACATGGATAACCATATTTCCATTCTCCTTTTTCGTTGAAAAAAAAAAAGTAATGCTTTCAATCTGAAAACCCTTTATGTTATTATTATAATTATTATTATTATTTTTGAACAATCAATCACCAAAGCATTCCAGTTGAAGACAATAACAACCAATCACACGAGATTATTGAAAAATTTGTGAAACAAAAGGAACACAAAAAAACACATGATAGAGGAGAACCTAAAGTCCTAAAGGTATCACCCACGTAAATCCCAATAAATCAACATAGAAGACCGCTCTGATACCACTTGTAGGAATTAATTTATCTACAAGACATGCTTGAACTTACTATAGCGGAAAAAACAAAAGAGATACAAGCATGCTTTTATATAATCAAGAACAAAACCATGATCTTGACAACCTTAGGATATCTACGATATGTTGATATATCAAGGATTAGATAAATACCTGGATCCATAGCAAAGAAGCGGAGAACGAATCCTTACAAGAAAAGGAGTGAGTGAAACGAGCAACAGCTACTCGTCGGCTTTATGGTTCTTCCTCAACCGGGACTCCTAATACCTTAGACTCTCTTCAGATGGGGAGAGGAGAGCAAAATTGTGTATATTGTCGTTAGTCTGGTATATTAGGGACCATAGCTTACTTATAGTGTGATAGTCTATTAGGGTTCCCATTATCCCCTTAATGGGTCATCACTGACATCCACTCATATTGGGCCCATATCAATAATAATTAATTAATTAGTTAATTATATTACTATTGTTACATCAGCTGAATGTGTTTTATTTTTTTGTGACTGTTCAAATCAATTTCAACAGCTCGCTTTTCATCTTTTGAATTTATTACTATTGTTACATCTCTTTGTGCCGCAATATCTCAAGTCTCAACATCATGGAAAATGAAAAAATTTACTTCCCCTTTTTGACCACATTATGTATCTGCTACAAGCACAGATATAGAGTGACAAATTGGTCAAATTAAACTAGAATTGTTAACAAATATGACTCAGCATTTGATATGCTTTACATGAGTATTGTGTTACTTCAGTTTTTTTGGCAATGATGAAACCTTCTTAATATCAATGTGCTCCATTCCAAATTGAGGTATATGTTATGTGTATAATTTTCTTGCTTTCATATCAGAACTTACTTGGTATTGTTATTATATTTGTGACTCAACTTGCAGAAGTCACAGGTGTTGTGTTAGTATTGTAACACTTGTACCGTCAAATGTGCATGGAATCAATTCTGCCATTGTGATCTCCACAGTAACCGTTTTCATTTTCTTTTCTTTACTGTGATCATACTTCATAACATAGCCACACCATTCATTTAATTCTACTTTGAGAGACAGAGAAAAAGAAGTGGAGTATATCATATGTTTTCTCCTTATCTCTTTCCCTTTTCTTTGTTAAATTGTTCTTATAGTTATTGTTTTTAGATTTAAAGGAAAAAAATGAATATTGCCATTAGCGGCGGTTCATAACCACAATTCGAAAACCAAAAACTACTTGTAGTTTAGCACCAATTTCAAGCAACCACAACTTAAAAAATTTAAAAAATTAGGTGGCCGTTTAGCAGCGGTCTCCACAAAGTTAAAAAATGTAATGTAAGTTCTGCGTCACGCTTGCCAGAACGGCCGAGAATGATTCGCCAGCTGACAAAAACGGGGCCTATCCAAAATCGCCGCAATAGGCATTTTCTAGCACTTCCCATAACCCTGCAACACCAAAATTTCAGTTTATTGGATTGGTTAAAATTCATGAGTCACACTACTTTGAAAATGAGAACTATTAATTTAATGGGATCATATAAACTTTAACAAATTATAGAGTGAGTGTTAGAGAGGGTGTAAAAGAGACTGTTGCTAGCACTTCTCAACAGATAATCTTAGTTTAATGATTTCAAAATATAAGTATATTATAACTATTTTATCCAAAATACCCTTTAATTGGTTCAGATTTTATTTTCTAATAACAATTTTATTTTATTTTCTTTTTTGATTTCTTTTTTGAAAATTAAATGAGATCAACTACTTTTTAAGAGTGTGATGTAGTTTTTTTATAGGAAATAGGAAACAAGACCCAATGAGGTACTAGCAATCTTATATGGCTTGACATAAAACTCCTAGTGAAGAATAACAGTTTTTTCTAATACTTGGAGTAAGAACCTTTTCATTCACCAAGGCAGACTTATGTAATGTATAGGAAAAACAAAGAAAGGAACAAGATCATTGACAAATCCTCATGCTTGTTTTTTAAGTTAAAAAGTTTTTGCATGTGGCATGAATGGAAGCCAATTTTGAGCAGAAATTTTGAATTCGCATTTTGAACTGGAATGAAGTTGTTGAGCGAAGTATTCAGTTGAAAGGTGAAGTTTGGAGCACAATAGAGCATGACACAATGTTGTGAAAGCAACCAATTTAGATGTTGCCCCCGCATAAGAAGCACCCAAGCGTATCGCACGCTTCTTATACAGTTATACCTGTTGTTGCTTCGTGTGAGGTGCACGTCTCGCCCGGTCATTCCGTGCAAGAGCATGTAAGTGTGCTAGAAACGTATCTGATGCGTTGAAATGTTTAAAAATCGAATTTAGCACTCAAAGAAGGATTATTTTGTCACTCTTGGAACCCTAGAACACTAAAGCACTCATACCCTTTCATCTCCATTGAAGATTTAAAGCCTGAGAACAAGATTTGAAGCTTCAATGTGGTCATCTTCTCCATTAAATTGTAATATTTGTTTTCCTTTCTCTTCCATTATATGTAGCTAAACCTCTTTTTGTTATGGATGAATGATTGTTGATGAAACACTACAGTAACTGGGTTTAGATCAATTTAAATGTCATGTTTCCTCTTACTTTGTGTGTTCAATCTCTGTTTTCAATATTTTACTTGAATTGATCACTCAAATAATGATGTATGATTCATGTATGGAATACTCATTCTTTGTGAACAATGTTTTCACTTCATTCTTTACTACAAAACCAAATAAATGGAGAATACTCATTCTTTTCTATAAAACCAAATAAATGTGAATAGAACAACCAAATTTTATTCACTTTCATTCTTTACTATAAAACCAAATAAATGGAGAATACAAGAGGAAACGAATTATAGAGTACTCACTATTATACTATTTTCAAAAAGATGAAGGAAAGGCGAATAAATTAAGAACAATGTTTTCAAATCAAAACCAATGATTCCACTCTTAAGAGATCTAAATCATGGTTCAATTGATTCATTCAGTTCAACCATGAATGAACTAAATGACTAATAAATAAATAAATAAAAAATAATATTTAATTTTAGGGAATAAGTAAATAAAAAGACAACAAATCATTTTGAATAGTTCCACCTGATTCAAACAGTGATCCAACTGTGGTTGAACCAACCACCACACCGTTGATTGCCGATTCAACCAATTGAACGGGTGTAAATTACGTCTAGTTCTCACTCACATTACTGATTCAGAATTGGGATTTTCTCTTGAACAGGAGCAACACAAAGATATCTAACTAAAACCACTACCAAGTAACAACTCTGCCAGAGTTAAGATTGATTTAGGACTTTGATTAGCTACTAGATAAGGAAAAGTTGGGTGGAGTGAGATGTCTAACGCATCCGAGTCATGCCTTATGCAAGCTATAAGTAACATTAGAATCAAACATTTCATTTAATTCCAAGTTTTTGTAAGACACTTAATATTAACACTAATGATCATTGTTACACCTTAAAAAAAGAGAAAATTAATAGTTTCTTACACACTTCTGCGAGGGAAAAATGTACCATTTATCCCCTTCCATCTCTCCCTAGCCCCCAGACAAACACAGACACATTTTTTATATAAAAGAAACCAAAGATCCCTGTAAATAGATTATAGAAGGTGCGGTTATATCATTTATCAACACACCTTCCCTTCATTTTTACTTTTTAAGATGAGGAAAACAAGTATAGACATCAGCTTTAGGATGTTTGGCTTCAGCATGCTCCCTGCACTTCACTTCTGATGTGGTGCATATGAATGTTTGCATACACACCTTGCACTGGAATCATCAATCACAACATTACAATCAGTAAAGGTTCCATTCTGCTACACCCACCCATTACAGTAATGCAGTTAGAAAAAAAGAACTCTCTAGCTCCGTAGAAAGATCCAGAGCCACTGTGAATTGTGATGATTTTTAACATCTATAATGAAGTCTCCAAAGATGCATATATTTTAACATTGATTTGATGGAACTATGAATAATGGAACTTCATTCATCAAGTATATATTACAATATGACTAGAAAATACATTTTTAAGACATACTACAGGAAAATTCTTGAATTGACAAAAATGTATTATACAGTTTAGTAGTTTACAGCTTTATGCATTGCTCAACAGAGAAATTTGTCAAACTAACTCCCACAAACATAAGGAATTACAAGCATGTGTATATGCAATGCACACTTGGCATACCTCCGAAAAAGAGTTCATATGGCACACATCCATGAAATCAAAGTGATATGTAATAATTTTCATAAATATTTAACCATCAATAATGAACCCTTACAAGGCATGATCACATTTCTCAGATTACAATTTACACCATTATTCATAGTTTCTGTTTTCAATTTTCATGTTCTATAATAGAGCTCCAATTTTACCACCGTAGTTGTGAACAGGGGATAATAAATTCAGAAGATACAACACAACTGATAAGAAATAATATAAAACCAGAGCCCAAAGGAAGCAGATCTAAACACAAAACAAAGAACCCTTTTTTAGCTGTAAATAAATTGCTGAAATTCTAAGTTCAATCTCAGTTGCCAACAACCATCAAGTAAAAAATTAAAAATAATTGAAAATTGTACACCACACCACATATACTGCAAATCTATAGTATAAAGCATTAATAGTCAATTGAAATAATTCTGAGATATACTAAAAATAAAGACCGAATTTTCACCTGGATCGACATTGCTTTCTTGTTAGTTTCAAGCTGGCTTCCTACAAATACCAAACAATTATTCAAATCAAATAACAATACCATCAGATCTAACACGAGCAATCTTGCAGAAAATCGTTTCAGTAAACTTAAAGGAATTCAAAATCATCAAACCCTAGTTCCTAATTTTCACTCTATTAATTGTCGGCAAGTAAAAGAGAAAGACGAAAAAGAGAGTAAGACGAATTGAAAGACAAGATTACCCTTATTAGCAGCCTTCTGCTTCTCGAGATTTCTCTCCCGAGCGGTTTTTGACTTTTGGGCATTGCCTCCTCCCATAGCTGATGAGGAAATTCGAGAGACCCTCAAAACCCTAAGTTTTATCAGAGAGGAGTTGAGTGCTGCTGAGTCCGGACGCAATGGGTGATGAGATATATATGTGCGACTTTGGTTCACTAATTGTGATTTTTAGTGCGCTTTAAACACGATTAAACCGATTTGGATTTAATGCTATTTTTCTTCCTACCCAACAGGTGTCACGTGGCATTTGTGTCAGCAAATTGGATAAGTGGGGCCACGTAATTTTTACGCGGCAATGTTGCTTTTGTAAGCTAAGCTGGATGCCATTGCCATTGCCATTGATGGCCAGCCGTACATTAAGGACTTAAAGTGGAAGATCACTAGCTACACTCAGATTTTCTCCATGACAAGACTCATCCGTTAGTGGATACAATTTTTTTTTGAAGAAATAAATTTAGTGGATTTTTTTTTACGCTCCCTTCCTCTCTCCCGACGTGTCATTTTATCTCGAATAGGAAATATCTCAGATGTCGTAAACGCAACTGTTAAGTCCATACTAACCATATCTGTTAAAAACAAAATTAAATATTAGATAGAATAAGGTAAAACAAGGCAAAAACGAAAAAAAAAAATTCCCAGAAATACCATTTTTAAAGGTATTTTCGGTGTCCATTTTTAAGAACCGAAAATACTTTAAAAATGGTATTTCCGGAAAACTTCAAAATATAAAACTCCCAAATTTACCTTCAATATACTAAATCTGATGTGCAATTTTGTGCACCGGATATACCTCTAATTTTGGTAAATCCGGGAAAAACGAATAAATATTCCCGAAAATACCTTTTTTTACACTAAATTCGAGAAAACTAAAAAATTGTGGGGTCTGGTCAGATTTTTCTAAAAATGAAAGGGGTATTTTTGGGTTTAAACCATTTATGGGGGTGTGGTGGTCTAAGGTGTGGGGTATAAAAAAAAGGGTGTTTGTTTTCGTACCCCCCTCATTCCCTCCCACACCCCCATAATACCAAAAATGTCAATAATACCCCTGCGTTTTTTTTAAAAAAAAAAAAAAAATTAAATTTTCTCGAATTACCTCAAAAAAGGTAATTCGGTTCAAAAAATAAAATTTTTGAATTACCTCTAAAAAGGTAATTCGAAATTTGTAATTTTTTTAAAAAAAAAAGTTTGTATTTTGGTCTTAAGATTTAAACGCGTTTTATTGGAAATATGATACTGAACGATTTACGATTTAATAACAATACGTCAAAATATATAAAATGACCAACATAAAATAGAGTACAAATACAACTATGGGTCCAAATGTCTAAAAATGACCAAAATAAGCACGTGAAGTAGGTGAATGGGCGACATCTAGGGCATCCCGGGCCAATCCAGACGCCAGCAGTGATCGCGTATATATCGATTTGTTTTAATTTTTATTACTAAAAGGCTACTAAAAATAGTCAAAACTACTCTAAAAAATATAAAAACACCACTAAAAATCTAACAAAACCAAAATAAGGCTATACAAATTTTTAAGATTTTTGGAGACTATGAAAAATTAAAAAAATCGTAAAAATAGTAAACGATGGAATTTGGGATTTTGAAATTTGTTGTCCCGTAAGAAGTCCCTTCTAGGGAGTCTTGATTCTTGATTTATTTCGCTTCTAATGGTGTGGTTTCATTACGATCCGAGTATGTTGTCCAAAACCGATTTTTAGCCTAAATTATTCGTTCGAAAAAAAAATTAAATTTTCTAATTACCTCGAAATAGGTAATTCCGGTTCACAATTAATGAACCTAATTACCTCAAATCTTTTCGAATTACAGGTAAATCCAAATTCCATTATTTTTGAGGTAATTCCGAAATTTTAGAGGTAATTCAATTTGTATTTTTTTTTTTTTTTTTTAACAAAACCATGTAATTTTTGTAAATTTTCAGGGGTATTTTTGTCCATTTGGGACATTATGGGGGTGTGGGAGGGAATGAGGGGGGTACCGAAAATAAAGGCCTAAAAAAAATCCTTAAGGTTTTACTTATAGTGGAAATTTAAAGTGGATGATCACTAACTACACTCATTTGGACTGACTACACATTTTGGTTCTCCATGACAAGACTCATCTGTTAGAGGATACAATTTTTTTTTAAGAAATAAATTTAGGGTGAGAAGATGGCGCCCCAGTCCAATGCAAGGAAGACATTCAGGCTCTTAGAGCACTTACGAAGGTATTACATTTACCTCACCCCAAATGGACTAGTTGGAAGTTGAACCTGAGACTTCTTGGATACAACTCCCGTCATGCTCAACTAGGCCAACCCTGTTAATGAATACAGATTTGATTAGTGGAATTCATTAGATGTGTTTGTAAGTAGTAGTGTTTAGTTTTTTTTAATAGTATTTTTTTGCATTTTTTTCAAACACTACATCAAATAGCATTTGAGTTTATAGCGTTTTATTTATTTTTTATCATTTTTAAGAGACAATACTTCAAGTGAATATAATCACCACACGACCAACAATTTTGTAAAAGAAAAATTGTGCGAAACAAGTTCCCTGTGTCAACAAGTTGAATTTTTTTAAAAAAGTTGTCATCAGATTAGGGACATATTAGAATAGCAACACATTATCCTAATAATTTAAAAGAGTTGAACACTTATGTCTTTATTTTTATATATTATATTTTAAATTTTTATTAAGCTAAATAGTTTAACCATCTTGGGTATGGATCCTGGATACACCATTGGCTATACATTAGCTTAAGTGCTACCATTAGTTTATTCGCTATTAAAAATATGCTACTATAGATTTTTTAGGAGAGAAAAAGATGAAAGAGTAAAATAAGATAGGACGAGGGAGGAAAAAATTGACGAGAGAGATATATACAATGTAGGTAAAAAGTATGGTGGCTTTTTCATCTGAAAGACATTCAATCCTTCTCCAACTAAGTCTCATTTGAAGAGAGATACAATAGTCTCATATAAAGAAAATAACATATTCTTCACTCAAAGAATTAGTGGAGATTTTTCATACTCCATTAGATTCCTTGGGGTCATCCCTTTTTCTTTCTAATTATTACTCCTTCTGTTTCTAATCTTTGGTATTTTTGATTTACGTTAGTTAAGTACTAAAATACTACTCCCTTTGTATTATCTTGAGATAATTGAGTTCACCACATTTATAAGTTCATACTTAAGCACTAAATTATTCCCACATTTGTTCATTTATTAATTATTTATAATTTCCTATATAATCCTCAAATAGAAACATAAAAAATTAATAAAATAGTTCATGAAATATAATAAATATAGCAATAAAAACAATAATTCTTAAACATGTATCTATACATGCAAGGGGATTAGTCATTGCATTAGATAGTGGATACCTTAATCTCGACAAAAAAAAAACATGTATCTATACATGCACGAGTATTTTATTAATAAAAACTATTTTTTTACTTATTTAATAAACATATTTCAATGATCCATAAAAGCAAATAAAATATGAATGTAAATATTTTTAAAACTTTACAATAAATAAAAATAATTTCATGATTATTAACAAATTTCTTAATTTCTAAGTTTGAAAACTTAGAAAATAAGAAAAGTAAAATGCACTCCAAAATCGCATTAAAAAGAGTCGAAAAGTAGCAACTAGGTACAGACTACTCAATTAAGATTAAACCCTTAATTCGGTCATTGTATTATCAATCTCTTTCCAATATGGTCCCCGAACTTTAGAAATACAATAAATGGTCCCTAAACTATTTTAAATCCATCAAGCTAGTCCATCAACTATAATTCTCTCTCCTATTTGTATAGTATTTAAGGGAGTAATTTGATGAATTTAAAATAATTTATAGACTATTTATTATATTTCTATAGTTCAAAGACTAAATTTTAAAGAGAGCAATACTATACCGAACACATTGAGAAAGTTTGTTTACTCCTCAATTAATTGACAGCTATTAGCGCATGCATACAACCAAAATTTACACTCTTATTAAATACAGTTTGAGCATTTGATCAAGTTTCCCCCTCACACCTGATTAAATTTTTCCCTTCATTATTCATTTAACCATAAATTACACTGTGCGGCAGATTATGACCAATATAAGAGACAGAATGCAGGTGCCAATTATCTAACCATCCTGTTTTTGATCCCTTATCCACTTCGTAGCCACCCACTTCTCCCCTTTTATCACGGGGCAGCTCCCATGGAGTGATGTCTGCCAAAGAATACATACGAAAAGTCATGTCATACATCCAGAATTCAGTTTGCACTATAACACAAGTCTATCAACTAAGACTAAAAGAGCAATTTTCACCATTGAGATAATTTTTGTTTTGGAAATATTTTTTTTGTTTACCGTTGAAAGTTGTAAGATTTTGCTTTAATTATCTCAATGTTCCGGTTCTGATAAATTATGCTTTAATTTGTAAGATCTTGCACTTCCCTTCTCAACTCACAATTTCATTTTTTTGTTCTCCACTTTTATTTATTTTTGCCAAATGGATCACAATCAATCTAATTTCTATTTTCTTACTCTCTTTTTTTTTGTAAAATTATCAACTCTGACTAGTAGTCTCAAAATTATCAGATTTTCCCATGTTGCTATTATCATAAATTAACCCATCAATGGGTACAAGTGGTGTGACATCCAGTAATAATAAACATGAAACATTGGTGAAGTTCGTGCCTAAGTCTAGTTCCACCTAAACTGCTCTAGAAAACATTACGCTAGTTGAAGAAGAATATTTTGGTAAGTAAAATCTCGAGTCAGATTGACAATGGAATAAGATACATTTCTTAATCAAGCATGACTTAACCTTCAAAGGATGCAATTGTGGAATTGAAAGCAGATGGTTCAACCTCCAAAGGATGCAATTGTGGAATTCAATGATCATTGCACAAAAGTTCCTGGGAAATTGAGTGGTGGGGGATACAAGAGGCTTTCAACTTTCGTAGGTTTGTATTGCATTGGTGTCTTACCCCGTCATTGTTACTGCTTTACTATGAGTTTTAGGCTTGTAAAGCAGTTGTTACACCAATAGTTGGAAAGATAAATAGTACTTAAATCAATTTCCTTATATATAGGAAGAGGGCATGGAAAGGGTGATCATAAAGTGTTAATTTCAATTAGAACCTGCAAGGTTTAGGCAGAGAGAAATGTCTCTCCTTTGAGGAGCTTTTGCTCTGGGGTTATAGGGGGGTTTCTTCTACAATAGATCTCTGCTAGATTTATAATACTGTCTCTGCCCTTCTTTAAAACTCGTTTTCTGTTTGTATTAAATCTGGTTTCTATCAACACACCTCTCATCATCCCCCCCCCCCCAGCCCCTCTGTTCACACTCTCCCCCTCTCCCTCGGCCAATGTTGATGGAAGGCTTGTCCTGATCTCGTCCAAATCTGGCGTTGACCGTGTGAAGAAGCAAGGGACTCGACCGATTTCAATGTAGTAGTTGGGACAACGAGAGAATGGACTGGCCATGGGCTTGTGGTCCATCACTGAACAGCTCCAGCCAACACATGCACAGACTGACCCATCTAATTTAATCGAAGTCACAAATAGAGGTGGAGATAAACAAGGCCACAAGGGGATATACAGAGGAGTCAGGGGTCCGTTGATTTTCCAGTGTTTGAGGTTTCTGAGTTGATGCAAGAGCACTTGTTAATTCTCCAGTATTGTTTCTATTTTCCTGTTTCCATTTCTTCATATTTCCAGTATTGTTGATTTTCTACCTGAGAATGGAGTTGGAAAATTGTCTATTATTTTTAAGCGATCCTTTTACAAGGATGGTTTTTACATGTGACTTACCACATCTAGTTTTTAATTTTTTTTTGGTATTACCACATGTATATGCTCCAACAGTGAAACTCGATAGGAACCCGTTCTTAACTTTAAGAGCCCACTAAGGCGCTCCCATTGGAAATGCTTTAATTAACAAAATCAAAATACTTTTCTATAAGGTATGGAATAAAATTGATCAAGTCTTTTGTATGATGATGTAAATGCAAACCCAGGATCAGTTCACATGTTAACTAACAAAAATTGACTGACAAAAACAAAATATTTTACACACCAAAATTTATACTAATCATTTTGAAATATTAATTTCTAACTTTTTTCTTCATCTCAACATACCTACAAATTTATTTGACATGCCACATTCTTCTAATTATCAACCATAAATTAACTAAAGGAATCACGTTAAGGAATACAATAAGAATTTGTTACAAATATGATTTTGTTGAAAGATCATCCTCAATATATAGTGTATATAATTCTTGTGGGTCCAATCATAGAATGAATGTTTGAAGAAGAGTGTGCTAGCACTTTTTATTGTATATACGGTAAAAGTAAGTTGCACAAAAGCTTTTTGTCACGGTGCTTACGCTGCTCAGATAAGCGTGGACACCGGACTGGGAAAATTGTATATTGTGTTTCAAGTAAAACGACTGAAAAAATGACAGCCACGCATTTCAATATTTGAGGTTTGTGGAGGACATTTTCTGCTGCCAGTAACAGCAAAATTCGCTGTATATAACTACATAAGTATATATTATAGAATTTGGACTTTATCTTTGATGTAATTGTAATTCAAATAATAAGTGATGTAGTTAGTTTAGTTTTAGCTTTGTAAATTGTATAAGGAGGTGTTTAGAAAAGTGCAAGATGTGGCGCACAATGGCTAGCATTTAGGCGCCTAGTGGCAACTTGGTAATAAATACCAAAGTTTGTAATTCAAAGAATATACAGTGAATAACAGAAAAAACAGTTTTTCCCTCCTCTCTGGTTACTCCTCTATCTCATCTCTCTCTCTCAATTTTCACTGTAACCAAAACACCACCACGAATTCAATCAAGATTCCAACAATTGGCCTCAGAGCAAGCGGTTCAGGCGGAGGTTATGGCGGCCACGCAGGGAACACGAACAATAGGCAATTTCGTGGTTACAGGTGTTCGACGAAAGCAACTACGGCGATGGGCGGCTCGGATGAAGGTAGTCTTCCCAGATCAAGGCGTGCTTGAAGTAATCGAGAGATGGCGTGACACCATTGGGGGTGGCTCCCACGGAAGCACAACGAACAACCTTTAAGTGAACAATCCAAGAAAGATGACAAAGCAATTTTCTTGATTCATCAATGTGTTGATCACGAATGTTTTGGAGAAGATAATTGAATACGAAACCGCGAAAGAGGCGTGGGGCGTATTAGCAACTACTTACTCCGTGATAAGCAAGCGAAGAAGATGAAGTTGATGTCATTGCGTTGTCAATTGGGTTTGTTAAAGATGGAAGCAAACGAAACCATAGCACAATTTGTAAGCGAGTTAGTATCACTAACAAATCAAATGCGTAGTCGCGTGGTGAAATGTAAATGATGCAATGAAAGTAGAAAAATTCTTCTTGGTGTTACCCTAGCTTTGATGGTGTAGTCTCGTGATATAGAACAATCTAAGGATCTAGATAGTTTGAAATTGGAGCAATTGATAGGATCCTTAGAAGCACATGAAATTAAACTAAAGAGTAGAGAAATTGCCAAGAAAGAAGATAAAGAAGGTGACAGAGCAATCGTATGCTCAATCACAAAAGAAAGGAAATAGTGGAGGTGAATCTTGGAAGAATAAGAAGGGTAAAGGGAAATGGAATAATAACAAGAATGAGGAGGAGATTCAAAGAATGGAACTCGTAAGAAAGGGGGTGATAACTCGGAAAGAAGAAGAAGAAATCCAAGGATGAGATCCAATGTTATAATTGTCGAAAATGGGGCCACTATGCGGATGAGTGTGAGAAATCTAAGGTACCTAGGAAGAAGAATGAAGAAGCACACCTAGCACGTGATTCGATGAAGAAACAATGATGCTTATGGCCATCATTGATGATTATAACAGTGATGAAGTGTTGGTAATGGCAATCAAAATAAAGAAACAGGTGAAGAGGAGTGGGTGGTATCTAGATACGAGTTGTTCCAATCATATGGTAGTCACAAAGACCGGTTTTGTGAACTTGATGAAACCGTGAAGAGAAGGATAAGGTTTGGTGATGGTAGAATTTGTCATGTGGTAAGGAATTGGCAAGGTAGCTATAAGGAGAGAAGATGGTAAGAAGGTCTTGGTGAGTGATGTCTTTGTATGTACCTCAAATGAAGAGTAACTTGCTTAGCTTGGGGCAATTACTTGAGAAAGGCTACTCAATGAACATGAGTGATGGATTCATGGTAGTAGCGAGACAAGGAAGGAAACAACTTGTCTTGAAGGCTCTCGCTTGAAAGAACAGGACCTTCAGGTAGGTGCAATACGTTTGAACGTAAATGTGCATGCGCACGCACTAGTGAAGAGGCTTGGAAATGGCATAGAAGAATGGGGCATCCGAATTTCAATAGCTTGAAGAATTTGGAGAGAAAGAAGATGGTTAAAGGACTACCTCATTGAAATGCCAAGTCGGATATGTAGCAGTGTTGTGAAGTGAAGCGGCCAGAAATCATACAATTCGAAAATCTCAACAAGAGCTAAGGCAAAACTTGAAGTAATCCACTCGGATGTGTGTGGACCTTTTGAAGTCAAATCTCATGGAGGTAACTTGTATTTTGTTTCCTTTATTGATGATTTTACTAAGAGAATGTGGATTTACTTGTTGCAAAGAAAAAGTGATGTGTTTGCAACATTTAAAGAATTCAAACCATTAGTAGAAAAGCAAAGCAAGGCGTGCCTATCAAACAATTGAGAATCGATGGGGAGGTGAATATACCTCACTCGAATTTGAGAAGTTTTGCAAAGATGAAGGGATTGTACATGAGGTGATGGCTCCATACACACCTCAAAGATAATGGAAGCTGCAGAAGAAGAAAGCAGAACCCTACTAAACATGGTAAGATGCATGTTGAAAGAGAAGCACTTACCAAATGAATTACAAGGCGAGAAAGTGTTGCTCTGCACTCACATTTTAAATAGAAGTCCTACAAAGAGACTAGAAGACACTACACCGGAGGAAGCATGGTGTGAGTCCAAGCCAGTGTGAAACACTTCAAGGTATTTGGATCACTAGCTTATAGACATGTGCACGAAACAGAATAGAAAGCTTGATTCCGTGTCACAAGCTATGATATTTGTTGGCTATCATAGCACAAGTGCTCTGAAGCTTTATGATCCTCTAAACAAGAAGATAGTGATCAAGTGATGATGTTGTAATAGATGAGACAAAGGAATGGGACCGGAGTAATGCAAGAGAGAAAGAGAGACTCGAGATCGTGGATGTTGAATTGAATGCGAGAGAATGATGCTCCAAACAATGTAGAACTGCGAGAATTGGATGGTGACAATGTTGGTGAGCCATCTATAAGACCACAGAGACAAAGGAATATGCCTAGTAGACTTCAAGACTATGAGGTATTTCCTGATACTGCCATAAACACAGATGGTGAACTTTTGCAGCTTGTTCTCCTTGCGAAGCGAACCAATTTCACTACATGAAGCATTAGCTAATCCTCATTGGAAGAAAGCTATAGAAGAAGAACTTGAGCAATTCGGAAGAACAGACTTGGGAAATGATGAAGTTACCAAGTGACAAGAAGGCTATTGAAGTGAAATGGGTTTACAAAACTAAGATGAAGCCAAATGGAGAGGTTGCAAAATATAAGGCCAGGCTGGTGGCAAAAGGTTTTCTGCAGAAACCGAGATTAGACTATAATGAGATATATGCTCCGATAGCTAGAATTGAAACTATTAGACTGATAGTTGCAAATCACAGCTAGCGAGGAAGAAGTGGAAAATGAGCCAACTTGATGTGAAATCCGCATTCCTCAATGGTCCATTGGAGGAAGAGGTGTATGTAAAGCGAGCACACAGGTTTGAATTGAAGGGAAAAGAAGATAGGGTAATGAAGTTGAACAAGGCCCTATGGGTTTAAAGCAAGCACCTCGTGCTTGGAACAAGAGAAATTGACAGCTTCCTTCAACAACTAAAGTTTGAAAAATGCATGACAGAACATAGAGTGTACTGGGAAGGACAATACAAATTGGTGTTATCATAATTTGTTTGTATGTAGATGATCTCCTTGTCATTTGTGAAAGTGAACAAGAGATCAAAGTCTTCAAGGAAAAGCTAATGAGTGAATTTGAAATGTCGATATGGGCAAAGCTTGCATACTTCCTAGGAATGGAGTTTGTGACATTCAAAGTGGCATATTTCTTCATCAAAAGAAATATGCAACCGATATCTTGAAGAAATTTAACATGATGGAATGCAACCTCGCTACAACACCAGTGAGAACCGGGTGAAAAAATTTGACAAATGATGACTCGATAAACTAGTTGACAAGACACTATATAGGCGGTAATTGGCTCATTGAGATACCCGTGTAACTCAAGACCGATATAGCCTATAGTGTAGGATTGGTGAGTAGATTCATGGAGAAACCAAACAGAACTCACCTAATTCTTTGTAAAGAGAATTCCGAGATACATAAGAGGTACCATAGATTGTGGAATCTGCTTTCCTGCGCAACAAATGGAATGTCCGATATTGAACTAATTGGATTCATTGATCTTGATTGGAGTGGTGATACTCGAAGACAGAAAAAGCACTTCAGTTACATATATTCATGCTTGATAAAGCCCCTATATCTTGGTGTTCAAAGAAGCAGAATGTTGTGGCTCTATCAAGCTGTGAAGCTGAATACATATCAGCAGCTCTTGGAGCAAGTCAAGCTATGTGGCTTGACATGCTGTTAAGTGAATTAAAGATGAAGAATGACAGTCCTATGGTACTAAAAGTAGATAACAAATCGCAATTGATTTGGCAAAGCATCCCATAGCTTCATGGACGAAGCAAACACATTGAAATTAAGTATCACTTCCTTCGTGATCAAGTCAACAAGGAGAAATTGAAGATAGAGTATTGCAGATCTGCAGAGCAAGCTGCAGACATGCTCACAAAACCGTTGAAGCCAAGGAAGCTTGAAGAAATGAAGAATATAATTGGCATGTGTAGCTTAGGTGATTTGAATTAAGGGGGTGTGATGTAATTGTAATTCAAATAATAAGTGATGTAGTTAGTTTAGTTTTAGCTTTGTAAATTGTATAAGGAGGTGTTTAGAAAAGTGCAAGATGTGGCGCACAATGGCTAGCATTTAGGCGCCTAGTGGCAACTTGGTAATAAATACCAAAGTTTGTAATTCAAAGAATATACAGTGAATAACAGAAAAAACAGTTTTTCCCTCCTCTCTCGGTTACTCCCTCTATCTCATCTCTCTCTCTCAATTTTCACTGTAACCAAAACACCACCACGAATTCAATCAAGATTCCAACAATCTTTGCTTGGTAAAACACTCGGAGACAAGTGATGAGTTTACAATTCATTCTCAGCATGATGGAAAAGACTAATATTTCAACTTTCACCTTTTGGGGTTGTTAATTTATCCTTACCTTGCCCATAAGGATTCTCCTCTATAGTGCAATCGCTTTTAGAACATAAAAACTTAATGGTTGAGATTTTGACTTCTTTCAAATGCATATCAATATAAATCGGTACTTCATATGAAAAGTAAAAAAAAAAAAAACAGCAATACTAACCGGATCAATTGTGCCGTTTGGGAGCAATGAATAAAATAGAAGCCCATCCCCCTGGCGCGGCTTAACTCTTAAACCAATGCAGTCGTCATAATCGTAGCTACCATCCATGTGTGCGAAATTCTGCAGAATAATAATGCACTAAATATGAAGCTCAACAGCTCAAGGCGACATGGGTGCGATACCACTCAGAAATAAAGATACGGAAAATTCTTAAAAGCTAATTGAATCATTTTCATCTCCTTTCTCATTATCCATAAAATCATAGTTTTGAAATCTAATTCATCAAGACTCAAAAGACAACTTTGTCAATTCTAGAAGTCAGCCACCACTCACCACCGTTATTAAATTGATCATGTACATCTCCATTATGAGGATATTAAGAGTTAAACTCTATCTAAGAATTGAAGATAAATTTTATTCAAATGAATGGTGAAGTAAAAACTTAGTACAATATGAAGAGGTGATCACTATATATAGTGCACCTTCTAGTGAAAGAAAATACAAAAATCCAACTAGTTATCTAACTAACTAACTAAGAAAAGTAGTTACAATTGAAAACTAATTTAACTAACTTCTAAACTAACTTTCTAATACTCCCCCTCAAGTTGGAAGAGAGATGTCAAGATCTTTCAACTTGGAGATGAGATGCTAAAATAAAACTTTCATGCATCTTGCACTATCGGTCAACCAAAAATTCAAATACACAAGCCACGTGAATATGAATTCCATTCAACAACCATCGTAAACACTTTAGGAAACTTAAGAAATTAAATATGATGATGGCAATTGAAAACTTGCAGGAAACCACATGTCGACAAAATAACATTGAGCAGTCTTCAAAAAACCCCAAACAAAAATGTGGATCCAAGAAATCAATCCAAGAATCCAACAAGAAAACAAGATGAAATATAACCAAACTGTGAATTCCTTATCAAACATAGCAAACCTTGAATTCTATGGAAAGGAGAAAGGCTAAGAATAGTAGGAGCAAATCCTAAAATGTACCAAACATCCGAAAGACCATTCCCATGGTGGTGCCGATGATGGAGAAAACACAACCAAATGTTGAACGGATTTTTAATTTGCAAAAATGAATAATAGTTCTGGCAAAAAAATTGGATTGTTAGATATACGAGTTGAAAAAGATTTCATTTGCTGGTTCATTCGTTCTTCCATTGCTACACAGCTTGACTAGGAAGAAACAAGAGACAGAAACTGAACAATGATGATGAAGCTGGCTCGAGGAATAATCGGCGAATAAACTTCAATGAACTTCTTGAACACCTGCAAGAAGGGATAAAGAAAGCGAAACATCGCTTCTTTAGAGGAAAAAATGTTGTTTCATTAGTCCTTCCAAGGCTACACAGTTGGACCGCGAAGAAACAAGAGACAAACGCAGTAAAGATGATGAAGCGGGCTCGAGGGATGATCGAGGAAGTAGCTTCAAGGAACTTCTTGAATACACGCAAGTAGCGATGAATTTGTCCTTAGGGAGATGTTGAGATACCAACACAAGAGCGGAATTATTCGAAGGATGGAGGTATAATACGTCATCATGGTTCTATGGAGGATTTGCCATGGCAGAGATGAGTTGAACAACAACCAAGCAGGTCAAAGAACAAAGGAAGAATGATGAACGCAGAGAATCTCAAAGAACATATGGAAGAAAAAATCAAGAATTTTTTTTTGATACCACGATGAACACTATTGTTCATGAATCGCAAAGCAAAAGAAGAAATTTGCGAGAAGAGAATGGAGGAATCACCGATGAGAGATGAACGCGGAAGCCACATAATCGCTCCTGATACCATATTAAGAGTTAAACTCTATCTAAGAATTGAAGATAAATTTTATTCAAATGAATGGTGAAGTAAAAACTTAGTACAATATGAAGAGGTGATCACTATATATAGTGCACCTTCTAGTGAAAGAAAATACAAAAATCCAACTAGTTATCTAACTAACTAACTAAGAAAAGTAGTTACAATTGAAAACTAATTTAACTAACTTCTAAACTAACTTTCTAATAGAGGAAGGTTTAAGACAAATTTTTGAATTATATCCCAGAATATCAGAGAGGTATCCCAATCATATCAGTGAAAATTTCCGCATATCAGTGAATATTTTCTTCCAAAACAAAATAAATTTGGAGAATATTCCTTGGATATGCATGTAGGAGTATTACATGCACATTGGTATTGGAATTGGAAATGGATACATACTTTAGCAAGTTGGAGCATCTAGGCTTTATAGCACTGCTAAGTGCTAACTACACAGAAAATCAATGAGTGTGCTAAACAAGATACAGCAACAAACTTTATTTTACCTCAAATGGAAACATAGTCTCACCACCTTCCTGAACATCAGTTAAATACAGCAAAAATGAAGCCATCTGCATTCTCAATCAAAACCGAAGTCAAGAAATGAACTTATTAAAATGTGTTTGGAGTAACTGATTTTGTGTTTAACTGTCTAATGATCAAAATGCTACTGAAAGTGCTTTTGATTGAAAATTATGTTTTCGCACAATAATTAAGCAAAACCAATGGGGCCATAAACCTAGTTACTTAAAACAAAAAGTAACTATTATTTTGGTCATCAAAATTATATTCCACATTACAGTAGTCCTTTACTTATAGGCGACATGAAATTGGTCATTGATGTTTCCCTGAATCAAAATAGTCATTCAATGACAAGTAATGCCATCAATTTAATTCTTTTAAGGACCAACTTGATGGAACTTTAAAGACCAATTGTTTTATGTGTTTAATAGTAACTGGAAGTTTATTTAAAACAATTTATTTTAAAACATACGACAATTTATTTAAACTTTCAAGAGCTAAATATGTAAATGAAATAAGCACTAGCAACTCAATATGGATTAGGGAACTAATGGAGACAGTATTATGCCACATATGAAGGGCACACATCAAAAACTACTTATTTTTAATCTTTTGAAATTTCAGACGTCCCTCCACTGCGTATAAGCTATGCATTGCAGATCAATCATTTCTTACACGCATAGTAATGTCAGTGTTTCAAATAGGCCCATATAAATTTAATTGGCCCCAGATCCACATGATAAAAGTATTTTGCTCTTCTTGTATAGATATCTACAGTATAATTAGGTCATCTGCAACAGAATCCTACAATTGTTTGAGTATACTTAACACAATTCTGCTTCATTAAACAATCACATATATTCTATTTCATCCAAGCCTTATCATGTATCCTCTATATGAATATCAATCTTGTAAAATGACAAGCCCTTGGTGTTAGACTCCATCTTCATTACAACTAACCATAAATTTTATCACTAAAATGACATGCAAATAAGAATGTGAGTTTTAGTTCAGACGTACCCTTTGGCTGTTTTGTGGGCCATACTCAGCAGGATTGAAGGCATCATAATGAGAATTATATTTTTGACCCACCTCATAGCGTAGGATATTAAATGCCTGAAACATGGTGATTCCTCAGACAATTTAAAATCATCCTGAAAATGAGAGGTTTACAAATTCAACAAAATCATAAAGCACCTTAGTTGCAGATAACATAAAGCTCGGTGAATCTAATATACTCAATAGTTTAAGCGTACAAAAATTGGTCTTAGATGTAATTAGACTTGCTTTCTCTTTTTTCTATGTAAAAATACATTATTACAGTTAATTAAGATGAAGACAACAGCTCCAAACAATACTTTAGCCTAATAAAAGTTTAGATCACATTTAAGGGCAACTTGGTGCTATAAAACTCCTGTCAAGACAGGATCCAGAGAAGGTCAGATCCACCATAAATGATGGAATACTGACAACAGAAACACTAGGATTACTGTTGAGATAACAGAAAATGGGAGTCTAAGCTCTTGCAAAGGTTACAACAGAGCTTCCAGAAAGGGTCTGAGGCAATTCCAATTGGTCGCTGGAAAGATTTTTTGACAGTGGTCGGAGAAAAGTGTGAGTTCAGAAAACGTAGCAAAGGACGGCAGTCAAAATGGAAGAGATGACGCCGGAAAAGAAAGAACATAGTGGAAGAGGTGGCTAATTGGAGTTCCGAATTTTTGGGAATTTGATAGCAGAATAGTGATGTGGCAGCTCACGGAAGATCATACCGCTCTGATACCACGTTGAAGTATGGATTTTAGATAGAGAATGAAAAGAAGAAATAAAACTCTAAAATATAACTGATGAGGATGAGATGATGCAAAATGTTAATCACTAATTCCTATTTATAGGGATGCAAGACACAAGACTCCTAAATCCTAATCTTAATTGAATAGGGAAACTAATCATAATAATAACGGTTAAATATGTTTTTGGTCCCTAAAAAATTTAAGAATTTTGCTTTAGTCCATATAAAAAACTTCACTCACTTTTAATCTCCACATTTTCCTCCATAATAATTCAAAATACCCCAAGATAAGACAAGATATTCTAGCAAGTTTAATAAGGATGTTACCTCTCCATGACTCCTAGGAATCATTGTTGCTCTTGCAATTTTCTCTTCAATGGCATCTAAACTCCCTGTTTTATCCTCAAAAGCACTAACAAACACACCGGAGCTGTTCAAATAAAAAGAAAATACAAAGTTAATGTGAAATTAAGGAAATGTCACATAATGTCCATCTAGGATTTTAGTGGAAGGTCATCATAACCAAAATCACCTATTTTCCCATTGGCCAAGTCATTTGTCTAAGGTTACTAATAAGTATCTAAGCACTTAGGGAACCCTCCCTTAAAAGCTAGCTATCAAGGGAGAAGAACCAAGCCACTTAATTACTTCATTACTTAAATACTCCATCGAGCATCCCATACTACTCGGTGTGGGACTTGAGCACCACATAGTACCAAAGTCCCTATCATAGCACCGCCCCTAAGAGCCAACATCTCGACGGCTTCACTCTATGGCACTTTACTCAGCCTTTCCTGTCAGCCCCTCCCTAGGTAGCCATTTCCGAGCCACCAACAGCTAGTTCTAATACTAATGGATAAGTATCTCAGCACTTAGGGTACACTCCCTTAAAAGCTAGGGATCAAGGGGGAAGAACCAAGCCACTTAAATACTCCACTGAGCATCCAATATTACTCGATGTGGGACTTGAGCGCCCCATAATACCCAAGTGCCTACCAATTACACTTGCACTATACAAAAGCATATAAAATATCATGTGTTAATATCTTGATCATAATGATCATGGTCCAAGTTATAGGCAAGCCAGTACAAGGGAATCAAATTGATTGCACTTTAATTTCTGAGATGCTGAAATTCTCAGCCAGATTCACCATTATCCCAACAGATTATATCATAGATTTTAGACAAGTTTAGAATCTTTCATTTTGGTCTGCCTATAATGATACCTTTGCATTGTGTATAAATTTGTTACCTTTTAATTCCAACAACAAATTATTTCTAGTAACTTCTGATTTGAACAAATGGTACAAACCTATTTTTAAGTTTGTGATAAAGAATTAAAGTTGTCCATTCAATCTTGGCAGGTCTGTGATAAAGTCATATAGTTAAGGTTCTACTTAGTCAAGTTCATAACTCATACACGATACCTTGTTCTAATTCCCTTGGTATTCTCCGCAGTTTCCCCCTTGCGCAATGCCAAGCCTGATGGTTTGAGGCCAACCTTTGCCACTTTAACTATGCTTTCACATTGTTCGGCAGTTGCAAAATTAGGAAAATACAGAGCTCGTGGCCTCCAGCTCAAAACCTAAAAAACTTAGTCAACAGATTTTTTTATTCGAGAGTCAATGCACAATAACCAATTCCATGTATCAATACGATTGAGGACTGAGTATATGTTTGTTCCCTTTCATAACTGACCAAAGTTAATTTATATGTTTATACCCTTTCTCCATAAAAAAAAATGTTTATACCCTTTCATAACTGACTAAAGTCAATCCTCCATTAGAATTAACCGAAGTTAATTTAAAGTCAATCCTCAATTAGAATGTATGCATATTGCATAACACTGATCTTTATTAGTCATATAAAAATTCCAGATTTCCACTCATTCATGTTGACGTCTATGGAATCAAAATTGACTTAAACTCATCCGAAACAGCGATTCAACATACCAACTTCATAAATATTGCAGCATTTTAAATAAAAAAAGACATCATATATAAACTACAGCGATAATCTCAACCGTTGAGATCCTGATTCTAAATAAGCAACCATCGCTAAAAATGGAAAGGAAGAGATTTAAGAGTGTTTAACGAAACGAAATTGCGCACCTGAAAAGGAATCGAAGTAATTGAACCATCACCAAACTCTCCCGCAGTCATCAAATTGTACTTCACTTCTTTCGTCGATTCAAGCTTCCTCGGTCTCGGCCTCAATCCAATTCCATCATCCTGTAAAGAAACAGCGATCTGTAAGTTCTATATTTTCCAGCAACAAAAAAATAGAAGAAAAATTGCTCAAGATTTGGAAGAACGCGATTTGGATTTAGAAGGAAGACCTGAGAGTGAGAGAAGAGAGTAGCACCAAAGAATCCAGCAAGGAAGAAGAAGATGCATATGAGGAATATGTAAGGGAAACCAAACTTGTTCGTTCTCAAGCTCCAATTTCCTTTCACTGTTTTAGTTTTCATTTGGATTTTGAAGAGTTTTGTGTTTTTTTTTACTTCGAAGTTTCTAACTAAGAAAAGGAATGGTGACTGGTAACTGGCAACTGCCAAGCAATTCGTTGCTCGTTCTTTTGAAGAAGTGAAGAAGCTTAGCAAGTGTGGTATTCTCTCGTTCTCAGCGGAATCTTTTAATAATGGATTTCCGATTCCAAATTTCCAAACTCTCCAGCTAGATCATCGTGTCGTGTTTACTTACGTGTGCTCGTCACAACTTTCTAATCCAGTCTTCCGTTCGTCCTTTTTTTTTAGGGTTTTTTTTTTGGACCCCCACCCCATCCCCATAAACTCCCACCCACACCTGGCCCAAAAACGCTACAAAACGTATTTTTTTCAATTTTTACTAATCATTATATACACACAGGGGTGTATATCGACCACTTCTGTTTGGCGTCGTATATACACCCCTGCCGCGTATATACGATTTGCAAACTCCACCTTAATCGTATATATACGGCTTGGGGGTGTATATCGATGGACAAATGTAAGGGTCGTATATACACCCCCCTCAGGTGTATATACTATATACGATCCCTATTGTATTTTTTTAATTTTTTTAAGTCAAATAAAAATTAATTAAGTCCTGAAAATAGGTTTTGTGTGTAGTTCGTTAAACGCGTGGCGATGTTATACGTCGAGCGAATAATTTAGGCTAAAAATCGGTTTTTCGACAACATACTCGATCGTAATGAAACCACAGCCATTAGAAGCGAAATCAATCAAGAATCAAGACTCCCATAGAATGGACTTCTTACGGGACTACGACCTCAAAATCCCAAATTCCATCGTTTACTATTTTTTACGATTTTTTTTAATAGTCTCCAAAAAATCTAAAAATTTGTATAGCCTTATATTGGTTTTGTTAGATTTTTAGTGGTGTTTTTATAATTTTTGGAGTAGTTTTGGTATTTAACGAATTTTTAGTAGCGCTTTTAGTAATAAAAATTAAAACAAATTATTAAAAAAAAAAAAAAATCCATCGTATATACCCCTTTGAGTGCGTATATCGATGGCTATTTTATGTCCAATCGTATATACGTCTTCTCAAAGGGTATATACGATGGGTTTTTAAAAGGCATTTTGGGGATTTAAAATTGGGTGGGGTTTATGGGGATGGGGTGGGGTTCAAAAAAAAACCCTTTTTTTATTCCCAAAATTATGATTTTCATTTGGTTAAAGGTTTTTATTTTTATCACCCCCTCAACCTCCATCTCACCCCCATATTTCCCAAAACGGACAAAAATACCCTTACTTTTTCCCAAAAATTACATGGTTTGTTAAAAAAAAAATTGGAATTTCTAATTACCTCTAATTTAGAAAGATTTTCGAATTACCTCGAAATGAGGTAATTCCTGTTCACATTAATGAGCAACCTAATTACCTATTTCGAGAGGTAATCAAAAATTACAATTTTATTTCAACGAATAATTTAGGCTAAAAATCGGTTTTGACAACATACTCGATCGTAATGAAACCACAACCATTAGAAGCGAAAAAATCAAGAATCAAGACTCCTTAGAAGGGACTTCTTACGGGACAACGGCCTCAAAATCCCAAATTCCATCGTTTACTATTTTTTACGATTTTTTTTAATTTTTCATAGTCTCCAAAAATCTTAATAAATTTGTATAGCCTTATTTTGGTTTTGTTAGATTTTTAGTAGTGTTTTTATATTTTTTAGAGTAGTTTTGACTATTTTTAGTAGCCTTTTAGTAATAAAAATTAAAACAAATCGTATATATACGCATTGCCTGTCCCCGGATTGGCGGGATGCCCTAGATGTCACCCGTTCACCTACTTCACGTGCTTATTTTCATCATTTTTAGACATTTTGGACCCATAGTTGTATTTGTACTCCTATTTTATGTTGGTCATTTTATATATTTTGACGTATTGTTATTAAATCGTAAATCGTTCAGTATCATATTTCCAATAAAACGCGTTTAAATCTTAAGACCAAAATATAAACTTTAAAAAAAAAAATTAAAAATTTCGGAATTACCTTTTTTAGAGGTAATTCCGAAATTTTTTATGAACCGGAATTACCTTTTTTATAGGTAATTCCGAAAGTTTAATTTTTTTTTGAACCGGAATTACCTTATTTTGAGGTAATTCCGAGAAAATTTAATTTTTTTAAAACGCAGGGGTATTATTGGCATTTTTTGAAATATGGGGGTGAGATAGGGAAGGAGGGGGGTGAGAAAAATAAAAGCCTTGGTTAAATTAGTTTAAATATTGTTTTTAGTCTCCTCAAATATAATTGTTTTTGAATCTCAAAAAAAAAAAATTGTTTTTGAAATAGGTCCCTGCAATTTTCTTTTGGAAAATTCTTAAGTATTACTCCCTCTGGACTCATATATAAGTAATTAACAATTTTTTAGATTCATTGAAAAGGTAATGTATCTAGACTTACATTAAGTCCAAATACATCACATTTTCAAAGAATTTAAAAAAGTGTTAGTTGCTATATATGAATCCGGAGGGAGTATTGTCAATTAGTCGTACTACACCTATAAGGCAAAAAATGTGATGGATTTTTTAACCAAGTGAAAACATGATGACTTTTTTTTAGTACTCAAATTTATGTTATGGATACATTAATTGTCACCTTTTTTTTAATAAGTCATTACAAAAAAAAAAAATTAAAATATACTCTTATGTTAACTCTATGTTAGTGATCTGTTGATGTGGCTAACAGAGTTACACTTTGGTTGTGACACTATTAAAAAAAATCTAATTATTGATGTACAATAACACGTCAGATCTAAAAGTGTGTTTGGACGAGGCATTTGAAAATTCGAGGGAATTTCAAATTCAAGGCAATCCAAATACATCAATTGAAATCCTTTCATTTTTAAAATTATTTGTTTTGATGGGATAATTGAAATTCTTCATTCTTAAAATTCATTTTTTGGATAGAGTAATTAAAATTCTTCATTTTTTATCTTTTTAAATTTTTTTCATTTTACTCGAGGTTCGAATGACACGCAAGTTCAATAACCGACCCACTAGATGTGGATCGGTCCCGGCCTACCCAGTTAGAGGTGGGAAAGCAAACTACCCGGCCTACGTTGTAGGGGTGTTCGCGGTGCGGTTTAGTTCGGTTTTGAGCAAAAAAGTGAACCGAACCGCAAGGTAAAAATAGATGCGGTTTGGTTTGGTTCGGTTGGCTTTTGAAAAAAAACCAAACCAAACCAATGCGGTTTGGATTGGTTCGGTTTATTCGGTTTTTTGCGAGACAAAACACAATTTAGAACCCGTTTGGATAGAGCTTATTTTGAACTTATGAAAAACAACTTATGCAAATAAATTCATTTTTACGTATTATTCATAAGCATGTAAAGGTAGTTTATGGAAAAATAACTTAGGAAGAAACAATTTTTGTTAGTGAGAACTTATGAATTAACATAAAAACTTACTTATCTTCATAAGTTGATTTTCATAAGCTCAAAAATAAGTTAATCCAAACGGCCTCTTAAATAAACCGCTTTCCTTATTCTCCATATATATTGTTTTGTCTAATTTTATTTTTATATATAGGATTTTGCGGTTTGGTTTGGTTCGGTTTCTATAATCAAAACCGCGGTCCAAACCGAACCTTGATGTTCACTAATAAAAAAACCGAACAAAACCAATAGAAAGCGGTTTTTTGCGGTTTTCGGTTTGGTTTGATTCGGTTTGCGGTTTTCTATTTGTTTGGTTCGGTTTTGAACACCCCTACTATGTTGGGTCGGCTTGTGTTGGGCTCGAGCCTTTTCAGGTTGGGCTAACAAGCCCAATTTTAACTTGAAACCAATCCATCTTAAGTTGGGATCATTCCTCATTTCTCATTTGTTTCTAAATTTGGATTTGGAAGAACTTGAAACCAATCTCATCAATCATAGCCTGTCGCCAACCTGAATGAGAAAGAGCTTCCTGCAGGGATTTAGGAATGGTGATAGAAGAAATAGCGGACACACAAATGTATAATGTGAAGGTGATAAGCGGTGATAAGCGAGGAAATTATAAATAGGATGAGGTTACGAGTGGAACGGGTACCTTTACGAGTGGAAATTATAATGTCGTAATAGAATGCTTTGAAAAAGCTAAGTCTATTGATAAGAGTTTAAACACGTAATGTCGGAATAGAATGCTTTGAAAAAGCTAAGTCTATTAATAAGAGATTACACACGTAATGTCAGAATAGAATGCTTTGAAAAAGCTAAGTCTATTGATAAGAGTGTAAACACGTAATCGGAATAGAATGCTTTGAAAAAGCTAAGTCTATTAATAAGAGATTACACACGTAATGTCGGAATAGAATGAAAAAGCTAAGTCTATTAATAAGAGATTACACACGTAATGTCGGAATAGAATGCTTTGAAAAAGCTAAGTCTATTGATAAGAGTTTAAACACGTAATGTCGGAATGAAATGTTTTGAAAAAACTAAGTCTATTAATACCGGGACTACAGATTTAGTAATGTCGGAGAACCGACTTTCATAAAGCTTCATAAAAATAATTAACTCATATATCGAGCGTCATACTTCGCCCTTGGGCTTTAACTGTAATATTTATTGAGTTTAGTGGCGTTCCAAGTTCTTGGAATCGCTTTTCCTTCTAGTGTTTCCAGCTCGAAAGCTCCATTTCCGGTTTTCAGAATAACACGATATGGGCCTTCCCAATTCGAGGCTAGTTTGCCCTGTGATGCGTTTTTTAGACCAACGTCGGCCCTCCTCAAAAGGAGATCACCGACATCAAAATCTCTTGGGACGACCTTCTGATTGTAACGAGTTGCCACTCTCTGCTTTGTTAATGATTCTTTGAGGGACGCGTGATCTCGAATCCCCTCCACAAGATCAAGCTCTTCTCTAAGAGCTCGACCATTATCTTCAGGAGATTTCGGGTTTGAAGTCCTCCAAGTTAATTCTCCAATTTCTACCGGGATCACTGCTTCACTTCCATAGGAGAGTCGGAACGGTGTTTCTCCAGTAGAGCTTTGAGGTGTAGTTTTGTATGCCCATAAGACATAAGGGAGCTCTTCAACCCAGTTTCCTTTAGCATCGTCCAACCTTTTCTTCAAACCGTTGAGAATTACTTTGTTTGCTGATTCTGCCTGACCATTTGTTTGAGGGTGTTCTACCGAGGTAAATCGATGTTTGATCTTTAAATCGGACATTAATTTCCTGAAACCTTTATCAGCAAATTGAGTTCTGTTATCCGTGATTACAACCTCGGGTAACTCGAACCTGATTATAATCTCCTTTCTGAAGAAAGATATACAGTTTCTTGCACTTATGACGGATAATGGCTTGGCCTCAATCCCTTTGGTAAAGTAGTCTACCGCCACAATTAAAAATTTGATTTTCCCTGGGGCCTTTGGAAATGGTCGTAGAAGGTCAATCCCTCACCATGCAAAAGGCCATGGGGAGGAGAGGGTTGTGAGACCGGTAGGAGGAGCCATATGGATATTTGCATGGATCTGGCACTTCGGACATTTCTTAACATAATTTCTTGCATCAGTTTCCATGGTTGGCCAAAAGTATACCGCCCTTAACGCTTTCCTGGTTAAGGACCTTCCACCTAAATGTTGTCCACAAATTCCTTCATGAATTTCAGCTAACACATAATCGGCCTCCTCGTGTTCTATGCATTTTAACAAAGGTGAAGAGAGTGACCTTTTATAAAGATGCCCATTGATCACTGAAAAAGAAGTTGCTTTTCTTCGGACGATTTTGACTTCCCCAATATCAGAAGGTTCTACTCCCGATGTTATGTAGCTTAAGATGGGAGCAATCCAAGTCTTGCTCTCGTCTAACACGCACACTAATGAAATCAAGTGTGGGTCTTCTTCAATACTGGGTTTGCTGAGGACCTCTTGTATTACAGATCGGCGGTTTCCCAAAGTTTTGGTGCTTGCTAATTTAGAAAGAACATCGGCCCTCACGTTATCCGCTCTCGGGACATGCTTTATTTCGACAGAATGAAAATGGGTAAGCAATAATTTCACATGGTTTAAACATTTCTGGAGGACCGTGTCTTTTGCCTCGTACTGTCCCCCGATCTGGGAGACAACGAGAAGAGAGTCGGTATTGAGATTCAATCGAATAATTCGGAGGTCTAAAGCAAATCGGAGGCCTGCAATGCACGCTTCATATTCTGCTTGATTATTTGAAGTTGAAAATTTGAAGGTGAGTGATAATTCTATAACGACTCCTGAAGGACTCTCAAGAATGATTCCTGCTCCACTCCCCTTGGGATTTGAAGATCCATCCACATGGATTGTCCATATCTCATCATCCGATTCTGCTGGAGTCATTTCTCCCACAAAGTCGGCTAATACTTGAGCTTTCATCGCCGGTCTTGATTCGTATTTGATACCAAATTCAGACAACTCAACAGCCCACTTGATTATCCTTCCTGAAAGGTCTGGTCGATGTAAGATTTGCCGGATTGGGTGATTCGTTCGAACGATCACTTGGTGAGATACGAAATAAGGTCGCAGACGTCGAGTTGTTATTACTAAAGCCAAAGCAATTTTCTCAATTTTTGATATCGGACTTACGGTCCTTGCAAAGCTTTGCTCACAAAGTAAACTGGACTCTGCCCCTTGTTGCGCCCGAAAAAGTCCCCGAAGGATTTTCTTCGTTTACAACTTTTTAGAACAATGAAGTCGCCACCAATATTTTTTATGAGGAAAATATTGAAGAAAAACCTTTTTGGAAGGCGGATGGTCTTTTGGAAAACCGGAAGATTTGGGTTGAAAATTCGGTTAGGCATAGGGAAGGTATTAGCACCTACACCTCCTTTCTCTTGAAAGGAACCTTTAATTAAACGTGTGTTTTTAGGTGTTGATTTGAAAAATACTTAAATTTGTCTCTTGATCGAAAAGACTTAGTGAATTTTATTTGCGGCGCGAGAGAGAGTTGTCTTTGGGTTTGAAAGGAAAAATATTTTTAGTTTGTTGTGCTTGACGGAGGATCCGCTCTACGTATCTCAGTGCGATGGAGAATTCAAAGCTACGTAGTTCTAGGTTTTTGGTTTTATTTTGTATCTTGTTTAATTATGAAATTGAGCTTTCATGATGATCAATTGGCGAAGGCTCAAGTGATCACCATTAGTACTCCATTGTTAATGATCATGCAAGCAAAGGCTTCGCAAGACCACTAACAATGGAGTACTAATGGTGATCACTGAGCCTTCGCCAATTGATCATCATGAAAGCTCAATTTCATAATTAAACAAGATACAAAATAAAACCAAAAACCTAGAACTACGTGAGCTTTGAATTCTCCATCGCACTGAGATACGTAGGAGCGGATCCCCTCCGTCAAGCACAACAAACTAAAAATATTTTTCCTTTCAAAAACCCAAAGCGGCTAACTCTCGCGCCGCAAATAAAATTCACTAAGTCTTTTCGATCAAGAGGCAAATTTAAGTATTTTTCAAATCAACACCTAAAACACACGTTTAATTAAAGGTTCCTTTTCGATGAAAGGAGGTGTGAAATGCTAATACCTTCCCTATGCCTAACCGACCCCCGAACCCAAATCTTCCGGTTTTCCAAAAGACCATTCGCCTTCCAAAAAAGGTTTTTCTTCAATATTTTCCTCATAAAAAATATTGGTGGCGACTTCATTGTTCTAAAAAGTTGTAAACGAAGAAAATCCTTCGGGGACTTTTTCGGGCGCAACAGCTGGCGACTCCACTGGGGACTAAAAATTTTCAAAAAGAGGGTCGAGCCTAATTAATTAAACATGTGATTGGTGTGTTTGATTTGAATATTTTATTTTGCCTCTGTTCTTCTTCTTTCTCATACAAGCATTGTTGCATCCATATGCATTCGCCTCTTCCTCTTCTATGATGGTTTCATATCTACTTGATCGCATCTTTGCAATTCCACTTCATTCTCACATTGTTATGTTACATTCATGTGTGTTATTTTATTCTTCTTCTATGTTCGCTTCTTGCTTAAAATGGTAGATAGTCTCTCCTCTTATCCTCTTTGCTTATATGCTTCTTCCTTTCATGCATTCCCCCATCTAATCATGCTCCCCCTTGCTCCCTTGAGGTAAGCAATGCAATTGGTTCTTTGTTGAAACTCTAGGTCGACTTATTTGATGTTAAACCCTAGGGTAGACAACATATTATTATTTGCCTTTATGCAGGACTGCTGCAGGTTTTTATTTGCGGTGGGGGAAGGGTAGTTATTGCTAAGTATTGTGCCTCAACACACACTTCACACCCTATACTTGTGGCGCACTGAGTGGGGCCTAAAACCCAAGTCCGAACAAAAACCTAGGAGAGTGGGAGCGACTAGTGGATGCCATTCGTAGACCTTTGTCTGTATGGCTCTCATGAAAGTTCCGCCCAAGAGTACGCTTTGTCATGATGTCTCACACTCGGTAGCTTTCTACGATTGTGGGTGTTATCATGAGGAAGACTTTAGCTCTTGGTTGCCATTGTGAGGAAGTGATTAGAACTTACATGGGAGGATTACCCTTTTTCGTCGACTTTAGATGTAACGCCCAAAATAATTTAATTATTTAATTAATTAAGTTATTTGGAACTTGCAACATTTAATTAAGTTAAATTAAATAGTCAAAGTTATTTTATCAAAAATGGGTCTAGTTTATTAAATGGAATAATTGAGATAGAGTTATTTTATTTTAATTTCAGGGAGTATGTGAATAAGTAAAATGAGTGATGCAAATAAAAGGGCCCAAGTCACTTAAATGACCCAAGCCCAATTACCTTAAAACCCCAAAACCCTACACAAGGTCACATAACCCTCAAAATTGAAAGGAACCTTCGAAGCAATAGAGGAGGAGAAATAGTTCAGCAGCTGCGTGAGTGGGTGGGAGGAAAGAAAGTGAGGTTTTGCTTGAGTTCTTGGTGGGTAAGTGATTTCTTGGTCCCAATCTTCATCCTTTCCTTTCCTCATTCCATTTTCCTTAATTCCATAAGCTTATTCCTTTCATTTTGAATCTTCCATGGCTATCCAAAGGTAGAGAGTCACGTTTTGACATTGAAGGAGAAAAAGGAGGAAACTTTTCTCAAGTTTTGTGTTGGTAAGTGAAGTCTTTGGCCTTAAACACCCTTTGTTTTTCCTTCCATGTTCCATTTCCATGAGTTACATAAGCTCACCCTTGTTATTTTGAATTCCCTATGGTTACCCAAGGAGAGTGAACTTTCGGCCATAGCTAGTTTGTGGGGAAACTTGCTTTAGTTGGTGATTTTGGTGATTGTGTGAAGTTTTCAAGCTCACCCAAGGTTGGGGATTCTCCTTTATGTTTATAATAGCTAGTATGATAGGTTTTATATGTGGAATGGCTTTAATAATAACTTGTTGTGTGATTGAGTGTTGATGACATGTTGATTGATGTTTGGAATGTGTGTGTTACTCATAACATGTTAATTGTTGTTGTGAAAACATGAATTGTGACTTATGCATAGTGTATGTTTGGTGGAATGGTCATATGAGGGTAAGTATGTGAATATGATGAATTGTTGGTAATAAAGTAATAATTAGGTGTGTGTGTGGTGGGGGAAAATGAATTGTTGAGTAATAAATTAGTTTTGAAGTAAATTGGTGAAGGGTGTTGGAAGGGCGCCAAATGCCTAGCATTTAGGCGCCATGTTGTTGTATTTTGTGAGCGTGCGTGAGTCTTGCGGGGAGGCGCCAATTCCTTAGGAATATGGCGCGGTTCTTGAAAGGTGGCGAGGATGGGTGTGCGGCGCCAATCACTAGGATCTCGCGCTGGTGGGAGTGTCTATGTGTTGCGTGGTGTTGTCTTTGCAGGGTGGCGCCATTTGCTAGGCAAATTGGCGCCCATGACTAAGTTGGGCACAGTGTTTCTTCGGTTTGGTTGGTTTTAGCGGGAGCGCGCAATTCCTTAGAATGTGGCGCTGTGTCTAAGTGTGTGGTGTGTTATGTCTTTGAAGAGTGTTGCGGGCGCAAATGCTAAGCATTTAGGCGCTGAAATTAGTGTTGGGGCGCCAAATGCCTAGCGATTCAGCGCCCGGTATGTGGGTGAGTGGTGTGACTAAGTGTGTGAGTGTGGGCTTTTGGTGTTGGTTCATGGGCGCCTTTTGGCCGCCCTGTGTCTAGTACTCAAAATACATCTAAGTGATGGTTTAGTCCCTAAGAATTAATTTAATCCTTGGTGTGACAAATTAGTCCCTAAGAATTAAATTAATCCTTGGTGTGACAAAATAATCCCTTAACGTCTAATTAGTCCAAATGTGTCAAATAAATCCCTAAGTCTCTAAATTAATTATTGGTGTGTCGAATGGTCCTAAAGTGAGGAGAAAATCCCATGGGGTGGTGTTGGTTCTTAGGTGAGAATTAATAAATACTTGGTGAGGTGATGCTAAATATTTGGTGAGGTGATGCTAAATAATCGGTGAGGTGGTGTTGATAATTAATGATGTGATAATTAATAATTGATGTGGTGTGCTTGGTGTGGAGTGATGCATTGTCATAAAGTCGCATGAATCATATGCATGGCTTCGCCAACAGGTGATGAAATACCGCCGGGGTGGTGATGGAATACCGCCGGGGAGGTGATGGAATACCGCTTCGGGTGGTGATGAAATACCCGACGGGGTGGTGAGGTGAATATGGATCCACATGCATGTTGCATACATGCATATAATCATACATTCCACTAGTTTGTTTGTTAATGTCCAATTAATGCTTATGGTTGCTTGCGTGATATCTCATGTGAATGGTAAATGCCTTGTTCTCAGGAATCTCTGTTGCTAGCTAGTTCTTACTATACGGCTTATTTTACATTGTTATTATTTATGTAAAGAGACTCACCCTAGCATTTCTTGTTGCTGCTCTCGTGGCGACAAACAGGTGATTCCGAGTGATGGTCTTTGTACTCAGAGTTTTATTGAGTCGGCTCGATAGTAACACCGGGTTGGGGTCTTAGTATTATTTATGGTTATGTATTAAACTTATTTTGAACCTATGTATTGAGTATGTGAACTCAATTTTATTTCATTGTCTTTGCAAACTATTTGATGGATTACTGTAAACGTTAAACAGGTGGTTTTGATGGTTTTTATCCATATGACTATGATATGAGATTTATGCATTTGATGAGTCTGGATTGGTTAAATATGTTTGACGTCTCTTTCATTAAATGTACCACCCTCTTTGAGGTGCGTGGAAAGTTTTTGAAAACTCGATTTTTATCAACTTAATTAGCTTATTATAGAAAGGGGTGTTACATTAGTGGTATCGAGCGATTCGATGCAATCCGGCCAAGTGTGTGTCATCATAGTGTCTATGACAACTAGGTAGTGTTAATTGTTTCTTAACGAATGTTAATGCTACAGATGTTAGGTTGAGAATGGCCCGAAGGATTGATCTTTGCTCTAATGGAGGCTCTGCGCAAGCCATAGCACGAGCTATGGGGAGCGAGAGGCGATAGAAAGACGCGAGGACCGTAAGCTAGCCACCTTTCAAATGAGAACCCGCCTACCTTCAAGGGTAGGTATGACCCTGACGAGAGCTCTAACTTGGCTAAGGGAGATTGAGCGTATTTTAGTGTGATGGCATGCACTCCGCACGCAGAAAGTGAGGTTTGGGACACACATCTTTGAAGGAAGAGGCGGACGATTGGTGGTTGAGGAAGAAACAAAGACTAGAAGTCTGCTGAGAGGAAATCACTTGGGAAGTTTTCAAGGAAGAGTTCACTAGAAAGTATTATCCGGAGGATGTGAGGGCTAAAAAGGAGGTGGAATTTCTTGAACTGAAGCAAGGCAACAAATCAGTGGCTGAGTATGCAGCCAAATTTGAAGAGCTAGTCAAGTTTTGTCCCTACTATGAAAATGACTGCAATTCTGAATTCTCCAAGTGTGTGAAGTTTGAAAATGGGCTGCATCCCGACATTAAGAAGGCTATTGGATACCAGGAAATTCGAGACTTTGCCAAGCTAGTGGATAAGTGTAGAATTTTTGAAGAAGAAAAGATCTTTGCGACCTACAAGATGGTAAGAGAGAAAAAGAATGCTCAATTCCGAGGAAACCATATGATGTGAGTGGGGCGAGGGGAAATGGAAGGCAAGTGAAGGTAAGAGTTCTAGTGGGGGGGAGGGAGGCTGCTTTGGTATTGTGTGTTACCGATGCAAGAAGTCGCCACAAGAGTACTTGAATGCACCGAGGTCTTGCTTGTTTCAAGTGTGGGAGGAGGGGCCACAAGTCTCTTCAATGTAAAGAGAAAGAAGGCATTTGTTACAATTGTCGTGAAGCGGGGCATATGAGCAACAAATGTCCCAAACCCAAGAAGAAGCGGTTAAAGGGAAGGTATTTGCATTGGCGGGATCCGAGGGGGACAACGATATTAGAGGTACATGTTTCATTAATGGTACTCCTTTAATAGCTATTATAGATCTTTGGTGCAACACATTCGTTCGCTCATTCACGCTTTATGTCTTTGAAAAAGCTGGGTCTTGTTATGTCTACTATGAGAAGGGACATGGTTATTGATACCCAGACCAAAGGTTCGTGAACTACTTCCCGATGTGTGCTAGATGTCCTCTGTCGGCTTTCGCGAGAGAGTTTCTTGTTGATCTCATTTGTTTGCCATTAGGAGGTTTGGACATCATTCTTGGTATGGACTGGTTAGTTGATAACCATGTGCATATCAATTGTGCTAGTAGATCCGTGAGTTTTCCCGACTCACGGGAGGAAGAATCTGTTATGTTGCATTCAGTCGATTGCATAAGGCCATGAAGGAGAAGCTAAGTTGTTTACATTGATGGCGTCTTTGTCTCGCTGAGAGTCGAGCCAAAATTGAAGAGTTGCCTATTGTTCGTGAATTTTCCAAAGTGTTTCCTGATGAAATCACGATGTGCCACACGAAAGAGAAGTTGAGTTTAGTATTGATCTAGTGCACCGTACCGGACTGTATACATGGCACCATACGTAATGTCCGTGATCTCAATTGTCCGAGTTGAAGAGTCAACTAGAAGGTTTGCTTGAGAAGAAATTCATAAGACCTAGTGTGTCACCACAGGGAGCGCCCGATTTTTTGGTGAAGAAGAAAGATGGAAGTATGCGACTTTGCATTGATTATAGACAATTTGAACAAAGTAACAATCAAGAACAAGTATCCACTTCCGAAATTGACGATTTGATGGATCACCTAGTTGGTGCTAAGGTGTTTAGCAAAATTGATTTGAGATCGGGCTATCATCGATTAAAGTGAAAGACGAGGATATTCGTAAGACAAACGTTCGGGACGAGATATGGACATTATGAGTATTCTCAGAATGCCGTTTGGTGTCACTAATGCACCGAGGGGTATTTATGGAGTACATGAACCGTATTTTCCATGACTACTTGGATCGTTTTGTGGTGATTTTCATAGATGATATTTTGGTGTATTCCAAGTCCAAGAGGATCATGCGAGAGCATCCGAAGTTAGTGCTAGAAGCGTTGAAAGAGAAAAAATTGTATGCTAAACTGTCAAAGTGTGACTTTTGGTTGAAGGAAGTGAGCTTTCTAGGTCATATTATTTCTGGTGATGGAATTGCGGTAGATCCATCCAAAGTTGAGGCGGTGATGCAGTGGGAGGCTCCTAAGTCGATTCACGAGATTAGAAGTTTCCTTGGATTGGCGGGATATTATAGAAGGTTTATTGAGGGGTTTTCAAAGTTGGCACTTCCGCTAACTCAATTGACTTGCAAAGGTAAGGCATTTGTGTGGGATTCCAAATGTGAAGAAAGTTTCCAAGAATTGAAAAGAAGGTTGACAACATCACCTGTTTTGACATTGCCAAAATCTGGAGAACCTTTTGTTGTATATTGCGATGCGTCTAAGATGGGGCTAGGAGGTGTTTTAATGCAAAATGGTAAGGTTGTGGCGTATGCCTCAAGACAGTTGAGAACTCATGAAAAGAATTACCCCACCCATGATTTGGAGCTTGCGGCAATTGTTTTTGCCTTGAAGATTTGGAGACATTATTTGTATGGTTCTAAGTTTGAAGTATTCAGTGATCATAAAGGACTACAGTATCTGTTTGATCAGAAGGAATTAAATATGAGACAAAGGAGATGGTTGGAATTCTTTGAAAGACTATGACTTTAGCTTGAACTATCATCCGGGGAAGGCTAATGTGGTAGCTGACGCTTTGAGTAGAAAGTCCTTACATGTATCCGCAATGATGGTGAAGGAGCTTGAACTAATTGAACAGTTTCGAGATTTGAGTCTAGTCTGCGAGGTGACACCTAAGAGTGTGAGATTGGGTGTATTGAAGATTCACAATGACTTTTTGAATGTTATTCGGGAAGCTCAAAAGAGGGACATTAAGCTAGTTGAGATCGCGATTGGGATTGACCACTCCCAGAGTGAAGATTTTGTGGTAGATGCTCAAGATGTGCTAAGGTACCGTGGGAGGATTTGTGTTCCTAGTGATGACGAAATTAAGAAGGCAATTCTAGAAGAGGGTCATCGTAGTAAGTTGAGTATTCACCCGGGAGCTACGAAAATGTACCAAGATTTGAAGAAGTTGTTTTGGTGGCACAGTATGAAGCGCGATGTGGCTCGGGCCAGTGTATGCTTGCACGACATGTCGAAATCTAAGATAGAACATCAAAAGCGTGGGGTTGATGCAACCATTAGACGTTCTGAATCGAAGTGGGATAGTATCTCCATGGATTTTGTGGACCGGTTTGCCGACTACAAATGAGGGGGTTTGATACCATATGGGTGGTTGTTGATAGGTTGACTAAATCTGCACACTTTCTACCGATTAATATTACTTATCCAGTTCCGAGGTTAGCAGATATCTATGTCAAGACGATTGTGAAGCTGCATGGTGTGCCTCTGAGTATTGTGTCTGATAGAGATCCTAGGTTTACTTCCGAGTTTTGGAGAAGTTTGCAAGAGGCTTTGGGTTCCAGATTGAGATTGAGTTCAGCATATCACCCCCAGACAGATGGGCAGACAGAGAGGACAATTCAATCACTTGAGGATTTGTTAAGAGCATGTGTTCTTGAGCAGGGAGGTTCATGGGATTCACATTTGCCACTGATTGAATTCACTTACAATAACAGTTTTCATTCGAGTATCGGTATGGCGCCTTTTGAGGCATTGTACGGGAGGAGGTGTAGGACTCCGTTGTGTTGGTACGAAACTGGAGAAAGTGTAGTGCTAGGTCCTGAGTTGGTGCGTGAGACCACGGAGAAGGTGAAGATGATTAGAGAGAAGATGAAGGCTTCACAGAGTAGACAGAAGAGTTACCATGATAAGAGAAGGAAGGATCTAGAATTTCAGGCGGGTGATCATGTATTTCTAAGAGTTACTCCGACGACAGGTGTAGGTCGTGCGTTGAAGTCTAAGAAGTTAACTCCGCGTTTCATTGGACCATATCAGATTTCAGAGAGAGTTGGGAAAGTTGCTTATCGGGTGGCCTTGCCACCTAACCTTGCTAATCTGCATGATGTGTTCCATGTATCTCAGTTGCGGAAGTATGTGCCAGACCCATCTCATGTAGTGCAAATGGACGATGTGGAGGTAAGAGAGAACCTTACGGTGGAAACTATGCCAGTTAGGATTGCGGATCGTGAAGTGAAGGTCTTAAGAGGTAAAGAGATCAAGTTGGTGAAGGTCGTTTGGTTAGGAGCTGTGGGCGAGAGCATGACTTGGGAGTTGGAAAGCAAGATGAAAGAGGCTTACCCCGAGTTTGTTTCGATTCGGGTAATTTCGAGGACGAAATTCTTTAAGTGGGGGAGAGTTGTAACGCCCAAAATAATTTAATTATTTAATTAATTAAGTTATTTGGAACTTGCAACATTTAATTAAGTTAAATTAAATAGTCAAAGTTATTTTATCAAAAAGGGGTCTAGTTTATTAAATGGAATAATTGAGATAGAGTTATTTTATTTTAATTTCAGGGAGTATGTGAATAAGTAAAATGAGTGATGCAAATAAAAGGGCCCAAGTCACTTAAATGACCCAAGCCCAATTACCTTAAAACCCCAAAACCCTACACAAGGTCACATAACCCTCAAAATTGAAAGGAACCTTCGAAGCAATAGAGGAGGAGAAATAGTTCAGCAGCTGCGTGAGTGGGTGGGAGGAAAGAAAGTGAGGTTTTGCTTGAGTTCTTGGTGGGTAAGTGATTTCTTGGTCCCAATCTTCATCCTTTCCTTTCCTCATTCCATTTTCCTTAATTCCATAAGCTTATTCCTTTCATTTTGAATCTTCCATGGCTATCCAAAGGTAGAGAGTCACGTTTTCAGCATTGAAGGAGAAAAAGGAGGAAACTTTTCTCAAGTTTTGTGTTGGTAAGTGAAGTCTTTGGCCTTAAACACCCTTGTTTTTCCTTCCATGTTCCATTTCCATGAGTTACATAAGCTCACCCTTGTTATTTTGAATTCCCTATGGTTACCCAAGGAGAGTGAACTTTCGGCCATAGCTAGTTTGTGGGGAAACTTGCTTTAGTTGGTGATTTTGGTGATTGTGTGAAGTTTTCAAGCTCACCCAAGGTTGGGATTCTCCTTTATGTTTATAATAGCTAGTATGATAGGTTTTATATGTGGAATGGCTTTAATAATAACTTGTTGTGTGATTGAGTGTTGATGACATGTTGATTGATGTTTGGAATGTGTGTGTTACTCATAACATGTTAATTGTTGTTGTGAAAACATGAATTGTGACTTATGCATAGTGTATGTTTGGTGGAATGGTCATATGAGGGTAAGTATGTGAATATGATGAATTGTTGGTAATAAAGTAATAATTAGGTGTGTGTGTGGTGGGGGAAAATGAATTGTTGAGTAATAAATTAGTTTTGAAGTAAATTGGTGAAGGGTGTTGGAAGGGGGCGCCAAATGCCTAGCATTTAGGCGCCATGTTGCTGTATTTTGTGAGCGTGCGTGAGTCTTGCGCGGAGGCGCCAATTCCTTAGGAATATGGCGCCAGTTCTTGAAAGTGGCGAGGATGGGAGTGCGGGCGCCAAATCACTAGGATTCAGCGCTGGTGGGAGTGTCTATGTGTTGCGTGGTGTTGTCTTTGCGGGTGGCGCCATTTGCTAGGCAAATTGGCGCCCATGACTAAGTTGGGCACAGTGTTTCTTCTGGTTTTGGTTGGTTTTGGCGGGAGGCGCCAATTCCTTAGGAATGTGGCGCTGTGTCTAAGTGTGTGGTGTGTTATGTCTTTGAGTGTTGCGGGGCGCGCCAAATGCTAAGCATTTAGGCGCTGAAATGAGTGTGTGGGGGCGCCAAATGCCTAGCATTCAGCGCCAGTGTATGGGTGAGTGGTGTGACTAAGTGTGTGAGTGTGGGCTTTTGGTGTTGGTTCATGGGCGCCCTTTTGTCGCCCTGCTTGAGTGTCTAGGTACTCAAAATACATCTAAGTGATGGTTTAGTCCCTAAGAATTAATTTAATCCTTGGTGTGACAAATTAGTCCCTAAGAATTAAATTAATCCTTGGTGTGACAAAATAATCCCTTAACGTCTAATTAGTCCAAATGTGTCAAATAAATCCCTAAGTCTCTAAATTAATTATTGGTGTGTCGAATGGTCCTAAAGTGAGGAGAAAATCCCATGGGGTGGTGTTGGTTCTTAGGTGAGAATTAATAAATACTTGGTGAGGTGATGCTAAATATTTGGTGAGGTGATGCTAAATAATCGGTGAGGTGGTGTTGATAATTAATGATGTGATAATTAATAATTGATGTGGTGTGCTTGGTGTGGAGTGATGCATTGTCATAAAGTCGCATGAATCATATGCATGGCTTCGCCAACAGTGATGAAATACCGCCCGGTGGTGATGGAATACCGCCGGAGGTGATGGAATACCCTTCGGGGTGGTGATGAAATACCCGACGGGGTGGTGAGGTGAATATGGATCCACATGCATGTTGCATACATGCATATAATCATACATTCCCTAGCTGTTTGTTAATGTCCAATTAATCTGTTATGGTTGCTTGCGTGATATCTCATGTGAATGGTAAATGCCTTGTTCGGGAATCTCATTTTGCTAGCTAGTTCTTACTATACGGCTTATTTTACCTGTTATTATTTATGTAAAGAGACTCACCCTAGCATTTCTTGTTGCCTGCTCTCGTGGCGACAAACAGGTGATTCCGAGTGATGGTGCTGTGCCTCTGGGTTTTATTGAGTCGGCTCTGATATAGTAACACCGGTTTGGGGTCTTAGTATTATTTATGGTTATGTATTAAACTTATTTTGAACCTATGTATTGAGTATGTGAACTCAATTTTATTTCCATTGTCTTTATGAACTATTTGATGGATTACCAGTAAGCGTTAAATGTGTGGTTTTGATGGTTTTATCCATATGACTATGATATGAGATTTATGCATTTGATGAGTCTGGATTGGTTAAATATGTTTGACGTCTCTTTCATTAAATGTACCACCCTCTTTGAGGTGCGTGGAAAGTTTTTGAAAACTCTGATTTTTTATCAACTTAATTAGCTTATTATAGAAAGGGGTGTTACATTAGACCCTAGGATTCCCACCATTTGTAGGACACGGGGGCACACCTTGTTTGTTGCATTTAGCTTAAGCATTCCTTTTTCCCAAACTATATTTCGAAAGTTGTAATTTTTCTTTCATAAACACCTACATGAGGTGGCATGCAGCGTGTATCTTCAAAAATGTTCAAAATACCACCATTGCATTCACATCATTTTGCACCATTGCATTTGCATCTAAAAAAATCTTGAAAAAGGAAAAAACTTTCGTCATTTGCATTCTTCATGCATTAAAGCATTGCATTGCATTCATTATTCATTCATGTGTTCATAAGCGTGTTCCACAATGTAAAAATCGTGCAAGTGGTTAGACATCGCTATTTGACGCGCGTCTGCAAGCAAGGAACATGGACAACAATCAAGGCGACGCCGATCGGGGCAATCCAACGCCACATCGAATGCCGGAATTCCGAGATCCAAATCCTAATGGTCGTGGTCGCAAGGTCGAAATCAAGGAATCAAGTCCTTCAAGTGAGATGGAAATCATGAAAGCTCAAATGGCCGAGGTCATAAGAGTCTTGAGTACCTTAAGAAATGTTGGTACACCAAAGCTACTACTGCTGGGTGGACAATACTCCTCCCCTCCCGGGTCGGGGATCCTCAAGCCCTTCAAAGCAAAGGCAATGGCCTCCCTTGGCCTCCCACTAGGCTACACGCCTCCTGCTGGCGACACAAATCCGAGGAAATCCTCCAAGAACCGCGGCAAGCTCACCGACGTAGTTGCGAATGAAGTTGGAGCGGGGCGCCTCAAGCCTGTGTCCGGATCCCATCCTCGCCTTCGCTCCGGGAACTCCGGCGGGTTTCAATTGGCCAATGACGGTCCATCCCCAAGTTCGAGGACCAATTCACGAATACAATTCACTCACGTGACCCACACGTGAACCCAGCCAGTGGACGATGAATAATCCTCATTCACGGTGTGAATGGTTTCCTCGAAATTACCCTCTCAAAACCGTAAGTCGATGATCGATGCTGGAGGAAGAAATCAATGAAGACGTAATAAGATGGTGCCTATAAAAGAGGGATGTTGGGATACCCTGGGGAGCCCAGGTGGAAAGTTCGATTACTTGGTCAGATATGATGTTCCTGAGAGTGCTCAAATCCGATTGGAAGACATCCAGCCTACAGGATGGGATGAGGAAGATGAGCAACACAACCAAGTTGCTGCCATCATGGATAGTTCTGAGTCTGAAGAGGGTGGGACGAGTCTGGTTCGCCAGTGAAGAATTAAAGAATTGGAAGGCTGCTGATTCTCCTGTGACTTTTAATTTAAAGTAATTAGTTGTAATGCAACCCTGTGGCTCTGCCCAAGGCCATAAGGACCAGTTGTTAGGGGCACGCATGTTTTTATTTTCAGAATCATTATCATCAATAAAAACGTTGTTTTTTGAATCTCCATCAATAAAAATCATTTCTCCATATTTCATGTGTCCTCTTTCCTGTTTTATTATTGTTTGCTTGTTTGTTTCGCTTTTCATTCTGCTTTTTCGCTTCGGCAAAAGGCAGAACCACAGCAATTGTCTCTGAAAATAACAGTGCCAACAATCCCTATTACGACTTTGATCATCCAATTAACCAAACTGAAGGGGATGTTCCTCCGGAATTAATGAGATTAATAGAGCAAGAAGAAAAGGTCATTGAGCCCCATGGGGAGTCCACAGAAATGGTCAATTTGGGTACTAAGGAAGACAGAAAAGAGGTCAAGGTTGGTACTGCAATGGGGGATAGAGAGCGCAAAAGGATTGATTCAACTCCTGCTTGACTACGCTGACGTATTCGCACGGACTTATCAAGACATGCCAGGATTGAGTACAGATATTGTTGAACACAGATTGCCAGTGAAATCAGAATGTCCCCCGGTAAAACAGAAGTTGAGGCGAATGAAGCCTGAAATGTCTTTGAAAATCAGGGATGAGGTCAAGAAACAGCTTTGATGCGTGGTTCCTAGCGTTGGCTGGTACCCACAAAGGGTTGCCAATATTGTCCCAGTTCCCAAGAAGGACGGGAAGGTCAGAATGTGCGTCGACTACAGAATCGTGCTAGTCCCAAAGATGATTTTCTCCTTCAAAAAAAATATATATAAAAAAAAGAGGGCAAATATATAGGAGTAAATAAATTATTGTCCTTGAGTTAATTTTTTGAGAAAACGAGCAATCGTGATTTGAAATAAAGTTCGACCATCTTCCCATATTCTCAAAAAAAAAACTGTGCTACCCATTGTAAGCCAAAAAAATCCAAAAATCACCCTAGACAAGGATCACCTCAAATATCAAAAAAGATGCATCACTTTTTATCAAGCTCACCCGAGTCAAAGAAAAAAAAATCAAAAAAGAAAAAATCAAAGAAAAAAAAGAAAAAAGTAAAAAAAGAAAAAAAAAGGGATTTAAAAATGAAAATCCCAAAAATACAAAAGAAATGTAAGTGGTGAGCTGATACACGTTACCACAAAACACAAGAGATCATTGTCTCAATAAACTGCAAATACTTCCCTTTGACCTCGGCATCCCGCCCTCCACCAACCCTTAGCCAGAAATAAAGCTTCCAAACACCTCATCAAGCCAAATAACCGTCATAAATCATCAAACGTCGATGACGCCTAATAAAAATCATCCTACCATTAGCTTCAAACACTTCATTAAACCCAATCATCCTTCCTCCACAAAAACCCACAATCTCCAAAAATCCATTCCGATCAATGATCGATTGCTTTTGTTTTCTCAGAGTTTTAGCTTTAGGACAAGTAAGTTTATTTACTTAAATATGTTCGCAAAAAAAAAAAAAAAAAAGGGAGAAAGAAAAATCAAAAGGCTGGCACTCCAAGATTCATTCAAGTTACAATTATATCAGGGCAAAGTTTTAGAGATCACCAGGTGGGTTGAAGCTGCCTCATATTCAAGTATAACCAGTTCAGTGGTTGCCAAGTTTGTCAAGAAAGATCTGATCTGCCGTTACGGTCTTCCCAACAAAATTATCGATAATGGCAACAACAGAAATGAGAATGATGAAGGACCTATGTGCTGAGTTCAAGATTCAGCATCACAATTCATCCCCGTACCGTCCCAAGATGAATGGGGCAGTTGAAGCGGCCAACAAGAATATCAAGAAAATAGTGCAGAAAATGGTGGTAACCTACAAAGACTGGCACGAAATGCTTCCTTTCGCTTTGCATGGCTATCGTACCTCGGTGCGTACATCGACTGGGGCAACCCCTACTCATCGGGTTTACTGCCTGAGGCGATCCTCCCCATTGAAGTTGAAATACCATCTCTGCGGGTGTTAATGGAGACAAAACTTGATGAAGCAGAGTGGGTTCAGTCCCGTCTTGACCAGTTGAACCTCATTGCCGAGAAACGGGTAGTCGCAATGTGTCATGGACAGAGGATGATAAGGGCTTTTGACAAAAGAGTCCGTCCTCGTGAATTCCAAGAGGAGGACTTGTACTCAGCGAGATCTTGCCGATCTGAGGAGCGGACCCCGGGGGCAAATGGGCTCCCAAATATGAAGGACCTTATGTGGTGAAGAAGGCATTCTCGGGAGGAGCTCTAATCTGCAAACATGGACAGAGATGAGATTCCAAATCCAAAGTGAACTCGGATGTGGTCAAGAAGTATTGTGCCTAGAAAAATAAACAAAAAAAGAGAAAGATAAGCCAAGAAAAATCAGCTCGCTAGGTTGAAAACCCACAAAGGCGCGCCTAGGCAAAATCGAGCAACTTTTACCTATTCGATTTCCCAGTGAAGTCGCCACTGCTTGTACGCCCGAAAAGTCCCCAAGGATTTTCTTCTTTTACAACTTTTTAGAACAATGAAGTCGCCACCAATATTTTTATGAGGAAAATATTGAAGAAAAACCTTTTTGGAAGGCGGATGGTCTTTTGGAAAACCTAAGATTTGGGTTCGAAATCGGTTAGGCATAGGGAAGGTATTAGCACCCTACACCTCCTTTCTACTGAAAGGGAACCTTTAATTAAACGTGTGTTTTAGGTGTTGATTTGAAAAATACTTAAATTTGCCTCTTGATCGAAAAGACTTAGTGAATTTTATTTGCGGCGCGAGAGTTAGCCGCTTTGGGTTTTTGAAAGGAAAAATATTTTTAGTTTGTTGTGCTTGACGGAGGGGATCCGCTCCTACGTATCTCCAGGTGCGATGGAGAATTCAAAGCTACGTAGTTCTAGGTTTTTGGTTTTTTATTGTTTAATTGTGAAAACTGAGCTTTCACGATGATCAATTGAGCGAAGGCTCCAAGTGACCACCATTAGCACCCCATTGTTAATAATCATGCAAGCAAAGGCTTCGCAGGACCACTAACAAAGTTTTTTTTTGATTCAATGAAAAGTTTTTTTTAGGAAAATTAGGCGTTCATGATGATCAATTGAGCAAAGGCTCCAAGTGATCACCACTAGTTCCTCATTGTTAATGATTATGCAAGCAGAGGCTTCGCGAAAACCATTAACAAAGCTTTTTGATTTATTAAAAGTTTTTAAGGAAAATTAGACATTCATGATGATCAATTGAGCAAAGGCTCCAAGTGATCACCACTAGTTCCTCGTTGTTAATGATCATGCAAGCAAAGGCTTCGCAAGACCACTAACAAAGTTTGATTTATTGAAAGTCTTTAGAAAAATTAAATTAGGCGTTCATGATGATCAATTGAGCAAAGACTCCAAGTGATCATCACTAGGTCCTCATTGTTAATGATCATGCAAGCAAAGGCTTCGCATGACGACTAACAAAGTTTTGATTTAATGAAAAGTATTTAGAAAAATTAGGCATTCATGATGATCAATTGAGAAAAGGCTCCAAGTGATCACCACTAGTTCCTCATTGTTAATGATTATGCAAGCAGAGGCTTCGCAAGACCATTAACAAAGTTTGATTTAATGAGAAATTATTTGAGTTGAAAAAGAATTAAAACGAGAAAAAGGTGAAAATTGCAAAATGGGGGTGTTATTAGCTGCAGGGGGGTTGTGCAACTGAACAGGAGGTGTAAAACGTAAGCCCAGTTCGCATAGGAGGGCCCAAAGATGCTGGCCCGGGCTTAAGTGAGGTGGGGTGCGCGCAGGAATACGGGTGGTGTGAATATGAATCTGAATATTAAAAAATAAATTAAAATAAAATGAATTTTTGGAGACACTATAAATGGGTCAACCCTAAAAACAAAAACCCTAATTTTCATTTCCTTCCTCCCATATACAATTTGTGCGCAAAGCAGCTCTCCATTCATGAGAGAGAGAGATGCAGCGGAAATCACGCCGTCTTCCACGGCGAGAGAGGAGAGAGTTTACGGGAAGTGAGAGCGAGAGGGGCGACGGCTACGGTGAGAGGGAGGGAACGGCGGAAGTGAGGTTTCGTTGGCGACGGTGGTTGCGATGGTGGGAGTGACGGTGAGGTGGTGGCGTTTCGGTGAGAGAGAGAGAGATCGGTGGTGGGTTTACGATTGTGATGACAGATGGGTGTGACTTCGGTTTTGGGGTTTGTTGGTCCTGGTTTTGTGGGAGTCTCGGTTTCGTGGAGGAAGCTCGGTTTGGGTGGTTCTTTGGTTCGGTTTGGCTCACGGAGAAGGTGACTGGAGGGTCACCGTCGCCGGAGAAGGTGACGAACAAAGGTTGGTTTTTTCTTATTTTTTTTGTCTCGGTTCTCTGCCTCCTCCTCTGTCTCTCCTTGTTTCTCTTTCAAAAAAATTTCTCTGTTAACAGTTTCTAATTTGGTTTCTTTCGTTTTTTATTTTTGTTTCTGTGTGATTTACTGATTTTAGCACATATCAACATCTACTCTATTCAAAACTAAAACACAAAACAGATCGAATTCATACTTATTTTACATCACGATCCTGTTCAAGGAGACTACATGAAAGACATTTGTTTAGGGATTAAAACATTCACCAACCTCGACTTTTGAATTACGACTGAAAAGAACACGATCTGTGTTGTTGTGGACTGCTATTTGATGATCCTACGGTTTCTGTGTTTCCTGTGCTCGAAAATCTTGACTGCTTCTGATCTCAAAGTGTGTTTAGGTGATTAGGGTTTCAGTGTAAAACCCTAATCTTTTTTCAGTGATTTTTACCTTGAAATTCGTGTCTGGTCTGCTGTTGTTGACTATCCTTTTTATATTAAAATTCTAGGTTTAGTCATTAATTGTTTTGACTGGGTTTTGACTCTTTTCAGGTCTGGACCCAAGCCAAAAGACTTGGAGAGAGCATTTCTTTGGAACCCCAGATCTATTCTTTGTTGTTCTTTGCCTTCTATTATTTTTGCATTTTCGAATTTATTTATTTTTGTATATTTTGTGTTATTATTTTTTTGTATTTTTGGACATTTGGACATTTGGACTCTCCTAAGTTGTAATAAAAATTAAATAGTATTTTTTGACATTTTGGACTATTAAACACTTTTAAATTGTAAATAAAACTAAATAGAATTTCTTGACATTTTGGACTCTATATATATTCTCAAAATAAATTAATCGCACAAAAAAGAATAATAATAATAAAAAGAGTCCGCCAAACACAAAGACGAAGCGGGCGGACTAGGCGAATACGCTAAAACGAGACTCAAATAGAAGAAATGAGCTCATTAACTAAAAACACTACTTATGTACGACTAAACCTAAATACGAAGATTAAATTGAAGAACGCATACGATTTAAGCAAATGCTCGCTTAATTTAAACAATGGTATTTTGATTTAGTTGAGTTCCATGATTGAAATTGGCTTAAGTTAAGGGGCGGACAAAATTAGGGTATTACACCCCTCATTTGTTTCTGGACTAAATCTTGCTCCCAATGCTTCATCGGATATCGAGAGATACAAATATAACACTTCCCAGAGTTCAGTTGGGTTAATATCGGAGGTTACGAGAATACCTTCTTCAAATTGGGTGAGCCTCATCCCGATCCGGCGTCGGACAAATTAAGACTCCTTTTTCAAAAGTTTGAAAAGAGGTAGTGATTTGAAAGCCGCATTTGAGATAAAACGTGATGAGAAAGCAAAGATCATGCCATTTAATTCTGAACTTCCTTCTTTGTGCTTGGAGCTTTCATCTCGGTTACTGCCTTGCACTTGTCTGGGTTTGCCTCAATACCTCTTTCAGTTAGATAGAATCCCAAAAAAATTCCAACTTTGACACCAAATGTACATTTTTCTGGATTTAACCTCATTATGTTTTTTCTTATTTCGGAAAAAATCTCTTTTAGATCGGCGACATGACAATATGCTTGCTTACTCTTTGCAATCATATCATCCAAGTAAACTTCAACAATTCGCCCAATCTGGTCTTTAAACACTTTATTCATCATTCTCTGATAAGTCGCTCCTGCATTCTTCAACCCAAAAGGCATAACTCGGTAACAAAAATTTCTGCGCTCAGTCATGAATGCGGGCTTCTCTTGATCCGGGGGAAACATCGGTATTTGATTATACCCTGAATATGCGTCCATAAATGATAAAAGGCAGAACCCGGAAGCATGGTCAACTAAGCGATCAATATTCGGAACCGGAAAAGCGTCTTTAGGACATGATCTGTTAAGATCGGTATAATCAATGCACATACTCCATTTTCCATTAGATTTCTTAACAAGTACAGGCCAAGTGGTGTACTTGACCTCGTTTACAAAGTTAGTTTAACTAAATCGTCCACGGCTTTTGCTGTTGCTTCGGTCATCTCTATACTTTGAACCCTTTTGCGCTGGGCAACCCACTTCGCATCAGGATATATAGACAAGTGATGACAGGCGACTTCAGGTGGAATGCCGGGCATATCTTCGGCTGACCATGCAAAGAGATCGACGTGATCTTTCAAGCATTAGGTCAATTCAGCTTTGATCTCGTCTGGGAGTTCTGCACCGATCTTTACAGTCTTTTTAGGGTCGTTGTCATACCCCAATTTTGTCCGGCTAGTCGAAAATCAAATAAAATTGTATTTTTGTAAACACCCAATTTTAACGAGTATTTTTTCTCGTTTTCAGAAAACCCCAAAATATGTGTCTCGTTTTGTAGGTTTCAATTGCACAAATGTGTTCAAGTTGCGTTTGTTAGTAATCTAGTATTTCTTATTCTCGTCGTGCGCGTGTAACATTTCGAATCGTGCGCTCGTACTTAGTCTCGTTGTTGCGCGTATTACTTCTGTTCGTGTGCGTGTTTTGATTCTTGTGTGCGCTGCTCGCCTCGTCGTTTATGCATAATGGTTTCGTTATTTATGTTAGTGGTATTTAGTTGTTGTTAGTAGTTACCAAAATAGGAGACATCACCAAGTAATCAAATGTAATATATTTATTTAAATCATTCCCCATTGTTACAAAAAGAGAATCAAATAATTACACATAAAATAAGAAGTAATAAAAAGAAGTCAAACAAAAAAGGGGAAGAGCGTCGTCCTTCTTTCTGGGTGTAAGTGGCAAAGAATGTTATTTTGAGCTCCAAGCTCAACTTGCCTTCTTTTGGTCTCTTTGGTTGGTTATCATTTGAGGCAAAAACACCACAGTTTTTCACAGTCACTGCTGCTCACTGCTGCCATGCTCCATCAGTTTTGCTGTTGTGTTTTATGGTCTCCCATGAGTTTTGATATCCTGCTCAATACCACACCTACACCACACAAACCCCACTATAAATACACACACTGAAGCACAAAGAAAGGGAGGAGGAGGGGGAACCGATACACAGCTACAACAAACACACACAAGCAGATACAGCAAACACAACACAGAAACACAAACACACGCAAAACACAAACACACGCAAGACACAAACACACAGCAAACACAACACACAAACACAAACACACAGAAACACAAACACACACAAAACACAAACACACGCAAGACACAAACACACAGCAAACACAACACACAAACACAAACACACAGAAACACAAACACACGCAAAACACAAACACACAGCAGACACAACACACAAACACAAACACACAGAAATTAGAAAAAAAATTAGAGTTGTATATTGAAAAACCAAGTCACCAAATACCCAAAACTCAGAGATAGAGCAGCTAAAAAGAAGAAAACGGCAGCAGTGAACAAGCAAGCACATCAGAATTTGATTTCACAGGAGCTGAAACTTGGATTTTAAAAAAACTCAAGTAGGAGAAGAAGAATGAATCAAATGGTAAAATAGGAGATGGAACTTCTTCTTAAAAGCTTCAACCACCATCCATGGTGGACGTCATCCCCAACAACTAGCAACACGACGACGCCGTCGTCGTTCCTCCCACACCGCCGTAAAACCCCTCACACTGTCTCCTTCCACCTCTTCTTCTCTCCCTCTCAGGCGCTCTCCTTTCTTTCTCTGTAATCTCTCTTTCTCCCTCTCTTTAATGTTGCGAAAATATCACACTCTCTCTCTAGGTTTTGGCTGCGGCGTTCATGTTTGAGAGAGGGAAGGTTAGGGTTAACACTTTGGCATCTGCTTTAATCACATTCTTTTAACATCTGCTTTCCTATTTTAGTCTATCTTTAATAATCTGATATATAATCACACCCCCATGTTTGCATCATACATCCCCTACTTTTAAAAGCCCATTCGCATATTAAGCCCAAAACGTTGGGCTTTGCTTTTTGCACTCCCTGTTTAATAATACAACACCCAGCAGCTAAATAACACCCCATTTTTACTAGTATCCCCCTTCAAACAATTCCTTTTCGAATAACCAAACTCTCCACAAAAATAATTTCTTGCTAATGGTCACTCTGGGTTTTACTCGTTTGATCGTTAGTAACAACTTTAGTTTTCAAATGAGTCATTAGTGGTGACCACTCTAAACCGTTGTTGTTTGGTCATCGCGAACACTCGAATCAAAAGCAAAACTGATTATCATTAATGGTCACTCGCGCCGTTGCCGTTTGGTTGTTAATGATAATTTCATTTTCAAAAGAGTTAGTAGTATGACCACTCTAAACCGTTGTTGTTTGGTCATCGCGAACGCTCAACCCAATTGCGAACTCGTTTTCAAGTTATCAAAACATTTTCCCCAAATCAAACCAACGAAACATTTTTCAAAAACGAATCTTAAAAACATCAAAATCAAAACCAGTTGTCATTGATGATCACTCGCGTCGTTGCCGTTTGATTGTGGGTGATAATTTCATTCCCGTGGGAGTTAGTAGTGCGGCCACTCTTTGGTCCTCACAAACGCTCCCCTTCAATTGCGAAAAACCTTTCAATGATCAAAATAAGAGCCGATTATCATTAACCATCACTCGCGCCAGCCGCCGCTTGGTTGCTAATGATAATTTCATTTTCAAAAGAGTTAGTAGTGTGACCACTCTAAACCGCTTGTTGTTTGGTCACCGCGAACGCTCAACCCTTTATAAAAACTCTAAAAAGATTAAAAACAAAACCTTTTTCAGGGATACACAAGAACTACGTAGCTTTGAATTCTCCATCGCACCGGGAGATACGTAGGAGCGAGAGGCTAATTCTCGTCAAGCGCCAAAAATAAAAATTTTCATTAAGTTTTCCCATTCATCTTCAAACAAGGAATAAATAGGCAAATCTAGGTATTTTTCAAATCGAACGTTAAAACCACACATTTAGTTAGAGGTTCCCTTTCGGTAGAAAGGACGTGTGCGGTGCTAGTACCTTCCTCACACGTAATCGAACCCCGAACCTATATCTCTAGTTTTCAAAAAGACCATTCGCTCTCCAAAAAGGTTTTCTTCAATATTTTCCTTATAAAAAAGTATTGGTGGCGACTTCATTGTTTTAAAAAGTTGTAAACGAAGAAAGATCCCCTCAGGGACTTTTTCGGGCGCAACAGTCGTCTCCCAAAACTACTTCGAGAAATTCACCATCGAGTTTCGGTCGTTCTAACTTCTTCTTGAATTCCAGAGACAGGGGATCATAATTCTCTTCCTCCGAGCTATCAGGGTCATACCGTGCATCTAAATCTGTCACATTGACCTCGGAGAATTTCATTTTTGTGTTCCTTCCGGAGGCTTCTAGTGTTGTAAGCTCGGCTTCTTCTCGCACAACGACTTCACTTTTTAAGAAGTAGGTAATAACATCTTTCCGAAGATTCTAAGCTCAGGCGTGCCGCTTATGATTTTATTGCACTGAGAATGAAACTTCATTTTTAAATGTACCGTAGATGTAACAGCACCGAGTTTGCCCAACGTCGGTCTTCCGATAATGCAATTGTATATTGATGGGCAAGGTAAAACCATGAATTTTGTCAATACGGTACAAGTTAAAGGTTCCTCCCCAAACGTGACCCTCAAATCAATATAACCCATTGGTCTAGTTCGGGATCCATTGAAACCGGAAAGATCAGTTCCTCGATATGGGAACAGTTCCTTTGGTGAGATTCCAATTCTTTCTAAAACATCAAAAAACAAAATGTCACAAGAGCTGCCTTGGTCAATCGGGATCCTCCTAATCTCGATTTCAGCCATCACAGCCGAGATTAAGAGCGGTATATCTTCATTCACTTCACGTCACAAGATATGGGAACAGTTCCTTTGGAAGCCACACATTGAATTTCCTTCCATTTTCTTTTAATTGTCCTGACTATTGCTCCCTCAATTTCTCCTCCCGAGATTACCATTAACACCGGTCGTCCTCTGGATTTCCGGGTATCAAGCTCTTACTTGTAATCTTCCATGACATTTTTGCCTTTTACTTCGTCATTGTTCTTTTCAGTTTTTACGTCTCTATTTTGTTGATATGGTTTTTTGACATATTGTTTGAGCTTTCCTTTCTTGATGAGGTCTTCAATGTCGTCTTTCAAAGCGTTGCAACGATTTGTATCATGGCCAGCACTTTGATGATAACGACAATACTTGTTACTTCTCAATCCCGGCCTCGGAGCGATAGGATCGGGATATTTTACCTGTTTAAACTCATTGTTCTGGCATTCGTGCAAAATTATTTCCCTACCACATATGAGTTCGGCATAGTATTGATGTCTTCCAAGCCTAGGTTTGAATTCCTAGATGGGCCATCGGTGTGAGGAAAGCATGTGCAAGTATACACATCCTTAACAAGTAATATAGTGTAAAGAACATGTCGAACCCACGGGGATTGATGAACTCTCTTTTAAATTCAATACAAAGTAATATAGTGCAAAAGTAACCAAATAACAATTTATAGTGGAGTTGATGTGATCACAACTAAATTAGATAAGAAAGCAAAGTACAAGTGTTTATAATGCAAATGAGAAAAGCTAGTTGGAATGTCTTTACCAAGTAATTTACCTTTAAGTGTTTAATGCAGGATGTGATGCAGATTTACCTTTGAATCTTTGTCACATTAGCTATGTGCCTTTCAGTCACTTTCTTCAGAGTTTCACTACAAGTTTCCTATGTCTAGGCATGCTAAATAAGTCCACTCTTGCATCTTAAGTACCCACAGATCCACCCTATGGACTATACTATCCTATGTCTAGGTCTTAGCATGGTTTTCACAAAGTTTCCTTTATGTAAAACACTCACCCATATTAGTTCTTGAGTTCTTAATTGTAAGCCATGTCTGCTCTTACAAATCTACTTATTCTAAGTGATCAATCTTAAAATAAGTTTTGAAAGTATTATTAAACAAGAATTAAAGTGCAAACATTACATACATGCATTATATTTACTTAAAAGCTCATTAAATGATTAGAACATTCCAACTAAGAGAGATTTAGCTCAACATAGACATTGCAAGGCAAATATAAACTGAATAGAACATGTTTATATAATTGAAATCACAAAAGAGAAACAACAAGATAGAAATGACACAAGTTGTAGCCCTTTGTATGAAGTCTCTTAGAAATGCACTAGCATTACTCCTTAGCACTATGTAAACACTATGAAATCGAAGTAAGGAGGATTTGTTAATTCCTTCCTTTCCCTCTTACAAAATAGAAACTAACTATGTATATTAAAATTTGAATCTAACTTATGGATTGTGATATATTTCCAAATGAAGATGTGAGGTCCTTTTATAGTCTTTAAGAGAGGTGCTTCTTTCCTTCATGTTGAAGTAATCTTGAGAGGATTGAGTTGCAGTACTTTTCAGAAGTTGTGTTCCCCAAGTTGAGATCTTTAATCAAGTGTATAGGGAGGTCCAATGAGGTATGAACATGTGTCCCTATGTTGATGACTCTTCAAAGCTATGCTCAGGGCTATGTGGGAATGGTAGGCGCCGAAATATAAAGTGGTTTTGCTTTAGAGGACCAAGCAGGAGGTCAGCAATGCAAGTGGATGAGCAAGTGGATGTGCAAGTGGCTAGCTGCTCACTCCAAGTAATGCAGATTTGGTGCAGGATCAATGCAGCAGCATTGATGCATGAGCATCTGTAGACTGCACTGAACAAAAACATCAAACATACCACAATATATCTAAAATGGCTTATTAACAACTATAACCATGTCAATCACTCAAGTTATCATATATCACACAAAATACTATATAAACTCCTTATCTTTACTTGAAAGAGAGCAATTTACTAAGTTTAAACATATGAATAACTCTATATAAAATAGAGTTATCACACCCCCAAGCATAAACCATTGCTTGTCCTCAAGTAATGACAAAGACAAACTATTAATACTATAATTCTAGAAGATAAATCAGCTTGATATTTTGGATTTTCATGAGGAGCTCCCTATGAACTTCATTTTTCAGCAATCTTTCTTGTGCCTTTATTTTTTTAAACTACCAAAGCTATTCAAACTCTTTTGTGTGTGTGTGAACCCACTGAGTTGAGATTAGTTCCAAGACTAAGTGAAAACTTCCTCCTAGCCTTTGAAAGGATTGGTTTACCTTTGGTCACACCAAAATATTTTTCAAAAGAAAGACTAGACTAACAAAAATCCTCAAGTATTTGGGGAGTTAAGTACAACAAAGGACTTGGTTTGAATTTTTCAAAGTTTTTGAGTCAATGCATTTTTTTTCTTTCTATTTTTGTGGTTCTTTTTGTGCAGATGTATCACTTCTTTGAAGTGCTTTGTGCATTGATTTTTTCTGCATTTTGCTTTTCTTCAGTGCAGTTGCTTTTGTGCTTCTGCACTGATGATGCTTTTGATAGCTCATATTGCCTTCCTCACTGACCTCCAGATGCAATTGCACTTTGGCACAAGTCTTTGACATCCAGATGCATATATTTTTTCTTGCACTTTGGCACAGGTACAATATTGAACTATCCTCCAGATGCATTTATTCCTGCATGGCACAGGTCTTTGACCTCTAGAAGCATTCATGCACTTAGGCACAGGCATAGCTCAATTGAGTTAGGTCAATATGGCTTTGATCTTTGTCCACATTTTTGTAATCTTTGTGCATTGTTTACTCTTTCACTTTTCTTCAAATTCAGCCTTAATTTTCATAAAACACCCCCAAACTTAATTCTTTAAGCTCTTCTAACTTTTTAGTAAAACTTTGTTTTGACCTAAGCTCACCAAAAATTCCCTTTGCATCAGATTGATCTTTAAGTAGCAAAGTTCTTTTCACAAACTCAGTTTTGAAGTGTTGAAGTAAAAATAATTTTGGTTATTTTCTAAGAAATAAGGCTTCTTTTTCTCCTTTTCATCATTAAAATTCCATCCATAGGGTTTACACCATAAAAACCTTTCAAACTGATCCATTCTACTAAACTACTAAAATACTTCTAACAATAATAGTATTCTTCATACTTTCCACTATTTCCAAAAGAGATTCTTTGGAAAATAATTTCATGTATTTAGATACTACTTTGTTAAGTACATCTAATACTTAAGCAAAATATAATACTAAAAATATTTTAAAACACACATACTTAATAGAATAAAACACACATATTTAATACAAACATACTTAATAGATAAACTCCCCCCCCCCCCAAACTTAAGTGGTAGCAGTGTCCTCACTGCTAATTTGTTTAGAAAACACAAACCATATTTGTTCAAAATAGGGGGAGAGGGATTAAAAACAAAACATAACTAGGGAGTTAAGTATTAGCAACACAAACTATAATAGTATAGGTAAACACAGGAAAGCTTGTAAATGATACTCATTTCTTTGCTCCACTCCTTGTCCTTGGGCTCTGCCTGATAGGAGCAGTGTGTTTCACCTTCTGTTTCTTCTCTTTAGGTTGCTTTTCTGGTATTTCTTCACATATCATGTGTGCGATGCAAAGAGCATCGACGAGGGGTTTTGCAGCAGAATGCTTCTCTTTGGTGTTGACCATTTTTCAATCCCTGTTGGATGCGAGGCACATTCTTTTCTTCATTGCAGGTGCACTGATGCAGCTTGCATTAGTATCTTGCATTCCTATAAAACACTTGAAAACATAAAATTGAAAAAAAAATACTTAAAAATGATGGGTTGCCTCCCATTAAGCGCTTGTTTTAAGAGTCTTATCAGCCTGACTACCTCTTTTTGTTTAGAGATTTTTCAAATGAGTGGTAATTTTGTCTCTCACCACATGTTCACCATAGTACATTTTGCTAGCATCTAGCAACTTAATGATCTCTTTTTTCACAACCTTTTTCATAATAGGGTTTAGTCTTCTTTGACTTTCTATACTATTCTTGGAATTTTCTTCCAAGATTATTCTATGCATGCACATAGAAGGACTAATTCCCTTGATATCCGTCATTTGCCAACCTATTGCTTGAGTATGCTTCTTTAGAGTACTTGATGAGATCACTCTCTGCTTTGATGTTAAATCAGAAGTAATGATAACAAGTAAAGTTTCACTTTCTCCTAGAAAAACATACTTAAGGTGCTCAGGCAGTACCTTCAATTCTAACTTAGGAGGTTGTTCTATTGAGGGTAAATTCTTCTTAAGAGTTGGATCCTCAATATTGAGTGGTTCACAAGTTCTAGCCCACACTTCCTTACAAGAGTTTTCTATTGGTAGATTTTCTTTTTCTAGTATTTCATCATCTAGTAATGTTGCTGCATCTAATGCATCTGCATTGGCTAAATGATCATACTGTTTGTAAAACTGTTTTTCTACCAATTTGATCTAGAGAAACTAAGGATGAACACTCTTCTGTGTTTTCAGCAGATACTTCATAGCATTCATCACATTGAATTTTATCTCTTGATCATTAACTCTCATAGTGAGTTCACCTTTTTGCACATCAATTAAGGTTTTTCCAGTTGCTAAGAATGGTCTACCTAGTATAATAGGCACTTCCTTATCTACATCAAAGTCAAGGATAACAAAATCTGTAGGGAATACAAATTTATCTACCTTAACTAGGATGTCTTCTATGATACCTTCAAGATAGGCTATTGATCTGTCTGCTAGGGAATACAAATTTATCTACCTTAACTAGGATATTCTATACGACCGATGATTAGGCCGACCAGATGGTTTAGGTGACCCGAACGATGTAGGTGGCCGAACATATAGGCCGAATCGACGATCGAATGGTTGTAAGAGCCGACCGTCTGGGAATGTGGCCGCCGCATGATGATAGCTCTATTGTGTTCTTCTTCCATTGAGTGCATCGAGCTTTCTAGATACCAATCAATCCAGGTTGGGAACAAGATCTTATATCAAATCATACCACTATAAATACAAAATGAAAAATTCTACCATAACACATGATCTCTAATAACATTACTAAAAAAATATAACTTAATAATCAAGAGCTATACATGACTTATAGAAAATGCAAAGTACCTAAATAGTCATCACCAAGAGTGGATGTTAATGCATCTGAAATACAAAAGTGGTTGTCATCATCAACAACAAACACTCTCACAATTAGAATTGAGATTCCAACAAAACAATGAAGCTTGAAGAAACATATTAGGAAGGCTCAAATTGTAAGATAATACGTGGTTGGCTAAGTAACTATAAGCAACAAGGAAAAAAGAAAACGAATTATTGGAAAGGATAAAGTAAAAGAAGCTCACATCACTTTGAAAAATAATAGAAGGTGGAGTGGAAGTGTTGATTTATTTAAGGATTGGAAAAATAGCATAACACTTTACCAATCTGTTATCCTTCTTATATCTTCACATTTGCTTATATGATTTTCCCCCCTTTGTACCCTCTGCAACTAAATCTGATCTAGATGCATCCCAAGATAACGAACGTGCTTAAGCATTCTCAACTTGTCATAACTTGTGACACCACACCACTACTCACATCGACACCAATCCATAAAAGGATATATGGTTTTGAGTTGAAAAGTATTACGATATTAATTATTTATGTTTACAATGCGAAACTGAAAATACACTTGGCTCCCAGTATCAGGATCCAATATTTCACAGAGGGAAACATTATTAGTCAAATAAATGAAAAGATCAAATCATTTCATGTTACCTTCATTGAGATCAACTCAATAATCTTCAAATTTGTACTCAAATAACATCTTGTATTTGTTTCATTATAATAAATTATATCAAATATCAAAAGTCAGTATTAAACAAAAAAAATGGGACAACTATTAGTCAAGAGTTCAGAAATCAGAAATTAGGGTTTCAATCCATTTAAGATTCAACCAGTTACATTATAGTTTTCAATCAATTTTCCCAAATTCCATCAATTTCATAAATTAGAAATTACGGTCCAGGAAATCAGAAATTAGCGATTGGGGTTTTCAATCAATTTCAGATTCATCCAATTACATTACGGTTTTCAATCAATTTTTCCCAAATTCCATCAATTTTAGAAATTAGAAATTAGGGTTTTATACTCAAAATAGGGATTTCAATCACAACCAAACATTCAAATAACTGAGGGATTACCAAAAAATAGAGAGAAAAGAAGAAGGAGACAGAGCCGACGGAGGCAGAGGCGGCGTCCGGCATGCGTGGGTCGTGGTCATTGGGCATGCGTGGGTCGTGGTCATTGGGCATGCGTGGTTCGTTCCTCTTCATTCCTGGCTTCAGTTTGCTGGAAACAGAGAGAAAATAGAAGAGCATGTTCTCAGTGCTGGCCTCTGGGGCTCACCGACGCTCGTGGCTGAGGGGTGTTCATGTGGCTTGGAGTTGGGTGGAGCGATGGTGTGAGATGTGAGAGAAGGTCTTGAGAGAGGGAGAGAGTGTGGAGTGCTGAGTTTTTGTCATCCTTGGAGGGGATCTAGTCCGATTGAGAGAAGAAGGAGAAGGGGATTGGGAAGAGGAAGGTTGGAGGGGAGCGTATTGAGAAGAAGAGAGAAAGAGGAAGCGTACGTAAGAGAAAGAACAGAGAAAGAGGGAGCGTATGAGGGAATAAGAGGTTTATGGTGTAGGGTGTGTCACTTTTGGTTAGAGTGTAGAGTATATTAGTGGTTAGCTTTATATTGCCGCTCAAAGTGAAAATTAAAGTGGACATTCTATTAATAAAAAAGGATATACACACTTTTACTATTAGGTTAATCAAATGCTCACCTGAATATATTATTTAACCTAAGTTAAGGCATTCGTTTAAGATACTAAGGATTTCCTTAATTTTTTATACTAAATTAGTATCAGCAATTAGATCTGTATTTTTTTAATTAAATCTAATCCATAGGCTGTCAATTAAAGAGGGTACCAGTGTAATTTTACACATCTCAACCATCCATTAATAAAAAAACAATTTTTTTTTATATTTATATATATATATATATATATATATATGTGGTGGTTGCAGGTGGTGGCCGGCGGCGGATCTCCGACGATTGGCGCTGCGGTTGACGGCAGAACTCTGCTGACCAGTGGCGGTGCTCCAGCGACCGACGACGATTGGTGGTGGCGGCAATGGTGGTGCCATTAACCGCAAATATGAGTCTGTGGTTACTGGCCACTAACCACAGACTCATATTTGTGGTTAATGGCATCCAACTAGTGTTTTGGATTCCACTAACCACAAATATGAGTCTGTGGTTACCGAATTTTTTTAGTTATTGTGGAAATGATTCATATACCTCTTTAATATTTGTTACTAAGCTTTTGGCTTAATACCCTAAGTGTGCGTTTGATTCGCTAAGCAGTAAGGAACTTGACTGAACAACTCCAGTTGTACCCTGTTTGATATGAAATCTGTCCAGAGTACTGAACAAAAATGAGGGTAAGGGACTGGACAAATACCCAATTTCCTGTACCTCACAAAACCACAGTACAACTTTCTGTCCCACAGTACAATTTCCAAATCACTCAAAAAAAATACAAAAATATTATTTTTATTTCCTATTCAATAATATTTTTTTTCTCTCCTCTTTTCTCCATCTCTCTCTCTCCCCCCATCTATTTCTTCTCTATCTCTCTCTCTCTCTCTCTCTCTCCTATCCTATCCTATTATTCTCTATCCCTTTCTCTATCTCTATCTCTAATAATTTCTCATCTTATGACTTATCTCTTTCATCTCTATTTCTCTCTCCCCCTCGCTACCTCTCATCTTTCTTGTATCTTCTCATCTCATGACATCTCTCTCTCATCTCTCTCTTTCTCTCTCCTTCTCTCTCTCTCTTTCATCTTCTCCATGTACGTTTTTTTTTTATAATTTTTAATTACATTATAATATATGTTGTATAAAATCATTATAAATATTAGAAATAGAATTATAGTAAAATTTACATTTTTTTTGCTTGTGTTGTTGTAAGGTACCCAAAAATGGGTGAACCTTCAAAACACAATGACAGAAAATTAAAGCTCCTTTCGAGGGGAGAGCGCCTCCTTTAACAAACTAAAAACTACACTAAACATTCTTTTTCATTGATTTGATTGATTTCATTCAAAGGAATGAGGGTACATATATAGTGCTAGGAAAGGGTGACTCACCCCACTAAGGAACATTCTAGAGTGACTAACTAAAAAGACAAAATAAAGAAATAAAATAGTTACTCATATTCTTCTAGATTCTACTAGATGCTTCTTATTAGGTCACCTAATCTCTTAGGCATTTTGGGCTTTTCTCTCTTGGATTGGGCCATTACTTGATCATTACATTCCATTCCCACTTCACAAAGAACCTTGTCCTCAAGGTTGAAGAAAAATGGATATCATTAGAAATTTTCCGGATCCCATTACTTGAATTGGAATGACCCAAGAGCTTTAGACATTTGAAAGTATTCACCAGATGCCACTTGTTGCGAGCGAGAACTCTATCAATTAATAAGAAATCGAGTTGCCACACTATTTGCATGCCTCCGTATCCGATAATAAAAATCGGTGATCCAAAATCCTTGGGCATTTTGAACCATTGTCGTAAGGAAATATCAAACACCGCCACCAATTATCACCTTCAAACAAATCATGAGAACCAAGGGGATTTCTTGTGGATAAGAAGTATTAGTGGCGTTAGCAAATAACTTGTTGGCATAACTTCAAGTATAGCACCATCACCATACGCTTTGTTGCGGTGGCAATAACTCATTATCAACAACATAAAAACATCCTCTTCAAAGATTTTGGGCCAACCTTCCACTTCTAAATCACTCCCTTAATGTTGCTATATATTGGGGTAATAAAAATATGCAAATAGCAACATATGCCTGCTTCAATAGCTCTAAGGCAACAACAAGTGATATGAGAGTAACATGTGCGTAAGAGCAATCGCAATCGATGATGGCATCACATTTGATGAATCTTCAAGCCAACTAAGATATGACTTGGTGATAAAATCATAATTGGTGTGCCAGATGTAAATGTCTTGAAATGAATAACTAAAATATGGGAATATTGATGTGCCAGATGAAAATTGGAATGCATAATTGTGTGTCCTATTGTGAGATTCAAATTGAATAAAAATGAAGGACAAGCACTTATATGCATCACCAAAAATTCATTGCAAGGCTCCCTGGGTAAACGGCTTTTTGATACAGCCAAGTCCTGCATTGAGCATCTTTCCAACCCATTCACACCATTATACGTTATGACAGCTGGATACTCATTAATCATTGTGAACAAACCGACTATACTATACCCATAAAATGGCAAATTCAAAGAAACCACGAGCTGTGAAGCCTTTTATCAAATACAAGTCGTGCAATACCCGAAAAAATTATGAATATGAGAAAAGCGATGAATTGAAGTGAGATGAAACCTCATGAAAGAAACTACATCGCAGCAAAATCTTGTGGCTCGGGCGGTGGTGTAGAGTGTGCGATGATGCAATGCATCGAATCCGGTGGTTCACCGGCGGCGGAGAGAGAGAGGCTTCCGTGTAGCGGCGAGCGCAGAGCGACGGCGACGAATAAATAAGGCGGATGGCGGTGAAGGGATTGACACCGAGCAATATGGTGAATCGGTGGGCTTCGGCGGTGGAGGTGGAAATCTTACCTCATGCAAGCAAAGTAGATCCAAAACGCGTGATTATCTTCTTTGATGTTGTTATAGTTGGTCTGCGTTGTTCCTGTGGAATGAATGTCACCTGCTTCGTCAACTTCCACAAAACCATCGGCGATTCAACCGGTTGAGAATCGGAAGGAGCGTCGGTGGTTACTGATGATGCATCTGCTAAACACATGGCCTGTGAGTGAACAACCATGTTTTCCTCGACGCGTCTTCCACAATAGAATCGGAATCGGAATCCGTTATTTCTGATTCTGTGATTTCTGGATCATGCGAAGAATCACCAGCAAAGTCAATGTCATGATATTTGGGCTTTGAATCAAATATTGGGGGAGAAACATTTAGAGGAAGCTGTGGTACGGGTTGGTCATGGTTATGGAGGTTCAGGTTAGTGGTAGTGGGTGATGGTTGAATTAGTTCTGGTAGTGAATCAGTGGTGGTGTTTGACATAGGAAGTGGTTGAGGGTTTTGTGGTTGTGGAGTGAGGGATTTTGGGGCTGAGTAGCAACTGAGATTTTGGCATGGGGCGATGGGAGAGAGTGCTGGTGGAAGTGGGAGGTGGTTGGCTTTGGATGGTGTTGTATGAGTGGAAGGGATTACGGGTTGGAAATAGAAGGAAGTGGATGAGCTCCATGGAGAGGTGGTGGTGTGTGAGCTGTAACTTGGTGTTGGTGGAGTAACGGTGCGGGGGTTTGTGGGGATGAAAAGTGCAAGGGTGGTGTTGAGTGTGGAAAGGTCAGAAATGATGGCTGATATGGTCTGCTTACTGGCTTCTTGGGAATGGGGAATTTGGTGAAGAAGGGAGATAACGTGGCAGGTGGAATCCATGGCAATGAAAGCACTAATGTAAGGTACCCAAAAATGGGTGAACCTTCAAAACACAATGACAGAAAATTAAAGCTCCTTTCGATGGGAGAGCGCCTCCTTTAACAAACTAAAAACTACACTAAACATTCTTTTTCATTGATTTGATTGATTTCATTCAAAGGAATGAGGTACATATATAGTCTTTAGGAAAGGGTGACTCACCCCACTAAGGAACATTCTAGAGTGACTAACTAAAAAGACAAAATAAAGAAATAAAATAGTTACTCATATTCTTTTAGATTCTACTAGATGCTTCTTATTAGGTCACCTAATCTCTTAGGCATTTTGGGCTTTTCTCTCTTGGATTGGGCCATTACTTGATCATTTCTGATTTGTCATTTGTTCACCAAACAACGATATCTTTGACAAAAGTTTGTCAAATCATCGTCCCGTCCAAAGACTTATGTAAATTCAATCCAAGATCTTTATCTTGTTCAGAAATCAAATGAACCCTAAGTCACTCTCTCTCAAGTTAACCCTATAAAAAAACATCAAGTTAATTAATTTATATAATACTCAATATATACAATTAGGGTCGTTTTCACTAATCAGCTCTTCTAAATTTCCTGCTCAGAAGTAAGCCCGTGACTGTGAATTTCTACTTGTTTGGTGCATCCATGACTGTCAGATTATAACTGTGTTAAAAAAGAAAAGGAAAAATAGACCAAGTTGGTTGGGCAGATAAAGACTGAGAAACGAGAAAGGTCCACAATTAAGATCGCTTTTATATTTATAATAATAATAATAATAAATAGTACTAAAAGGTAGATTAAATAATATATTTAGAATAAGGTAAAGTGAAGGTTGTCTAATGTCCACTACAAATTAATACCCGTGAATGGACATACGTGGAGTATACAATATTTTTTGCGGCTTCATCTTATCTCTTTCTCTTTTGCACGGTATGCTTGCACCATATATATGGAGTACAGTATAATGTAAAAAATAGTAGTATTATGAAACAGACACCTTTGGGAATTCAAAGACCGCCTTCACGGTTCTTTTTTATTATTATTATTATTATTATTATTATTATTATTATTATTATTATTATTATTATTATTATTATCAAAACTAAAAGCTAAAAGATACTCATAATTATAAGTAGAAAAAGGAAAAAAAAAAGCCCAAAAATACTGGTGTTTTTTTAATCGAAGAAAAAAGAAAAAAGCAAAATAGAAAAGATATAGAAAAAGTAAAAAAAAAATATTGGTGTTCATAAACGCACATGTGAACGAAGCCAAAAATATCTTTGATCAACAAATAGAGATGATGGCATGCATATTTCCACTATCTCCACTCTCTCTTTCTTCAGCTTTTGTCTCTTCGCAATAATTCTAATAACCAGACAACCACCCACCGCTCCTTACTTTTTCACACTTTGCTGTCAACTTGTAAAAGTTCCAAAAAAAAAAAAAAACTCCACATTATCCTATTAATATATACTCCCTCCGTCTCAAATTGTTTGTTGTTTTAGCAAAATTAATTTGTCCCAAATTGACTGTTGTTTTAGATTTCTAATTAAATTTTTGATGTTCTTTTACACTTATACCCCCTATTAATTATGATAACTTTTTACCTTCAATAAAAGATTCACATTTATCTAGGTAGAGAGATAAATGGTTAAATGATAAATTAGACATACTTTTTAAAAAATCTAAACTCCTAATTATTTTTTTTTAAAAGTGTGTCAAAACCTTAACTTGCAAACAAATTGAGACGGAGGAAGTATATATATATTAAGCCCTGTTATCTCTCAATTTCATTCCCCTGCTCCCACTCTCTTCACATAGGGTGAGAGAGAAGAACCATGGACTCCTTTCACAAATCCTTCCTTCTCTCGTTCCTGCTTGTGGGTCTCACTCTCTCCGATGCATCGCTGGTTGCAACGGAGAAGCCGAAGAGCACTTACATAGTACACGTGGCAAAGTCCGAAATGCCGGAGAGTTTCGAGCACCACACGGCGTGGTACGAAACCTCTCTACAATCGGTATCTGAATCAGCTGAAATGCTTTACACCTACGACAACGCGATTCATGGATTTTCCACGAGGTTAACGGAGGAAGAAGCTCGTTTGCTAGAGAGCCAAACGGGGGTTCTAGCGGTGTTACCTGAAGTTAGATACGAACTTCACACAACTAGAACTCCTTTGTTCCTTGGTCTCGATAAAACCGCCGACCTTTTTCCAGCTTCAGGCTCAGGAAGCGAGGTTGTCGTTGGTGTTTTAGACACTGGTGTTTGGCCTGAAAGCAAGAGCTTCGATGACACTGGTTTTGGACCCATTCCTAGTAGTTGGAAAGGCGCGTGTGAAACGGGGACGAATTTCACAGCTTCAAACTGTAACAGAAAGTTGATTGGAGCTAGGTTCTTTTCTAAGGGTGCTGAAGCCATGTTGGGTCCTATTGATGAGAAAACTGAATCCAAGTCTCCACGAGATGATGATGGCCACGGCACCCACACCGCGAGTACAGCTGCGGGCTCGGTGGTTTCCGGCGCTAGTTTGTTAGGTTACGCTCCGGGAACGGCGCGTGGGATGGCCCCGCATGCTAGAGTTGCTGTTTACAAGGTTTGTTGGAAAGGAGGTTGTTTTAGCTCCGACATTTTAGCCGCCATTGATAAGGCTATCTCAGACAACGTTAATGTTCTTTCTTTGTCTCTCGGTGGCGGTATGTCTGATTATTTCAGAGATAGTGTTGCTATTGGAGCTTTTGCGGCGATGGAGAGAGGGATTTTGGTTTCTTGCTCAGCTGGTAACGCTGGTCCTAGTTCTTATAGTCTCTCTAATGTTGCTCCATGGATTACTACCGTGGGTGCTGGTACACTGGATCGTGACTTCCCTGCTTTTGCTAGCCTCGGAAATGGACTTAACTATTCTGGTGTGTCGCTTTATCGAGGTAACGCTTTGCCGGATACTCCCTTGCCGTTGATTTATGCAGGGAATGCAAGCAATGCTACGAATGGTAACTTGTGCATGACCGGAACTTTGTCGCCGGAGATGGTTGCCGGGAAGATCGTGTTGTGTGAGCGTGGAATGAATGCTAGGGTGCAGAAAGGAGCGGTGGTGAAAGCTGCTGGTGGTTTAGGCATGGTGCTGACTAACACAGCTGCTAACGGTGAAGAACTGGTGGCTGACGCACACCTTTTGCCAGCGACGGCGGTGGGTAAAAAAGCCGGCGATGCTATTAAGAAGTACGTGTTTTCCGACCCAAAACCAACGGTGAAGATATTGTTTGAAGGAACAAAACTGGGGATTCAGCCATCACCGGTTGTGGCTGCGTTTAGTTCACGAGGCCCTAACTCCATCACACCGCAGATCTTGAAACCCGATTTGATCGCGCCAGGTGTTAACATCTTAGCTGGGTGGTCACAGGCTGTAGGTCCCACTGGGTTGGCCGTAGATGAGAGACGCGTGGATTTCAACATCATCTCTGGAACGTCCATGTCCTGCCCTCACGTGAGTGGGTTAGCCGCGCTGATCAAATCAGTTCATCCTGAGTGGAGCCCAGCCGCGATACGATCGGCTCTCATGACAACGGCTTATACGGCTTACAAAAACGGTCATAAATTGCAAGACAGTGCCACAGGAAAATTTTCCACCGCATTTGATCATGGAGCTGGACACGTGGATCCAGTAGCGGCCTTAAATCCCGGACTCGTTTATGATCTAACGGTGGATGATTATCTAGGTTTTCTTTGCGCGCTAAACTACACAGCCTCGGAAATTACAACTTTGGCTAGGAAAAAATTTGAGTGTGATGGGAGCAAAAAATACAGTGTGAATGACCTTAATTACCCTTCATTGGCGGTGGTTTTTGAATCAATAGGTGGGGCCAAGGTAGTCAAGCACACGAGAATTCTGACCAACGTGGGACCCGCAGGAACGTACAAAGCTTCCGTGACGTCTGATACTCCAACCGTGAAAATAGCGATTGAGCCGCAAGTGTTGAGTTTCAAAGAAAATGAGAAGAAAGCTTATACGGTGACGTTTACGTCATCGGGTTCAACACCAGAGAGAGTGAATGGGTTTGGACGGTTGGAATGGTCTAATGGGAAGAACGTGGTAGGAAGCCCGATCTCGATTAGTTGGGAGTGATAATAAGATTGAAAACTTGTTGAGAAGGTTGATTAAAGGTTCATCACTCACTCGAAGAGGGGTGTGTCTTGATTGGCTAGTTTTTATAATTATCTATTTTTATTTATATATTTGAATATGCAAACAAAATGTTGTGCTCATGAATCCAGCTGGAAATTAATGATAGCTGGGAGTAGGGACGTTGTGTTTGGTTGTGGGTCAGTTTGTTCCCTGGGAAAAATGTATTGGAAAATGATTTTCTAATTTCTTTGGGTGTGTACAGCGTTCTAAATTCTAATCATTGAAGAATATGACCGTTCTGGCTATTGGCTAATCTATGAGATAGTGCTGGTAGTGGTAGAGCTATTTTTATTTAAAGTGATTTACTTTTGTGCTTGCCTCGATAGTTGCTATAAGCTGTATCTATCCACTCACCCAGAACAGTTAACGGTATTTATGAAGTTGTTTTTCAAATCCAAACCATTAGTGCTGATATTTAAATAAAATTTAAAAGACTTCTCAAATTAGTTTTATTTACATGTCTAACTTCAAATTAGTTGTAATCACTAGAAAAGATAAACATTTCTTTTCTTAAGATCAAATTAATAAAATATAACTACCACATATTTATAAACTCTAAATTGGAGTAGTTGTTCTATTATTTCCGACCCACCTATTTGTACCAAAAAAAGAACTCTAAAAAGTTGTCAAATATACCTAACGTCTATTTCTATGTGCTCCCTTAGGTACCTTTATTTATGATATACACCTTAGATACCTTTAGACAACAAAAATCCCCTTTAAGATATTTACTCCGTTAGGTTTGTTAGCAATTTGGGGAAATTAATATTTAGGTATGTTAGGAATATGAATGATCTTTAACCCTATTTTTGGGAAACAATAAAAGGTGCTTTGAAAGTCAATAAATTAATGAATAGAGCTATACACAATTGTTTGATTGAAAGAATTATTACTTGGTGCCTATGGAAAAATATTTGTTAAGAGAGGTTATTCACTTAAATAGACCTCTAATACTTCGTAGGATTAATCTTCATAGTCGTCGTGAATGATTGGTTTATAAAAAAAAAAGCCTATTAAACTAATTTGTAGGAAAGAGGGGCCTACTGTAAACTATAATTTGATTAATTGTAGTAGTGTAACTTAGTTTAAAAATTCACTTATAGTAACGGTAAATGTTGGTTGACCTAATTCATGTCATATTCAAGTGGGGTCTTTCTTTGACCAAAAAAAAAGTAGAGTCTCTCTGAGATTTTTGTTGCAAGTTGTTAGACTTATTGTATTTACTTTACTATTTACTCCTCATTGGTTAGCCTTATTGTATTTAATTTAACTTTTCAGTTTTAGACTAGTTTAGTTTAGTCTTTTTCCCTAGCTTTGTTAGCTTCTTTTTGACTTGTATATAAACTCCCTAGTGGGCAATTTGCCAAAGTGATTCATTTTTACCAAACTAATATGGTATCAACAGTAAATTGTCTTTCTGATTTGGGAATTCCTAGTTCAGTTACGCTCTCCTCACCACACAAATCATAACAGTTTTCCTCCAATGGTGCTCTTCTCCTTCAATGGTGAACATCTCCTCGTGATGATCTCTGATTCTCTACAAGATTGTTGCTATGATTTTTGATCACAGATTTGCATCACGTTTTGTTCTACATCGCGCTTTGTTTCACTTTGCATCGCACCGCACTTTTGGTTTGCAAATCACTTTGATTCATGCATCACTTCTAGTTCGCACACTTCCTCAACACGCTTTTCTCTAAACTGAATCAAACTTTTTGGTTTGATTGCTGACTCGTTGAATCTCTTTCTGGTTCCACCGCTAAATCGCATCAACGCACTTGCTCATCATCGCTCTTCTCTGGATCTCTCTTCACCTCAGGTTACTTCTTTGATTTCTGGAATTTTACCTTACTGCTTCAATTTTTGGCTTTGTGGATATCGAGATTTTTGGCTCGTGGATTTGTGTATTGTTGGTTGTTTCTGGTTTTCTGTACTTCGAACTTTAATCTAGCACTTATGGCGACTTTCGCTTCCGCAACCTCCACTTCCCACTTAATCTAGCACTTCAAACCTTACAGTCATATCTAATCTCAAATCCTCATGCTTGATCTTTTGCCTACTTTAGACAAGGTCTTATCCATCATCATACAACAAGAAATGCATATGAACCTGGACATGCTCCATACTCCTCCCACGGTATTGGCTGTCCAAGCACAAACACCAACTCCTGCACCTCCACATTCTCAGGTACAAGGCAAAGAGAATGGAGGTCAACATCTACATCGAGGTAATCACTTTTGCATTCATTGCAACTGCACCAATCACACAGTGGACATGTACTTCATCGAGCACAATGATCCTTCTGGGTTCAAGTCTAAGAGAGCGATTAATCATATAGACAATGAGGCTTTAGGCTCCTCTGATTCCTCCTCTCTTGGCTTCACCAAGGACCAAATCCAGAGCCTCCTCGCTTTTCTCCCTTCCATGTCAACTACTACAACCGCTGCGACTTCTGTTGCTAATGCACATCACCTTGCCACCGTTTCACCCGACTTAGGTAATTATCTGACCTTATAGCTTGTAGATTTCGGAGCTACTGATAACATAACGTCCTCTCTACATTTTTTTGCAAGCTACAAAGCCATTCAACCCGTAAATGTACCTCTCCCTAATGGTACTAAGGCCTTCACTCATTAACAACCATTAGATTGAAATGAAGGGTAAAAAGATTTTTTTAAGTAGACACACGTTAGTGGCACCACCTAATTTGCAAATTAAATATATGTCAAATTTTTTTGTAGTGTCAACTTGTTCACTTTTTCTTATTAAATATTGGGTTTTTTTTTGTACCCCCACCCCATCCCCATAAACCCCCACCCACACTGAAAACCCCAAAATGCCCTTCTGAAAACGTATTTTTTTTTACAAATTTTTGACCAATCGTATATACACCTGGGGGGTATATATACGACCCTATGCATTTAGGCATCGTATATACACCCCCAAGGCGTATATACGATTGGAAAACCCCCACCTTAATCGTATATAAGCCTTGGGAGGTGTATATACGATGCCTAAAAATAGGGTCGTATATATACCCCTCGTGTGTATATACGACCCATTGTATTGTATTTTTTAAATTTTTTTAAGTCAAATAAAAATTATATAAGTCCTCGAAAATAGGTTTTGTGTGTAGTTCGTTAAAACGTGACGATGTTATACGTCGAACGAATAATTTAGGCTAAAAAATCGGTTTTCGGGCAACATACTTCGATCGTAATGAAACCACAACTATTAAATCCGAAAAAAATCAAGAATCAAGACTCCCAAATCCCAAATTCCATCGTTTACTATTTTTTACGATTTTTTTTAATTTTTCATAGTCTCCAAAAAATCTAAAAAATTTTGTATAGCCTTATTTTGGTTTTGTTAGATTTTTAGTGGTGTTTTTATAATTTTTTGGAGTAGTTTTGACTATTTAACGAATTTTTAATAGCCTTTTAGTAATAAAAATTAAAACAAATTATTAAAAAAAATAAAAAGTGCATCGTATATACCCCTTTGAGTACGTATATATACGATTGGACAAAATAGCCATCGATATACGCACTCCAAAGGGGTATATACGATTTATTTATTTTTTTAAAAAAATTAAGTTTCAAAGGGCATTTTGGGTTTTTGTTATCAAAGTGGGGTGGGGAGGGGATGGGGTGGGGTCCAAAAAAGACCCTTAAATATTTAACATATTTAGTGTGCTATTTGCGGCGGGTCCAATCCATGTTTTAAAGTTTTGATTTTTCTTTTTAAAACCCAACAAAAGAAAAAAGGGTTTTGATTTTCCCACTCCCCCTCCTACTTAAAACACACCTCATAAGGGTGGGAAAAGACCAAAGACCATTAATGAAATGACCAAAGCGTCCTTTTTTTATTTCAAAAATTTCACCTGTTCGAACACGGGCATTCGAACACGTTCGAATGGTCTCATTCGAGTGTGTTAAATATTGACACACACCCTCTTCTGCGTAATTTAACAGGTTCGAATGGAATAACTTGCACTGTTCGTATAGCATTGTTCGAACGCTCGTTCGTATGGTGTTATACGAACCAGTGTTATAGGATCACAAATAAACACTCGTTTTGTATTTTGTTGCTTATGGTTGTTTTTATCCTTTCATTATCTGTTATGTTTTATTTTAATGGTCATAAGTTGTTACTTGTCTTTAATGAAATGAAGTTTGCGCCATTTAAAATAAACTGTCGCATAAATAGACAATATCGAAAATAAATTTAAATATAAAACAAAGTGACAACAATATCCATAAAAAGCAAATGATCCAAAGAATTTGAAAATATCTCATACATCCAAAGAAATATCTCATACAAATAGAGAAGATCCTACTGTGTGTTGCGGACCCCCTTCCTACGATACGCGTGACCAAACCTCCTCCTAAATCTATGGAAAGGGTTTAGTAGCCTCTTGATGCGGTCAAATACGCTCCTGGTTGGCTCTGGGACATTCTCATTGATGGTTCCCTCCATCTCATCAACCAAATCTAGCAGCTCCAGTACCATCTGTCAAGCAAATAACATAACATAATTATTAAATTAAACAAGTAGATGGTTAAGAAACTTACTCGGCCAGTCGAGAATTCATTTAGAATATGTGCCCTCAGTAGTGGGCAATACCGAATGATCATACGGTCCACCAGGGAATGGGAAAGTGGACGTAGGAGCAGCCTCCTCCTGAGGCTCAACAACGTCCTCCTAAGGAGCAGCAGCCTCCTCCTCATGTGCAGCAGCCTTCTGATGTGCAGATGATAAAGGAACATTCGCAACAACATAAAATGAAGGGCGAGCTCAACTGCCGGACATTGAGCATCACACTCAATGTCCTCGCCAATATCCTCTCGCACGTATACCATCAATCGGGCGGCCTCATACCGCCCCTACCCCTACTACCCCCGAGGGTTCACCAAAGACCAATTAATGCGATGTAAAAACAATTACACTAACACAATTTAATTAAAACAACCAATTAAACCCCAATCAAAGGAAAAAACCAATTAAACACAGAAATTGTACTGTCAAACGAGTGTTCGAACGACCCCATTTGAACCCGTGCGAGCGGCCCCATTCGAACAGACCAGTTTCACAAGTCAGAACACCACACATTCGAATGCCCTTATTCGAATGCCTTCGTCTTCACGTGTTCGTATGAGTGCGTTCAAACCGAGCGTTTGTTCAGAAAAAAAACCCAAATGCAGTAAAGAGGGAGAGGTTTACCTTGAAGAAAATGGAACAACAAGAGAGGGTGAGAGGAGGCAAAAATAACCCAATAATTCTTGAGGGTGTTAGTGGAAGAGATGAGTGAGAGATTGGAGGAGATTGAGTTGGAGTTTGGAGGAGTTGAGTGAGAGGGAGAGAGATGGGTTAGGGTTCGAATGAGGGGGAAAGTGAGAGGGGTGAGGGAGTGAAGGGGTGTGAATGGGTTAGTGGGGGGGGGAATGTTTAAGTTTGTTTTTTTTTTAAATTAGGGGTAATTTGGGGTTTTTAAGTTTCAAGTGGTGTGTTTGAGTAGGAGGCGGTGTGGAGAAAGTAAAAGCCAAGAAAAAGAAGCATTGGCCCAAAAGAATAGAAGTCAACCCACATGCCAAACGGCAGCCCAAATTTTTTATTCCTGAATATTTCTATTGTTTTTTTTTTATGTTTAATTAATAGATTGGTATTGATGAAAAAAGAAATAGATTGGTATTTTACAAGAAAGCCGATAAATACTTATTTGAAAAATTCATTTACATTTTATATGACAAAAGTATTTCATAAGGAGATTGAACATTTTACATGAAAATAGAGTTAATTAAACATTATCACTATAATTTTAGTGTTCATTTTCAATGTTTTTAAAATATACCTTGCGTAGCACATATTATTGCCCTTTCAGACTACTTTTTTTTACTATAAATTATACTTTAACTTGATGAGTTATATTTTTATCAATCAAACTAGATTTGGTGACCGCATGCGACACGAGAGCTGATTAATGCGCCTACGTATGTATTTTTGAAAAACATTAACATTTTATAAGGTATATAAAAATACGCAACACATATATATAAGATGAAGAGGCAACAATAGCCCTTTTTGGTTGGATGAAGTCTAAGTCCCTTTATGCACGCTTTTACACTCGCTACTTTATTAATCAATTTGGGGATGCATTTTTGATAACATTAGTTGTAAATAATGCAAACTTTATGTCCCATTATTAATCTAGCAAAAATTAAGGTCCCACATTTTTTTTTCTTTTCCAAAACTCATTTTTTGAAGCTTCGGGAGGAAATCGATCTAGATAAATACGATCACGAATTTTGTTTGAATTCGTATGTATTTCCGTGAAGGTAAATACGACGACCTCTAAAATATTTCTGATCAAATCGTATGTAAGTGAAAAATTGTAAATATAACGTAACCGTTGGTTATATATACAAGGAAATTTCAAACCATACTATAACACATACAAAGAAATTTCAAACCATACTATAACACATATATGACTAAGTAACACACACAAATGGACTCATAAAAAAAAGTACATAAGGCACTTCTAAAAAAAAAGTTTCTCCCCCCCCCCCAAATGGGGAAAAGATGCGACTTTATATTAATAGTTAGGGAATATAGAGTGGGGGTATATTGGTAAACAGTGGGATACAAAATGAGGGGTACATTTTGATAATAATTAAAAAAAAGTGTTGGACAAAAATATTTTTTTTGCCAAGGATATATTGGTCCAAAAATATAGAGTGGGGGTATATTGGTAAATGGTGGAAAAAAAATTTCCCACCAAAAGTGGCTATCGTCAACAATCTTCTATTAATATATAGAGATAAATCAGATTGGTTCAATTTTTGTCAGGGGTATGTCGGTCCAAAAATATAAAGTGGGGGTATATTGATAAACAGTGGGGTACAAAATGAGGGGTACATTTTGAAAATAATAAAAAAAAAAAAGTGTTGGACAAAATGAGGGGTATGTCGGTCCAAAAATATAGAGTGGGGGTATATTGGTAAATAGTGAGGTACAAAATGAGGGGTATATTGGTAAATGGTGGGGCACAAAATATAGAGTGGGGGTATGTCGGTCCAAAAATATAGAGTGAGGGTATATCGGTAAACAATGGGGTACAAAATGAGGGATATATTGGTAAATGATGGAAATATTTGGGGTAGAATTCAGTTTTAATAATGAGCAATTTGATGGTGTAAATAATGCCATCAAATTCCCCCCCCCCCCCACTTTTGGCTCATAAAGTGGATTTACTATTAATAAAGAAGGGATGGTACAACAGACTAGTCATTATTCAATACAAGTAATACGCTACATGCTTATCCTAAACTAGGACACACGCCCGTGCTATGCACGAGGAGGTGATTAACAGGCCTACAAATGTAGTTTCAAAAAAACATCAACATTTATTAGGGGGCATAAAAATACGCGACACATATATATAAGACGAAGAGCCAACAATAGCCCTTGGTGGGATGAAGTCTAGGCGTGTCCAAAAGCTCATTATATAGATGACTCATTCTACACCTGTGCGATGCACAAGACGTGGTTATAAGTTGTGAAAAAAATTAAAAATTATGTATTACAAACTTAGTGGTTGATACGAATTGATAATTTACAACTAAACATAGAATAGAATTTTTATGTTAACAGGGTTGTCTTTATATATGATATATTTGCGAAGATACGAACCAATGCATGATGGTGATTTAGAATGTGAGAAATGTAATAAAAACACTCTTTAACAATAATGAGGGCAAGATAGTTCAAAAAAAATGGATGTCAACTATTGGTTAAAAAAATGGCATTGAAATTTCACAGATATTAACTAACCAACGGTTATGTTGTATATAATATAGAGCTTGTCATATTTACCTTCCAGAGATAGATGCGAATTCCAAAGAAATTTCGTGATCGTATTTATCTAGATACGATTCCCTCCCATAAGCTTCAAAAATAGTAGGTCGATTTACCTTCATCAAATATAAATCAAATTTTCCTTAAAAATTGCATCGTATTTACCTTATTCGAGATAAATAGGATTCATTTTTTTAATTTTTTTGTTTTTGTCGTGAAATCGTATATATATATAGGTAAATACGACTTGAAAAAACATAAATCATATTTACCTATTACAAACATAAATCTGTTGGTTCAATTTATGTCGAGTATGTCCGTCTAAAAATATAGAGTGGGGGTATATTGGTAAACAGTGGAAGTACAAAAATACGCAAGATATATTTACCATTTTTTACTTACATACGATTTGATCAGAAATATTTTAGAGCTCGTCGTATTTACCTTCCAGGAGATAGATACGAATTCTAGCAAACTTCGCATCGTATTTATCTAGATATGATTCCCTCTCAGAAGCTTCAAAAATAGTAAGTCGTACACATAAAGGGATTTAAAAAAAAGAAAAAAAAATTTGCCACTCAAAACGTGAGAAATCACGTTAGTGTATTAATATATAGGGATTACCCGTGCGATGCACGGGGAGGTGATTAACAGGCCTACAAATGTAGTTTCGAAAAAGCATCAACATTTTGTAAGGGGGGGTATAAAAATACACAACACATATATATAAGACGAAGAGGCAACAATAGCCCTTGGTGGGATGAGGCAACAATGTCAGTCCAAAAATAGAGTGGGGGTATATTGTGAAATAGTGGGGTACAAAATGAGGGGTACATTTTGATAATAAAAAAAGTGTTAGACAAAAAAAATTTTGTCAGTGGTATGTCGGTCCAAAAATATAGAGTGGGGGTATATTGATAAATAGTGAGGTACAAAATGAGGGGTATATTGGTAAATGGCGGGGTACAAAATATAGAGTGGGGTATGTCACCCAAAAATATAGAGTGGGGTATATTGGTAAACAAAGTGGGGTACAAATAGGGGTATATTGGTAAATGGTGGGAATAAAATTTTCCTACCAAAAGTGGATAAAAAAGAGTGTTGGACAAAAAAATTGTCAGTATGTGGGTCAAAAATATAGAGTGGGGGTATATTGGAGTGGGGTACAAAATGAGGGGTATATTGGTAAATGGTGGGAATAAAATTTTCCCACCAAAAGTGGATAAAAAAAATAGTGTTGGACAAATAAAAAATTTATCAGGGGTATGTCGGTCCAAAAATATATAATGAGGGTATATTAGTAAACAGTGGGCTACAAAATGAGGGGTATATTGGTAAATGGTGGGGCACAAAATATAGAGTGTGGGTATGTCGGTCCAAAAATATAGAGTGGGGGTATATTGGTAAACAAGTGCAGATAAAATGAGGTGATATATTGGTAAATGGTGGGGAAATTTTTTTTTTCACACCAAAATGACGTTAGTATTTTTCCCCACCAAAATGACGTTAGTGTATTATACAGTAGGATTAACTGTATTCTATAAAACAGAAGCATATGTATACCAATACATGACATTAAAAGGGATTTTTTTTGACTAAAAAAATGGGATTAAGAGGTAGTAATAAATAATATCGTTGCAACCTTCATTTGAATAACTGAAGTAAAAAACAATTTTTTATGTGTTCATAAAATAATATATCTCAAATATTATATTCAATATTGAGATAGAAAAGATTTGCGAGACCATTACTTTTATAGTTTCTTTATCTCGTACGTTTGCATTGAAGAACTAATACAAATTTTCATAAACTTTTGCGTGTAATTTTACAATACAGTGTTAATTTTTTCTCTATTTTACTGTTTTCTTTATTTGTTATTAACAGGGGTGTATTATTGAATTTGCAGGGTGCAAATAACACAGCCTCGCATCAGTAGCAATGGGTCCGCCCAAAGACCACGTAATAAAAACAAAAGAAAGGAAAGACAACGTGAGACGCCTGGGCCTCACCTTCGCTCTCAAGCTCACCTTCTTCCCGAGCTTCTCTTTTCTCTCTCTAGGGTTTCAATGGAAACCAGCAGAGATCACCAACAATCCACACCAAACTTACCCCAACCGATAGATCTTGGCTTCCTCTACACAAACCTCAACCAATTTCTTTGATTGAGCCTTGTATGTAAAACCCTAATCTTCGTGGCGCCGCTATTCTCGGAGCCCAGTTGAAGATTGAAGATGAACAGTGCATGCATCTCCTTCTTTCTTGTACCTTTTTCTTGATTTCTGAACTACAACAACAAATATTAACTTGTTGTTGATTTTCACTTGCAAGAGCACTTTCTGCAAGTACTGGGTAACCTGAATCTTCACCTCCTTGAAGATGCTCACCAAACCGAGGATACAAACAGGTAAAACTCTCCTTCTACTCTCTCTATTTCTCTCTTTCCTTACTCTTTCTTTCTGTGTATGAATAAAAACCCTAATCTGTCTTTATTCCTTTTCTTGCAGGTCTCTCTCTGCAAGCAACACAAAGAACCTTGAAGAACTTAGAGAAAACTCAGAGGATGAAGGAAGCAGAAAACTGAACACAGGATTAAAACTTGTAAAACTGTAAACTCTTCATTTCTGTATATTGATTGTATATCTAAATATTTACAAGTGTATGAACTATATATACAATGGATAGGCACATAGAAGAAACGGACATGTTGGTTAAAGGTAGTTAGTTAGTTACTAACAGCCTTTAACCAAATAAACCGTTAGGATTTAGGTCACAACTAACTTTTAAATTCTGTTGTGTATGATGTGTGTGGCTGAATTGTAACGGCTAGTTTTTAACAGCCTTATTAAGAGTATTTTTAGAACTTAGGGTTGATGGATTAGGAATTCCAACACCCCCCCTTAATCTAGAAAGCCCTAAGTTAGTTTAGTGAAACCACTTAGTGCTAGCTTAGGTTAGAGAGAACTAAGTCATCCAGAACAAGCCTCTGGGATAGCCACTAGTAATAGACACCTTAGAACAAGCCTCTAAGGAATAGCTTTCATTGTTGCTTTCATAGTTTAGAAGGCAACAAGTTCCTATCCTCTTTCTAAGCTTTACAAAGGTTTCTCCTTTGAGGACCTTTGTAAAAATATCAGCCAATTGATTTTGTGTTGAACAGTACTCAACACTCAGCCTACCATTGTTGACTTGCTCCCTTAGATAGTGATATCTTGCTTCGATATGCTTTGTCCTTCCATGGGAACCAGGGTTTTTTGCTAAGTTTAGTGCAGATTTGTTGTCTCAGCAAAGAGTGTAGGAGGTCGAGTTAGATCCACTTTAAGCTCCTTGAGTAGTGACTCCACCATGCCGCTTGAGTTCACGCTCCACAACTCGCAACATACTACTCGCCTCACAGAGGACAGAGCCACAATGCTTTGTTTCTTGAGCTCCATGAAATAGGGGCTCCTTGAAACTTAAACAAAAACCGTGATGTGCTTCTCCTATCCAATTGGTCTCCACACCAATCGTAATCGTGAGAAACCTAGGAGAATATTTTTCCCTAAGTTAGAACTCCTTAGGAAAAAATATTCCATAGTTAGTAGAACCGTAAATATAACGTAGGATTCTCTTAGTGGCATTTAGGTGTACTGCTCTTGGATCATTCATAAACCTCGCTAGTCATGCCTCATTGCAAACAAAATATCTCAAGGCTATGGCATAGGTATCTCAAAGAGCCTATTAGTCGCCTATATAGTGTAGTATCCACCTTAGCATCACCCTCACTTGGCTCTTTGCTAAGGTTACTTTCTGCAGGATTTGTTGCAGAATTGCAACCTATCAAATCAAATTTAGTTAGTACTTCAGTGGCATATTTAGCTTGATGTAGAATTATACCTTCAGGCACCCTTAGGAACTCAAGTCCCAAAAATATGACAACTTGCCTAAGTCTGTCATCTCAAACTCATCAGGCATAGCAACTTTGAAAATTTACCACCTCACTAGGACTACTCCCAAAGGACCAACATATCATCCACATACAAACACACAATTAGTAAATAGGTATCAATACTACCTTTAGTATAGACTCCAAACTCACTAGTGCATTTAGAGAACCCAATTTCCTTGAAAAAAGAGTCAATTCTCTTATTCCAAGCTCTAGGGGCTTGCTTTAGCCCATGTAGAGCTTTATGTAATAGGTAAACATACTCCTCTTTACCTTTTTCTCAAACCTGTGGTTGAGCAATATAGACTGCCTCTCTAAATGAACCATTAAGAAATGCTGACTTAACATCCATATGGAACAACTCCCAACCTCTATTCACAAACAAGGCAAATACTAAACGTATAGTCTCATGCTCGCCACAGTGAAAACACCTCTCGTATAATCCACCCCTCTTTTCATTGGAAGCCTCTTGCAACCAACCTAGCCTTGTATTTCACAATATTGCCTTTAGGATCAAGTTTGAGCTTGAAAACCCACTTGACACTAATAGGTTTCTTACCTTTAGGTATCCGAACTAGAGACTGTGTCTTGTTTTTTTCAATAGATCAGAACTCCTCAATCATAGCTTGCTTCCAATTTTTGTCTTTAATTGCCTCTATGTAATTGAGGGTTCAGCCCCACTTATCATTGCATAGTGAATGAGGTCACCTTCCTCACTACTTCACCATCATTGACTAGCTCATAGTCATTTAAATTTCTAGGAAGTCTCCTTTGCCTTTGTGTTCGGGTAGAACCGGCCAGATAGATCATTACCTTGTTCTCGCAGGTTCCTCATTCCGAGGAACTTGACCTTCAAATTGTTGTTCCATGTGTTCTACATCCGGTGTGCCTTCATCCTCTCGATGAGGTGCATCGTGTGTAGTAGTATTAGACTCCTCTAGATTTGTAGAAACCTCTAAGCTAGGTTGCTCGTAACTTTCCCAAACCCAAAGAGCTTGTCTTCTAGAAAATTCACATCCCTAGATATAGTTATTTTTTCAACTTGTAGGGTCATAGAGCCTATAAGCACCAAAGGGTGATACCCTATTAGTATCATAGGACCGCTTCTTGTCCTCCAACTTCTTTCTTTTCTCGGTCCGAACATGACAAGAAGATAAAGACCCAAATACTCTTGAGATGGCCCACACCGGGCTTTTTTCCACTCCATACCTCTTCTCGCACCTTACCTTCAATTTTCTTTGTTGGACATCCGCTTAATAGGTAGGTAGCAGAGATATAGCCTCTCCCCGTACCTGCTTGGTAGTTGCTTAAGCTTGATCATGGACCTAGCCATGTCAAGCAAACTGCTTTCTTCCTTTCACCACCCCATTGTGTTGTGGGGTGTATGGTGATGTTACTTCATGTAGGATTCCTTTTGTAGCACGCACTCCTTGAATTCTCGCTTGAAGTGTACTCTCCACCTCCATCCGCCCTTAGACCTTTAATTGCTTCCCACATTGCCTTTCGCCATAACTCCGAAATTTTTAAACCGATCCAAAGCTTCTCCTTTGGTCTTTATTAGGTAAGTCCATAATTTCCTTGAGTAATCATCTACAAAGGTGATAAAATATTTGTTATTACCAAGTGACAATTCAAATGGACCACATATATCGTGATGCACAACTGTAATAGGTCCTTAGCCTTTATCCCTAGGTTAGTTTTAAACTTCTTCCTAGTCATTACCTAGGAGACATGTTGTACACAAATTTCATTTGGTGCCTCTATTTTAGGCAAACTCAATACTAGACTCTTAGTACTTAGGTTTGTCAAATTCTTGTAGTTTAAGTGCCCAAGCCTTCTATGCCATAAACAACTTTCGTAACTAGTAGTTGCACTCGTGCACCTTGCCTCTCAGAGAGCAAATACTAGTCTTGAAGGTTCTGCTTTTGGCTAAAGGTGTGGTCAATGTGCTTACTTTCAGATCATATAGCTTTAGTTTTAGGTCTCTCATTACAATAGAAAATCCTTTTTCAAGTAATTGACCTAAACTAATCGACAGAGCACACACCAGAACATAAAACACATTTTGAATCATAACTGCCTTACCATCCTCTCTTTTAAACAAAATGTTGCCCATACCTTCTGCGCAGAATTACCTTATCATTGCACACACCGATAGTGGTCCTCTTACTAGGATCAAAATCTATCACCCACTCCTTGTTGCCACCATATGATCGAGCAACTCGAGTCTAAATACAAATTTCAAAGATGGTTTTTCCATCACCGGTAGTTATAGCAAACACAACAAATTCTCGATCCTACTTCTAGTTCTACATTAGTTATACTAATTTCCTCTTTAGGTTCAATTTTAGACATAGGACTAGGATCATCTGTTATAAAGACTAAACACTACTTTGGGCCGAATCAATCTGAGTCTTCTTTGGCCACATTGGCCCTTTGCTCGCATTCTTTGCCCTTATCACTTTTCTTAGACCAACAATCACTTGCATAAGGACCATACTTCTCACATTTGTAACACCGAATGTGTGATTTATCTTTTTAGAACCGCTAGTATCATTACTAGGCTTATTAGATGAGTTTCCTTTAGAAAACTTACCTTGGGGCTTACCTTTAGGCCCATTATTCTTGTTGGGTTGCTTCGCCACCCTTCCCACCTTTCTTACCTTTAAGAAGGAATGAAGAAAGCTTGATCTGTCTTCATCTCGAGTCTTCATTTAGCAGATTCACCTTTCATATCTCTTTAGCCTCTAGGCGACTTTGTAGTTGCTCAACTTTAAGATCCTCCACTTTGCGGTATCTTCTAGTCCGTTAATCGCAACATAGAATTTTTTTGTTAGAGATCTAAGTATTTTTCTCGCAAATGTCTTCATCCTTTAAGGTTTCACCATTCGGCCATGGCATTGGTGATTTTCTTCACTCACAAAAAATAGGTGATGATGTTCTCATCACCCTTCATCTTTTAGGCTTCATACTCGAGCCTTTGTGGGCTGTAGTTTTTCTTGCTTTGCTTCTCAGCCTCCATTATAGTAAGAATCCGTAATGTCCCATGCCTTCTTGCACTTTCCACATCTCTAATTCTCACAAAATTTGAGTCATCTAACCCAATTTGGATAAGATGAAGTGCTTTATAGTCCTTCATCTCATCTTCTTCATATTGCTTTTTTTTTTTTGCAGTTGCAGTAGCTGAAGGTTCTTTCAACCCTTCCCTCACAATCTTTAAGACCCCTTGACACCCAAATATCGACTTCATCCGGTGACTCCATCCGTCCCCAGCTTAGTCCTCACAAAACAGCACTTTCGAGAGTGCCAAAACTAGGATTCATTTCTTTATGTGCCATCTGCACACACTTCACAAAACTTGTTAGTAAAACACAAACTACACAGCTAGCTACTGTGTAGTGAAAACAGATAAAGAAAACTTAAAGAAATTCTCAAAACTTCAAGAAAAAACAGAGTAGAAAATATTTCCCTGGACTGTTACCAGCTCTGATTATACCATGTTAATTTTTTCCCTATTTTACTGTTTTCTTTATTTGTTATTAACAGGGGTGTATTATTGAATTTGCAGGGTGCAAATAACACATGCCTGTTACTGTAGCAATGGGTCCGGCCCAAAGACCACAGAACAGAAACAAAAGAAAGGAAAGACAACGTGAGACGCCCGGCCTCACCTTCGCTCTCAAGCTCACTTTCTTCCCCCCGAACTTCTTTTCTTTCTCTCTCGCTAGGTTTCAATGGAAACCAAAGCAGATCACCAACAATCCACACCAAACTTACCCCAACCGATAGATCTTGGCTTCCTCTACACAAACCCTCAACCAATTTCTTTGATTGAGCCTTGTATGTAAAACCCTAATCTTCGTGGCGCCGCTATTCGGAGCCCAGTGTTGAAGATTGAAGATGAACAGTGCATGATCTCTCCTTCTTTCTTGTACCTTTTTCTTGATTTCTGAACTCAACAACAAATATTAACTTGTTGTTGATTTTCACTTGCAAGAGCACTTTCTGGCAAGTACTGGGTAACCTGAATCTTCACCTCCTTGAAGATGCTCACCAAACCGAGGATACAAACAGGTAAAACTCTCCTTCTACTCTCTCTATTTCTCTCTTTCCTTACTCTTTCTTTCTCTGTATGAATAAAAACCCTAACTGGTCTTTATTCCTTTTCTTGCGAGGTCTCTCTCTCACGTATAACACAAAGAACCTTGAAGAACTTAGAGAAAACTCAGAGGATGAAGGAAGCAGTAAAACCGAACACGTGATTAAAACTTGTAAAATCAGAAACTCTTCATTTCTCAGATATTGATTGTATATCTAAATATTTACAAGTGTATGAACTATATATACAATGGATAGGCACATAGAAGAAAGCGACATGTTGGTTAAAGGTAGTTAGTTAGTTACTAATGACCTTTTTAACCAAATAAACCGTTAGGATTTAGGTCACAACTAACTTTTAAATTCTGTTGTGTATGATGTGTGTGGCTGAATTGTAACGGCTAGTTTTTAACAGCCTTATTAAGAGTATTTTTAGAACTTAGGGTTGATGGATTAGGAATTCCAACATACAGAACAAAAATCTACAGAGTTGGGTTCAAAGACAAGCATATACAAGAAGCTTTGAGGGGGATCAAATTGGCTATTAATTCATTTTTGTTGAAAAACAATAATGATTTGTTTATAATGAAGGTTCTTTAAAAAAATACTTTCAATAAAAGTATGTCAAACCGAGATTATTTAATCAATTTTGCGACATAATAGATTGCAAAGAATATTTTAACAATTTCAATTTAGAAAAACTTCTTTTAAGTAGCAAAAATAGTTTACATTATCCTATATGTCTGACTGCATTAGGAAACAACTAATTATTTTCAAAGAATTCAATATTATACAACTTGATTTGATTTTAGTGTTAAAAACCTCTCTCTAGCAACTTTCAATTCTTCAAATAAAACTTCGCAATCAAGGATTGCTTCAAAAAAAGGTAATGTTCATGGCAATATGATTTCAATTCATGTTCATGGCAATATGATTTACAATATATATATATTGTAAAATATGTTTTTGTTCCCTACAAAATTGGATCTTTTTAAGTTTAATCCCTATATTATTGAAATGAGAGTTTTGGTCTTCAACTTATTTTTCTGCTCCATTATTCCTGATGTTAAATGATGTTTATTGTGTAAAAGAAATCTGAGTTGACATTTCCACGTGTAATTTTTTTATCTACGTGATTTTTTCATTAGTCCCTAATGTTAATTTTTTTTGGAATTCAAAAGCAAAACACAAACTTATAAAGGCAGATATGAAATGATTTGAAGCAGTAATTATGAGGAAGTAGGGAAAAATTGGGTGAAGAGAGTGGTGCTTGAAAGATTTTATCTTGATTCTATGATGGATAAATTTGGGGAGACAAAAAAGAAAGAGGAAAAGACATATGCATTGGTTTACTATCACACACTCCAAAAAGAAATAACAATTATACTAACAATATATTTTTTTCCTATCGCGATACTTAAAAGTCAAACAAATTACACATATTAGGTCACATTTTCTCGTCAGAATTCAAAAACTATATATTCATTATTCCTGGGGTACTTTTTCCTCCTTGGGTCTTTACCCGTGAGGTTTTGGCCCTAGGAGATTTTAATGAGGCCCCTTGTAGATGAATCGGTTGGGGTGTCCGTTTGCATCTCTTTTAATATAATATTTTGCTTATAAAAAAAAGTTATATATTCATTTATAAAATACAAAGACATTCTAAATTCAAAAATTCTAAATTTAAAAAAATCATTTTAAGAATGTTAATATTTTCTCCCCAGAATCAACACTAATATTAATGCAACTATACTAACATGCACTGTTTTTTCCGTTGGAACTTGTTAATACCGTATTTAGCACAATAGTGGATCTCCTCTGTACGCAGTGAAGATGCCTTCATGCCTGCAAAAGACACTTTGGTGCCTATGCTAGTTTAGGGATCAGAGATTCTAGAGAGGAGAATAAGTGTAAAAGTAGGGTAAAAGTGAAGCAACCAAACCTGAGGGGTCAAGTCCCATTTTTATAGTGGTAGCGTTATGGTTGAGTTGGGCTAAGTCCTCTCTGTGAATTAGCGAGAGAGGAAGAAGAAAAAAAGGAAAGAAGATACGATAATTAAGGATGAAAGAGAAAATAGGAAAACGAAAAAGATACCGTTGATAGATGAGAGAATAGGAAGGAAAAAAAGAAAGAAAACACAATAGATGAGAGAGAAGAGGTTGAAAAAAGGAAAACAAAGACTACAATGGATCAAATGACTCCATATATTTGCTAATACTTTGTTTTCTTAAATAATAATTTCCAATTAGAAAAGATAGATATTAAAAGATATTAGATAAATAGATATTTGATTATATGTTTTAAATAGATACTGATTTGTACCTTACTCGAATCTGGGTATTTCCGGTAGTTGGTAGTTCTCTTGTAGAAGCTCTCTTGTCCCCAGTCGGGGGTGGTGTTTGCAGACACTCCGATGCCAAAGTCAGTAAAACGAAATTCAGTAAAAGGTCCAGTGAGAATGCGTACCTGCAGCGACTGGTGAGCTAATATTTATAGGTGCCAGGTGTTCCTTTAGCGCTTCAAACAAGATAGGTCAAGTGAGATTGCGTACCTTAGGTAGTTAGATCCGTGTATGCGACCGTTGTTGGCTGCAGAACATAGATTGCCAATAAGGTGCTGCTTTGTCGTGTGATTGGGTCGTTGTTGGGTCTGTATTCGGAGTTGGGCTCGACCCAATTAGGAAAAAAATACTACTATATACTCATACATGGTACCGGTTCCCTACATTAAGATCCAGTGGAGAGTACTTTTTCTTATTTAGCACCATACTAAATAAACACTGCCATTAATTATGGAGAAAAAGAATATGAGTACTTGGAATTAAAGAGAATTGCTTATATAAGCATTCCCTGTCTCCTACGTTATGTCGGTCCCTTTTCCAATATTATGAGTTATTTGTTGATAAAGTGATAATTTGTGGTTATTTGTGAGATCATTCATAATGAAGCAACCATCATTTTTTTCTTAAGTGAGACCTACTTGTACACATTCATTATTCATGTATAATTTTTTAATCTTAGTTCCTAATAAGTACTCAATAATTCCAACTCAGCACTAAGAAAAATTTACTTAATGAGTCTCACTAATAGTTCTATATCATTTAACTTCAAAAATAATTAATTTATTAAATCATAAATTGTGTGATATAGAACTCGCAATGAGAGAAAAATAATAGATAAAATTATTTTTTAATAGTGGGGCCAACAAGAAAAGAGTAACTATAGAAACATTATCCCTAGTTAATGATTTATTTTATTTTCTCTCCAATAGTAATCCTTATAGTAATCTATCTTTAAGAAGAAAAAAAATGTTTTTTTACCCAAACAAAAAATGTTTTAAGGACTACCATTGGAGATAATTTGAGACCCATTAATTAATAATTTTTTGAAGATTATGAATTGGAGGGATTTAGTGTTTAGATATTACTCTCCGGTCCACAATATAAGAGAAAAAAATTGAGTTTTGCTGATCCATAATATAAGAAATAAACACAATTTTTAAAGTGTATTAAATGATCAATCCCAAATTTAGCATATTTAAGTAGTGTAGTTAATAATATTATCATTAATTAGAAGTGTAAATCATCATTAAATGAAAAAGACAATATTGAAAAGAAGATAAACTTTTAGCTTTATTAAATGATAATAGTTAATTTCAATATTATTTCTTAATTTGTGTAATGTTGTGTTTTTTTTTTTATATTATAAATTGGTGAAAATAATATTTAAAAAGATAAAAGAGAGTGATATATACTGTCCTTTATTTAAGCACTCGATGTTTGAAAGGAAAAGAAAAGCACTTAATAAGAGGGTGCTCCATTGAGGAAGGTCTAATACAAATACATAGTACGTCTACGTGTCTTCATCATTGATAAACAGTTGGACTAGCTCCCATGTCGGCATACTTGCTTTTTATTTATTTATTTTATTATATAAATCGCGATCTTCATGCGTGAATCAGTAGAGAGACTAATCCTCGAAATGGTAGGACCACAATGAATGCAGAAACTCTCCTCAAGAGACTTAACACTGCTGTATGCTTAAGGCTGAATTCGATCCCAAAACCTTAGTTAAGCTGAAAGAAACCCTTACCATCTTATCCAAGTGCTATCGGGTTACTTGTTTTTTATTTTGATAGTGATGTCGGCGTGCTTTCTTTTAATTTTGATAATAAATGATAAAAAGTAGAAAATGTAAAAGGATTTATGCACATGATACTACTGTAATAACTACGGGTTAAAGTTTCATCTTGATGGATAACGACAAAGATTAAAATAGAGTATCGATTTTTTCGGATCATGTTTTTTCAAATATGAAGTACACGTGTCTTCACATGATTCATTAACTATCATGTGGATGAAAAGTAAAGCTTATCACAATCTGCCACGTACCCATGAAATGCTCATGGACCAACACGTGTACTAACACCGAACAATGGCATAGTAATTAGAAAACAGTACTCGCCTTATTTATAGCAAGCAAGAATGGTCAATTTCTTTCAACAACAAATTAAGAAAGATGGAGAAGCAAATAAAGAAGGACACAAAGCCAACGAACGAATCAAGCAAAGAAAGCATTGAAGGACTTCCATTTGAGGATAGTCCTTATCTGCAATACAAAGATTTGGAAGATTATAAGCGTCAAGGTTATGGTACTGAAGGTCATCAAGAACCAAAAACAGGTCGTGGAGCTGGTTCCACTGAAGCACCCACTCTTTCTGGTGCTAATGTTTCTAATGAAGCACAAGCCACTGCTACTGATGCTGCTAATCGCAAAGGAGTTCCTTAAGTGATATATATTCTATGTAGGTTTCCTTTACTTTTAAAGAGACATTTTATTGTGATCAACTTCGTGAATTTTTAGATATATTCTAGCTTCTTGTATTTGTTGTGTAATGTAACATGTTTTTAATGTTGTGTGGTAAATCTGTTTTTTTTTTCCAATTAAAAGGATAGACATTTTCTGAATGGTGGGTGCCATTGCAAAACTAAAGGCTACAAGCCAAAAACGAACAAATTATATTGATAATCTATATATATTCATCTAGGTCACCACCACATTTAATTGAAATCTGAATAAAAATAACCATTTTTCTTTTTCTGGTCACCTATTTAGTTCTTTCTTTCTCAATCATGAAGCTAGATCTAAAATTTTTCTTTCCCGATTCCAAATGTGTCGGTAATTATTATTTTTAGTTTGTCATTTTTTTTTAGATAAGCAAGACATTCATTGAAACCAAGCACAAAGTGTGTCCAATTCTACATAGTAGGTGAGTCTGCCTTCAAAACCTCCTGAGCCCAAAATCCCTTTAAAAAGACCCGGGAGGAAAAAGAGACTCGCACAAAAAATGCATCGCGCCACAAATTGGGAAAAATATCCTAACCCATTGTTTCTCCCCTTCCTACAGAAAGAACAAACATTATCCTTTAACCATACATGTAAAAACAACATATTTACACACCCTCTTTGTCTCTCCCACTAAAGAACTCCAACCAAGTCGTACTAAGTGAACTTACAATGTTGCTAGTACACTTAGCGGACTATTATACCAATCCACCCAACCTGTCCTACTATTCTTCCCTTTCTCGCTCAACCAAAGACTACGCCGTGTCTTTGATTCCCAAGAGAAGTCTTTGGCAAAGTGACAATACCTCTCCCTTAAAAATCGCCCTATTTCTTGCCATCCATATGTTCCAAATCACCGCTACCATATGAGATGCTTTACCCTTTTGTCTCTTTCCTTTTACCAAATTTCCAAATTCCATAAAATGCGAGATCACCTCGCCCTTTTCATAGTAATTTTCCCCAACCAAGAAAATACCAACCGCCACAAATTCTTTATGATATTACAATTCGTAAAAGATGTTGTGCTGCTTCCTCCTCCAAAAACAGAATACACACTTCGTTTCAAGTTGTGGTTGAATAACTCTTCTTCGCCAATGCCTCCCGTAGCAATCTCATTATGTAACACACGCCATGCAAAGATACTTCGACTTTTGATGGCACGCCATTCCTCCATAGTTTTTTACACGCTGCTCACCAAAGTGTCCAAAAATTCCCACCCTGCACTGCAAAAATATTCACAAACCAATCATAGCAACGCTTCACAAGAAAACCCTTTAAACGAGTCAAGCGGCCAAAGACCACGCTGCCGCGCTTGTCGCGACAAAGCGCCACCGATCGCAGCAGCATCACGAGATATCGCATCTGCAGCAGCCGACTGCGCAGAGACCAGATTTCTGCGCCATTCGGTCTGCAGAGTTTTCTGGTCACAAAGACGTCACAGTGTCCCAATTAAGCTCCCAAATACCATTCGTTATGCGACCACGAGCCCATCTCTTCAACTACAGCGTCTTGTACACCGCATTTGTCATATAGCACTGAAATAACGTCGCAAACTGCCCCGCTCCCAACCACTTATCACCCGCAATTTTACCAAATTCCTTCCCCAATTTCAAATACCATACACGCACCTTCAAACCAACCTTCCTCCAAGTTGCTACCTCCCCTAGCACACACATATCCTCCACCGATTGAGGTTTTCCCCCAATTTCTTGTATACTCCGCTGCTCTCGGCCATCTTCCATTTAATCCATATCTTTCCACTAGTAGCTTTCGCCATAATTGATCGTCTTCCTCCACCAACACCCTCCATCTCCATTTGGTTAATAAAGCTAGGTTGAACGCTTCAATGTTCTTGATACCCAGTCCCCCTTTGTCCTTAGGTGTGCAAATAGTGTTCCAACTCACCCAAGCCATTTTTTTATTTTCCTCATCCCCACCCCACAAAAACCTCCTTTGTAACTTTACTATTTCTTCAATAATCTTCTTGGGTGCTTTATAGAAAGAGAAAAGGTATAAGGGAAGGGATGCCAAGACCGAATTAATGAGTGTAACTCTTCTCCCTATGGATAGTTGCTTACTCTTCCAACTATTAAGCCTTGCTTTTATTACATCAATAACCGGTTGCCAGGTTGTCGCTCTCCTGGGGTTTGCCCCAACCGGAATTCCCAAGAACTTAAATGATTCTTTACCCACTCTACATGCTAAGAACTGTGACATACCCTCCAATCTCTTTTCATCTATGTTCAAAGCCAATCACATTACTTTTGGCGAAGTTTACCTTCACCCCGATGCCACCAAACACCTCGTGATTGTTTTCCAACACCATATGCTCCTCTCACTCCCATCACAAAATAATATCGTGTCATCCGCGAATCAAGTAAATTCACTTCCAAATTATCGCTACCTTGAATCCATCCAAATTTCCTGATTCCACCCCTTTCTTGACTAAACCCGCTAAACCTCCGCCGCTATCAAGAATGAGAAAAGGTGCAAGTGGGTCACCTTGTTTCAATCCCTTCAGGCTACAAATTCCTCCGTTGGACTTCCATTAACTAAAATCAAATTGAATTAGATGAATAACACACTCTCATCTAGTGTCTCCATTTTTTTCACCAAACCCCATCTTTCCCAACATGTGATCAAGGTAAGACCACCACCAATCGTAGGCCTTTTCAAAATCGCTTTCGCAATGACACACTTCTTTTCTTCCTCTTTGCCATATCAATAACTTCATTTACTACCACCACCCCATCCAGGATATTGCGCCCCGAGAGAAACGCGCTTTGACCTTTCGAGATTACTCCTTGCAACACCTTTTTCAATCTTCCCGCCAGACTTTTGCCATCATCTTATATAAGCATCCAATCGTGATATTGGCCCGAACTCGCCCAATCTCGTGGGTTTTTCGCTTTTGGGATCGGTGCGAGAAAAGGGCGCGACCGACGACTTTGGGTAACCTAGCATTACTATGGAATTCCTCAAAGAACTTCAATATCTCCGGTGCCAACATCTCCCAGTAAGACTTGATGAAGTTAAAATTAAACCCATCCGGTCCCGGGCTTTTGTTACCGTCACATTCCCATACCACCTCCTTAATTTCCTCCTCTGAGAATGGTACCAAGAGCGAGTCATTCTCCACCTCCGTTATTCTATTGAACTGAACCCCTTCCAAAGTGGGCCTATGATAACTTTCCTCTCTATATTTCTCTTCGAAATGGTTCTTCACTGCCCTCTTGATCCCATCTACGTCCTCCACCCATTCACCATCTACCAGTAATTTTTAGTTTGTCATTAAATTTGTCGGTAATTTAAATTTGGTTTTGTCGAATGGAGGAGAAAAACCTATTAAAAGAAGAGAAAAACATATATAGATTGGTTTCGATAGTCTAATTAAAAAAAAAACATATATAGATTGGTTTTGATAGTCTAATTAAAAATTCAAACAACTCTGATTTAATTTTTGAAGCAAAGCAAAATATTACTTCACCCGAAGAGAAAAACATAAAATTTGGATGGTTTCACTATAAAAATTAATATTCGAACCAATCTAATTTGGAAAAATATAGTCTGAATTTGATCGGATATTCGAAGCCAATTCAGTCAATTCGAAGAGAAAAACAGATAAGGAGAGACAGAGAAGAATGATGACTCCATCTGCAGCTTGCTCGAATTGTTATGATTGTGAAGAATCTTTACTCCATTGCTTTAGGGATTGTAGAAAAAGCTTCAGCATTTGGAGCAATTTCAACATACGAAGCAGAGAATTTTTTTCAGAATTCAGAATTGGAAAAATTGGATGCAATTGAATTTGAAGGGGAGAACTTACAGTGATGAAGATCCGAATTGGCCAGTTATTTTTGGTGTAGTTCTTGACACTATTTGGCGAACTAGGAATGAGTGGGTTTTTTCCCAGAAACACTCCCAGGTCCAATACTTTGTCATCTTGATCCGGAACCAGGTGAATCGAATTGTGGAGGTTAGTATGAGGATGAATGTTCTTGATCCAAACCCTAATTTTCAAAATGTGAATTCCACAATTGGTTGGGTTCCCCTCCAATTGACTCTTGGACACTCAATTGTGATGGATCGGTTAGAGGAAACGACAGAGAAGCAGGTTGGCATCTTGCATGATTGCAATGATAAATTCGTCTTCGAGTATGCTTACAAGCTCCAAGTGTGCTCAGTGGTAGAAGCGGAGCCTTTTTTTTTTGGCAAACAACGGGGGCAAAGCCCCAGAGAAAAGATTAACTAACTATGCGACCGAGGGTCGTAGACTCCATACAATTGGTGTGCACAAGAGGTTCCATGGAAGATGGACTCTGCTAAAAAACAATCAAAAACTCAGATTGATTACAACCAATAGTAGCTAAAGCATCGGCACACCGGTTAGCTTCCTTGGAAGACATGATCTATGCGGACATCCCAATTCAAAGCTAGCAATCTTTGAATCTCACGTACCAAACCTCCACTAGCACGGCGTAACACTTGCTCCCCTTTTGACCCTGACAACCACCTCTGAATCTAGCTGGCAAGATCTCCACCCTCTTGCCCAACACAGGCGCAAACCACCCAGCAGACCCTAGAGCTCAACCTCCAACACAGAACAATACCTAATAAAAGAAGCAAAACCACAGAGCCAAGTGCTTGAAGAATCTCTGATAATACCACCACAACCAGCTCTACTGTCTCTGACATGGACCGCACCATCTTAGTTAAGAGGCGGTTTGTTGCTTTGTGAGTGGGTGGCAATTGAACTTGAATTGAATGTGGTACTATGTACCCAAACCAATAGCTCGTCACAAGCCAATAGTTCGTCACAAGTAGAAAATACCTGGAGAAAAGCAGTTATTAGTTACTAATAATTTAATAATGCTGAAAAAACTTAACAAATAATGTGTACTTGATGAATTGTGAACGAACTAGTTAAGTCAACAGAAGAAATCATTGAGTCATTTGGTACCCTATTAGTTGTCCCACTTGGAGAATTAAGCTCCATCTTAGACCTTAAACCTATTAAACACATAAAAAAACTGTTAAAACCGGATTTTGCACAATCGGCTAAACATTCAATACCAAAGTACCAAATGTTTAAGGGGGTGTATTTTTAGATTAACACACATGATACCTTGGTATCAAATACTATCAGTACCTTGGTACCTAACGTGTATTTAACAATTCTCAAAAATAATATTTGGTACCTTAGTACGGGCACTGTTCGTTACCGAGGTAGCTTACATATGTGTTAATATGAAAGAAAAAAAAAACACTAAAAAAATGCAATTTTTTAACACCTCTGACTTTGTTATTAGCCTATTTCGGTAATAAGCTATCAAATCGTGCTAAATCACAAGAAAAAAAGAACGACAACATAGTCTTGTCTTTAGTGACGGATTCAGAAATTTTCATTGGTGGGGGCAAAAATATAGTCTATAATATTTGCTCAAAAAATATTAGTAGTTTTTACGGTTTACATAATTTCACGACAAAAAAAAATGCCTAAATTTCTACAAATTGCAAAGCTAAAAAATAAAAAACTAATAGCAACTTATTCTCTGTTTTATGGTATCTAATGAATTTCTACAATTATCTTAAAAAATTTATCATATGGGGGCATCATCTATTTTTTTGTGGGGTTAAAATAAAATTATTGGATACATTACTAATTAAAATAACTTCTCAAGTGGGGGTAAGTGATCTCAATTACTACCACCTAGATTTGTACCTGCTTGTCTAACAATAGTGAATAGTGAGTACAAAGCAAACCTTAAAAGTGTGGAGGATAATGTATTGATGAGAAGTTGGAGAATGAGGTAGGTGACGAGAAGAGGGGTTAGAGATGGGAGGTGTTGATATAGAGTTTGCGGTGGCCAGGGATGAGTGAAGAAGAAAGGTAAGAGGTGTCTAGAGAATTTATTTAGAGATTAGGAGTATTTTAATTTTTTCACATATTAAAGAAGGGTGAGAGAGTAGTAGGGGGATGTGTTATAAGAATGTGCCATAGTGGAACTTATGCAGACCAAAAAATAAAGAACTACCCGTTACTTTTTCACTAGCAAACAAGTTGTTCAAATAAAAGGCTCATGTTTCGTACAACCCTCATCTACTTACTAGACACCTCATACCACCCTTTATTCCCAAAATACCCATGAATTTAAAACGTTTTTTTTAAAACATTAAGTACAAGTTCAGTTATTTGAGCATCATCTGGAACATGTGAATACTCAATAAGATTTTCTATTTTATGGGAATCAGTCTTTTTACAAGATCTGGAAAGAGACAGGGAAGAAGTGAGAGTAATATGTTGATTTTCTGGTTCGGGTGTTTCCATGATTAACTGAGTTCCTTCCCTACGCACTCTTGTTATTATATTATTACCATATGCACCCCCTCGTTTAGTTGTGGCTCTGATACCACACTGGCCGGAAGCCTCATGTATCATGAGATTAGTCTTAATTGAAGGATCAAGCGAGACACAAACCAGCCTCGCACATGCATACAAAAGTCTCAAGCACAGTCCAACAATTAAAACTGACATCTCATAATAGAGAGGACCGTAGCATGGATCAACAGTCAGATGTGTTCTGATACACAAGATCCTCATTTCTGAGGCGAGTGTAGAGCATACTTGCATCTTTATAGAGGGACTAATGATATGAACTTAATAACTTAAGTTTTCAGGAGAGAAAGTTTAGAAGCACATGTTTTAATAAATACACTGGTCCTTTATTTAGTTTTGTTCTGTCGAATACAAAGTGAATCTCCTCCTTTTATAACCAAGAGGAAGCACTAAAGAACAAACAATTTTACATCAAATATTTCCACTTTTGTCCTAGTGTGCTACGACACATCCACTAAAACCAACTTTTACACACATGCTTACACTATTAACACCATTATTGCATATGTGCAATAATGTACTATGCCCACTAACTTTAATACTATTCATAATATGAATCAGCTTCCCTATACTAATGACTCAACAGTCTAAACTATCCTTTTTGACTAAATTGTCTCAGGCTTTTGACTTATATGTCACATTAGGAGTGACTTATTTGGATTCTTGCAGAGGTATTACCACCACGTCATTAGTCTTTGAAGATAGACTCGTGACTCGGAGACAGATTCTCGATCGCATGGATATTCTTCCGAAAAGTAGCCCGAGACCGTGTGACTCATACTGCCAAATGTCTTCTAGCATTTCCCTCATGGTTTCTTCACTGGGATTTTCTGAGGGATCAAACTCCATTGGATTTTCTTCAAAATTCAAGCTTGTGAATTGTTGTTCAATATCCATCTGAGTATTCTGTTCTGGTTGAGTAACGTGGCTAGAACTTTCTCCAGGCTCCGGTAGACCGACTAATTTCCATTGAGATTCATTAAGAAGACCTCGACTCATACAAGACACCTTTGGACTTTTTCTAGTTTCTTGTGAGTTAACTGGGCGCCATTGGGATTCAAGATTTCCATGACTTATACAAGTAGTATCAGCTTGAGAATTTCCTTGATCATGGAGATTAATAAAACTGACATAGTCCATCAATTCCTTAGTTACTCTTGAGCTCGGAGGGTAATCATCAATAGTTTCCCATAAATCTACATAATTTTCACAAATAAGAAACTTAGTTCGGGGATCTATCTGATATGGCCTGTGTAACATGAGGACCGTCTTAAGTTTGCCTATAGCTTCCTGTGGTAATCTTCTTTCTTTAACCTTATCCAAGATTGACTCCAGCTGTTTTCTCCACCATTCTAATGGGGAATACCATTCAAGTGTTGTCCAAATTAAAGATTTGTGATTTTTTGGATCCATGAGATGCTTGTACATGGCTTCAGTTGGGACAAATATAGGCATAATGTACAAACATGTTGCGCACCAAATATATTACAAATGATCTTCAGTAAAATTAGTATTTGGATCTATCTTAAATGGTAAACAGAAAGGGGTGTCTGGTAGGAAAGGAGAGTGATCTGGAATTTTTTTGTCTTTTTTATAATTTTTGCCATAAACTAAAGAAGGTTATTTCTAGCAATTTTTTTGAGTTGGCTAGGTGAAAAAGTAGAGTCAACTCGAGGAGGTAAACTCTTAATTGTGGAGGCATAAGTTGGGAGTGGTTTAACCATAAGGATCAGAGGAAATGTGTGGGTTTTAGTAATGATCTGGATAGGTTTTGTTGGTCAGGACTGCACCCCAAACTTGGTCATTGGCATCTGTCTGTAGAATTCTCTTTCCTTCTCCAAGAATTTTTAAGGCAGCTGGAGTTTGTGCAATCTTTTTTAGAGCCTTGACTGCTTCTGTCTGTTTTATTCCCCATGGTGGAGGATTCTTCCCGAGTAACTGTGACAATGGACTTGTATATTTGGCAAGCTTTGGAATAAAATCCCTGATATAATTGACAATTCCAAGAAATTGCTGGATCTGTTTGACAGTGAGATTCTCATCAGGAAAATTCAGCAATTCTTTTGCAATATGAGGTTGAGGTTGATATTTTCCTTCAGAGAAATGCATTCCTAAGAAATCAATCTCTGATCGAGCTATTTGGCTTTTCTTTTCAGAGAGCATCATTCCGTGTTTTTGGGCTAGTTGGGAAAACTGGCCCAATAACTGTTTGTGAGACTTTTCATCTCTTGAAAATAGTAAAACATCATCAATATAAATAAGGATGCTATTGAGGATGGGCTCAAAAATTCTGGTCATGACCTTCTGTAATAGTGATGGAGCTACCTTAAGCCCAAATGGCAAAACTGTCCACTGGTACTGGGCATTAGGAATACAGAAAGTTGTCTTGTAGCGATCTTTGGGATCAACTCCTAATTGCCAAAATCCTGACTTCGTATCAAACTTGGAAAAAATCTGGGCATCTTTGATGAAGACATTCAATGAGGAAGCGTTTGGGATAGGAAATTTATCATCTTTAAGAAAATGATTAAGAGGTTTGTAATCAATCACTAACCTCTTTTTCCCTCTTATCTTTTCAGATCTTTTCTCCACATAAAAAGCTTGACATGCCCATTCATATTTGGTGGGTTCTATCAGACCTTGTTTATGTAGCTGGTTATATTCTTCTCTAGCTATGGCTAAGTCTGATGGACTCATTCCTGGATGAGTAGCCTTAGTTGGGTTGATATCTTCATTAAGCTTGAAAGGAAGCTGGACAAAAAAGTCCTCATTTTTCAACAGAGGGTTTGGATGAGAGAAATTTTCATGACTATCTGCACAAAGCTTGAGTAAATTTGATTTTATTTCCTCATATCCAGTAGGAACTTCTGAAAGAGAATATAATTTCAATATTCCAGAGTAGGGCTTAAATTCTCTTTTGAACTTAATTCCTGTAGGAAGAATTTGAAGTCTATTTGCTGCTGAATAAACATCCATTCCCACAACAATGTCTTTATTTGGAAGACTGCTTCCAATAACCTTAGTCCAAACTATGCATTTAGGGAAAAAAATCTGATTCCTATCTTGTCTTTAGTTATCAGATCAGTCTTGAAGACCTTTCCATATGCTGCTACAAAGTAAGCAGCATGTTTCACCCATGCTTCTGGAGGGAGAATGCTTGGATTCATCATCGTTATTTGGGCTCCAGTATCCATGTAGGCAATGACCTTTTTTGGATGGGAAAATTTTGAGGCAAGGACATGGATTTCTACACAAGGGAGAGGAGGAGTAGGCAGAGTACCTCCTATTTCCTTGAAAGAATAGATAGGAAAATATCCATCATCTCTTGACTCAGTAAGTGATTCTTCATCGGAAGAAGAGTCTTGCAAGGAAAAAATTGTTTCTTCATCAGCGGAGCTTTGTTAAGAATACAGGGATTCTAAATCTCCTTCCAAGGGTTGAAGAGAGTTGATCAACTTTGTGGCTTTGTAGGTCTTATTAGGGCAATTCTTGGAAAAATGCCTTTTCTCTCCACAGACAAAGCACTTATGCTTTTTTCTTTATCCTCTGAATCGTTTCCTCTTAAAGAACTTCATAGCTTTCTTTGTCCTCCCTTTTTTATAGAATCTGGAAGGTTTGGTAAAATTTTGCTGATGATTTTTCTTTTTTGTGGTACAATTTCACCTTTTGTCTTTACATTTGATCTCCAAGTAAGGCTTTTTGCATGCCTTGGTGAATTTGGATTTCTGTTCTACAATTTCTGAAAAATGTTGATGCAATCGACACAACTTCTCCAGTGCTTCTAATGTCATTTGATGAATCTGGCTAAGACTCATAGTTTTGATATCTTTCTGGGCAGTTGCAGCCATCCTGTGAATTTCCGGCTGAAGTTTTTGCGGTAATGAGGAGACATAGGTATTTTTGAGACTGGGATCATTGAACCCATTTAGAACATAATACCTCTAAGACATTCTTTGGTAATGCTTCTCAAGATCTGTGACTTTAAGAGAAAAACATTTCATTTCAAAGAATTCTTGCCTGCTCTTTCTATCAAATATTTCCATATCACCAATAAATTCATTGTGAAGAACTCCTAGGACAGAAGCATCATTCTCTAGTCTGTGCAATTCATCTTGCTTGAATGCACCAAGATTATGATACCATTCTTTTAGCGTGTTTGGTCATTCTCCAGAACAAAATTCTTCAATAATTTTGTAATTATCTGTCGGTTTTCATCATCCGAGTATCGAGCCATGCACCAAATTCAACAAGTCTTTTCTCCAAATGCAATTGGGGTGGTATATCATCAAGAGTCAACCAAGGACCACAGGTTATTTTAGGCGCTCCAGTAGCTTGAGTCTCATCATTTTCAAGTGAATCTTCATAAAATGAACCTCCTTCTTCTTTTATATTAACCAAAAAGAGTCTAGAGATATTCATGTAATTTTTTTCTGCTTCTGACTCTGATGAAGAATATTCGGAAGTTGAAGTCTCCTTGATGGATGTGTTTTGGGAAAGATTTTCTTGATCTATAGAAGATGAATTTGAGAAAGTTTCATCACTTTCCTTTGAAGATTCTGCAAAAGTGTCCTGAGAAGACTCATAATTTTCAGAGATAGTCATGGCTTGGAATCCTCTATCTGAGATTTCTTCCTTTTGGAATTTTGGAGGAAGTGTTTCAGGAACATCTTGAGATGATGGCACACTTAATCAGACAGTTTTTCCTTTGGATCTGGAGGTGGAAGTAATGGTTCTGGTAGATTTTGGTCTATATGCTGAAGGTATGTATTTGGCATAATCTGGTGGTGATGAGGCATAAGACGGGTAAAATGGAGATGGTTTTTCTGGCTGGGAAAAATAAGTAGGAAAAGATGGAGGATTAAAGAAGAGATCTTCAGGTGGTTTTGGTTTTATTTCTTTGGAAGCTTTTAAGAAATCATCGATTTCTTTTACTTGGCCTTGTAGCCTTCTGATCTCTCTTTCTTTGTGGTCAAAATCTTTACCAAAAATTCTATCTTCTAACATCTTCCTTAAATCACTGGCCTAACCGAGAGACTTGTGATTTTAGGTTTCAGAATGTTTCATCTTTTAGGATAAAACTTTGAGGTTCTCATCTGTTTCATCCAAATTTTTCTCGCAACCTTGTCTACCTTCTTGTCAAGATTTTGAAGCATATCATTTTGAGCAACCATATTTTCTGATTGCCAGTTGAGAACTTCTTCAGCTTGAGTTAATGGTTTAAGCTTTCCATCAGACTGGACTTCATTTGGATGTATGAAAGGTTTAGATGATCTGTTTGTGATGGATCTATTTTCCTTTCAAGAGCAGGGAAATGTTGGTCATAGTTTGAAGGTGAAGCTGAGAACATAAAACAAGGAATTGGCTCAGTGATGGGTATATGACTCAATAGTTTACAATGATCAGATGGAGACCATGTAACAAGAGTGGGGTCATTTGGTGGTAAAAGGTTTTCTTTTCTGAGGATTTCAAGAGCTTGCTTATAAATTGGAAGAGGTTTCTTTTTCTAGTGAATTCCTATATCCAGGGACCATTATCAGGATCATATTTTCTCCTTGGTGGAGAGGACGGCTTGCACGTCCCTTTCTTTTTCTTTTTTGGAAAATATCCTTTCTTTTAATATATTCATTGTCATCAGCATCATCATTGATCCAACAATCACAATCTGGATCACACATATTTGGGTTTACGTCCCAAATAAAATGGCCATCTATTTTATCAGTATAGATAGGCTTTCCTTCAGCTGTAACAGCATAAATAGGGCACCAATCTTCTTCAAGTACTGGTTGTATCATCATGGTTTGAAAAATAGATGAGGAAGCTGAACTCAGTCTTTCCTCTGGTTTCTTAAAAATTGTTTTGACTGCTCTATCAGTAGATCTTCTGAAGGTAGCCTCTTGGGATTGTATTGGTCTTCTATCAAAATGAAGCTTCTCATAGTTTGTTATCCATTCAAGAGGAATAAGTTGAGTCAATTCTTCTCTTGAGATTTTTCTTGGGATTTGAACTATGGAAGGCACTTCTTCTTCTCTGTTGGAAACAACCAACAGTGAATCAGAAGAACATCCCGTGAGTGGCAGATCTATCGAGTGGTTTTGAAGACGATAGATTATTTGGTGATGAAGGCTTGCAGATAAGGCTTCTGGAACTTGATTAGATCTAGTAATTTGAACTTGGACCTTCAATCTTTTGGACAAGGTACTGTCATTAAGACTGGCATTGTAATTTGGGAAAATGGTGAGAATAACACTACCAGCATGGAGTGTGGTTAGAACTATCCCAATAACAAAGTTTTTCATAGTGAAGATAGCTCGAATCTAAGAGAGCTATTTTGCAAAAAACAGGCATATTTTTTCTTCCATGAAGAGAGAGGATTAATCTGACTGCTCCAAAATGCAAAGCTGTATCCTTCAGATTTCCAATGATTTATGAGATTTTGAGGAATCTCTAAATCAACATATTGTTCTTGATTTGTTGCTCTAAGACTGCATTGATCAAGTTGAGATGACTGAATATATTCTTTTATGTGAGGGCGATTGGTAGAGATCAAGTTTCTGATGGATCTGGTGATTGATCTTTGTCTTTTGAAAATATTATAAGGACTTAGGAGGGGAGGAACTGTTTCGGCTATTTGAGCATCATCTGGAACATGTGAATACTCAATAAGATTTTCTATTTTATGGGAATCGGTCTTTTTACAAGATCTGGGAAGAGACAGTGAGAGTAATAGGTTGATTTTCTGGTTCGAGTGTTTCCATGATTAACTGGGTTTCTTCCCTACTCACCCTTGTTATTATATTCTTACCATATGCACCCCTCGTTTAGTTGTGCCACCGTGGAACTTATGCAGGCCAAAAAAATAAAGAACTGCCCGTTACTTTTTCACTAGCAAACAAGTTGTTCAAATAAAAACATGGCAAAGAAAGACTATTTGGTTGGGGATCACTCACAATCGGTGATCACTCACAATCGGTGATCACTACCTTGTCACATTTTTATTCTTACGTTAGTGCTGGTCAGCACCCTACTTGTCTACTTTACATCCTTTTATATATTCCAAATTTCCATCTATATATGTTTCTGTCACTCCCTCTGTCACCCACAACATCCACTCCCTCTTATAATAAACCTTAATATTCTTATTTATTTGTTTATCCCTTCCCACCTTCTCCCGACACCTAGTACCTTTCAAACCAACCTTGTTCTTTTCATAACATGTCGACAATTACAAACACTGTCCAAGAAAAACTGGATACTCACTCTGAAGAAGAGGATGAAGAAGCAAAAGAAGAAGAAACATTGTCACTTTGCGATCTCCTAATCAACCACGAAGACCAACCAAAGCAACAAGACTCTAACCTCAACGAAAAACAAGAAGAATTCAATTTCCATTCATGGCATGGTCTCTTTTCACAAGAACCAGAAATGTGCATCGCTGATGAAGTTTTCTTTCAAGGTCAAATTCTCCCACTTCGTCACTCATTCAGCTCTGAAACTGGTTTATTAACCACTTGTAAGCAATTTAACCGCGGTAAATCCTTAGATCATAGTAATTCTTTGAGTGAATTTCGTAGCAATAGTAGTAGAAGCAGTAGTCTTAACTCATCATCAACATCAAGTAGTAGTACTAGTTCAACAACCCCAATAATTTCCAAACCCAAATTTAGAAATAGAAATCAATTTCACACCTATCCAAGTCCTAAACCTCAATTAAAATCACCAATTCCAAAACAAACAAGTTTTGGTAACCAAACTAGGAAATCATCACTCTGGGAAATTTTCCGTCTAGGTGTGGTCCCTACACCAGAAATAGGATTACAAGACCTTAAAAAAGTTCAAAACAAAAAAAACTGTGTTAGTCGTAATAGTAGTAGTAGCAGTAGTAACAATAGTGGAAAAACGAACAATCATTTTCTCAAACAGTTTGTGGGCAAAAGTGGTGGTTTATTGAGTGGTTGTGATTGTTCAATTGAAACGGTAATGATCAAAGGTGGTACCAAAAGCGCGAACATGACAGATAGTACAGCAGCGCATGCCGTTAAAGAAAAAGTGGTGGAGTTGAAGAAGAAGAAACAGAAGAAGAAGGAGGGTAAAAAGGTAATGTCACGTCGTAGAACGTTTGAATGGATAAAAGAGCTACATGCAAATCATGATGATGATGTGGCTTTGTTATCAAATACATCATGAGTGGTGTGGTGGCATGCTTGTAGTTTACTTTAGATTTATTTATTTATTTACATTTACATTAGATTGCCTTTTCGGGTGATGCTTTTGTTTCCCTTTAATTTGAATTGGATTATAATATATTTTTAGTACAGGCTCTGTAATCAAAATTTCTTACTTTAGTGAGAAAAAAATAGGCTGCAATCAAATTTTACTTCTTTTTAGTATTTATTTTGTGTTTGGTGTAAATGAATAAGGAATCGTACTAGCGGTGACTAAGCTTTGATCTCATTCCAATGTCTTCAGTTCGAATTTTAGGTGTAGTAAAAATTCTATTGGAAGGAGCAAATTATACAGACCGACAAAACTGAATATCCACTTAATCATTTAAGTTTTTTGACGTGGATTATTTACCAACAAAGTTGATAAATATAGCGCATCAATTAAGAGAGCAAATGAATTAATGATTTACAGTAATTGGTTAAGATATTATGGGAATGAGAATTGTGGTGATGATGGAGTGGAGTGTAGAATGATAAGCTCGTGAAAATTGGTGCTAATGGTTGTTGTCATGATTGAAGTGTGAAGTAGAATCCCCTCTTTATTAAGACATAGTGGCATCTTAATAGCATCTTTTGACATTTTGGTGGGAAAAAAAATTTTCCCCACCATTTACCAATATATCCTCATTTTCAGACTTCCACTGCTTACCAATATACCCCTACTCTATATATTTTGGATCGACATACCCCCACTCTATATTTTGTGCTTCCTACCATTTACCAATATACCCTCATTTTGTACCCCACTGCTTTACCAATATACCCCCACTATATATTTTGAATCGACATACCTCGATAATTTTTTTTGTCCAACACTATTTTTTTATCCACTTTTGGTGGGAAAATTTTACTCCTACCATTTACCAATATACCTCTCATTTTGTACCACACTCCAATATACCCCCACTCTATATTTTTGACCGACATACCCTTGATAAATTTTTTTGTCCAACACTCTTTTTTTTTCCACTTTTGGTGGGAAAATTTTATTCCCACCATTTACCAATATACCCTCATTTGTACCCCATTGCTTACCAATATACCCCACTCTATATTTTTGGACCGACATACCCCCACTCTATTTTTGGTACCCCACCATTTACCAATATACCCTCATTTTGTACTTCACTATTTACCAATTTACCCCACTCTATATTTTTGGACCGACATACCCTCGATAAATTTTTTTGTCCAACACTTTTTTTATTATCAAAATGTACCCTCATTTTTTACCCCATCGCTTACTAATATACCCCACTCTATATTTTTGGACCGACATTGTTGTCTCATCCCACCAAGCGCCTATTGTTGCCTCTTCGCCTTATGTGTGTTACTTAGTCATGTATGTGTTATAGTATTGTACACTTTACACTCTGGCTACTTTAATTTTTATTTTTTATAAGTCTCTTTATATGTGTTACTTAGTCATGTATGTGTTATAGTATGATGATACACTTTACACCGACTACTTTATTAATCAATTTTGGGAGACATTTTTGATAACATTAATTGTAAATAATGCAAACTTTATGTCCATTATTAATCTAAAGAAAAATTAAGGTCCCACAATTTTTTTTTCTGTTTCAAGACTCATTGTTTTTATTATTATCAAAATCATTTTGGTTTTTTTTTTATCTATATCGCCATCGCTTACCAATATACCCCCACTCTATATTTTTATACGGACATACATCTGTAGGCCTGTTAATCACCTCCCCGTGCATCGCACGGGCATGTGTCCTAGTGCTTTATGATTGGATTGGATAGATGAGTGGAGAATGTGAAATAGGATTGGGAGGATTACTGTTCAAAGTCACGCGAGGGAAAAGATACTAGGATAAAAGATTCGAATAGCAATGGAGAATGGGAAAGCCGTGATTTTTTTTTTTTTTTTTAAAAAGATCAGAAACAAAGTGAAAATGGAGGCGGAAAAGGTTTTTGTTTAATTATTTTTTTCTTCATAATTATAACTGGTTATTCTTTTTAACTTTTTTCTTTGATTCCCTTCTTTCTCATTTTGTTTGAGTGTATGAAACATGGAGCTTCTTTGTCTTTTTTTTTTTGAGGTGGCTTAGTAGACAGTAAAATAAGGGTAAGAATCCTCTCTATTTCTCAAAAAAATGGATGGTCTATATATTACCTAAGTTTTCAAACAGTATAAAATATATAAATACCTAATATATATTTTCTATTTTAGGAATGAGCGTATTATTACATTCAAAACGTAGGTAATGGACATTTTTTTTAAGAAATTGAGAGATCTCAACCCGCAAAAGAATACTATAGTTTTTACCTCCACTCAGTTTGGTCGGGTAGCATTTAACATTTATTATTTGGAGTTTGTACTCATAGGTTGATTTCTGCGTAGTTCTTTTTTTTTTTGGCTTTGTTAAGCCCCTTTGTTACTAAAAAAAGTGGCATTTAGCACACAAGAATGAGAAGTTTGTGTGCGATAAAGGAATACAAATAAATTTTCTAACTTTAGATTATTTTTAACTTTAGGTGACTTAAATTTATTGAGGACAGAAAAATAGAGGAAAGATGAGAGAAAAAAAAATAAAATATGAGAAAAATAAAGAAAAAGTTATTTAACTTTTCCCACTATGAGTTAGAGGAACTTTCCTCGCATACACAAATAAGATTTTGACGATCAGTAGTAGCTAGTGGCGTGACATCGATTTGTATACTATTTATCTTTTGGCCCAAAGTTTGAAGATTTACAATCTTCCCAGTCATTTAATTGACATGTGTTATACTTAAAATTCCACATGAAACATTCATGTGTCACAGGGGCACAAATGTTGAAAGGTGAAACTTGCAACAAAATGGGGACTTTCTACTACAAATGGTAGTATTCCTCCATATGTTAGACTCGAAAACAACATTATGTGGGGATTGACACTGCTATCATTGCTTGTTGCAGCTCGCCTAGTTTTGCGCGAGTAGCTGATAAAGTTGATGATGATGTCTGCGCGGCTGGTCACGTCCCTGTCTTTGATGCGATGGGTCTGGCTGAGCCTGCTGCGGAACATTTTTTGTTCCCCGAATTAATTGGTGGGTACACTGTGTCTGTTTTTGGTTAGCTGGGTCTGGCGGAGACAACCATTGGTGTTGTGCACTAGCTTTTGGAGGGCCCTCGACTCCCAATTGGATATTTGTTCTGGAGGCAATTTTTCAAGATTCCATTAAGATCACACATTCTACAATTGTTGGCCATCATGCGCAACAAGGTAAGCCAGATTCTTTTAAATCTGGTAAGTCTTTTGCAGATGCTGTAATCGGTTCAAAGATAAGTCTTGTGGATTTTCTTTGAGTCAACTCCCACGACCGTGTCAAAGGAGATGATTTGACTATTTTCATTCCTGAAGAAGAATATGTAGCAGGATTAGAGGGATGCAAGACTCATCTTCTTGGTAGATTGTTACTCTCAAAGGGCGATACTCCTATCAAGATTGATATTTTGAGATCCAAACTTCAACACCTTTAAAAACCAACCGGTAAATGGGATCTTATCTATTTGGGGTAAATGTTACTATGAACTTTCTTTTTCCTCAATTGATGATTTAGGTAGAATACAGTCACAATCCTCTTGGCTCTGCAAGCCAGGTTTGCTTTGATTGTTCGCCTGACAGTCTGATTTTAACCCTTCTACTATAAAACATACACATGCTCAATGCTGGATTAGGCTGACAGGTCTTCCTCAAGAATATTGACGTCCAAAAATTCTTTTTGCAATTGCTAGTAGTGTTGGCATGCCAATTAGTCTAGATGATACAACAAGTAAAAGCTCATTTGACAAATCTTTTGATCATTTTGCTCGCATTCTGGTCGATCTAGATTTGAAGTCAAAGCTTAGAGATCAAATTATAGTTGAAAGGGCTGGTTATGCATTTTTTGTGGGCATTGAGTATGAAAACTTGCCTCTTTTCTGTATGAATTGCTCAACTATTGGTCATACAATTAGCAACTGTAAAAAAAGTATGCACTCTGGTGTGGAATACAATAAAGAGCAGAAGATCCCAGACCCAAAACATGTTTTTAAGTATGTTCCCAAGCTGAAAGCTCTGACTACAAGTTTTGGTATCAATGATCTGTCTAGTTCCCATCATGTTTTATCTATGCAAGTGCAACGTCAGCAAAGGGAAGTTTCACATCCCATTGAAGAATCAGAATCAGTCTACTTTGTCAAGAACTCTTTCACTTCTGTTGAGGTCAATGATCTATTTTTTTTAGTTTTTAAAAACTAAAAAAACTAAAAAAAAAACTGAAAAATAAAAATAAAAAACGGCGTGTTATTAGCTAACGCGAAGGCAGCTTTTGCTGTTTTTTTTTTCCAACTGTTGTCACACTCTCTTTTGTCAATTAATGGCTAAATGACCTTTTAACCCTAGTAATCTAATTGATGGAAGGAGGGGAGGGTAGCTAGGGGAGGATTCAAATGGTGTTCATAATATTCCCAAGAACACCCAAAACATCTTGGCTTAGTGGTAATATACCCCATACTTTAAACAAAAGGAGCTGAGTTCAAATCCTATGGAACACAATTAGTTATTTCTTTTTTCTTATAATTCCATTCATCCCACTACTTACCCTCACTTTTGTTCCCTCCCAAATTGAACTTTTAAGCTTTTTTATCAGAATTTGTTCATATCAAACTTTTTTTTACAAGTGTTCATATATATCAAGCTAATACTTGTATTTTGTGCTATTAAAATTGTTATCTATCCTACTGAATAATTTTTCATTTTTATTTATTTATCATAAAACTTCGCTCAATTATTGTGAAAAAATTAATCAGCTCGTTCTATTATTATCGCTTTTCTTTATAAGCTTGTTATTATCTTTTAATACCGTTAGTCTCCATACGTCATGTTTATCAACTGAATAAATTGGTTCCATCAGGAAAAAAATTGAACAAATTGGTGGGAAGAATTCCATTTCATAAATCAATAATCATATTTATGTATTTCTTTTAATGCTTCAAGACACTAGTGGATAATAGCATAAAGTATTTTGCTCAAATAATATCATTTTTGTCCTGTATTTTTTTCTTCAATTTTTCGTCCTTGAATAGTACTATGGTTAACTTCTGCAAGGAATTATTGTCAAAAAGAAAACTTCTACCAGAAATTATGCTCAAACAATAAAATCAACCCGATAAAATAAAAGTATATTTACTTGTAAAAAAGTAGAGTATATTTATAGTCAAATAATAAAGTTAAGTTCTGATTTTTTTAAAATGAGGGTATTAAAGGAATAAAAAAGTTATAACTCATTTCGTTCCATTTGTTGTCCAAATAATAGAGTGGAAATTTTGTTTCGCTCCATCGTAAAATTTCCATAAAATGAAATGAGAATTTTATTCCATCATGTTTCGCTCCGCTCACTTTAAACTATCCAAACATATCTTGAAAGAACACTCTATTTATAAATCCTGGATTCGTTGCTTACTTTTTGTATTTTTTTACAAACACTTTTTTTTAACTTCAACGTTGTCATTTTTAAAACTAACCACTATTTATTTTTATTTTTTTTAACTTCAACGTGTTTTTTTAATTTTTTTTATATGTAGACGGAGTGAAAGTCAAGAAACTCATACACACAACTGTCAGAAATGTCTGGTTGCAAGTTCAAACTCGAGATATATTATCCAGCCTAACAATTTCGGAAATTGCCTGTTGAACTAAGCTTTACGGATTTTTCCCTGTGACATATGGTATCCAACCTTACAGTTTTTAATTAATCAACAACTTGTATTAAATATTAATATTAATTATGTATCTTCTAAAAATATTTCATATATAACCCTATATTTTCCCTCTAAATTTAATTTATCTATTTTTACCACAAAATTTAATTTAACATTATTGTCTAAATTTGGATATATTTTCTACAACAATTTTAACTATTACCATTAAGTTCTATAACATATTAAATAAAATTACAATAATTTTAACTATTAACTTTTACTCAGTATTGAAGAGTAAACCAAATTATCATGTCAATTACAAAATGCATATTCTACTTATCATGTCAATTACCAAATTATCATGTCAATTACAAAATGCATATTCTCCACATTTACGCATTCAAATTCAAAAAAAATGCGGATCATGATTTGCAATTTTGGGAGAAAATAATTGCACTTCTTGGTGATTGTGTTATAAATAAAGGCTTAAATATATTTTTACTCCAAACAAATATGGGGTGTTTTGTTTTTATCCCCTGCAAATTTTTTTTTTTAAAAATCCCCTTGCAAAATCAACTTTTTTGGTTTTAGTCCTTCTGTTAGATGGACGTTACAAAAAACGTCTATGTGACATTTTTAAATACGTTTTTACTCCTTGCAAATAGGGGGTGTTTTGCTTTTACCCCCTACAAAATTTTCCATTATCCTCTCTCCCCCACCTCATCTCATCTCTATCTCTCACTTCTTATCACTATATTCTTCTCCATTCAACTCTTACTTCCACAATCAAATATCCCTAATATTCAACAGAACAAAATGGTCCAAACCTCAAACTTCATCTCTCTCTCTCTCTCTCTCGTTCTTCACCACCATTATTTCTTCTCATTCCAAATCTCAAAATAAAACTCATCTTCTCTTTCTCACAGAAATCAAAGACACACGCTTTAATTAAACCACACACATTTATTAAACCCATAAAACCTTGATTTTGAGATGAAGAACAATCCATAAAACTTGAAACAAACCCTAAAATCAGAATCACAATAAAAGTTAATTACATTTTATGCTCATGGTTTGCTGGTTCTGTGAGAGAGAGAGACGAAGAAGATGAGAAGATGGGTTCTGGTTTGATATGGAAGCGTTCGTTTGTGTTGGAGATGGAAAAGTTGATATGAGGTTGGGTGGGTGCTGAGGAAGAAGAAGGGGATTTAATTTTTTGTTGCAGGGGTAAAAGCAAAACACCCCCTATTTGCAGGGGGTAAAAACGTATTTAAAAATGCTACATAGACGTTTTTGTAACGTCCATCTAACAGAATGACTAAAACCAAAAAAGTTGATTTTGCAAGAGATTTTAAAAAAAAAAAAATTGCAGGGGGTAAAAGCAAAACACCCCCTATTTGCAGGGGGTAAAAACGTATTTAAGTCATAAATAAATGAGCTATATATCAGTGCTCACACCATAGGAGGGTAATACTTTGGTAACCAACCTTCTGTCTCCTTCCCCCTCCGCGACGGTGAACAACCCTTCATATTTCTTTTCCTAGCTTTGGTATCAAAGTTTTCTGAAAATTCAATGAAAAAAAAAATGTTGTAATGCCTGCAATATTTATTCTTTTCTAGAAACCATTTGGTGCTATGATTTGCTTGAGATTGATCCAGCTTCTCCCTTCCATTCTCCTGGTTCTGCAACTCTTGACCTGTGTTGCCAACCTTTTGCTTGAGATGTAATGCCTGATATATATATATAGCTTTTTTTTCCTGGTAATATAAAATTTAGCTTTTTGCAACAACATGATGTCATTTTTAGTAATAACTATTCAAACATTTTTTGAGAAATAATTACTTTTTTATTGAAGTTAAAGTGGCGGAATATTGAGTCTTAGAGACTCGAAAGGTCTAGAGAAATACTAATCTAACATGATAACTACAATGTATAACACTAGTATTGACAACATGTACAAATAGTGATTTTTGTGATCCATATAGAATCGACGACGAGAGCTATAAGGCTACAACGGGAACAAGAGTGGAACGAGTGCACCAACGAATATGATTTAATTAATATTAATTCATATACAAAAATATGAGTTAACATGCGACAACGCGTGTATGATTTAATTAATATTAAATCTCACTACTAGAAAAAGCGCTTTTATATCGGTTAAAAGCGCTTTTCATATCGCCCAGAATCGATATAGATAAAGGGATATTAAAAACAGTGCGCTTTCTATATCGGTTAAAGAATCGATATGGAAAATGTTTTATATCGGTTCCCGCAGAGAACCGCTATGGAAAGTCGCTTTAAACCTATAAAACGCTTTTTTATATCGGTTTCTTAGTTGAACCGATATTTGAAAATCACTTTTTATATCGGTTATTTAAAGGAACCGATATGAAAAGTCTTTTTTTTTTTTAAAAAAATAAAAATTCCTCAATTGGATATACAGCAAACAACAAAATCACAACAAATACAATATTTATATAAAAATACAAAGATCTCAAATTATACTCAATATCCATATCCGGATACAAAAACGAATCTAATACACACACTATCTATATTTTACTAACCACTAAAAAGCAAGCAAGAAAGAGCTAATGAGTAAACATATACATAATAGCTTAGCCCTTAGTAACTACTCAAACTATAAGTGAAGCAAGAAGCAGCTAATGAGTAAGCATATGCATAATGTCGTATCAACTTTTGATGCATTTACTTCCTTATTATTGATAAGATCCTCGAGAATCACCTATTTCTTGAAAGTCATTCTCAAAAGCATCCAATGATGTTTGCTGTGTGTGTGTTTGCGGTCAAGAAGACAAAGATATCTAAATCTTCGAGTCTTTGGTATGCATCTAAATATCTCTTAAGCTTAAAAGGTCCTACAACAAGCAATGGTTCATGAGGCACCTCCTTCAAAGAAATCACTGCAGCGCGATCTATACCTATCCAAGGAAGGAAAGACATACAACTCTGTAAGAATGAATAAAATCCGGTTCAAATTAACAAGTTGATTGGAAACTATAGCTTACCTTCATGATCTTTGACCCGTCCCATCCTATACCTCACACGCTTTCCAACAATCTCAAAGATACCCTCCTCATATTAGAATTTCGGCTTTAGCTCCTAATTCAACCCCACAAAATTGTCTTGTAAGGTGAGTATTGACCACGCCTTATAAGGATTACATGGTATAGTCAATGTGGGACTCTCAACATACCCTCCTCATGCTTAGGATCTGGACATGTGGAGCATAGGCAAATAGGAGTGCAATAACATAGATCTCGGCCAAACAACCATATACTCCAATACCATCTTAGATTGGGCTTTTGGCCTAACACAACCCAAAAAAACCTAGCTAATAGGATGAGTACTGCTAATGCCTTATATACATTATATACAACAAATCTAGGGCATGTCACGAAGTGTCGTAAATCATAAGAAATTAACCGATTTATGCGTTCAAATCGAGAAGGTTTAATTAGTTTTGTTTCGTATCAAACTCGGTATATTTGTCCACGAAACATTCCACGTTCCACGATGACTTATTTAGAATCATGGCATCCTCCATATCATATCTCAGATTTGTTAAGAAAAGACATTTGAATTTAGCACAAGGAATGTTAAAACTAGAGTTGAAGAAACTATAGCAATTACCCTCAGATATATGCTAGAACCGCCACTATAGCATTTGTGCGGTTGGAAATTCATCAATATTGTATTTACCATACGCACTTGTGCGAAACGATAGGAGACTCGAGGAGTCCGAAAATGTACCAAAAGATTCAACTTATTAGAGTCTAAGAACAATTAATATAGGTCATGCTTTCGGATGATGCGGGATATAACTTCATAAAGAATACCATTATGTTGGTAACTTGGTATCCCAATTTGGAACAGAACGTATGCACAATTTTAATCAAGCCGATTTGAACAAACTCAAGATGATATAACTTATTATCCGCACGATGTTTGAATTGTTTGTGAAGAAAATGCCATTGTTTGCTTTGCCATCTACATAAAAAGAAACAACATAAAAATCTGCAGTAAAGTCGATATGAACCACCACCAACATACAATACAAAAGATAACCGAACTCGACATCGGTACATATTTCGTGGGCTCGATTATGATCTCACCATGGTGTAAGATTAGCAACTACACTTAGCATTCTGTTGGATGAATTTCCTCATGGGTTGCAGAAATGGACTTTTTCTTCACAAATGGTGAACTATATTTTTAAATACTATGAATGACAATACTAAATATTGAAGAACAATGAATATTCTTGTTAGTCAATCAAAATAGTATACACAAGAACTTGGGAATAATAATACTTTCATTTTTTACCATGAAGAGATAATTTTAAGAGATAAGAGCATCATGTCCAACAATATTTCACTTGATTAGTTTAATACATGCTACTTTAGGCAAAGGAACGTGTCATGTTTGTTTACATATCATTCTTCCGCGCACCTTGATTGTTAGGATTGAGAAAAAAATGAAGAGAGAATCGACTAGAGAGAAAACAAGGAATAAACAACAAATTATTTCCACCTCTGGGAATAAAAAGAGAAACCAAATATTGAAATGAAAAATTTAACTCTACCAAAGAACCAACAATTACCTAAAAAGATATGAAATTCATTTAATGATAAATTCTCATTCTTCTCGCTTATCCTTCTCTCCAAATGTTATATAAAATCATCTCATTTACAGCTTCTCCAACTTCTTTCTTCCCATTTTCTATCCACCTCCAAACCAACAAAAAGTGTTTTGGCTTTAAGCTATAAATAGGGATTCGTGTTTTGTCTTTTGTATCAAACTATTGTCAAGTCAGAGATCAAGTTATTATCAATAATATTCAAAGTTCTTATTATTTACTTTACTCCCTTCTTTTTATTCTAAAATCCCAAAAGCCAAAACTTCAAAGAGATACAATATTAGGCTTTAAGCCTAACTCATCCACAAAAACGACACCATATTAGTCCTCCCCAATTTTTCATCAATTTAAATCTTGAAGATACACAATTCCCACCAAATTCTTCTCAGATGGAGACTAAAATGGTGAACCAAAAGAACTAACATGGTGAGAATTCCAAAGAGGACTGAAATGACAAAATCTTAAACCTTTGAAGGACCAAGTTTAGGGTTTACTTTTTCTCTACAAATTTTTAATCGACAACAAATGAAATAGAGATGGGAGGGTAAAAAAGGTGAGAGAACTTACGACAAGCGCAAGTCATATGATTCAACAATCTACAGTGGCTCCCATCGTCAGTGTGTGTACAGGGCAAAGAAAACCCCAAGATCTAACCATTAAAAAGAAAAGCAATCGGATAATAAATCGCATATACATGTAAATGATAACAAGATTGTGTCATCAATCGATTAGTTAAAGTGTACTAACTTAGGCAACAACTTTCGCACAAGTTGTAGTACGAAGTCCAAAGAAACGAGGCGCCTCGATGAACAGAACGGAAATGTGAGATAAATCGTAAGAAGTTTAAACGTTCACTGGATCAGATAGCCTCGCTTCGATTAAGCAAAAATAGTTCATGAATAATTTACAAGGGCATCAATCTAATAATAATAATAATAATAATAATAATAATAATAATAATAATAATAATGAGATTTCAAACAAAATAACAAAACATTCTTCGTGTAATCAACATTGAATTAATCAATAAAATTTGCTTAATATTTATTTAGGGGCTAAAATGCAAAAAGAACCCCATCAACTTAGCTAAGCACCGCAAGCCCATACCGCTGCAGATCTAGACTGCTTTGGTAACCAAAGTTCCAGATTTCAACATACTTTCAATCATAAACTGACTTGCCTTGATGCATTTTTCTCCAAAACTTTCTTAACTTGAAAAATCAGAACACCAAGGGACAAACAATGTATTGAAAAGGTTTCGATAAGTATCACGGTATCGAATACAATTTATAGACAAAGAATAGGATGAATAGAAAATTAAGCGAGATAAAACAAAATCAAGACTCTAGCAAACATGTTGAAAGAGACAATAAACATCTACATACATCCATCGAAATTGAACTTCTCGCTTTTTTTATCAATCTCATCTTCAAGCAGCTTTTTTCCCTTTTCCAGCCAACCTTCTAGTTTTTCCTGGGATCCACATCAACAGAGGAAAGAAATCATTAAAATATAAAAGACTCAACAAGAGAAGAGGTACCGCAAGAGGAGTGGGAAGAGGAACCGCAAGAAGGAACCGCTTGAAGAACGAAAGCAAAAGTGGGAAGGAGAGTAAGTGGATCAGATGCGCGCGAAGGAGAGAGCGGCGAGACGGCGAGGGAGAGGGCAACGAACGTGAGGACGGCGCGAGAAGGTGACTGACGGCGCGAGAAGGTGACTGAGAACGTGAGGACGGCGTGAGGACGGCGCGAGAGTGAGAGGGAGAGTGAACGCGAGAGTAGGGTGAGGACGGCGTGTGGGTGAATAAAATTTTAAGGGTAAAATCGAGTTTCCATATCGGTTTGAATAGGAGCCGATATGGATTAGAGTAAAATAGAGTTTTCATATCGGTTAAAACAGGAACCGATATAGATAATTTGCTCATAATTTCAAAAATGCCACCGCCTCTTTTTTCATATCGGTTATAGTGTGAACCGTTATTAATTGCTGATGTAAAATCCATATTTTCCACTAGTGTCTTATAGAAAAATATGAGTTAATATGTGGCAACGAGAGCGACAACGAGAGACTGACAATGAGAGCGACAACGAGAGACTGGCAATGGGAGCTGCAACGCGAGTGACAACAGGAGAGACAACGAGAGTCGCAATGAGAGAGGTAACGATAGCCAATGGGAGTGCCAACGAGGATGCAAACGGGAGACCCAACGGGGATGCATGTTTTACCTCTAATGTCCAAATACATTATTATTCGACTCAATATAATTTGCATTTGTATGTTATATGACACAATGCTTATCTTTTTCCTCTTTGAATTTCAAATTATACATTTTCGACATTGTTCACAACTTATGAATATCTTTCAAATTACTATTATGACTTTATCACAATACACTGACCATACAATATCACTCGTGCGTATGCACATGTAAAATACTAGTAAAAATGCTTTAAAAGTTAAAGCAAAATCAAGCCTAATTTGTTCACCAAATTGAAGTTTAGTATTTCATTACTAATATACCAAAATAACCAAGTTGTTCTTAATTTAATCTAAGAATTTCATTATGATTGTTGAAGTTTCAATATTTTCATTGGTACATGATTGATAGATTCAATTTTTAAGCTTATTTGATTTGATATAAGCATGTCATTGATATAAGCATGAGGGCAGGTAATCATATATTTTTACTGGTTATTGCATGGAATTAAGTCATCAATTAAATACCAACATGGTATAGTACAAGTGGTAGATACTTGGGCTCTTTAACTATTTGGTCAAGGGTTCGATCCCTGACCGATGCGTATGGAAAATACCTAGTGGAAGAAGTCAACCCCTTAAAACATGCATAAATATTAATTAATGATAACACAAATCTAACTAAACAACAGGAATGCATACACTTATATTGGAGAGAAAAAAATATACAAACAAACATGAATACACATGAAAATTCAAATTACTAATTTACAACCTTTCAAGTTTCAAAGAAACACTACATGAGATATCCCTTGATCAAATGCTTCTTTTTGTCACCATAACGTTCAAGCCATGTTTCACAAGTATGTGATAATTCCACAATATAGCAGCAGCAACCATCTTCATTTTTTTTCCCAATAAATAGATAATATTATTGATAAAAAATACATCTCTTCAAAAAAGATGAAAGATGATAGATCAAAACACATGGAGTAGCCAACACCATAGCTAAACAAGCTACAGCAATTCTACACCATATATAGTTAAACGAGCTACACCAAGATACACAAAGCTACCAAAATACAACCGAACAAACTAACGATATCATAGAAACATCTTGCACAATCACTGAGAAAGAAACAAGTAGCAAAGTTTTGGAACAAAAAACAGAGGCCAAAAGAACCAAAGTTTAGGAACGGATGGAGTAATAAATTGGGATCGTAATCCCATTAATAAATCATGTATCATGTCATTGTTATTCATAACTGCTTGGTTAGTTTATTTAATAAAACAATAACATTCGGATTAGACAATATTTGCATAACCAAATCCTTGTTTATTTTCCATCAATCATCATCCAAATCATGGTATTTATGTTCAATCATCATTAGGAAAGGTTAAGGAAGGGATTAGGGTATGAAATCAAAAGGAATAGCATTTGAGGTATTTAAAAATGGGTGACAGAAGGTTCGACTCGAACCGGACTCCTAAGCGTACGGACCAGGCTTGTCGTAAAAAATTTTAGCATGCTTCAAAACAACGGGACGCACGGACCGGACTCCTTCATCAAACTTGCAAAAACTCTATTTTCATGTAAATTGGCTATTTCTGTTGGTTCCAATCGGTTCCAATCCTTTCCCAACTCAATTCAATCATGCAAACAGATTTAACACCACACAAAATAAGTAGATTTCAATGATCTTCACATCAATTTCATAGCTTCAATAAACTCAAAGTCTCACATATATTAGAAAACCGAAAAACCGTAAAATTCCAATTTTGACACATGCAAGTATGCTCACTTATCAACAAGTATAATTTCATTTCAATCACACAATTAAACAATATAAACACACAACGTGGTGAGGATACTCACCAGAATCAATGTCTCTCGAAACTTTGACGACTCGAAACCGAAACTCGACCCGAACTCAACGAACCGATCTCCTATCAAATTCCTCTAATTTGAACCCAAACTTCCCAAAACAAGGCTACCCCTTTGAAATGTCCTAATACATGAAATGAGCTTGCATGTAACCCCTAGAACCTCTTCCCAACTCAGAATTGATGAAATGATAAAGATTTTAGCAAGAGCTTCCTCCTTCACTCTCAAACTCAATTTCAATGGAGGAAGAAGAGTGGGTGTTTGAGCTTGATTCACTCAATGTGTTTGGTATCAACGGAATGAGTTGAAAAATGAAGAAGAATGATGGTGAGAATGGGTGCATGCATCAACAAATGGAGGAGAATCCTCCCCCTTTTTGCCCTCTTCTCTCGTTCTAATTTTCTGTTTTGTGAGTGTTTGTGTTTCAAAATGATGAGTGTGGTTTAATAACATGGTTTGGTCCAGCTGAAGGTTCGTGTGGAAGTTAGGGAGTGTTTGATAAGTGAAAACTTCAAAATACCCCTATTCTATCCTTAATTTATTTTACACCCCCAACACACAATTCACACAACTTTCTCATTTACAATCAAATTCAACCAAATAATAGATCAACAAGGAATCATGGATAATCAAATTACTCAATCAATTAAATACTCAAAATAATTATTTTGGGATGTTACAATTTAATTCTTCTCATCTTTAGATACAAAAAATCTCAATTTTTTGATAATTAACTACATGTCCGAAAATTGCTTCTTATGTTATAAATTATTCTTCATCACTATTACTTTCATCTTGTGCCATAGAAAATTGCTTCTTGTTACTCAATTTATGTACAAAAAAGTGGGTAAGTAAAAATAATATTCACGATATAAACATACAACATGAGTTTTATATGTACTCCCTCTGTCCCAAAATATAAGACATCTTTGACACTTTTTTTGTATCAAAATATAAGACCCTTTACAAACATTTAGATACATTTATTACTTTTTTTTTGAATATATCTCTTATTAATCTCTTGAATGAGAGCTTTAGTACACACCTATATAATGACAGGATATGAAATATTGATATATATATATATATATATATATATATATATATATATATAATTTTTAAATGACACAATTATCCTTGAGAATAAATTGCCTATAAATTTTTTAAACAAATGTATATTAACTTTTTTCTAAATAAAATTGAAATATTTATTTGTCAAAAAAATAGTAATATTCATAAATTTTATAAACTAGTAATAAATACATGATGAAATAATTTTATACAACTTAAAAAAAATCATTGACACTATTAAATAAACAATTTTGAACAACAAAAAAAATATTACAAGTAACTAAATAATTCTATTATATATTTTAATAAGCTTATAAATAATTATATGATGTATATTATATGTTAATAACAAAACTATCAATGTGAAAACTATATTTTATTTGTTGAAAAATTAAATTAATTTTCTATTTTTAGAAATTTTTAATAATAAATTTATTTTTCATTACTTATTTTATTTTATTTTTTAAATTTCATTAGATTTATAATTTTTAGATAATATAAAATAAAATTACCCTTGTCATATTTATTTTTTAAATTAAATATTAATATTTTTATTTTTTAATTTAATATTAAAATTTATTTATATTTTTGGTTTTCAATTTTTTGCCAAATATTTATTTATTATTTGATATCATTTTTTGTATTTTAAAATATATTTACAAGACTAAATGAATAAATTTGTCAAAAAAAAAAGACTAAATGAATAAATTATTTTCTTAGCCTATTTTGTGGTTTTTAACTCAACTCAAACTGAACTGAAGATAAAATTTTAACTAAAGAAATGAGATAGAACTAGTGTGCTATACTAAATACTTTTGCACGGTCTAGTTTATAATGTGGCTATTTATCGATATATATATATATATATATATATATATATTGTCCAAAAGCTCAAAGTTTGAGTTCAAGTGATTAATGTACCCTATCTAAGGGGGTAAACTCGGATAGTAACCAGACTCAAGTTTGAGTATTTAGGATCCATTTTCCCTGGACACCGGAGCAGTGGCAAGGACCCCTACACCAATATATATATATATATATATATCCCTCATTGTATAATTTTTATTTGGAAAAAAATACGTAAATTAGTTGTAAATGAGTTGTTTCTTGATCGAGGCATGAATTTGGTTACCCTGATTCAAGAGCAAAGTAAGAAATGTTAGTAATATCAACTAAAACAAACTTCTAGTCAAAAAGTGCAAAACTTAGAAATGATTGAGACGGCATATGTTAATACAAACCTCAACATCAAAAAACACTAATTCAACAGTAAATGGGGTCTTGTTTGTGTTGACATCGAGAACCTTCCATTTTCTCACCAGTCTCACCAACACCGCAGTGTTGGTGTCAGATGTAGTGAGGGCTTTCACTACATGAACATTAGGAGCAGCTTAGACAATTTGCCTTACAGATGGAGCCATGACAGAACAAAACGCAAGAATTGGGAAAACTTAGGAAGTAGTGGACTTTGGAAAATAAGCGAGAACATCATGCAATGGAAATGTCTAGCTCATATATATATTGGGCGGAGTGACATTCAAATTTCCAATAAGTGGGAAATGTCAAATTCAAGTTTGAAAACTTAATTTTCAGAATTCAAATATGAGGAGAAGGTCAAAATTACATAAACTCGAAAATTATTTTAATTTAGTTATGTGTGAATTTCAGTTTTTAAATATTTTTAGATAACACAAGGTAGAACTAATCTGTCTAAAAAAATTTAAATGCGCAGAAAAATGTTGGGTTGGTGTCATTACGGTGTTAAATCTTTACATACTTTTATGGCATAGGTGCGTTTCATTACAATTTAATGTATAACTTACACCTAATTAAAATACATTATGTCAAGATTACTAACAATTTGACAACTTTCAATTTCAATTGCCTATTTCTGCGGAGTATCAGGACAAAGATGACCAACAATATTTTACTTACAGTTTTGTAACCGACATTTGACCAGCAATATATTTATAACCTTAAAGTATATGTCCCCACATTAATATAGGAATAAATACAAATAACATAATCTGTTTTTTATTTTATTTTTTTCAGCAGATCGCCAACTAAGCTTAAAGAGGATGATGTAATACTCCAATGCTTACATGGCATTTTTTGGGATTTACACGTAGGCGATGTATTAGTGAGGACTTTCATAGTTGTATATTGTATAGATGTGTATGTTTTTTTAATTTCCTAACAAATATTGCACGATGAAAAATTCATTAAGATGGAAAATTAAAAAAAAATTGACATGGTGGACCAATAAAAATTGACATGTTACTTATGTGTATGTTTTTTTTAAGAATGTGAAGTAAAAAATGATTAGGTTTTTATGCATGTGAGTTTTGATCTAGAGACATCAAATCAAACATTTAAAATAGTTTAAACTCTTAAGAATGTTAACAACATCACTTCCCAATTCTAATGATTAGTATCTAGGCTTGTCAAACATTTCCTTTCATGGTTGATTGAGGTGACAAACCTAAAAATAGTGCTAAATTCTACTAACCATTTCCAAATAATTGGACTCATTAGCTTAGTAAATGACAAAATCGATGAAAAATAAAATCATTCAATTTCGGATCAATTTACCTAGTTAAATACCAAAGTGAGTCCGTAGCATGAGAATAAAATCCACTAATCAATTACTTGTATTCTCGTGTTATGCTTATTTGTTTCAAGAGACCAGAAGCAGTGCTTGTAATTGTAGAGCTGTCATCCAGAGAAGAAATATCTTCACCAAGACATATAAATCAGATTTTGAAGTAAAAGAAATTCAAATAAGACTATCATCTTACACAATTCATTTTGATTGCCATAAAATAAGTAAAATTTTGAAATAAAAAATTTCAAATGATGCACATGCTGAAAGATCTATCCGCAAACACACACAATCCATATAAATCAGAAAATTAGAATTAGTATAGTTAATTACTTTCTTATTTTCATGAAACCATTTAGAGACTCTAGCAAAGCATACAAAGAAAAAATAACATATTTCATAAATAGGAATCATAGTATGATTCATATACCTCCCATAACCACATATAAAACATAAAAAGAAAAGTGATAAATCAATGTGGTGAATAATGTTAGAAGGCTCAAATATAAAATTAAGTAATGTAGCTTTTGATTTAAGGCAATTAACTTGACTATGTGGTGAACAAACTTATCCATTTGCCAAAACCAAGTATGTGCATCTTGGTTCTTGAAATCTATCTCATTTGTCCTAGTTATATGATTTTTGTGCGATCATCAGATATTGGCCCGGAACAAAAAGCCGGTGAAGTTAAGATATCGCTTAAGAAATAGTCAATTACAAATATTTAGCACAAAAAACTTTGTAAATTGAAACATCTACTACCTCGATTGGCCAATTGGGTATGTGCATCATTCGCTCACCACCAATACCGACACCACCAATATTGACAGGGGCCTACAAAGAAAACACCAATTCGGATATATGATTAAGAGTCACCGCATAAAATAAATTCGGATAAACTTCAATCAAGTTGAGCTTTCTCGATCACCATAATCTTTGAAACCTCGTTCCTAGTAGCGAATATAAATGAAAATAAGCAACATACTTGACTAACCAAAAAGGAGACCAAATTATCACTATATGGTTTCACATATAGCATAAAAAGCAAAGCAGATTAGTAGTTATAAATAACAAAAAAAAACAAATAACAAAATATATTAGTAGTTATTCAATGATGAAAAATTGAAGAAAAAAAAAGAATAAGAGGAACAAACAAATTTGAGATTTGAGAGAGAAATAGGTAGAATTGCTTACTTCATCAAAAGACATAATGTTGATGCTCCAGCTTGTGAGTCTCTATTTTCGTAATGACCACTGTCTAAAAAAGGAAAACTTTATAAGATGAAGCATAGGCGAAAACATTAGTATGGTCCCATTTTCAACAAAAAATAACACAACCATCACAATTAGCCGCTATTGATCAACGCTGGTTAACACAATGAATAAAGCTCCTAAAAATAGCAGCATAACCAAACTCAAATCCAAAAGCTAAGTAAATAAGCTAGATCCAATATGCAAATCCATCTGCATAAAGAATAAAGAATAAATGATTTGAAACAATGAACAAAACAAACCAACCTCAATGGTTGACATAAAAGTTCAACAGGACTCGCACAAAGGGTGTCGCAATAACATTGAAGGAAATGATGGGTTTTGATCTCAATTGTCAACCTCACTACAATCATGAAATCCAAGAGAAAGGACAAATTACGTACAAAAAAACGCATGCAAAGAAAAAATGGAATCACAAAGGAGAAGAGAAGAGGAAAGACAAAAAAAGCAATATACTCTCTATTAAGCATTTATTTTTCATCGTATGCATATAACCGCCCCTTCTCATGCACACTTTTGAGATTGACAATAACCATAAAAAAAACCATATATACATACTATATTCACTCCAAATATTTGGCTTTTTAATTCAATTGTCACATAATTGGCTTTTTAATGTTACGTTCCAATGATTTTTTAACCAATTGACACTCCATGGTGGTTTTACTATTTTGAATTTTCAAACATTCATTTATGGTAATAACTAAAAGTTCAGTTATGAATTAACATAAATTTTCAGTTTTGATTTACAAATGAATTCATATGCCAAGTGAAAGATGATGCTGCTGACTTTTTCAAATTGAAATTTCATTTATGAACTAACATGAATTTTCAGTTTTGATTTAAAAATGAATTCATATGTTGTTTTTTATTTTCTGCTAAAATAACGGTAGTAATGAAATTGATGAGATTTGTGTAAGTATTTAGAATTATTTATTTCTAGATTATCCAGAAAATGCCATGACATGATTAATGAAATTAAAAATTTTGAAATCACAATGAATGACTTGGAGGATGACATGGATTATTTAATCCTAATAAGCCATAAAATTCACATTGATGATGTGAACGCTTTCTTTCAACTGACAACTCATATTTTATCGTGAGGCGACCTATATAAATGTATTTTTAATAGATAATAACTCGGATTAAGTTATGGTATCCCACTTCCCACCAAACACGCCCTAGTTTTGACCTCTGATTAAAACGAGCGTTGTAACGCTACTAGTCATTGCACTCACCTTCTTCCTTACGATTTCCCAATTCCCAAACCTGAAGCAGTGGAGTGGAGATCTTAGTGTTAACCAATAACCATCTCATTCTCAATTTCCCAAATTTCTTCCCAATCAGAAACTCCAAATCTGAGTGGCCAAAGATAAAGCAACACTGATTCGCACTTGAGTTCTCTCCGCACATGGCTCCTCCTATCTCTGAGCGAGTCGAGTTAGCCAGACTCTGTGCTTCTAGGAACTGGTCCAAGGCCATTCGAGTTCTCGACTCGCTCATTTCTCGCTCCGGTGAAATCCAAGACATATGGTGCGTTTTAATTACAGTTAATAATCGCTCTTTGTTCAATTCTATGCTTAATTGCATTTGCTGCTCGCTAATTTTGATTTGTTCTTATGGTTTTTTTCAGCAATCGAGCCTTTTGTTACAGCAAATTGGAGCTTTACAAGCACGTGATTAAGGATTGTGATAAAGCGCTTCAGCTTGATCCTTTGCTGCTTCGAGCTTATATTCTTAAAGGTCCTTCGAACCCTTCCACTATCAAATTCATTCACCGAGCCTTTTTAATTTGTTGTCATCTTTACTGTGATTTAATTTAGGCTTTACTTAACTCTTCCAATTGCTTACTTTGCTGGGATTGGTAATTATGACTAATTATTAGTTACAAGTTATATCATAGTTTTACTTGTGAAGTAGAAGTATGCCTTGGAAAAGTTACTCTGCCTTTATTGACTTTATCTGACTGGTGAAATTATTTCAGTTTTTGTACCTTGACGTTTTCAGATATACTGCTTTTCGCCATTAGTTAAGTAGATGAATTATTTTTTTAAATAATGAAATTGTAGTCTGAAACTGAAACCAATGTGGCTGAGGGAAAGGCAATTCAGCTTTTCATAATAAGAATAGAGTTGGTTGATGCATAGTGATCATGTTGGAATTGTTTTATAATTAAGTTGGTAAGGAAGCCTAGATACTTCAAAAATGCTAACTTATAGGTATCCTACACGTTTGGTACTGATACGTGTCCGATACATTATGATATGCATCCTACGAGTATCCATAATTTATTACCCATTTTAGGAAAAAATATCCGATACGTAGCAGTAGGTACAGTTACAAGGTCACTAACGGGAGCGGATCCTCTAACGTAAACGCGGGAACGTGACCCTAACGTTTGCTACTTCCCACCGTCAGATTCATCAAACCGTTTAGAAGGCACCACACGTGTAAACCTTATTTTCTCTCTGAAAAAACTTCATTTTGCAGAAGTGAAAACGTGAACACGCCAGGTTCCCATCTCCGCCTCTCCGTTCATCTGCTGTCGCCACATGCCCCCATCGCTCCGTCGTTTTGCTGCCACCGCATATCCTCATCTCCGCCTTGCCTCCGCCGACGCTATCCCATCTCCGGTTTGCACTCCGATACTCCTCTCTCTCCACCCGCTGCGGCGGCCGTTTCTGTGAAGGTTTTTGGTCCGTGAGTGAATTATGGGTTGAGATTCAATGATTTTGTTGTTGGTTACCAATTATGTGAGTAAATTATGGGTTGTGTTAATGATTTGTGGGTTATCAATTATGTGAGGGAATTGTTTAGTGCTCTGTGTGATTTGTTCAACAATGCACCAACCGCAACGGCAACAGTGATGACTATTGTTTTGTTACAATCACTTTCATGAAGCCGTGTAAGTTAAAAAAAAAAAAGAGAATAGGTTGCCACGTGGGTATTTTTACAACATTCAATTAATCAAACGATGGGAATTAGACAACGTTAGTCTACGCCTCCTCGTTTACGTTAGAGAATCCGCTCCCGCCACTAACTAATACCAACTATCACACATGTACGGATACAACTTGACATGTTTCAGATACGTTTGTGACACTTTTTATTCTTAAGCTTATTTTTATTTTACCATGTGTGTGTTTTACCATTAACATTCCATAAAAAACGAAAACCCGTATTATACGTTTTAATAAAAAAGATATTGTATGTCTTTTATCAATTAGATAGAAACAAGAGACACTTTATTACGTTTTCAAATCGACAACAACAAATCCTTTCCCTTTTATATGTAGTTTGATCATCATCTATTGACTATTAATAGGTTTACACGAGCAATTGCCAATTAGTAATGTGAATCTCTCTTTATTATCTTCTTCAAATATGTTTAAATATTGTGCATTATATATTAAAATTAAAATTAAAATTAAAGCATCTTGACCGTGTTGTATCTTGATTTTCAAAGTTTTCCTGTATCCTTATATTTGTATCGTATCATGTATCGGGCCTTCTTTTGGTTCAAATGATTTTTTTCTCATGCACAGACAAATGCCTTATATTTTGAACTCTGTCGGTTTATTCTGTCATGAAGGTTGTGCGCTCTCCGAATTGGGAAGGAAATTGGATGCTCTGTTGGTATGGGAGCAAGGCTATGAACATGCTTTGCATCAGTCTACAGATTTGAAGCAGCTACTAGAACTCGAAGAACTTTTTGTGACAGCGAAACAAGGCAAAAATGCATTTAGCGACCATGGACCATCCATGCCACAATCCGAATCAGATTCTCTCAGTAATGGGAACTCATGTGTAACTTATAAGAATCAAATTAAGTCTGCAGATTTTAGCAGTGATGCTAGTAGTAAACCTGAGATATGCCTGAAATCTAATACCTGTGACTCCAAGAATGAATTACATGACAGAGATAGAGAGTCCTATAAATCTGATGGTCAAATGAATGCAAGCCCTATTGTTCTTGATACACTGAGTTACGATTCTGAATCATGTAATGATTTAGGAGGCACTTCAGAATCGTGCGGCAAAGTAACTACCAATAGTTGCGACTCAAACAATGGCACTAAAAATTTTAGAAGCCCAACTAGTGAGTTTAGTTTTCCCCGTGAAAGTAAAAAAGAATCAAGGGAAAATAAGAAGTTCCGTGTTGCTCGGATTTCAGATGCAAATTCCATAACTATAGATTTTCAATTCTCAAGGGGTATAGCAGAGGTTTGTTTTTCACAAATTTACTTGAATAAGCAATATCACATAACTTGTGTGGGTGTTGTGTTTATAATATGTTTAAGAGTATATTTGATACTGAAGTTGTTTTGCAGGTTAATGATGGAAAATATGGTCATGCCATCTCCATTTTTGACCAGGTCAACATTTATGCTTTGTGCTCCTTTTTCCAACCATGAAATAACATATCATTAACTTGTCCACATCTTATGCAGATACTGAAAGAGGACCCTGTATATCCCGAGGCACTGATAGGAAGGGGGACAGCATATGCATTCCAGAGAGAACTTGATAATGCTATAGCTGATTTCACAAAGGTACTTAAATAGACACTATTTAACAGACATATAAAGAGATATCAAATATCATATATCTTCTATATGTCATCAGTTTACATGTATATTGTAGGCTATACAATTTAATCCATTGGCTGGTGAGGCATGGAAAAGGAGAGGTCAGGCCCGGGCGGCCTTGGGAGAGTTTGTTCAGGTTAGCATTGCTAACCCTAAGTCTTAGACCTTAGCTGTCCATCATGTTCAAACGAGCAGTTGTTTTTATGTATGTATGACTTTTTTTTTTCTTCCAACTGAGACACTAAGATTGGTTTGCCTACTGTCGGAATGCTTAAACACTTGATTCTATTGATACTAAACTAACGAGATTATCAAGAAATGTGTGGTCTTTTATTTGTTGAATTCAATATTATTGCAGTTTCTGATTGTGACCTACAAAATTTTATGTTATTGTATAAAATGTTTGAAATATGAATAGACTGAAACTTTTTCATCTGCTCTGATTGGTATATGATTTATTTTGCACAAGTATTAACCAGTAAATGTGACAGTTGCCGTTTTCCCCTCTTATGATACGGATATCAGGCCATTGAAGACTTGACTAAGGCTTTAGAGTTTGAACCCAATACAGCAGATATTTTACATGAGAGAGGTAGCTTGTCCGTAACTGAATCTTTTGTTGTCATTTTTATTGTTTGGATACCTGATTTATGCGGGAATAATTAGTTATACTTTCGTTTGCCCTTTTTTTTACTACATTGGTTGGATATTCATCTTGCAGTAATTGCTAGAAGTTCATACAGAGAAACAGGATTAGTGTTTCCGTGGCATAATTGTAGTCTTTTTGTTTTTGACAAAGTTGTAGTCTTGTCTTTTGATATATCTTTTCTGAACAAATGGTTTCATTTGTTATAAGAAGATGTAGAATTTTAAGATATTTGGAATTACTGGAGGAATTTGTATAGGAATCTTTCCTTTGTGCATGGAATTAATAGGGGTAACAAAGGTAAATCCTTGTCTAGGATAAGTAATTATAGGTTTTTAACGAAGGTGCATCCTTGGCTAGGAATTTTTACCAAAAGCACCTGGCATATCATACATTTTAATGACTAGGATACTAAATAACCTGCCACATCAGGTGATTTGACATCTTAATCATTAAAGTGTGACGTGGTAGGTGCCAAAGATGGTAGACCGTTAGCTAAAAGTGAAAATAAAGATATAAGTAGGGACTAAAAGTCTCAAGTAGGTAGCTCGGTTGGTAAGCTAAGAGACACCGAAAGAGTGTATGTAGGAGGTCTAGGGATTAAATCCTGAAAACTAACATTTCTCCTTCCCCACTAACTAATTAACTAGTAACATTTCCCTATAAAAAAAGTAGGGGCCAAAAATTAACGAAAAATCTATTAGGGACTACAAATGAAAAGTCCATATTATAGGGACTGAAAATATATTTAACTCTTAAATTTGTATGCTCCGAGTTTAAGGACTGTTGTAATTTTTCATTCGTCTTTCTCCCATTTCTTTTTGTATAGTTCTCTAGTGATTGTCCTTAGTTTTGACTTTTTGTTTAGATATCATCGTCAATTGCAAGTTTATGAAGTTTGGTTCTAAACACATGGGATGATAACATTGATAGGATCCTAAAATAAATAAAATGTATGGGGAGGAATAAATGAGTGGGGTGTAGGGATTATGGCTTAGAGAGGGAAATGAGAGGTTGTTTGTAACCAACTGCTGCCATGTCAGAAATTGGAGGGAAAGAGTGTGGGTCATTTGAGTGCTATAAATGTGGGAGTGAGGGAGTATTGAGCGTAGACTGGACATTGGGATTAAACTTGGGAGACCCTAGGCTTCTCGAATTGCCTAGAATTGTTATCTTTTCTTTGTATTTCTGAATTCCACGATTAATACAGTTTCATTGTTCTATTTGAGTGATGAAGAATTGTGGTGCCTATCAAACATTAAACTAACGGCACCTTGTTTAGATTTCATTGCTAACCGACATATGTTTTTTTATTTATAAAATTCAATGCAGGAATTGTCAATTTCAAATTTAAAAAGTTCGATGCAGCTGTCAATGACCTTTCAGCTTGTGTGAAGCTAGATAAGGATAATAAGTCTGCCTATACATATTTGGTGGGTGTTAAGTCTTAATATTTGAATCCTCATCGATTGTCTACTTTGATGTTGTTTTCCTGTCCAGGTACATGGAATTTATCTTCATTCTTTCACTGAACAAAAATGGCTTGGCAGGGTTTGGCATTATCTTCAGTTGGTGAATATGAGAAAGCTGAGGAAGCACATCTACAATCACTTCAACTTGACAGAAATTTTCTTGAAGCATGGGCACATCTGATTCAGGTATCTATCAACTGTATCTGTACCGTGTTTTTAGTGTGATCACTTCAAAAACGTTTATGTATACTTGAAATATGTTTAGTTGTACTGTATACTGATAGAACCTCCTTAGTCTTCTTTCTTCTTTGATAGACCTTTAGTGGTCTATCATATACTCTATGGCATCTCTGCTCATATGCTAATGTAAATGTAAGGTAAAACTGCATATCTATAATGGGTCCAGTCTTTCCCTGGGGTCTTGCCATGGTGGAAGCTTTTTAGCACCAAGTTTCCCTTTTATCTTTACTCGCATCCTTCTTCACTACTTTTATCCATGCCATTTCTGTCTGCCTGCCTGTGATCTAATTCACTTACTCGACAAATCATAAGTATCCATTTCATATTAGATCAGTTCATGTGCATTTTTATATTCAGTTATAGACTTATTTCTCTTTAGTAGGCAAGGATTTTTATGGTTTTGATTTATAGGCTTAAAGGCATTCTGTTAAACAATTTTGCTTGTTAGCTTTGGTCTGACTGTATCTGGCATCTCTGCCTATTTATTTTTAGTCATGTCACGTGCTTAAAGCTATTCTTATGGATCATGTTGATTGTTAATATTGGTATCAATATGTGGTTTCTGGCAGTTCTATCAAGATTTAGCACAGCCAACCAAAGCTCAGGAATGTATAAACGAGGCGCTACAAATTGACGGGAGGTAATTATTGTGATTGAACTGTAATACTCATCCGCATTGGTTATTGCCGGTTTCTTCTGCTATGTACTTTGTGCCCATTCGCTTTACCTGGCATTGATTGGTTGTACACTTTGATGTTAGGTTTGCAAGAGCATATCATTTGCGTGGCCTTCTGTTCCATGCAATGGGTGAGCACAGGTATTTGTACAATCATACATGCAGAATGATTGAAGAACTTATATATTTATTTGAAGTGACTGTCTCTAACTTGTCACCGAGTCTTTGATGATTTGATATATATATATATATATATATATATATATATATATATTATTATGTATTATTATTAGGTAGTGTTTATGTATTAGGCAGCAGTTATATTATATTATTAGGAGCAGTTATTTTAATTAGGCAGTTATGTGTAACAGAATTATTTTCTGTTACCCAGTGTAAGGGGTGGTGTGTAGAATAAGAAGGGAAACAGAATTATTTTCTGATTATCCAGAAAATTGTGTGGAATTGGTTGTAAGGGAGAGACTAGAGACCCTCGTAATTCTCTAGGGCAGTGTGTAGTTTCTGTTGTATTTGTATCTAATTATGATTCTGTCTTCATGAATAAAGGAAGAATTTGTTCAATTCTAATCCATTTGAATTCAGATTCTATCAGAAAACTAGTAAGGACAAGTGGATAACTATAGAGATAGTGCGCTCTAGCAAGCAGTTATATAAACATATTTGTGTGGTAGAAGGTGGAATAAGGTGAACCCTTTCTGGAACAAAAAAAGGTTGATAACACTAGTTTTTGAAACTATGTAGGATCATGAACGAGAACTTAGATTATTTACTTTTTTTCATGACAATTATATTGATTGAAATGGAATCTCATCAGGAGCATGTTTGGTAGAAATTTGGTTTGTATTAGAGAACAAGCAATTTGACAAAGATTTATGTTCTGATTACGAGTATTCCCTTAGTCTCAGACTCCGATCATGTAATTATATTATACTTATTATAGTCATTACTGTAATCTTGCTCATTTTTGAGTCGTAAAATGTATTGGAGTTAATTGGTCAGCAACTGCTATTTTGGCCAGCAATCACTGATTTTAGAGAGATCAATTGCATTTTAATTATTGGAATATGGGGGTACGGGTAAAATTAAAATTATTAGTTGATAGATATAAATTTAAAGTTTGGAGATTTCACATCAGTGGTCAGTGTTAAATTAATTTAGTTTGGTGCACTATGTTTTATTATTTGATTGTATTTCGGATTACAACTGGATTTGATTGACAGGAAAGCTATCAAGGAATTGACTGTAGGGTTGAGCATTGATGGAACCAACATTGAGTCTTTATATTTGCGAGCTTCCTGCTATCATGCTGTTGGACAATTCAAAGAGGCGGTATTATTATTATTATTATTATTATTATTATTATTATTATTATTAGTAGTAGTAGTAGTAGTAGTTGTAGTAGGCTTAAATTTGTTTTTAGACCCTGAATATAGCGATTTTCTATTTTAATCCTTGCAAATTTTTTTAAAAAAAACTCCCTGCAAAATGAATTTTTTCTGTAAATGCCCTTTTGTTAAGTCTCTTGCTGATGTGGCTAACAGAGATCCACCTTGGCTTTGACATGTAATAAATTGTTTTTCCTTTAATTTTATATCTGTTTATGTGGATTTTAATTGAACCCTAATTCTAAAATTCCCAAATTCTTCCATTCATCTTTTTCCTCACCCTAAAACCCAAATTCTGGAAACTCCCAAATCCAACCAGCAAGTTCAACACATGAGCAACATTAAAATAAGCTCTCAAGTTTCTCTGAAGTAAACAAGTTTCATAAAAGCCCAGGCATCTTAAAAGCTCAAGAAATTCCATGAAAAACAAATTTCTTTGAAGTAAACATATGAGGTACCACAATCTCAACCCCATTAATGACCAACCCTCGTAACTGAAGTTAACATATCAGCTACCACAATCTCTGAAAACAAAGCATACCCTTTTGAACCAAGTAACCGAACCACCTTGTTCCACTCAACAAAAAACTTCTTGGAATGATTATATGTGGAGTTAAAGTTAAGTGTTGGGTTTGTTGGGAAGTGGTGAACGAGATAGCATTGATTGAATGAAATCTGAATCACCTTGTAAATCTTGACAACACAAGGAAGTGAAGGGACCAAGGACACCATGGTTGATTTCTATTGAGTTTTGTGAAGGGTCAATCTTTGTGACTGAAACGTTTTTTTGACCAAAGAGGGTCTGAATGCAAGTTCCTTGGGATTTATTTAAAAGGTCATGCATGGAAGTTTGGAGGTTATAGTGTGGTAAAAGAGGAGGCTTTTGAGGAACCGGAGGGGGAGGGAAGTGTTTTTGGCATGCTGAATTTGGGAGTTTTCTTAATTTGGGTTTTAGGGATTTTCTGGATTTGGGAATTGCTGATGATGAAGAAGAACCCTAACTAAATTTGAGAACTTATCCAAATTATCTCTCCACATAAGCAATATTAAAAAAAAAGAAAGATGAAAAATATGTGGCAAAGCCAAGTAAGATTACTGTTTGACTCATCAGCATCTCACTAGTGGAGACACTAACAGAAGGCTAAAATTAAAAAGGATTGTATTTGCAGGGGATTATTTTTTTTAAAAAAATTGCAGGGAAAATCACTATATTTACAGGGACCAAAAACATATTTAAGCCTTATTATTATTATTATTATTTAATTTCTGGGTGCAATGGTTGTTTGCGTTTGTCAAGCTACAGCTCTATTTAATGGTCACAGGTCAAGGATTACGATGCTGCACTGGATTTAGAATTGGACTCGATGGACAAGTTTGTGCTCCAGTGCCTTGCCTTTTATCAGGTTTGTTTTATTGTGAAATATTATATATATTTGTAACTCATCTGGATATTTTCTGTTAATACTATCGTAACTACAAAAAAGAACACAATTACATCTCCTTATACATAAAATAACCTACTAACAATGTCATTGAACGGTGAAGTGTCACAGCAGGCATTCATTTAGAGAAGAGATTATTGTCCTATCAATATAGAAATTAATACCTTTCTAATGTGAAAATGCAAATTCTTATTGGCGTGTTCTATAATTATTGCTGCCCCCTTCTGCTTTAGTTTGCCATGTTGCTTAGTTGTAATGTATGGCATCACTCGTCATTAAGACACAATTGTAGGACTTGCTTTCCCTCAATTCCACTACAAATAACTAACTAGTTATGTACACTTATTTAGGGCATTATGAAATTTCGCTGATGGACTTCTGTGTCATTGGTGCTTTGAGAGTTAACACTGTCCTTGTTAAGTTTCATTCATAAAGAGCCTAGATCTATGTTGTGTTTCAACGTTATTTTGTTATTTTGCAGAAAGAGATTGCTCTGTATACAGCTTCAAAGTTTAACTATGAATTTTGCTCGTTTGATATTGACGGAGATATTGCTGCACTTTTTAAGGTAAAATTAATGAAAATTATTCTACCTTTCCTTGGTATTTTTCATAGTTATCAATTCAAAAGTGTCTTATTGTCAACAACAAAAAAATTCAAAGGCGTCATAATTGAAAATCCCTGTTTACTGGACTTCAGGGTTTGTTGGTTTCTGTACCATCATATGTAAAATAACCCACTAACTGATAAATATTAGGAATAGAAGCAGACATTTCATGGCATGCCATGGGGAGTTTAATATGGGATAAAAATCTCTAGCAATTGGGCTTCAAATCATGATATACTTGTTTATCATATTTTGTAAATCACCAAGTTCCCATTTTTATGATATTTATTTGTATCTTCATTCTATGTTATATTCAGGAGTACTGGTGCAAGAGATTGCACCCAAAGAATGTATGTGAAAAGGTTTTTAGGCAACCGCCATTGCGTGAGTCTTTAAGAAAGGGAAAGCTAAGAAAGCAAGAGTTTACTATTACAAAGCAGAAGGCTGCTCTTCTAAAGGCTGCAGACTCCATTGGCAAGAAAATCCAATATGATTGTCCTGGGTTCCTACCTAATAGGCGTCAGGTAAAGTTATTCCTTGTTCCCGTTTTTTCTATATCGCATGCCTTATTAATCGAAATGACTTTCCTTCCGTTTTTTCAACAATAACGACCACTTTCATTCCTTGAAAGTTCATTGTGTTTTAAAAGACTTAGAAAAATATTTTATTGCGTATGAAAAGTTTGACGATTCTTGTTTATATCATGTTATGTAAAATCAAACTGCAAAAGAAGAAAACATGTTATATTTTTTCCACTTACTTCCACGTAGCTTATACAAGGCATGCTAGGTTTTATTTTTGTGTGACACAGAAATAACTACATAAAATGGTTGAATAACATTATATTATTACAATATAGATACAGTTAGGCAAATTTACATTTGGGGTTCTTAATGCTTATTTAAAATTCTGTATTCGTCCTTTTAAGTTTTTTTCCCTCATACAAGTCCTTTATGTCCACGTTATGCTTCAAATTGAGAATCCATGTCAAATTGGTTCTCCATGTTTCCGTTTATGTTTCGAATTGGTCCTCCATGTGTTCCGTTAATAAGGATCAATTTAAACCAGAAACATAAAAGACTAATTTGAAACATAAACCAAAACATGGATGACGAATTTGAAACATGAAGGATGATAGGAACTAGAATTTCTCATGACTCAATCAAACATAATAAATGTGTATTAATGGTGATAAACTGAAAATACAAGAGAAAATGAAGATAAAAGTAACCAAAGACACTATAGAGGCCTAATCTCTCCCAAAAGACCCTAGGTCTATTCTCAATTCTTAGTTACCTTCTAATTTCTCTCCCACTACTATTTATAGTACTCAACTAATGCTCACATTTTCCCTCCACTTTGCCACATCGTCAAGTGGTTACAACAAACTCTCATTTTCCTCCCCTTACACTTTATTCCCTTACCCTCCATATATTTAATATCCTATCAAAGGACTAACTTGAAACAAATGGAAACATAAAAAGACTTGAATGAGAAAAAAACTTAAAGGATGAATCCGGAATTTTAAATAAACTTAAAAGACACCGAGTGAAATTTTGCCAAACAGTTAATGGATGTCAGTTTTATTGTTTCAATGCTGTAACTAATTTTGAAACATGTCAAACATTTTTCCCTCTTGATAACTTTCTATCAAAGAAAGCTTATATCTCAAAGTAAAAGCATGTGATTTTCACAAAATCATATCATTTGTGTTGGCTTTCAAATAATTTTAAAAGCATGGATTATTTATATTATGTGTTGGACCTCTTTAAGAAGATAGATTATTTTCTGGACACTATATTGTGATTATGTTCAAGTTTTGATGTATTTTTTTTCACGCTTGCACTAAGTTGCCATGTTTCCAAGTTCCAACCATCAACTGTGTTTAGTTATCATAATTGTTAATACAAACATCTATTAACCTGTCTATATCTAAATGTTAACATTCCCTTGTTTATCAGCATCGTATGGCTGGACTTGCTGCTATTGAAATTGCACAGAAGGTCTCAAAGGCTTGGCGTTCCTTGCATGCCGAATGGAAATATTCTAATAAAGGCAACATAAAAAATGGAAAAAGGGCTAGGAGAAGGGAAAGAATTAATATGGCCAGTCAAAACAGAGGAGGTGCTGGTTGTAGTACGAGCACGAGCAGTACCCTGGAACCATCTCTTTTACATGGCACTATAGATGATAGATCATCCAGCCGTACAATGTCATGGCGTGATGTATACTCATTAGCTGTTAGATGGAGACAGATTTCTGAGCCTTGTGACCCTGTTGTATGGGTGAACATGCAAAGGTATGACCCACCTTTGGGCTAATTATTCCACTGGAGCACACTATCTGTACCGTCATTTATTTATTGTTCAGAAATATTTTAATCTTCCATGTCTAGTATTGATATTCAGGGCGTACTTAGATTCTCATTTCACCTTCAATTTTTATATACACTCTCTTATATCTCTAATTAATTGTGCTATAAAATATCGTGGGCCTAGAGGCATGGCAAGGTTATCATGTTTTGTGGTCCACCAAACTTACAGAAGTTCTAACTTCTAAATATATTCAAAGTCACTTTGAACAAAGTCCCACTTCTATTTTAAGTTTGTTCAAATTTTTAACTAAGTGTGAGTAATATGGCTGTTTTAAAGGTCATATTCATATTATCGAATAATAGTTAATAGATTTGACATAGTATTTTGACATCTAAATAAGGTTACAAAACCTTACATCATGACCGTGGGGAAGAAGACAGGGAGGGGTGTAAAGTAGCGGATTGCATATTTGGACTCTGTTATTGGGAAAAAAATTGGGGTGTGAACTTACATCAACTCATGTTGTTTGAGTCGAAATCCAGTCAACTAACCGTGTGCAGCAGCTTTGCCTATTTTTATGATATATTAGCTCTGAGCTCTTTGTTCCAGTGTATTTACCTACTAGTAGCAATTCCTTCTGTGTTTCAGTTTTCTCTCTCCTCCAAGCTCAGGTTGAATGGCTTTTTGGAAAAAAATTGTCCAGTGTATTTACCTACTAGTAGCAATTCCTTCTGTGTTTCAGTTTTCTCTCTCCTCCAAGCTCAGGTTGAATGGCTTTTTGGAAAAAAATTGTTTTTCATAATTTCTTTTAATAAATATTCCATGGTAATCTCATTTTGATTATTTACTTGTAATTTTTTTACTATGTTCCTCTAAACTTTGCATCAATGGTTATAGTGTAGTCCTACATTTTTTGTGCAAATTTTCTCCACTCTCAGATGCTTTTAGTGCTTTAGTTTTTATTGAAGCTCTGATTGATAGAAAATGGGTGCCATATTCTTTAGCTCTACGTTGATGTACTTTATTTGGACTTCACCAAAAACTTACGCCTACTTATTACAAATTATTTTATATTATTTATTATAAAATTAAATTAAGAACAATAAAAGAAAGATAGAGCTGCCCTTACTCAGTAAACTTGGATGGCTCAGTATTACAATTGAAAGGAGGAAATTAAATTTTCAGTGGAACTAGAATGACTGATAGCTTGTTTGGTTGAGATTTTTTCTTATGATGGAATGGCCTTTGCAGCATCCCAGATTGCAAATCAAATGAACTATAAGTATTTTTATTTTTTTTAGATAGGCAATTGTTTGTAGGGGTGGGGGAAATGTTAGTTTCCGGGACTTGAACCCGGGACCTCCTTCTTGCACTCATTTGGTGCACTCCTTCGGTATCCCTTAGCTCGCCAACTGAGCTACCTACTTGGGATATATAAGTATATTTAATCTTTATATTATTTTCACTTTTTGTGTTCCTTATGGATTGCTTTGCTAAGATTCATTCACATTTATTCAACTATGATAGTTTTGAAAGGTCGTTTTCTATAATTCTATACTTCTCTTTAATTGCGACATTAGGCTCGGAATATCACTGGTCTAGGTTAGATAGTTTCTGCTTTTATTCATTGCTGGCTTCTTAGCAATATTGTCTCATGTGCCTAGTTTTTCTCTGGAAATATCAGAGAAGGACAAAATTAAGATCTTGTATTGATTTGAACTTTGAATTGGTTTCTTGCCCTGCAGTGAAGAGTTAAATTCCGGATTTGGTTCTCACACACCTTTGATTCTTGGGCAAGCCAAAGTTGTTCGTCACTTTCCTAATTATGAAAGGTAAAGAGCTTGTTTTTATTAATTTGTTCTGTATCAACAAGCTTGCTAAGAAATTGCTTATCAATTCGAAATGCCACAGGACATTGGATATTGCAAAGACTGTCATGAAAGAGAGATCATTCGTCCGCAGCAAAACAGATAGGGTCATCAATCTTTCCAAAGATGGGAAATTAGAAGAGGTGAGTTATTAACTGTTGGTATAGATCTGTTGTTCCTTTTCCTACAGCATTGCTTGATTTACCATGCAAAAGGCCCCCACTAATTGTCACCCCAATGGGGTAGCTTTTATAATGTTTTTTTGCTTTTTTGTCTAATATCATCTAAGAAGCCTTGATACTTAGTAGGGCACAGATACGATAGGGCACGGATACGGGTTACATGAATTTATTTAAAAATCCCATATACTTGGTACGATTCATATATGATACGGCATGGGTACGAGGATACAAGAACTTTTTAAAAATCAAGATACATGGCCAAGATATGTGTAATATATATAGAAACACAAACGATGGTATAACACAAACATATCAGTAGTCAATATATGATTATCACGATGTTGGAATTTTTTTTACTTGGGATCATAACAAGTTGACAATTACCTATATTTTCCTCCCCAATATCATAATATATTATTTCTATTATGAATGTGCTACAAAACTTTATGTCTTTAGTAAGAGGTATCGAAGATGTATCATATCAAGGTAACAATCATGTCATTAGCTGGTAAGACATATCAAATGTATCTGAAGTATTTTTAATTGGTATGACACACATATCAAAGATCTATCTAAGAAGTGTCGGGGGAAATATTTTTAAAAATAATAAAAATAATAATTGGATACTTTTTGAAGTATATGGGTTTCAGAGTGTCATAATTATGCAATTGATTTACTGGGTGATACATTAAAGTTGCAATTGCCGGAAAGACACATTTTATTATTTATATGTTGCTTTAATATTCAGCAGATCTGGTTCTGACATGAATACAGAGCTTGTTGGGATATCCGAGGTGTTAAAGCGCACCTGATAGGAACCTGAATATATGGAACTCGTCATAACTCAAATGAAACTATGAAAGTGTGTATTGATGGTGTAAAACAGAAAATTACAGAGAAAACGTAAAGATAATAGGCACTTGCACTTCGAGAGGCCTAACTCTCCCAAAAGACTCTAAGTCTATTCCCAATTCTTGCTTACCTTCTAATTTCCCTCCCACTACTATTTATAGCACTCACTAATGCTCACATTTTCCCTCCACTTTGCCACATAAGCAAGTGGTTACGACAAACTCTCATTTCCCTCCCCTTACATTTTATTTAATTATTTAATATCCTATCAATACTCCCCCCCTAAACATTCACCTTGTCCTCAAGGTGAAGATAACAAAAGCAAACAGTTAATAGTCTTCCACCAGGATCCCAAAGCTTGAAGCATGATGACCAAGTAATGCATGACAATGAAAAGTGATCTCATGGATCAAACACTCTCCATTCAGATGCATTTTTAAGCAAATAATAGAGTATTGTGGCTTCCCTATTTTTGCTAAATGAGGCAACAGTAGCTAAGACATCCACATCAATTCTAGGAGCACCAACAAACCCAAATACCCTTGCATCAGCTTGAAATTTAATGGAAAAATCTGGATTTTTAGCCCAATCAAACCCAATAAGCTTCTTTTGGTCCATTTCCTTTTCCACTTGCCACACCCCTCCTGTATTAGTAAATACGGTAGGTGTAATAATAAAATTGTGGGTCTGGCCCATTGAATTAAAAGTAAGATCCACTTTCTTTTGGGACCAACCAAACCCAAACAGCTTATTTTCTTTTTTAATTTTTTCTTTTAACACTTCCCTCTTTATTTCAAATGGATAAGAATTACTAACCATGAATTGGGCCTGACCCACTGTGAGAGTATCAGGATCCACCTTCCTTGGAAATTCTTGAGCCCAAATCTTCTCTGAGATCCAATGTGCTCTCGCCTCATTCACTCCCCAATTCCTATTGCACACTTTCCCCACGAAAGAGAGAGATCGCTCATCCCCTTCGCACTCGGACCACACCTCCGTCGCAGTTCCGCCCACTAACGGCGCCTCCGGCGATAATTCTCCTGACTGCGTAGTTTCCGACGACTCTTCATCTTCATCTTTGTTCTCCCTGTTGCACAACACATGAACGCAGAGAGAGATTTCCCCAAATCGATCAATGTTGACGTCGCCTCAACCTTAATTGCGCCTCCCTCTGTCACCGTCCGAATCATGTGACGTTATTTCTTCCTCCGGTTTTCCTGGTTTTGCGTCTGTACCAGAAAGCTCTCCAATGGCACTCCTGCTTCTGACGTCATCGCTTCTATTTTCTGAAAGCGAAATCCATGGATCTGCCGTGCGATCCTGGGCTTCTGTTTTCTTCAATTTTTTCCTCTCCGATTCATCTGCTTTGTGATTCACAGCTTCTAGTTCGGACTTCGTTCTTTGTCTGATTTGCTTAATTTCACCGCAACATTTGATAGATACGATCTCAAAATTTCTGCGATCTCTTCAAGTTTCTCATGAAATTCATCTTCACGACTTCAGTATTCTTGAATTTTCGTCTTCTGGTTTCCCTCGACGACGATCATAAACCTTGAAGTCTGGTGCGGTTGTGTTGGAATCATGGCGACGGTATGATTCTCTGGTTGCACCGATCTGCCTCACGCGTTCTCCAAATTCTTTGAGGCGTTGACTGCGTGTTCTCGGTGCGCCGGCAGCGTCTCTGTTCTTCCTCCGAGCACTCGTGGATCGAGTGCTCTGATACCAATTGATAGGAACCTGAATATATGGAACTCGTCATAACAAAAATGAAACTATGAAAGTGTGTATTGATGGTGTAAAACAGAAAATTACAGAGAAAACGTAAAGATAATAGGCACTTCGAGAGGCCTAACTCTCCCAAAAGACTCTAAGTCTAATCCCAATTCTTGCTTACCTTCCAATTTCCCTCCCACTACTATTTATAGCACTCACTAATACTCACATTTTCCCTCCACTTTGCCACATAAGCAAGTGGTTACAACAAACTCTCATTTCCCTCCCCTTACATTTTATTTAATTATTTAATATCCTATCAGCACCTTAATCAACTTTGTCATTTAAGTAGGGCCAATGTATGCCTAAGATAATTGAAGTTCACAAGTTGCGTGGTAGCCTGTGTTTCTTATTCGTCGAATCAGATAAATGTGAAACATGTAATTTCTGATTTCTTATTAATTGGTTTGTGTATTAAATTAGCTAATAGAAATTGGTTATTATCTGAACAAAACTTAAGCTCAACTATTTAATTTTTTTATTGAATTTTTTGACAAGAATGCTTTCATATTCTTTGCTCCCGTGTTTGAATGTTATCAAAATCTAATAATAATCTCTAGTTGATTTTTTTTTTGACAAAATAATCTCTAGTTGATGTTTCATGTTTTTCGGTTTATATTGCACAGGTTGAATAATAATATTTAGTCTATAGTTTTATGAAAATGGAATCCTTAATGTTTGATTGCAGATCATGCATGCGAAATCGTGTTCTGATCTGTATAGAGTTGTTGGCGAGGATTTCTGGTTGGCTACTTGGTGCAACAGTATTGCATTTGAAGGGTAAGTGTCCATGATCTAATAATGTCTGAAAACATACGATTTCTTTCAATGCTTATTATCTGGATATTGATGTTTCTTCAGGAAGCAGCTTGAAGGGACAAGAATAACGATTGCAAAAATGTAAGCCAAGATACAAACTGTGTGAGAATTCCAAGTTATTTTCTTCCCATATTTCCCTTCTTGGCTGCTTTTATTATGCTCTTAATGCATGTAACTTTTTTGGGGAACTGGATATTTTTCAGGGGAGAACATGGTTTTGATGTTGCAATTCGATCACCGTGTACACCTGCTAGATGGGAAGATTTTGATGCAGAAATGGCAATGGCATGGGAAGTATGTTTCTCACACAAATTAGTACACATTTTTTAGCCGATATTGATAGATATGCCCTCTTATATGGTCACTTTCTGTGGCTTCTAATGTAAGATGTTTCTCAGCAGCTTTACCAATGATCTCATGCCATCTCTATCATTCAATCATTATCAGTACTTCCATGGACATCGTCCTCTTTAAAAATATGCTGGCACATTTTATTTTTCTTGAAGTTTTTCATCTGAGATTATGTTTATGTTCATTTATTGAAGGTTCAAGTAACTAGATGAAATTGTGAAATTTACCTTGTATCCATCTTGGACCTGTTATTTTCAGACTCTCTGCAGTGCTTATTGTGGCGAAAACTATGGGTCTCACAGATTTCGACAAGCTTGAAAATGTGAGAGATGCAATTTTGAGGATGACATATTACTGGTAGGCATTATTAAAATGTGAGTTGTTTGTTTTTTAGCATTTGAAACCCATTACAACAAATCTGACTGAAGTGCTTTTCAGGTATAATTTTATGCCCTTGTCTAAGGGATCTGCTGCGGTTGGATTTGTAGTTATGTTGGGTTTGTTGTTTGCTGCCAATATGGAATTCACGGGAAACATCCCACAAGGTTTACAAGTTGATTGGGAAGCCATTTTGAGCTTAGACCCAAACTCATTTGTAGATTCGGTTAAAACATGGCTATACCCATCTCTCAAGTTGACAACCTCATGGAAAGATTATCCTGATATTGCGTCAACTTTTGAAACAATAGGGTCGGTTGTTGCTGCCTTGAGCTTTTCTGATGATTGATCTCTTGTAAAATGACAGGTAAGTTAACTGCAATTAGCTGCAAACGGGCTTGTGACACATTGTAACCTTATGTTAGCGATTGTACAATAATGTATGTATTTATTTGGTGATCAGAATACCGTGTCTCTTATGTTAAAAAAGTAATAATAACATTTCTTTTTTCACCAAATTTTCAAAAATCAATAGTTGGTAGGATAGAAATGCAGTATATTCTGAAAGATAGTGCACAGATTCTTAACCGCATCGGACTGGGGTAGTTTTGGTAGAGTACGTAAGTTTTCTAATAGATGTACCATTATCTCAGTCACTTATTAAGCTAGTTAACATCCTTCTCTTCTACCCAATCAAATACAGTTAGGCTCTTTTATAGGATATAGAAAGCCCCTTTGATGTACCTCTTGATTTCCTAGTTAGACAGACTAGGCAAACAACTCCTATACATTCTAGCTCAGCCAAGATCGCAGATGACGAAAGGAGGAGGGCAAAAAGGAAGCTTATAGAATTCAAGCAAAGAAGTTATTCCAGAAGCTGTGGAATCCCTCTACTATAGCCCTATGCTTCTTTATCAATCATTTAAAAATCAACTAACTATCCTATTATGTCTCTTTTCACTATCTTACTTGGTTGGATTATGCCCTGCCCAAAAAGTGAGAAATGATGCATTCCATCAGTTTGTATTTTACTTTTAGGTTTAAATATATGTTTAGTCCCGTTTGATCTGATTTAGTCTCTGAATAAATAAAATTTTGTTTTACATCCTTACAAATATACATTTTACAGGAGCTGAATTGGATCAAACGTATATTTGCAGAGACTACGCATATATTTAAGCCTTATTTTTATATTGTCAAAAAATAGATGAAAGGGTGTCCCATGTCTACGCAAAATCCAACTGATCATAGCACCATGTGAATTGCAAATGAAAATGTGATTTCTTCATTTTGACGGTTAAATATGCAAATTTAAAATAATCTTTAAATATCAATCAAACATTTTTGTTTGGGTATTTTTACAAGTGATTTACTAAAACAGTATTATAATAATAAAAAACTCCCATCTCTTTTAGTGAAACTTTCAAAATAAAATACAAGTGGCATATTGATTGGTGGTAAGCAAATGACCTGATGTAATGTAATAAGGCTAGTAAAAGGGATACTCGACCTACATCGGGTTGGCCATGTTAGGCTCGGGCTTTTACGGGTTGGGTCAAAAAGCTCAGGTTAAAATTTGAACTCCACTTTTATGGCTCATGCTCAGCCCTATGCAGGCAGTGGGCTTTTTGGGTAGCTCGCATTATATGCAACACTATTAAAAATATTTTTTAAAATAAAAAATAAAAATACAAATATGCTATCATTTATAAGAGTACAATATGCTCTTTTAACTTCATGTAGCCATTTAGCTATCGTGGATGTCAACTATGTAACACCTCGGTAGAATTTCATTTAGCTATTTAGCATCTTTTTGAATTCAACACCACTACAGAATTGATCCAAGGAAAATAATTAGTATTTTAGCGTCTTTAAAAATGAGGTGAGCTCATATGTTGCACTCTTTCTCGCCATGCCTCACCACACCTCTGCTCCACGCATCGATAAAGGTTTTTACTTTTTCTCTTCATCTCTAATTTCCCTATTCGCTTTTCTCACTCTTAAACCCTAGTACTCCATTATCATTCCATTTGATTTGCTTTGATACACTGAAATATAGAATTGTCCGCCTTGTTAAATCACTGATATTATTTCATTAATGCAAGAACTCACTCTTTTTGTTATTTAACACTAGTTTTTACCCGCATATACGCATACGCGGATACCTGCATATAGTCGGTTTATTGTGATGAAATTTATAATAGTAATTTGAAAGGTATTCATAAGTTGTGAACAATGTCAAAAATGTATAATTTGAAAATCAAAGAGGAAATAGATAAGTATTGTGGCATATAACATACAAATGCAAATTATATTGAGTAGAAGAAATTAAAGGAGATTGACAATTAGATTTACATTGATCCATAATAATGTATTAGGAAATTAGAGGTAAAATATGCATCCCGTTGGGCATTCCGTTAGCGACCTCGTTGACGCCCCCGTTGGCTTTGGTTGCATCGTCGTCGCGACTTCATGTTGCGCATCCCATTGTCGGTGTTTCTACTAAATTAGCGAGTAATTTATTTTTAGTAAAAAAGGAATATGCATCCCCGTTGGCCCTCCGTTGGCGCTCTCATTACCTCTCTCATTGTCGATTCGGTTGCCTCTCCCGTTGCCACTCCCATTTTGTCGATCTCTCGTTGTCATTCCACGTTGCCACATTTTTATAAGTAAGTTATTTTGAAATATTTGGTAGTGGGTAAAGTTTTTTTTTTTTTTTTACAATTCATAGTGATTAAATTGATTGATCTTAATAGTTTTAAAAGATAGATCTTAATAATTTTAAAAGATAGATTATAGAAAATAATAAATTATAGATAAAGTAAAATTGAAGAAAAAATAAAATAATATTTTCAAAAATATGCACTCAGTTAGCGCTCTCTCTTTCCTCACTCGCTCCCACTCCTTTTCCCGCTGTTGATTTCATTGTCGATCCTCACATTCATCGGGTCCCATTGCCACATATTATGACTTTTTTTCTCTATAAGAGTTAATTTAGAAAACTTAAGTTTAATTTTTTTTACAGGTACGTCTTTTTTTGACAATGGGTAGTGGTTAAAATGATTAATTTGATCATTGTAAAAAAAGTAATTATTTTTAGTAGTTTGACTAAATTATAAAAATAGTGAGTAAGTATTTTTAGTAAAAAGAGGAAAAAAATTAATTTTTATGACAAAAGAAACATGGAAAAAAATGATGAAAAATTATTTTGTATTTAAAAACAGTTTTTAGAAAAAAATGTTATTTTTTTTAAGCAAAGAATTTTTTTTTTTAAAAAAACAGTCTTTTAAAAAGAAAAAACAGTTTTTTTTAAAAAATGAAATTAGTTTTTAAAACTGAAAATAAAACTCTTTTTTTGAAAAAAAAAAAAAAGTGAGACTGACACGCGTCAGCATGTCACCGGTGACAATACACAATATGGGATGACCGATGACAGCGTCGTCAGCGTCGATCAATTTTTTTTTTTTTTTTTAAAAAACTGACATGAATAGTAATTTTTTGTCTTTTAGCGGTAAAGTGACCAAAATGCCCTTATTTTGTGACAAATGTCAAAATTGTAAGATGTCTAAAAATGTAAATTTGCTGGCATTTGATTTTATTAGTATTGAGTAGATTACTGGTCCCATTGCCACATATTATGACTTTTTTTCTCTATAAGAGTTAATTTAGAAAACTTAAGTTTAATTTTTTTTTACAGGTACGTCTTTTTTTGACAATGGGTAGTGGTTAAAATGATTAATTTGATCATTGTAAAAAAAGTAATTATTTTTAGTAGTTTGACTAAATTATAAAAATAGTGAGTAAGTATTTTTAGTAAAAAGAGGAAAAAAATTAATTTTTATGACAAAAGAAACTGGGAAAAAAAATGATGAAAAATTATTTTGTATTTAAAAACAGTTTTTAGAAAAAATGTTTTTTTTTTAAGCAAAGAAATTTTTTTTTTAAAAAAACAGTTTTTTAAAAAGAAAAAACAGTTTTTTTTTTAAAAAATGAAATTAGTTTTTAAAACTGAAAATAAAACTGTTTTTTTGAAAAAAAAAAGTGAGACTGACACGCGTCAGCATGTCACTGACAAAGCGTCACACATGACGGTGACAATGCGTCGATCAAATTTTTTTAAAAACCGACACGAATAGTAATTTTTTAGTCTTTTAGCGGTAAAATGACCAAAATGCCCTTATTTTGTGACAAATGTCAAAATTGTAAGATGTCTAAAAATGTAAATTTGCTGGCATTTGATTTTATTAGAATCGAGCAGATGTTTGTTATCAAAGCTTGGTGTTGTTCCTGCCTGTCGTCATCGTGGTTATTAATGATTATTGTTTCACCTATTTTGTTTTATTTGATTCTAATTGAAGTAATACAAATAACATGATTATTTATATTATCATTCTTTGAAACTTGAAAACCCTAGATAACAACTAACCACATTTGTTCATCTTTCTGTATGTAGCACTCTATCTTATCTATTTCTTATCAACTCTAAATTCATTTACAGGTTCTGAGAAAATGAAAAAAAAAACGCGTTTCCAAGAACAAACTTAGTTTGACGAGCCTGAAATGGAAACTGAAACTTATCCGGATTGGTATTGTTCTTTCTTATTTCATTTGTATATTTTTTAAGAATTAATGTTTCATCATGTTTAATTCAATCTCAATTCTGTGCGTGTATTGTAGTACCTGAATATCGGAGGTGCCGGCGCAAGCTTTGGTATGTTAAAAAGTTTCCGATGTACCGGCGCAAGCTTTGGTATGTTAAAGAGTTTCCTCCTCCAGGACACGGTCAATTCCTTGAACTCTATCGTCATTTTCCGAAGGAACACCAAAATATGATAGTGAATGAATGAATGTAGTATTTGATTGCTGCAACTTTACTTTTGTAATGACAATTATCCTAGCTAGGCTACTACTTTATTTTAGTTGGACTATATATACTTCAATGTTTGTGTACGTACCTCTTATTATCATCTTGGATTTGCCACAAGCTTAATTAGTTTATTTATTATGTATGCCTAATGAATGGTTTTTATTTTCAAACCCCTCAGCTTGTTCTTTTGTGATTCATATGGAGGAGAAACTCCAAATGTCTACTATAATTTGTATCAGGAATGAATGCTCTAATTCTTTTAGCAACGGTAAGAAGATATATGAAGCAAATATATATGTTGATTATGTTAGTACTTTCTCTACATGAAGGAATAGACCATTTGTGTAACCACAAGGAGTAGAAGAGTTATATTTTTAGCATCTATGGTCTGATGTGGGAAACAGTTCTGTTTCCTCATGAATTCAATATACAAAAGAGAAAAAGATGAAAATTAAAATATAAGTTAGGTTACACAAATCTAACTAATCTTATCAGGAATAAGATGTCCTCTGAAACTTCAGATAGCAAAAGAAATTTTCCCAACAAATCAACACACTGCAAGAAGTTATGGAAATTGTTCCAAATAATGTTACTATTAGTGTCCCAATATCTTCAAAATATTTCACTTTGATAAATCTCATAGAAATTATTACAACCCCCATGCGTAAGTTCTGTACATGATTTGTAAAATACTCATAAATTTGTCTTCTTATATTGTTCTTATTTTACTAGCGAAATACTCATAAATGCGTGTAGTAGCGGATCAATGGTGCTGGAAACTCTCTGCCTCTCACGGTTTTACTGTAGAATCTGCGTATAGCAGTATTTTATGCAGCAGCGAGGAGTGTGAGTTGGGGGCGAATCAGAGGAGAATTTTGAAAAAAATACTGGAACACAGCTGCACCTTCTAAATTTCTGGTACACGGATGGCGTTTACTGCTCGATCGGCTGCCCACAAGACAGCTACTACAGCAGAGGGGAATCTGCGTTTTTCACCCAAAGTCCCTAATGTGTTTTTTGCTTTCGACATGATGAAGACGCTGCCCATTTATTCTTTGACTGTGGCGTATCGGAGAGGCTGTGGAAAATCACTTATCAGTGGCTAGGATTGCAATCAGTGATTATATTGATGTTTGGGTAGCAGTTGTTTGAGTGATTTGGGTGAATTACCGAAATAGAGTTGTGTTTAGAGGGGGATTACCAAATGTGGAGCAAATGTTAGCACATGTTAAAGGATTATTATGGGGTTGAATAGCTAATAGATTGGGGGATCAAAGTTTGATTGAATTTGAGGAATGAAATATCAATCTATTTGTTTGTTTGAACTTGTTACATTAGTTGTACACGGGTTGAGACACCCTTAGTGCTTCCATTAATAAAATTTGTTTGCTTATAAAAAGAACAGTAATTGGGATAAGTACTAATACCAAACTAAACTAATACTTATTATATGTTTAAAGAAAAATGTATTTTATTTACATTCCAAATAAACTTATGTGCATCATAAAAAAGTCTACTAGTGTAATTTCTATTACTTCTTGAAAAGAAAAACGAGAGTAACATGGCAGCTATAAAAGGAAAAAGAAAGACTTGTTTTTTTTGGATCCCCACTCTTTCCCCTTATAACCCCCACCCACACTGAAAACCCCAAAATGCTCTTTGTAATCAATTTTTTTTTTTTAAAAAAAGACTCATCGTATATATATCATTTGGGACATATATACGATGAGCCTTAAATTTGTTTTTTTTTTGCAGTCAAAAAAATTTTAACGGTCATGATTTCACTTTCAAAGTTGATCAACAGTGTGGATTGCACGACAAAATCAACAGTTGATAATCTTTTACCTCAACTATAAATACCCACTCCCACCATCACTATTTTCACCCCAAAAATTTAACTTCCTCCTTCTCTCACACAACACAAGTGAAGATGATGCAGGCTTCGCTAATGTCATACTACGAGCCTTCTTCCCTCACTCTTGTTCATTCTAATATGGGGTTTGCTGATCATCAAGGCATCTTCTTGCAAGATGATGGTATAAGTTTCGATGGGAGAGATGTTGTATCGTGTAGGTTAAAACACTGCATATCATTTGCTGCTCTTAAGCAGAAACTACTGCTGATGGTTCAACCAGAGAACGACGAGCATGAGATAATTCGTATCGTTTATCGGAAACCGGAATGGACTGATGGCGGTCTTCACTGGTCTGCCGTGGATGTCAACACCGAGGATGACCTCCGACAGATGATGTCCAATCATATTATGTTTAAATGGAAGAGTTACATTCATCTCAGACGTCGAAACCGTATGACCGTCACGAGATCCTTCGTCGATTAACTCCACTAGCTCGATAGTTTTCTATTGTATTTTCTTTTTATCTGTCTATTTTTATTCTAGTTGTTTATGTTTTATAGCTTGTGTAACTTTGTTTTATCGAATTAATGAAATCAAAAAAAAATTGAAAACTCGTAAAATATAACACTTGAAAAAAAGTAATAATAAAGTGCCAACATCAAAGTAATATGAGTTCAAATACATAAAAAAAATACAAAATCCCTAACGTCGTCGCCCTCGTCCTCGTCCCCTTCGTCTAAGCTCCCCAAAAATGTCATCCGGTGCTGCCATCCCCACCAGCCTATGGAGTGTCCGATACGCCCGACTGCCATGCGTGATCTCTCCATCACGAATCCCCTCCCTACAAGTAGTCACAACCTCCCTCACCCACTCAAAGATCGTCGTGTCGTAGCTCGGGAGGAGGGTGTCCGTGTCGCACTTCTTTGGTGATGGTGGAGCCGGTAATAGTCTGGGGATAGAAGCCCGGACGTACCACTCTAAGTACCTACGGAAAGTCTCATCTGGCCGCCGAGCAACCCGAGTAATTGCGCATGATGTCATCCACGGATGCCATAAAGTGGACGATCCGAAAGACGATTCGATATGACTTTCGGACGACCTCCGGAGGTCACGCGGGATGATCTGAGCGTACCCAAACCGCCGCAGCACCTATCGTGCATGTAGGAACTCACGAAGTCGGCCACACCGAAGCCTCTATAGAGGAGATCTCGCTCAAAGGGTCTACCACCTGCCCCTCCTCAAATGGTCGCCAGCAGACATCCTCCGGCCTCAGCTCATCAATCATCCTCCTGTAGTGGCTCAGCTTCAGGCGGTCTGAATTCTTCTTCCTGTAGCGCCCAGCCAGTGGCTCCGCACCCTGAATATGACCGGGCAACCTCTCCGCCATCCGATGGAAATACCACATAATCCAAGCCTGAAATGAAAAAATAAACAACATATTTAATTCAAAAAATTTTACCCAAAGTCAGTGTGATTTAACAAAAAAAAAAAATGAAGTTAGAATGTGTACCTGAAATAGGTCGGGCATACCTCTCCACATCTAGCACACTGTCTCCTCAAAGACGCAGTGTTCAAGGACTCATACATGGCGACTAGTGCACTGCACCCCCATGCATAGCCTCCAAGAACATCTGCACTCAGATCATGCAGGTAGATCGGCCACATAGCCTCAGCCCTGTCTCCAGTCTTCGTAGTGAAGATACTGTAGGTCAGAAGCCGAAGCAGATAAACCCTCACAAGAAAACAAGGGGTGAGTACGAATCAACAATAATCAATGTAGTAAAGTAAGAGCAGTTAGAAATTATTTTAAATATTTTATTACTTTAGACGGAACTATTCTTATGGGGCCCATATCTACTCCATGGAGAGATTCTAATTTAGAGGAGCGATCGGGAGCACATGTTCCGTTTCAAATTCTCATTGGTACGCTTCTCATCACACGCTTTCTTAACTAAACACTCTACACCGATCCTGAGTTCTTGCAGTGTCTAGTCAAGATCATCACAGTGGGGTATCAAATACCACGACACAGGGGAGCTACTACCTGGTCACTTGTGGGGTCTCGCACCGTGATGCCCCCAAGGTTTAACTCAACCTTCACTTGCGCACTCACGCATGTACCAAAGCGTAGCTCAACTCCAAAAATATTTTTAAGCTTTTAATTATCGTTAATAATTCGTTGGTTTCCTTCGTCTTTTTCAAGGGATTCTTTATAATTTCCATAGGGTTTTAAGGATAGGAAACAACCCGAATATCTTCCTTAAGAGTCGGATAGGTTAATTCCTCCGTGGGTTAAAAATATATAGAGATACTAACAAAATCTTTCTCCATAGAGTTATAATATTTAAGAATATATGAAATTATTACTAAAGAATAGATCCTTTAAACAAGTAGTAAATATCAACTCTTGTAAAATAAAGGTTTAATATGATTAGGCAAATTCCTTCTAGTAGTTAAAATTTATGAATCAATAATAAAGTGAAGTATTAACCCTCTGATAGTGGAAATAGTCCAAAATTTGTTTATAAATTACTAATGAAAAATTGAGTAAGGATTTATTGATAGATGATAATTGAGATGACAAGTGAAGTACTATTATTAATCGAAACAAGCATGGTAATTCGATAAAATTATTTGGTACTATTGATACTAGTAAGCTTTTAACAAGTAAATGTAAATGAGATAGACTTCTTTGAGTAACATGGAAAGTAAAAATAAAGTTCACATAATATTACAGATTGATTAATAAAAAGTGTGATGAATATTGAAGGAGAACAAAATATAATGATTATATCCCTTTTTATTGTTATATTTTTTTTTATAATAATAAGGAATTATAGTATCAGTATTAAAGTGAAAACTGAAACTTAAGAAAACAACAGGAATTATAAGATAGAAGATTGCAGTATTAGAGTTAAGAATGATACCGAAATAAAGATAACAGTATTAACAATATCGAGAATAATAATAATTCCAGTTAGTAAGTTAAAGTTAGTAGTCCAATAGTTAGTCCAAGTTACGGTCAGTAGTTCATTTGCTAGTCCAGTCACTGTTAGTGAGTCATAGTTAGTAGTCCAAATAACAGTTAGTAACATGAATAACAGTTAGAATAATACTCTTAGAAACAAAATTAGTACCAATAACTTAATTATATAAATTAAAAGTTCAATTATAAAAAGGGCTAGGGTCACCCTTGACTCAATAATTTGGTAACTACTCTACTACTATTGTTGAAGCTTCTCACCCCCTACCTTAGTTTTTGTAGCGAGACAAGAAAGGAGTTCTGTGTGCCTGGTTTTAGTAGAGTGAGGGTGGTGGGGTATAGGAGTGGATTGTGATTGGAGGAGAAGTTAAAGAAAGAGAATGAAGGTGAAGTTGTGATTGGTGGGGAAAGGAAAGTGTATGGAAGGGATGAAAGAGACCGTGGAATTTATTCTCGATTGTGGTGGGACTCGGTATTTTTGTTTGCTTGTATTGTTGAGTAAGTAAGTAGTCTATTTATACTACTTAAAGGAAGAGTCTAGAGGCCACTTGGCATCTTCTCGATGGTGGGTTATCTTCCTATCACAAGATTTTTTTTTCTTCCCCACGCACCGTATGTATGTAAGTCGGTGTAAGTGGTTTCTTTCCATGAGTTGGTATCATCTCATGGCAGTAATTATAGAGACTAATTTTCTGAGCCAAATAAAATTCTTCCTTAAGAGTTTTAATGTTTCCGTATTCTTCCAGTTGGATTCAACTTAGGATCTTAGTTAGGCTGAAAAAGACTTTTACCATCTCATCCAATTACTTATAAATGTTTTATTATTTTCAAAGTTGAGTTTTTGTTCCTACGGCAATCCTCTCACACTTAGTCACTCATGTGGTTCCTGTTTATTTTTCCCTACTTTTTAGTCAAAAGACATTCCTACTTGTAGATATTTACATATACCATCTATTAATTAGTAGTTATATTCAAGTCTACTTATCATCTTTTATAAGTATCACTTATTTTTATATTTTATCGATTTTCTTAAATTGGGGTGTTACAATTCTCCCCCACTTATAAAAATTTCGTCCTCGAAATTTGCTCACCTTCGAATAAATGCGGATATCGTTCCATCATCTTTTCCTCTAATTCCCAAGTAGCATCTCCGGTATTCTCGTTCCATATTACTTTTACTAGTGGGATTTCTCTTCCTCTTAGCTGTTTCATTCTCCTGTCTGAGACTTTAACAGGTAGGGTCTCATATGTCAAATTTTCTTTTAACTGTACTGTGTCGGGTTCTATCACATGTGAAGGATCGGATATATACTTTCTTAATTGTGACACGTGAATTTGATAAGGTCCAATAAATCTGGGTGTAAGTTTTCTAGATTTCATTACTCTGCCAACCCCAGTCACTGGTGTGACTTTCAAGAATACATGTTCACCTTCTTGGAATTCAAGGGGCCTTCTCCTTTTATCGGCATAACATTTCTGTCTACTTTGTGCCGTCTTTATCTTCTCCTGAACCATCTTTATCTTTTCTGTGGTCTGTTGCACTATTTCTGGTCCTAAAATGAGTGATTCTCCGGTCTCATACCATCATAGTGGGGTTCTGCATCTCCGTCCATACAAAGCTTCATAAGGGGCCATTCCTATACTAGAATGAAAACTATTATTATAAGTAAATTCAATTAATGGCAACAGTTCATCCCAGTTGTCGGGATATTCTAAGACACAAGCTCTTAATAAATCCTCTAAAGACTGAATTGTCCGCTCAGATTGACCGTCTGTCTGCGGATGATATGCAGAACTTAGTCTCAATTGCCTTATGTAAGCTATCCCAAAATCTTGAAGTAAACCTTGGATCTCTATCTGAAATTATACTTGAAGGTACTCCATGCAATCTTAAAATTTCTCTGATATACGTTTGGGTCAACTTTTCTAAGGGATACTTAATACCGATAGGTAGAAAATGAGCCGATTTGGTTAGCCTATCGATAATTACCCAAATTGAATCATGTCCTTTGGGGGTCTTTGGTAATCCTGAAACGAAGTCCATGGCTACACTGTCCCATTTCCATTTTGGGATATCTAATGGTTGTAGCATTCCTGCGGGTTTTTGGTGTTCGATTTTTGCTTTTTGGCAAATTAGACAACTAGCCACATAATGAGCAATTTCCTTCTTCATTTTTGGCCACCAATACATCCTCTTGAGATCTTGATACATCTTGGTGGCTCCAGGATGTATACTCAACTTGCTTTTATGTGCTTCTTCCAAAATTAACTTTTGATCTCTTGATCACTCGGTATCTGAGATCCGATTTTGAAATTTAATTATTCCATCTAACCCTTTTCAAACTCAACCATCTTTCCTTGTTTCTTCAATTCCATTACCTCTTGAAGGTACTCATCGACCTCTTGTTTAGCCTTGATATGAAAGTCAACAAACTACTAGAAATGGTAACCATGTTTAACCAAGTCGGTTTCTGTCACATCTACTGCTAAGTTTAAATCTCTAAATTCCTCTATGAGTTCCAATTCCCTAATCATCATCGAGGAAATGTGTAGAGTCTTTCTACTTAGGGCATCTGCCACTACATTCGCTTTTCCTGGATGATATTGGAGTTCAAATTCATAGTCCTTAATGAACTCCATCCATCTCCTTTGTCTCATATTTAATTCTTTTTTGTCAAACAAGTATTTCAGACTCTTATGATCACTAAAAACATCAAATTGAGACCCATACAAATAATGTCTCCATATTTTCAAAGCGAAAACAATTGAAGCTAATTCTAGATCATGGGTTGGGTAATTTCTCTCATGTGGTCTTAATTGCCTAGAAGCATAAGCAACTACTTTCCTATATTGCATAAGAACGCATCCCAATCCCTGTAACGATGCATCACAATACACTTCGAAACGCTTACTAGGATCAGGGAGTACTAGAACAGGCGACATCGTCAATCTCCGTTTCAACTCCTGGAAACTTCTTTCACATTCATCGATCCATACAAACGTCTGTCCCTTTCGAGTTAGTTGGGTTAAAGATAGAGCAATTTTCGAAAATCCTTCAATAAATCTTCGGTAATAACCAGCTAACCCTAGGAAACTACGGATTTCAGTCACGGTCTTGGGTTTATCCCATTGTAGGACGGCTTCTACTTTGGATGGATCTACACTAATTCCTACTTTAGAAATTATGTGACCTAAAAATTTGACTTCCTCTAACCAAAATTCACACTTAGACAACTTTGCATATAACTGCTTTTCTTTTAGGACTTGGAGGATTAATTGAAGATGACCTGCATGTTCTTCAGGATTTCGCGAATAGATAAGAATGTCATCTATAAAAACTACGACGAACTTATCCAAATATGGGCGGAATATCCTATTCATATAGTCCATAAAAATTGCAGGGGCATTCGTGACTCCGAACGACATTACTTGATATTCATAATGTCGTATCGAGTTTGAAAAGTGGTTTTTTGTATATCTTCTGCCTTCACTCGTATCTGGTGATATCCAGATTGCAGATCGATTTTTGAAAATATTGTTTCTCCCTTCAGTTGATCCATCAAATCATCTATTCTAGGTAAAGGGTATCTATTCTTAATGGTTACTTTATTCAACTGTCGGTAGTCAATACATAATCTCATGGTTCCATCCTTTTTCTTTACCAGCAGTACAGGGAAATGAGGAGGGGGTCTCATGTGAGGGTGAAGTGCAGCAGCAACCCACATGTCTTCAAGGGGCAGGTAAAAGGAAACAATTAGGTTCAGATTATGGGTGCAGGTATTGAAATTTGGATAGTGGCCAGTGGTGACATGGATAGTAATATCTCCATCAAACGTGACTGTCGAATTAGCGTAGTCAGGATTCCAAACGCCATTGTTAAATGTGATATCCACTCTAGTCTGATGATGGTCCGCCATCTTAAATAGTGTATGTCGTGACCTGGATCTCGACGTTGACGGCTCAAATATAAATTATTCGAGGAGTCGCCACCCAATTTATTAATAATAGGAAAATTGAGAAAAACCTAATTTCAGAGTTAGTGGTCTGCGTTAACTAGGTCGGATTCGGGAGTCGGTTATGCGTAGGGAAGGGGTGAAAACCTAATTTCACTGCACCCCTAACACATTTGTCCTAAGACAGTTACCCTAAATTTGATTTGTGCAATGATTAATAAGTTCTTTAATTATTTGTTTACCCAAAGATAATACCTAATTAAATTTAGTAGAAATATAATTATTTACAAAGGACTAATTTAAGAATATTTTAATTTGACTTTGACAGGGAGACCCCGCGCCTACGTACTCTCTGGTGCGATGAGAGACTCAAAAGTCACGTAGTTCTTCCTGAAAATTTGTTGGTTGGTTGGTTTTTTTTTGAAGGGGTCTAAGATCCAAGTTGTACAACTAAAGATCCTTAAACCGGATTGACAGGATGTACATCCAAATCGAATCCCTTAGATTTTGTATTTTCTATGAAAATAGGTGCTAAGTATTTAATTTGTAGGATTGTGATTTTTATTTTAAAGGAATTTAAGGTCCAAGTCGTACAACTAAAGACCCTTAAATCAAAGTTGTGGGTTTGATAAGATGTACATCTAAGTCAAACCCTAATTATTGTTTTGTTTTTTTATATTAACCCTAATTATTGTTTTTAATGGATAAAAGAGTGTCCTTAAGTTTATTGAAATAATAAACAAACAAAAAAACTAACCAAAAGATAAGATAAATTAATTTTTTTTAAGAAAAATAATAATAGTACATGGTTGATGATAGATCAGGTGCAGAAGTGAAACCGGGGGGAGGAGGGCGTAAAACCAACATCAAGATTTGCAGATAACACATTAATATATAATAAACCCAATAAATCATACATAAACAAGTGAATAAAGCATAGGAAGGAGAAGTTGCAATCAAAAATTAAAAGTTACCTGCACACACGTCAGTTTATGCAAAACCCACACTAGGGGTGTTCGCGGTGCGGTTTGGTTCGGTTTTGAGACAAAAAGTGAACCGAACCGCAAGGTAAAATTACATGCGTTTTGGTTTGGTTGGGTTGGCTTCCTAAAATAAAATCGAACCAAACCAAACAAATGCGGTTTGGATTGGTTCGGTTTTTTCGGTTTTTTCCAAGACAAAAATAATTTAAAACGGAGTTAAAATTAACTAACATAAAAAAGGGTAACATAAATCTTTAAGAAAAAATCTACTCAAATATATGTAGTATATAAATCACTCTCTTTTAATTTTTTTCAAATAGCTAAGACAATGTTTAAAAGAATTTGAATTAAATATTTTGTTGTAATTTTTAAATATAGCATAACAATATGGATTATTTGTAAGTGAGTCAAAGAATTAATTGGATTTGGGCTAGTAAGAAAGGTTGTAATTCAACAAGCCTTTGTGTTACTTGCGGTTTGGTTTGGTTTGGTTCGGTTTCGGAAATCAAAACCGCGAACCGAACCGAACCGAACCGCGCGGTGCAATGAAAAAAAGAACCGAACAAAACCGATCAAAAGCGGTTTTGCGGTTTTCAGTTTGGTTCGGTTTGCGGTTTCCCTATTGGTTTGGTTCGGTTTTGAACACCTCTAACCCACACAACCTAAATCTAACACCACACATAACCTACATCTGACAACACATACAACGCCCATAGAAGCATTCAAGCATTAGAACAAAGAAAAAAAAACATAGTGAAAGGGGATAAAACAAGGGAAATAAATGGATGAAGACCTACAACACATCGTTCAAGCTAACGATGTGATATCCAAACGATGCCACGACAGTGATTGGGGATATGGAGGAACATGCTCAGTTGGTGCTACGACCGTTTCTGACAGTTGTTTGGTGATGAGGGGAGAGAGAGATAGGAAGCTCATTGGGTGATATGGGTTAAGTGAGTGAGATTGTAGATGAGAGGTAAAGTAGGGAGGAAGAGAGAGTATGGTGAGTATGAGGGTGTGGCTTAGAGTTGTCACCCTCGTGTTTTTGAATGACGGCTCTCCCTCTAAGATCAAGGTCTTGACCTCTTTTTATAGTTAATTTTTAGGTTTTCTATCATTAATGTTGTTGATTGGGCTTTGACTATTCCTTTGGACTGGGTTCTTTCTGAGATCCGAGAACTTTGGGCCTCTTTGAGAAGACTGCACTTCTACTCGCTTATTGACCCTACAAATTGCTATTTTATTTATTAATTTCGTTTTTATTTTATTTTTATTTTTTTGGATTATTGTAAAAAACATTTTAATAAGACAATCAATTAAATCTACTATTTTTGTAATATTTGAATTAACACATAATTTTTTGTTTAACTAAAAAGAGTAAAAATAACGCGAAAGTGACAAGAACGAGTAAAATGACGTATTCGACGAATAAACACGCAAAACACGCAAAAAATGCATATTTTCCTAATTTTTTCGAGAAAACGTCAAAAATACCGTGAAAAATTGAGTGTTCACAGTTGCCCCTCCGTACTTACTCTCTTACGATATAATACACAAAACCATGTTCTCCATGTTTTGTTGTATTATCAAAGTAAGAGGTAAGTACGGATATGAACCTCAATTTTAACCGGTGAAATATGCGAATTGTCGAGGCGAATCGAAAACCGCGAAGTTTAAAAAGTACGATGTTAGGGCTATATTACAATGGAGACGATGCCAGGACGAGACCGATAACGTCAAAAATAAAAGACAATGCCAGAGCAAGATCAGTTAGCATGTCAGAAAACAGTGCCAAGGCAATACCGATAGCACGAAATAAAAGCAATGCCAGGGCAAGACCGATAGCACGAAATAAAAACAACGCCAGGGCAAGACCGATAGCGGGGAAAATAAAAGACAATGCCGAGCAAGATCGATCAAGATGTCAAAAAAGCAAAGCGCTGCGAGGCAAGACCGATAGCACGAAAATAAAAGCAACGCTGAGGCAAGACCGATAAGCGGGAAAATAACAGACAATGCCGGAGCAAGATCGGTCGATGTCGTAAAACAAAGTGCGGTGGCAAGGCGATAGCACGAAATAAAAGCAACGCCGTGGCAAGACCGATAAGCGGGAAAAATAAAAAGACAATGCCGGAGGAAGATCGGTCAAGATGTCGAAACAAACGGCGCGAGACAAGACCGATAGCACGAAATAAAAGCAACGCCCGTGGCAAGACCGATAAGCGGGAAAAATAAAAAGACAATGCCGAGCAAGATCGGTCGGATATGTCAGAAAGCGATGCTAGGGCAAGACCGAGTAGCACGAAATAAAAGCAACGCCAGTGGCAAGACCGATAAGGGAAAAATAAAAAGACAATGCCGAGCAAGATCGGTCAAGATGTCGAAAAACAAATGCTGGCAAAGACCGATAGCACGAGGATGAGAAAGGAAATGCCGTGGCTGAACCCTAGTAGCATAAAAGAATGTGTCGTATGAACCGAGCAGTACGCACGGGGGCGAAGAAGAAATGTCGTACGAACCGATAGCAGAAAGTTTAGAGCATGCAATGCATGTCTTGCTTTGGATGGTTTTTATTACTTTATTTACAAGGTACTGAACATAAATGTATGCTTCTAGTCATGAAGTGAAATGCATGGATGGAAATGCATGCAAACCATGAAATGCATGAATTATGCATGAGTCTTGAGTGCGTGTGTAATGAAAGTTAAATTTACTGAAAGCATTTTTTTTTTGTCTTCTTTGTGCATGCTTCTGTTGAAACCAATCAAACTTGTCCTCGACTAGGAATTCATCATCGCCTGTTCAAGCGTTATATTTTCTTTTAAGATTATTTCCCACCTTTCACAGCAAAACAACCTCAAAATGGACCTTCTCCCCCTCTTTTTTCCTGATTGTCATTAGCTCTCTAAATCACAACACTGATTCCAAGTTGACCATTATTGAAACATTGCTTAATGAACATGCATGGACTCATGAGTATTTGAGGGCTAAGATTTAGTGTTTTCTGGATTTTTAGTTTGAAAGTGGAGGGTGCTTTTGGAGGGAAAACATAGGGAGGACAAAGGCGACACAAGATGGTAGCAAAACGTTATTATGGCAACCTCGAGTTATTGGGTTCCATTCACTTGAGGTGCCCGACTTGCTGGAAATTGGTGAGGAATTGGGTTTTATCAAGCAAAATCTGACTCATCAAGGGTCATGCAAACATTTATGCCTTGGTGTTGGTAAAAGGTATCTCCCCAAGAGAAGGCTACACAGGTGTACCGAATAAAGTTTGACTCATGAAAGGACCTACACAGATTTTTGCTTCGTAACAAATGGACGCTTCTTCACGAGAAAACAAACTTCAGTGTGGAAAAGACAGTTTTGACTCAGGACGGGTCTTGCACGGGTTTTGCCCCAGTATTGGTAAAAGTTGTTGCTCACAAGAGTGCACTGGTGTGGCAAACAAAGTTTGACAGATGTGGGGTACGGTAAGAATTTTGCCTCATTCTGGTGAAAGGCATTGCCTTGAGGAAATACTACATGGTGTAGCAAGAAACCTTTGATTCCTAAAGGGTCTTGCAAAACTTTGCTTTAGTGTGGGATCTCTCGAGACTCTCAAACTTATCCTCCACAAATTGCCCCAATGTACACTTTTGTTTGGCCCAAGTAGAAGAAATTTTCCCCAGTGAAATACATAAACATTGCCATTGTTGGTCTCATTCTCCTTTTGTGCCCTAATTTTTGCCTAGACTGCCTTTGCAGGTTTTCAATCTAGCGGGCTTTATTTTACTTTTATTCTCCCTAATTCTTGCCTAGACCGCCCTTTCGGGTTTTCAATCTAGCGGGATTCTCTCTTTTTTTCTTTTTATTTCATTTTTTATTAGAGCAAAGAATAATTTAAAAGAAGCAAATGATTTATCTCAAAATTAACATTAAGAAAATGAAAATAAACATTCATCAATCAGAGTGGGCTTTTAGAGGCTTGTAATGTGGTTATGGGTTACGGTTTATGGTTGAAAAAAGAAGGCTCAAAGAAATGTTTTACGAACATGAGTTAAGGGTTATGGAAGGAAAATGATTAGAAGGTTCAAAGAACGGGTATGAGTAACAGGTTATCAGGATGGATTGATTGGGAGGCTTAAAGGAATGCTTTACAGACATGAATTATGGGTTATGGAAAGGAAATGAGTAGAAGGTTCAAAAAAATGTTTTGCGGGTAGATAAATGAATAGAAGGCTCAAATAAGGGTTTCAGGATATGGGTTATGGGAATGGATCAAGGATCTTTGGTGCATTCAGTTTTCTATTGTATTCCCCAGACCTCATATAATTTTGATTTTTTTTCCTTCTCTGCTTTTTCATTACTCTTTCTTTTGTGCCCTAATTTTTGCCAAGACTGACAATACTTGCTTTCAGTCTTGCGGGCTTTATTCATTTTCCTCCTTTTTTCCACCATCTCTTTGATTTCATAACTTTGGAAAACTGAATGCAGTATATTCAAGGGTGGTGTCGATCCTTGTCTAAGGTTTAGTGAAAGGAAATTGCAGGCTCAAAGGCGACAATGAGGGTTCTTTTTATGGGATAGGGAAAAATGGTCACTCTTCATTTGAAATCATGATTCCACATTTTCAAAAAAAAATAATTTTGAAATAACATTCACTCTTTTACACATCCTTTGCTCTTTATTTCTTTTGTTTTTTCTTTTTTTCTTTTTTTTTTTTGCTATTTTTTTTTTTGGAAATGGACATTTGAGATCTGATATTCGCTCACTGGTTCGTCCTTGCATGATATAACCAAAAAGGCTTTTAGAATTACCACGAGGCAAGAACTCAAAAATGGGTTGTTGTTTTAAGGGGACACAGGGAGAAAGGGTGGAAATGAGTTTTTAAATCCATGCAAGTCCATTAGTGTAAAGCTTCAACTAAGTTAACTTGGTTTCAAGCTTACATGACTAAACAAGTGCTAACGACAATCCTCTCGTCTCTCCCTTCTAGCCTTGAGCTTTTTATCCGAGAACTAATTGCCAACCTTATGCCTCCCTTTTTCACTCATCTTTCCCAATATGCCCCTGTATAGTGCCCCATGATATTTTTCCTCTCACCTTACTTCTCTAATCCTCCAATGGCTAATCTTACCAACAACTTTCAAGAGAATGGTCCAATTCCATGAGTCTAAGCTTGATTGGTATCCATTTTCATGCAAGCACAAAAATTTAACATGAATGAAAACTTAATGACTTCAAAACTATTTTTTTATTGATTTTCTTTAAAGAGAAAAACAAAAAACTACTACATGAGAATGGGTCAAAGAAACCAATATGTTATGAAATGAATGCAAACACTCATCCCAAGAAATGCAATGCAATGCAATTTTTTGCCCCATTTGAAGGGAATATGCTATGAGTAATTTAAAAGGCAATGTAATTTGTTTTATGATTAATGAATGATTTAGGATGAATGATTTGATTTTGGTAAATGAAAATGATGAAAGATGAATGACAATGCAAATTTTTATATTATTATTTTTTTTTACATGAGATATATATTTTTTTTGCAAATGCAATATGATTTTTTTATGTCCTTCACGCATTAAAATGCAAATGATTTTTTTGTATGCATCAAAAGCAAATGATTTTTTTTTACGCATGAAATGCTATATGAGTTTTTGATGTTTTTTTTATGCATGAAATGCACTATGACTTTCATTTTTGTATAACGAGGGAAAAAATATATACAATCAAAAACAAGGATAAGAGGATTGTGGCCTAATTTGGTTAGTCCGTGCTATTGGACTTTGAACCCTATGGATCTATTGCCTTTCTATTGTGAACACTCACTGAGTTAGCAACTATAACCTACAGAGATTTTAGGTCTCTAGAGTCAAGTATTCTTCTAGAAAGGTTAAACACACTAGGATGTACATCCAAAATGTGAATACCCTCAAGGGAGAATCGTACTCTAGATGAGGAATTCATGGCGGACACCGGGATGTACATCCAAAATGACTACCACTACACACTCTCGTTCTAACTTAAGTTTTTCTTTGAGCTCTCGGTATAAGCCCAACTCAATGTGTGTGCTCACAAAGGTATGCGTGTGTGTGTGAAGGGAATATACAAACCTCAAATCTTGAAAATAAAATAAATCACAAACTATTTCAGTAAATACAACCAAACAACAAATAATACATGCCATCTAGCCTAGGGTTTATATCTAGCACAATATATAAATATAAAATGAATATATACAAAGAAAGAAAATAAATAAATAACTAAGAAACTAAGAAGGGTAAACAAAGCGTACCTTATAGTCATTTTGCACAACCAAACATACCGGGCTTGACTCTCACTATCCCCAGTGGAGTCGCCATCTGTCGTGACCTGGATCTCGACGTTGACAGCTCAAATATAAATTATTCGAGGAGTCGCCACCCAATTTATTAATAATAGGAAAATTGAGAAAAACCAAATTTGAGTTAGTGGTCTGCGTTAACTAGGTCGGATTCGAGTCGGTTATGCGTAGGGAAGGGGTGAAAACCTAATTTCACTGCACTTAACACATCCGTCCCAAGACAGACATTTACCTAAATTTGATTTGTGCAATGATTAATAAGTTCTTTAATTATTTGTTTACCCAAAGATAATACCTAATTAAATTTAGTAGAAATATAATTATTTATAAAGGACTAATTTAAGAATATTTTAATTTGACTTTGACAGTGAGACCACGCCGCCTCGTCTTTCTGCAGTGCGATGAGAAGACTCAAAAGTCATATAGTTCTTCCCGAAAATTTGTTGGTTGGTTGGTTTTATTTTGAAGGGGTCTAAGATCCAAGTTGTACAACTAAAGATCCTTAAACCGGATTGACAGGATGTACATCCAAATCGAATCCCTTAGATTTTGCATTTTCTATGAAAATAGGTTCTAAGTATTTAATTTGTAGGATTGTGATTTTTATTTTAAAGGGATTTAAGGTACAAGTCGTACAACTAAAGACCCTTAAATCAAAGTTGTGGGTTTGATAAGATGTACATCTAAGTCAAACCTTAATTATTGTTTTGTTTTTTTATATTAACCCTAATTATTGTTTTTAATGGATAAAAGAGTGTCCTTAATTTTATTGAAATAATAAACAAACAAAAAAACTAACCAAAAGATAAGATAAATTAATTTTTTTTAAGAAAAATAATAATAGTACATGGTTGATGATAGATCAGGTGCAGAAGTGAAACCAGGGGGAGGAGGGCGTAAAACCAACATCAAGATTTGCAGATAACACATTAATATATAATAAACCCAATAAATCATACATAAACAAGTGAATAAAGCATAGGAAGGAGAAGTTGCAATCAAAAATTAAAATTATTAAAAGTTACCTGCACACACGTCAGTTTATGCAAAACCCACACAACCTATTCTCAAAAAAAAAAAACCCACACAACCTAAATCTAACACCACACATAACCTACATCTGACAACACATACAACGCCCATAGAAGCATTCAAGCATTAGAACAAAGAAAAAAAAACATAGTGAAAGGGGATAAAACAAGGGAAATAAATGGATGAAGACCTACAACACATCGTTCAAGCTAACGATGTGATATCCAAACGATGCCACGACAGTGATTGGGGATATGGAAGAACATGCTCAGTTGGTGCTACGACCGTTTCTGACAGTTGTTTGGTGATGAGGGGAGAGAGAGATAGGAAGCTCATTGGGTGATATGGGTTAAGTGAGTGAGATTGTAGATGAGAGGTAAAGTAGGGAGGAAGAGAGAGTATGGTGAGTATGAGGGTGTGGCTTAGAGTTGTCACCCTCGTGTTTTTAAATGACGGCTCTCCCTCTAAGATCAAGGTCTTGACCTCTTTTTATAGTTAATTTTTAGGTTTTCTATCATTAATGTTGTTGATTGGGCTTTGACTATTCTTTTGGACTGGGTTCTTTTACAGATCTGAGCTTTGGACCTGCTTGAGAACACTGCACTTCCACCTCTAACTAACTTGACCCTACAGTTGCTATTTTATTTATTAATTTCGTTTTTTTTGGATTATTGTAAAAAAACATTTTAATAAGACAATCAATTAAATCTACTATTTTTGTAATATTCGAATTAACACATAATTTTTTGTTTAACTAAAAAGAGTAAAAATAACGCGAAAGTGACAAAAACGAGTAAAATGACGTATTCGACGAATAAACACGCAAAAAATGCATAGTTTCCTAATTTTTTCGAGAAAACGTCAAAAATACCGTGAAAAATTGAGTGTTCACAGTGTACATATGAAACCAAACAAGAAAACAAGGGGTGAGTACGAATCAACAATAATCAATGTAGTAAAGTAAGAGCAGTTAGAAATTATTTTAAATATTTTATTACTTTAGACGGAACTATTCTTATGGGGCCCATATCTACTCCATGGAGAGATTCTAATTTAGAGGAGCGATCGGGAGCACATGTTCTGTTTCAAATTCTCATTGGTACAGTTCTCATATCACAGTTTCTTAACAGAACACTCTACACCGATCCCGAGTTCTTGCGATTGTCTAGTCGGGATCATCACGATGGGGTATCGAATACCACGACACAGGGGAGCTACTACCTGGTCACTTGTGGGGTCTCGCACCGTGATGCCCCCAATGTTTAACTCAACCTTCACTTGCGCACTCACGCATGTACCAAAGCGTAGCTCAACTCCAAAAATATTTTTAAGCTTTTAATTATCGTTAATAATTCGTTGGTTTCCTTCGTCTTTTTCAAGGGATTCTTTATAATTTCCATAGGGTTTTATAAGGATAGGAACAACCCGAATATCTTCCTTAAGAGTCGGATAGGTGAATTCCTCCGTGGGTTAAAAATATATAGAGATACTAACAAAATCTTTCTCCATAGAGTTATAATATTTAAGAATATATGAAATTATTACTAAAGAATAGATCCTTTAAACAAGTAGTAAATATCAACTCTTGTAAAATAAAGGTTTAATATGATTAGGCAAATTCCTTCCAGTAGTTAAAATTTATGAATCAATAATAAAGTGAAGTATTAACCCTCTGATAGTGGAAATAGTCCAAAATTTGTTTATAAATTACTAATGAAAAATTGAGTAAGGATTTATTGATCGATGATAATTGAGATGACAAGTGAAGTACTATTATTAATCGAAACAAGCATGGTAATTCGATAAAATTATTTGGTACTATTGATTCTAGTAAGCTTTTAACAAGTAAATGTAAATGAGATAGACTTCTTTGAGTAACATGGAAAGTAAAAATAAAGTTCACATAATATTACAGATTGATTAATAAAAAGTGTGATGAATATTGAAGGAGAACAAAATATAATGATTATATCCCTTTTTATTGTTATATTTTGTTTTATAATAATAAGGAATTATAGTATCAGTATTAAAGTGAAAACTGAAACTTAAGAAAACAACAGGAATTATAAGATAGAAGATTGCAGTATTAGAGTTAAGAATGATACCGAAATAAAGATAACAGTATTAACAATATCGAGAATAATAATAATTCCAGTTAGTAAGTTAAAGTTAGTAGTCCAATAGTTAGTCCAAGTTACGGTCAGTAGTTCATTTGCTAGTCCAGTCACTGTTAGTGAGTCATAGTTAGTAGTCCAAATAACAGTTAGTAACATGAATAACAGTTAGAATAATACTCTTAGAAACAAAATTAGTACCAATAACTTAATTATATAAATTAAAAGTTCAATTATAAAAAGGGCTAGGGTCACCCTTGACTCAATAATTTGGTAACTACTCTACTACTATTGTTGAAGCTTCTCACCCCCCTACCTTAGTTTTTGTAGCGAGACAAGAAAGGAGTTCTGTGTGCCTGGTTTTAGTAGAGTGAGGGTGGTGGGGTATATGAGTGGATTGTGATTGGAGGAGAAGTTAAAGAAAGAGAATGAAGGTGAAGTTGTGATTGGTGGGGAAAGGAAAGTGTATGGAAGGGATGAAAGAGACCGTGGAATTTATTCTGATTGTGGTGGGACTCAGTATTTTTGTTTGCTTGTATTGTTGAGTAAGTAAGTAGTCTATTTATACTACTTAAAGGAAGAGTCTAGAGGCCACTTGGCATCTTCTGATGGTGGGTTATCTTCCTATCACAAGATTTTTTTCTTCTTCCCCACGCACTGTATGTAAGTCGGTGTAAGTGGTTTCTTTCCAGTGAGTTGGTATCATCTGCGCGTAATTATAGAGACTAATTTTCTAAGCCAAATAAAATTATTCCTTAAGAGTTTTAATGTTTCCGTATTCTTCCAGTTGGATTCAACTTAGGATCTTAGTTAGGCTGAAAAAGACTTTTACCATCTCATCCAATTACTTATAAATGTTTATTATTTTCAAAGTTGAGTTTTTGTTCCTACGGCAATCCTCTCACACTTAGTCACTCATGTGGTTCCTGTTTATTTTTCCCTACTTTTTAGTCAAAAGACATTCCTACTTGTAGATATTTACATATACCATCTATTAATTAGTAGTTATATTCAAGTCTACTTATCATCTTTTATAAGTATCACTTATTTTTATATTTTATCGATTTTCTTAAATTGGGGTGTTACAACGCTGAAAAGGGGTATATACGCACTGGATGAAGTCTGTCTGATCGTATATACGCCTGAAAAGGGGTATATGCGATGAGTAAAAAATTGCACGTCGTATATAGGGTTGGTGTGGGGTATATGCGAGTGGTGAATTTCTGGGCTGGTCGTATATACGTCTCTGTGGCGTATATGCGAGTGGCTGGTGGTCAATCGTAGGTATGACCAATAATGTGAAGAAATTGTGATTTTGTAAAAACACAGAGGTATTTTCGTCTTTTCACAGGGTGGTGGGGGTTTTAGGGGAAAGGGTGGGGGTCCAAAAAAAAAACACCCAAAAAGAAATGGCCATGTACCCAGCGCCGACCCTTGGGTTGTTTACTCTGTGTTGTAGCACAAGGCCTCAGCCCAATTCAATTTTTTTGAGGTCTAAAAAAGCATAAAATAATATCTTTATTAGGCATGGCAATGGGGCGCGTAGGGACGGATTTTGCATTCCCCATCTCCATTCCTGAATCCCATATAGTTCCCTGTTCCCTACCCAAACCCAATGGGGACGAATTATTGATCCCCATCCCACACCTAACGGGTTCGGGGATCCCCGCCCCAACCCCATCCCCATAGCCACATCAATATTGTCTTCTTTCTTTCTCTAAATGTTATTGACGTCTTCACTCTTCAAAGTGTAAAGTAACACCACTAGTCAATATTAAAACCAAACTGTCGTTTTCGTTAATCCATAACCAACTTGTAGCTCAAATCGAAGCCTCAAATATATGAGGGACGCATTAGCGGTAACAAAGAAATTTAGGTTTAGTTAATATGTGAAGGATTTATAATATAAGAGGGGTATTATTGAAACTTTTTAATTACAATTGGGGCGGGTTCGGGGCCAGGTTCAGGGTGGGGGCCTATATCCCCATTACCCACTCCATCTCCGTATTTTGATATCGGGGAAAACCCAAACTCAAACCCAAACCCAGTCAAAGCGGGGAAAACCCGTCAAATCGAGGTGGGTTCGGGCTGGTACCCTCGGGTATGGGTTTTGTTGTCATGTCTAATCTTTATTATATAAAACCATGAATGTCCACCAAAGCATCCACATCACATAATCAAAAATATATGTCAGCATCCACCTCAATTCTACCTAAGCAACTCCCTTCCACCCATACGCCACATCAACCAAACGCATCCCACATAAGGCCTGATCACCATCGCCTCTAATCCAAGCCGTTGGATCGTGCAACCAAGCAATATAATCAACGGTCTCCAATCAAACAAACAATCAACGGTTTGTATCAATTTAGATTTCGGCGAAACTAATTAATCACCAATGGCGAAACACGAATATAATTACAATTCAATTCTCAATTAAAGACAATTAATTATGCTTGATTTTTTTTTGCCATGAGAAAGGTCATATATTTACGGTTGCAGACCATGATATTTTTTTAGCGTATTTTACAGTACTCCTCTCTCCCTAGATCATATCTGTCCTATACAAATATAAATAAACAATTATTTCTTGGTGCTTTTATTTGTTTAAATTTGGAATTTTAACCCCTCCATTAAAATTCTTATCCATTTTGCATGAACATGTATTTCCCATCCTCACGATAATATTTACTTATCTGGGCTTTCTTTCCAATTCTCAAGGCTCCCTAAATAATTTTTGCAAAGTTTGAAGCTAAACCGATTTGTATTAAATAGAATCATACAATTTATATCCATGTTTCCAATAATAAGGTCGTAACAGCGATATCGTTTCATGCATGTTCTCTCTTTCACAAAGTATGGATTTTGTTTATAAGATCTTTAGAATGTAGTTTTCCACATCGCAGGAGAGGATTTTTTTTTTTTTGGTCGAATGCAGGGGAGGATTGAAAAGCTTCAACACGCCTATTACAACTTGAGGGTGATTGGTCTTACCCAGGGCCGGCCCAAGCATAAGGCAGCCCAAGCCCTTGCTTGGGGCCTCAAAAAAAATTGTAAGGTTTTTTTTTGTACCCCTACCCAATAGTATATTCCCAAAATGCCCTTCAAAAATCCTGTTTTTTTACAAAGTTACACGAATCGTATATATCTCTTTTGTGGCATATATACGATGTGCAATTTTTTGACATCATATATATGTCCATTGTGTGTATATACGATTGATGTGTTTTAAGTCAATCGTATATACGCACAATGAGCTTATATACGATGCGTTAAAAATGCACATCGTATATATGTCCCAAAAGAGATATATACGATCGGCTTATTATAGATAGATTCACAAAAAAGATGTGAATCTATCTATAAGTCGTCAATAGTATCATCGACTAAATCGACACATCTAGGCGTATCACCGGGAGCGGGACGCTGCACGGAAGGACACATAGACTGCCATAGGGTAAAACGTCCGGCATACGGATGCAACCATGAAGCAGCCTCTAGTGAGTAGTGCTGGTACCACTGCAGGGCAATAGGAGGCAATAGACAAGTGGGAGAGATTGAAAGATGCAACCAGTGTACATTTTGCTTGTTCAGAACAGATATAATTTTGAACGTAGATGAACCATAAGTACCTCTCAAAGGCAGATAAGTGAAATTCATAGGCAAAGAAAACTGAACCAATACAACATTATACTTGGTTGCAACCAAATACCCCATCTCAGGCAAATCAAACCACTTTGAGTCCGGCTGACGTCTGTATGACTCAATAGTTAAAACTTTGCAAAGCTCTAACAGTCGGTTCTTCCCAAACAAGGCTGAATACAATGTTTCCCTGTCCTTTGTTTCCTGAATCAAAGTTTGCCTAATCAAAGGCCAAGAGTCCTCACCCATGTCAAGTCCAACCCCGACTGCTCTAAAACCACAGTTACCGTCACCTTCAACATCAACAATTTTTTGAACATAGTTGCGCACGTGTGCTGGAACAAACGGTAAATGGATTTTAGTCTCAGCTGTCTGTGACAATACTTTAGAAGCACCCTGAGATAATTTGGTTGACCGCTGTCTAGTATTTTTGGAAGTCCCAGATTTTTCAGTCTGTTTTATCTTCTCATCCACATGCTCCCACCCAGAAGGATCACGCTTAGCATCAAATAATTTCTATTTTTTCTTCTTTGGTGCACCTTTTGTTCTGACTTTTGATTTAGGTGGAACCATAGAAGAAGTAGAAGGAAAGCTATCTCATTCACCGCTCTTAATAAGATATTTTTCCTCCTCACTGACTTTATTAAATCTTGTCTGGATAGCATCAAACTGATAAGAAATATCACAGGTAGATGATTTATCCCGAGTGGATTTATCATCTACTGCATCCAAACTCAAGTGTTTCCAGTGATCATCAACAACATTAAGCGGAATAGAATTGTCGGAAGCATGAAAAATACCGATCTGACAAGCACAAGGAAGTAGATGTGTCTTCCTTTGAATGCACCGACACCGCCATTTGTCATATCCAACCCCAGATTTTGACCTTTCAAACTCTTTCACCATGTGACCCAATGCAGATAACGAAACAAGTCCTTGAAGATTTTTAAAGAGTGGAATATTAGACTTGACTTTGATTTTGTTGATGCTTCTTTGAAAAGACCTGATAATTTGATCAAAATGAATTGTCAGCATGTCATCAATAGATATGAAACATTTTGATAGATCACCCTTCGAAGTCTTCAACTGTCTTTTCAAATTCCAATGCAAAGATTCCGCTCTGAAATAATAAACAAGTGTCAAAGAAATTTAATCGACGAAAAAAAATATGTACACGTGTCAAAAAAAATCGAGTAACGGATAGAAATAATAAACAAGTGTCAACGAAATTTAATCGACGATAAAAAATATGTGCACGTGTCAAAAAAAATCGAGTAACGGATAGTTTTAGTTTGTTTTTTATGCTCTTTCTTCATTTAGTTTGTTTTTCTCTATAATTTTACTGTCGTATTAGAAAATGAAAAAAAAACAAATAAACCTATACCATTAATCTCTGGATCGGATGAACTCCCATTAATCTTGGTAATCACAGTTGTATAAGATATGTGTTGAACTTTGCTTAAACGAACAATAGAACTGGACATAACAAGAACATATATAAATATAAGACAATATAAATGATTCCTTTTTGATCAAATTAGTAATGATATTCCAAGAATAAGTGTTGGGGATTCACTCATGAATCTGTTAAATAAATTATAAATTTATCAAAATAAATATTGAAATTGTTGTAATTAGTGGTAATTTCACAATCGGTTAGCGTAGGACTCGTTTGGAATATCACCTCGGTTTGTGGGGTTATTTTAGTCTTTTTGCTTTGTACCAATGGGATATAAATTCCCTCCCTCAATAACTGTAATAACTAACTTTTCAATAATGTTTCGTTTTACTGTTACGCGCGTTTTTCCGTTGTCTTTCTTGATTTCGTGGGTTAGGGAAACACGAGAGATTGAGTGATCAGAGTGAAAGAGAAGATGAACGGCGGTAACGGTGGATTGAACACGAAGCTTCCGGTGTTCGACGGGAAAAATTGGAATCGGTGGTCGATTCAAATGAAAGTTCTTTTTGGCGCGCAAGATGTGTGTGAACTGGTGGAAGATGGCTACACACCGGTGGGTGAAGGTGCAACGGAGGCACGAGAGAAATGCGCAAAGGAGACGAGGAAGAAAGATCAAAAGGCCTTGTTCTACATTCATCAATGCGTAGATCACAAGGTGTTTGAAAAAATCTGAGGCAAACCAACTGCGAAAGGCTGCGTGGGATATTCTTGTTCGAAGTTATGGTGGAGATGCTCTTTGTGAAAGAAGTGAAATTGCAATCGCTACGAAAACAATACGAAAATCTGAACATGAAGAGTGATGAAAGAATTGCAGACTATATCACGCGTGTGGTTACAATCACCAACGAAATGAAGCGAATGAAGAAAGCGATGAATCAAGAAATGATCGTGAAAAAGGTACTTCGTTCCTTAACTCCAATATTTGATATTATCATGGTAGCAATCCAAAGAATCTAAGAACACTAGTGTAATGAAGTTAGATGAATTACAAAGTAGTTTAGAAGCACATGAAACACTTGTAATTGATAGGGATGTTCAAATTGAAATCGAACAAAAGGCACTTGCAAGCACAAGTCTTTAATAAAGGTGGTGGAAACAAATCGAATTGGAAAGAAAATAAGTGGAAACAAAAGAAACAAGAGTGGCTTGATAAGAACAATAAGAAAGGAACTGGTAGTAGCAAAGAATAATAGTGATAAGGGAGGACCACCGGAAAGAACTCTAAGAATCCAAACAAGAAAGGAAATTTTGATAAAAGAAAGGTTCGTGTTTCAATTGTGATAAATTCGCCACTTTGCCGAGATGAATCTTTGGTCGAATAAAGAGAAAAAGAAGGAAGAAGCTAACATAGCGCAAGGGGATTCTGATGAGGAACCCGTGATCTTGATGGTGACAACAAATGAGGAAGGGGTGATTACAGATATGTGGTACCTCGACACAGTTTTGCTTTCAAATCATTTGATTGGAAATAAAAGGTGGTTGATCAATTTCGATGGCGTGAAGAGAACAAAGATCGATGTGTCTTGATGGTGAGTACTTGATGCCAGAAGGCGTATGGGTGACATTCAGTACAAATGAGTGATGGCTCAAAAGTGTTGATTGAGGATGTGTGGTATGTACCGGGGTGAAAAACAACTTGATGAGTGTTGTTGCCAACTCGCTAGAAAAGGGATATTCGGTGAATATGGAGGATAATGTGATGACCCCGTTTGATAAAAATAAGAAAATGATCTTCAAGTCTCCACTGAGAAGAAACGAACCTTCAAAGTGAAGATTGAAGCTGGTGAAGCTCAGTGCTTGAGTGTTACAAAGGCTGAGGATGAGAGTGCATTGTGGCACAAGAGGTATGGTCATCTCAATTATGCGAGTTTGAGTCAATTGCAATCCAAAGGGCTTGTACTCGGCATTCCAAAGGTAACTGCTAGTAGTGTAGCTTGTGAAATGTGCATGAAGAGTAAACAATCTAGATTGCCCTTTGCATCTGAATTACCTCCAAGAGCAACACTTGCCTTGGGTGTGGTACATTCCGATGTGTGTGGACCTTTTGAAGTTCCTTCCTTCGGTGGAAACAAATATTTTGTGACTTTCATTGATGAGTTTACAAGAATGATCTGGGTTTATTTGATTAAACAGAAAAGTGAAGTCTTTGATCAGTTTAAAAGGTTCAAGGCATATGCAGAAAAACAGAGTGGCTGCAAGGTGAAAGTATTAAGGAGTGATGGTGGTGGAGAGTACAACTCCACCGAGTTCAAAAGTTTTTGTGACGAGCAGGGCATAGAACATGAGGTCACGCCACCCTATACACCCCAACACAATGGAGTAGCTGAGAGGAGGAATAGGATGATACTTGATATGGCAAGATGTATGCTTAAACAGATGCAACTACCAAACACTCTATGGGGTGAGGTTTGTGGCAACTGCGAAGATACATATTTGAACCGATGTCCGACAAGGAGGTTGAAGAATAAGGTGCCTTTGGAGATGTGGAGTGGTGAGAAACTTGATGTAAGTCACTTGAAGGTATTCGGCACCCCTATGCTACAAGCATATCTGGGATGCTAGGAGAAGGAAGTTAGATGACAAGAGTACTCCAATGATATTTGTAGGATATCATTCAACAGTGTGCTACAAATTGTATTGTCCTACAACCAACAAAGTTGAAGTTAGTAGAGATGTGATTGTAAAAGAACAAGAAAGGTGGAATTGGAATTCAAATGCAAAAGAACATCGATTGACATTGACATTGCAATACTTGAAGAAGATCATAGTGAAGTACCAAAGACAGGGAGAGGAACACAGTCCGCATGAAATTGAACAACAAGGAATGATTACGGCGACTGGGTCCGATGATGAAGTTCCAAAGCCAGGCGAGCCACGAGAGACAGAGAAATTTACCACCTCGGCTCAGCGATTATGAGCTAATTGCGGAGCGATTTGATAGACAATGATGGTGATTTCTTCGCAATTTGCACTAGTAGGCGATCTTGAGCCACTTAGTCATACGAGGCGTTGAAAGATAAGGTGTGGAAGGCTGCGATGATTGAAGAATTGAATGCAATTGAAAGGAATAAAACACAGGAGTTCACCGTACTACCTCCAAACAAGAAACCGATAAGTGTGAAGTGGGTCTTCAAAGTGAAACCAAGCCCGATGGATCGATGGCAAGACACAAAGCTCGGCTTGGGCTCGTGGATTCTGCGCAGAAGGAAGGTCTAGATTACAAGGAGGTATTTGCTGTGTAGCTGGAGACATGAGACAATAAGATTAGTGATAGCTCTAGCATGTAGTAGGGGATGGACTATACTACATCTAGATGTTAAGTCGGCATTTTTGAATGGTGCACTGTAGAAAGAGGTTTATGTGACACAACCACCTTGCTTGAAATAAAAGGAAAAAACGAACAAATGGTGTTTAAGTTTGACAAGGCTCTATATGGCCTTAAACAAGCTCCAAGAGCTTGGAATAAGAAAATAGATGCCTTCTTTGGAAACTGTGGATTTAAGAAGTGCGATTATCGAATATGGAATATATATGAAAACATCTAGCCGAGGTAAAATGATCCTAGTTTGCCTCTACGTAGATGACATATTGCTAACCTAGGTGTCGTGAAAACCGAGGTGAACTCTATGAAGGAAAGGTTGATGTCCGAGTTTGAGATGAGTGATCTCGGGAGAGTTGTGTACTTCACGGAATGAAATTCCTTTACACTCCTAAAGGAATAGTGTTACATCGTAAGAAATATGCAATAGAAGTCTTTGAAGAGGTTTGAAATGTTTGATTGCAAGCTGTTCTAACACCAGCCGAGGTAAATCAGAATCTGACGACTAATGTTGATGGAGAATGTGTAGATCCGACCTTGTTTAAGCAATTGGTTGGTTCATTAAGGTACCTGTGCAATAGTAGACCGGATATATGTTATGCTACTGGTGTGGTTAGCAAGTTTATGGAGAAGCCAAAAATGATACACTACTCGGCAACTACTAGAATCCTAAGGTACTTGAAGGGAACTTTGAAGTATGGTTTGTTATTTCCTGCTAAACCAGATCAGAATAGCTGCAAATTACTTGGGTACTCCAACTCGGATTGGTGTGGGGATAAGGTCGACAGAAGGAGTACTATCGGTTACATCTTCATGTGTTTTGGAGCACCAATCTCATGGTGCTCGAGGAAGCAACCAGTGGTCGCATTGTCGTCCTGCGAAGCAGAATATATAGCAGGTGCTACTGCTGCATGCCAAGCTATTTGGTTTAAATCAGTCATGACAGAACTGAAGCTTGAGAGTAAGGAGCCGATTAAACTCATGATTGATAACAAGTCGGCAATAATGCTTTCCAAGAACCCAGTTTCACATGGGAGAAGCAAGCACATAGAGACCAAATTCCATTTCCTGCGTGAACATGTTGAGAAAAAGGTACTTGAAGTCTGCTACTGCAACACTCAAATGCAGGTAGCAGACATATTCACCAAAGCGTTGAAAGCCGAGCAGTTTGTGAAGCTGAGGAATGACCTAGGCGTTGAAGCGTTCGACTGAGTGCCGAGGTGTCAAAGTCTCGGATTTCTGAGGTGTTAGAGTTTTCGACTGCGTCGAGGTTAATGGCCGAGCTGTTGAAAACTCAACTATGTTCGATTCGGTGCTATCAGTAATTCTGGAGTTTCATTTTACTGTAATCTTAGTTTTTGATTTGTGAAATTAAGGGATGGTGTTGTAATTAGTGGTAATTTCACAATCGGTTAGCGTAGGACTCGTTTGGAATATCACCTCGGTTTGTGGGGTTATTTTAGTCTTTTTGCTTTGTACCAATGGGATATAAATTCCCTCCCTCAATAACTGTAATAACTAACTTTTCAATAATATTTCGTTTTACTGTTACGCGCGTTTTTCCGTTGTCTTTCTTGCGTTCTCGGCCTCGCGTGTGTTCTCTTCTCGGCTAGTGTATTCCGACGTCGACCACCGTCGTCTTCTCGCTCGGTTAAGCATCAACTATGGTGATGATGCATTGACAGAAATAAAATACATAAATAGAACTCGTAAATTTCACAAAATTACACCAAATTCATCATATCATAAACATTATAATAATTTGATAGAAAATATTAATTTGAAAAAGAATGTTATCTCTTTTAGAAAAAGTAAATAAGATGGTGGAACAAAAAAAAAGGTGCGATTAATGGTTTTTCAAACATAAATCAAGCAAAAAAATCAGGGATATTGAGAGGCTATCTTCTTAAAAAAGAAAGGCCATTTAAAAGAGTAGGGGGAGCAAAAACCAATGTCAAGGATCAATTTTTCCTTATATCTTCTTTTTAAAATGACGAATCTTGAGGTACAAAAATGACGAAAAACACATCACCTATTCACCTTCGCATTTGAACAGTGACTGGCGGGTGTTGGGTTACCAAAGGCTCTACTGTTTAAAATATTTTGGCCACCATCAGTTTGGTTGCTATGTCGTATCAACTATAATCAACCACTATCAAAATTATTAAACTCTTTTTCTTTAAAACTCACTTTTTAGGATAAATATGTCATTTCTATTTGTTCTATTTCACTTTTTATTTTTTTGAGTCTCACATTCTAACATCATCTCTTAACCTTTTAATCTCATATTTTCTAACTAAATTATTTTTAGGTCTATTAATAAAAATAACGCGACAACACACGTGCGTATGCATGAGTATACCGCTAGTTGTTTTACAAAAGAAAATGTATGATGGTGAGTTACTGTTTGGTTACTTTATAGATGTGCAGCGTGTGCATGTGTGATAATTGGTCTCTATATGCTTATTTATTTTTTTTTTATGATAAAGTCTGAGAAAAAAAAATTCTGTGTATTTTTGACAATGAATTTCCTGTGTTTTGCTTCCTGTTAAAAGTGAAAACTACCTCTCGCTCTAAGTATCTATTATCATCAAAATACCTGAATAGTACTTTTTTCTATGTACAATTCTTTTTAGTTTTCTTAATTTTGCTTAAATCAGAAAGTTTTACTTACCAAATACACGGTTAATAAAATATTTTGGCCACTACCAACTTTTCTACTGTTTAAAATATTCCACATTGTACAAAACTAGTGAATATGCAAAATGTAGAAAAGTTAAAAAAAGAGATAAAAGATGAAGGAAAAAAATTTACCTCATCGATCGCAGTCCAAGAGCTCCTGTTGGTGGTGCAGGAGGACCCATCAACGATGGTGATGGTGATGGTGACGGTGCACCGTTCTTCTTTCCCTCCTGAGGAACATAGAGAAAAATGCACACTGTTTAGTTACATTGGTTTCTCAATGTTTAAAGGCAATGTGTATATAATACTCCATGTTATGCCTTTTTATTAGGGGTGGACACCGGTCGGTTATGGCCGGATTCGGGCCGCTGGAGGTTCATCCGATTGAAAACCGAGGTGGAGATATGGCATCCACCACCGACCGTTTTCAGAGGCGGTTCTGGCGGGTCTCGGTTTGACGGATTGGCGGTTCCATCGGGTGGTTTTTGGCGGGTTAACAGGAAGATAAAAAGAGAGGCCAAATCAATGGTGGTTACTTTGCTGGAGTTTTTTCCATGGCTTTCTTACAGAAGAAATGGTAGGTTGAAGAAACAAAAGGTTGAAGAAAGAGAAAGTTAGAAAACTGTGCACTTTTTTGACGTGGAGTATAATAATAGTTGTCTTTGGCTTTTTAAAAAATTTAAATTGACTAGTCATGTCAAGTCACTCTGAAGGCTATATATTGGCTCAAGTGTAGGTGTACAGCCTGTATAAAACAAAATTCACAGTGAAGTGGTGTGTCCATCGGTCGGTTTCGGGTTCCATTGGATATTACAAGCAAATCCACTTTCGACCGTATTAACTGTTTGAAACCGAATTTTTAAACCCGAAAATCCGTCGGACCAAAAGAGCTCATCCGATGACACTTGTTTTTATCCGGTTTACTCGGGTTTCGGACGGATCGGATCAGCTTGTCCACCCCTACTTTTTATTATGATTTGCAAAGGACATGTAAACTGTATAATAAATATTTAAAAAATGAAAAGTAATAGATAATAAAAAATAATAAATAGAAAAGTTATTAAAAGGTAAGCAGTAAAAAATTATTAAAAAATAGGTTATTAAAATAATTATATTTGGTTTCGGTAAGACCAAATACATTTACTTTATACTTATATTTTGCTACTGATATGCATCACCTAAGCAACACCTTAATATAGGAGTCTAAAAGAACAAATGGAAAATGCTAATATTTTAATAGAAAATATTAGCATTTTAATAGAAAATGCTAATTTGAGAAAAATGTGTTTCTTTTTTTCTGTGAAAGTTACACCTTTTTTTTTCGAAAAAGCAAATAAGATAGTGAAAAAGAAGAAAATGTTGGTTTAGCTCGTGAGAAAAAAGTTGGGTGAGAAAAAAACACTCAAAGCATCACACTAAATTAAAGGCCAAAAAATAGTTTTAGTAATAAAAGAAAACCAAACATATATAAGTTGAAATTTGATTTCTCACAACCTTAAAAAGAATAGTATCTTGGAGAAATATATACCGGTATATGAAACATTTTCACAAGAGGGGACAAGAACAAAATGTGGAGATGGAAAAAATGAAACTGAAGGTTCTACATTGAAGTTAATGAAGCAGTTTTATTGAAGTGCATTTTGCAATAACAAGGGAGAAAGAAGTAAATGGAAGTAGAGAAAAGGAAAATAACCTAGTGAAGATGGTATGAGGTGGAGTTAGAACTAGGAGTTGAAAAGTGAAGAGTTAGAAATCACTCAGTGTTGTGTTTCTTGTTGAACTTGTGGGTCTGTTTAGTTCAACGGGGAAGGAGGTTAAAGATTTCACAAGATGATGAATCTGGTTTGCTGAGATCTGAAACTGAGGTTTGAGGGGATGAGGAAGAAGAAGAGAGATGAGTATTGGGTGAGATAGAGAGGAAGTGATAAATGAATGCACATAAATAAATAGAAGTGATGGTGAGAGAGAGAGAGATGGAGCTTCCAGCAAATAAAATAGGGTTATGGATATTGTGATATATCCAACGGATCCCAACCCATAGTTATTATTACTATTATTGTATACTGTCATGACTCATGACCTATATACACTATATAGGCTTGTAGCTGTGTACTTTCTTGTGAGTAGCTAGACAGAGAAAAAGAAAAGAGATTAAATAGTTATAGTCATTTCTTGTTAGTAGCGATGAATGATTTTAATTTAATGCAGCACCAACTCAACTAGTCTATTAATTGTTCCTTTTTTGAAACAGGTCGGTTCAAAATTAAAATCGGGAACCAAACTGTTAATATAGTTCAGTTCGGCTCGACAAATTATTTTTGCAATTTGATTCAGTTTGAAAAACTGTTTCAATTGGTTTAGTTAAGTTCAGTTCTACTCATGAACTGAACCATGAACAACTCTAGTTGGAATGCAGATACCATCTAAAACTTTTTGTGAAGAAACATGTTACTCCCTCCATCTCATTTTATTTGTTGTTTAAGGTTATGCGCGGGTATTAATAAAATGATTAATTATGCAAACTTTTTTAGTAAAAAAATGTGGTAGGACTAAAATACCCTTACACTTTTCTCGATTGGAGCAAAGATACAGTTATTGATATTCTAAAATAAGGGTATTGTTGGAAAGTAATAATAAATATTGTTTTGAAACTCTAAAGTGGCAGATAATTTGAGACAAAGAAAAATAATAAACAAGACACTTAAAATGAGACGGTGGAGTATCAATGATGCACGATTTTAATTAAACAATGTATAAACATTAGTGTGTAATGCTTATACAATATCTAGTTAGTCTTCGTGAGCTGCAACAAGTTTTTTTCCCATTTAGAGCTGATGTCCAAGTCATTTTTAATCATGTTGAAATTTTTCTAACAAGAGAAGCTAAATCTCCAAACTGTGCAACTATGTATCAATATGACACACGACGTGCATACATCTGCATCAATGTGCAATGCAACAAAATCAAATTAGTGTAGAAATAGAAATTAATTTGGGGAAATGAAAATACAATGTATAGATCATAGCATCCAATCTCAAAAATGGTAACTCAAATTGACATAACACTGCATACACCGGCATGAAAAAATACACATCAAACCACTAAAATTATGCATCATATACACACGCCTCCTTTGTTTTATTTATTTAGGTTTCTATTTCTATATAATAAACTATGACTTAGATTTTCATCTTCACATAATTTTATCTATATCTGAGGTAAATTCGTGAATTCTTTTATCTCTCTAAATTTATTTAGGCTTAAATATCATTTACCCCCCGCAAATATCACCATAATCCATTTACCCCCTGTAAAAATAAAAGTTTTAAAATGCCCCTTACAAATATAAACCGTTTACGGTTACCCCCTGTTGTTAGATTATGTTGACAACGTTAAGTGTATAATGGGTATAAACCGCTTACAGTTACTTCCCACAAAAATATAAATCGTTTATTTGCTTACCTCTCAGTAGGGGTAATTAGAAACACTTATTATTTGCAATAGGCTTTTTAAAATTTTTGTTTTTACAGGAGGGTAAATGGATTATGTTGATATTTACAGGGGGTAAATGATATTTAAACCATTTATTTAAATTCATTTTTTTTTGTAATTTTGTAAGGTACTATTGTCTAATCTGAGATTTATGGAGGTGGGAGAGAGAGTGCGGGAGTAAAAGAAATCTTAAGGAATTTTCAAATCCACCAATGGAAAGTTGATTGCATCAGATTTTGTCTCTTTTCATGTGACTTTTACTTAATACTCCGTATTGAACACTTGTCATCGTATGTGAAGCAGTGTTATCAAACTCGGACCGTGACCCGCGGTTGGCTTACTAGGGTGTTGAACCCAGTACCTGGCGTCTAGGATGCAAGTTGTAACTTGTAACTAATTGAGCTGCTTAATGTGTTGGTACATTGACAGCATATATTATACTTAAGTCATTCGTTTTTTCTCTTTTTTTTAAAAAAAAAAACCCTTTTAATCTATTAATTATATTTATTTATCATTTACTTTTATACTTACATACATGTGTTATTATATCTATATTACGCATATATCTTATTTAATATCTAATAATTTGTATTATATTCCATAATTTTAGATTCTATATAATATTGAGTATGAATAATTATTCATTTTAAAATTTATATCAATATTCATTTAATTCATATTGCAAAATTGAAAATATTGACGTACAATATTAGATATTTCATCAGTTTTTAGTACGTCACGGGTCATGCTGGTCAACTAGTGACCATTCGATCCGATCATTGACCCAATGACCCAGTGACCTGTTCGAGTCGATAACCAATTCGATTTTAATAACATTGATGTGAAGGGTATCACTCGCGCAAGGTAAACCAAAACCTCTTCCATATTTTAGGTAAACCAAAACCTCTTCCATATTTTGTCTTTTCAATAAAGTAACATAACATAACATGAGATGAGACTACTCTGATTATTTTGCTTTTTTGAATAAAGCATTCAATAATCAATAGTGTGGCTAGTACTACTGGTAAACATGAGCTGATCAACAAGGTGAATGTTAAGTTACACAAAACTATGTTTTTGACTCTGTTTGGCAAAAAATAGCGGATAGTGTAACACCCCCTTCTATTAATTACTAATTTACTAATTTAAAAATCAGAGTTTTCAAAAACTTTTCCACACACCTTAAGAAGAGTGCTACATTTCACCAAAATATCACAAAACAGTATTTAAATTCAAACGCATCGAGTGCGTGAAATACGTATCATAGCCACGTGGGTTAAATCCTCAAAACTTGTTTAGAGTTTACAATAATCCAGAAATATTTTCACAGCACAGCGGAAATAAGACAAGTTCAACATACGCAGTTCATAATCCAAATCAGATCAAATACATAACATAAAATAACTACACTACGATCCCCGCCCCGGGTGTCACTAATCAGAGCTGACTCAATGACTCAAGAAGGCATGGCACCTTCACTCAGTATCACCTGCATGTCGCCACGAGAGCAGGCAACATAAAAAGAAATGCTAGGGTGAGTCTCTTTACATAAATAATAACAAGTAAGATAAGCATTACATTAGGAAAACATCTAGCAACATCAATTCACAGAATTAAGGCATTTACTAATCAATCAAAATACCAATAAACAACAATAGTTGAACTAACTACGCATCACCAGGAATTATTGTTGTTAAACATGAGTATATGCATGTATACAATATGCATGTGTGCAATATGCATGTGGATCCATCACCATCGCTATAAGCCCCAAGGGCACCCGTCGCTTTGGCCGAAGCCCCCATCGCTTTTGGCCGAAGCCCCCTTCGCTTTATGTGTATGCTTTATGCGACACCATGACAATGCAACACAACACAATACATTCACCACCAATTTCATTGTCACATCACTTAAAACATCTCCACAACACAACCCGTCGCTTTGGCCGAAGCCTACCCGTCGCTTGATCATCATTACAACACCTCACACCTCATTTATTAAATTAAATCTCCCACCAAGAATTAAATCACACCTAATGATTATTCTAACACACACAAAACAGTTTTAGTACCTAAGGACTATTTTGTCACACCAAGAACTATTTTAGTACTTAGGGAATTATTGGACATATTAGGATTGATTTGGTATTTAGGAAATTATTTTGATATGTTAGGCTTAATTAGATACTAAGAGACTATTTTGTCACTCCAAGGATTAATTTAATTCTTAGGGACTATTTTGTCACACAAAGGATTAAATTAATTCTTAGGGACTAAAAACGTCACTTAGGCTCCATTAAGCACACCTAGGCGCCAAGGGGCAGCCATTTTGGTGCCCCATACAGCGCAACCCAGCCACACAGCAACACAACACCCTCACAGGCGCCAAGTTTCTAGCAAACTGGCGCCCTGTGCCTAGACATACGCATGCACACACACACTGGCTCACTGGACAAGACACTATCTAGGCCATCAATCAACATCATCAAATCCACACATTCTCAGATTTCTTCACGTTGAATCATTTAATCAAACACATGGTATGAAATAATTCACAACACACTTATTTCCAACATTAAGCATCATAGCATTTATCAATTAATCATCAAATACCACAACAAACAATTGATTAACACAAAATTCATACAAACAAACCATCCTAGGGCTATTCCACACACAACACATATCATACAAGTTATTATAGATATAAATGAGAATCCCTAACCTTACGAAACTACCGCGACGTTCAGAAACTTACGACCGAACTTCACGAACTCGCTCCTAACTCGTCCAACCGTTTTAAAAACCGAAAACCCAGCTGCTCAAATACTCCAACACGAACAATTATGCAAAAATAACAACAGCGACAGTCCAAAGTCATACACTAAATATATCAAATATAATTAATCGCTCGTTTAATTAATCAATTGTGTTTTGAACAGGAGTACCTATCGAAAAGTACCCAACCGAGACGATGGTTCGAAGTCGAAAACCGAAGGACTCAAAGAGCTGAACATTTACGTTGGTCTTATGTTGAAGTTGTTGTAGCAGTGGTCATAGCAAGGGTCCATGCTTAGCAATTTGGGGAGACACGGGTTTCCATCGAATAATCCCAATTTGAACAAGGAAGAGGTCAGTATGTGCAAGGCTATCCTTTATGCAACTCGCATCTGAGATGAGTTATTCAAACCACCACAATTGTGAAGGAGAATCGCGGCGGAGAGGAAAGGAACGTGGAGAGGGAACGCGATTTATGGCGCGGTTTTTCTCAACAAACGAAGCCATAATCCTTCAAACTAACGTCATAATTGGAATCAGGGGCGAAATCCGAGCGGGAAGGTGAAGTTTCAGAGTTGGCCGTGGACCAGGGAAGGAACGCGAAGGAGGAGAGAAAAAGCGCATAGGGTTTTCGTGAGTGCGGTCCGAGGAAAAAGAAGAACGAACTGGGTCGGGTTACGGGCTGGTTAACGCAGCGTGGGCTTAAGTGAGCTGAATCAAAAGCGCGCTTAGTAGGGACAAGGAGGTGTATGCAAGTAAAAGTAGCCTTAATTCCATTTTAAATCCTTTTTACATCTCAATATCACCATAACTATTATTTTAACACCTCAATAGCTTAAAATAATTTCTATAATAAGTAACATCTCAAATACTAATATTTATAAAAACAAAATAAATAATTATAAATATGAATAACAATCATATATCACAATTAGCTTATAAAAATACATTTAAATATAAAAATATATTTATTCAACTTATTTAATGGCTCAACCACACAATAAATCAAAATAATGTAATCTTATCAAATTAGCTCCAAATAATTTCTAATAAAATTTGGGGCGTTACAGATAGCGGATCAACTAGAAGATAGAAGATAGCAGATGAGCTTATAGTGGATAGTAGATGAGCTAGCTGATAGCGGATAACGGATGAGCTAGCTGATAGCGGATTGCGGATAAGTTAGCTGATAGGGGATTGCGGATAAGTTAGTTGATAGGGGATAGCTTATAGCGGATAGCTGATAGCTGATAAGCTAGCGGATGACGAATAATGTGTTTGGTAAAACTAGCTGTTCAACTAATTGATAAATGTAAAATGACATAAAAAGACATGTTTAATGAATGATTAGATTTATTTAATCAATATAAAATATGTTAAATATGTATAAATTATTAATTTATATTTATATTAATAATAGGATGTGCAGATAAAACAAACAAGTAATAATATGACCAAAATATAAAGAAAAGGCAATAGGAGGTGCAGATAAAACAAACAAGTAATAATATTGATATTGTTGTAAAATTGACCTAAACAAGAATAAGATGAAACCACTATGATAGACTATGGATGTAGAACAACTAAACAAAAAGAAGAAAAGAATGGGAGAAGAAGAGAGTTTTTTCATTCTACTCTTGAAGGTCCCTTTTACAATGCTACATGAGTCCTATTTATAGGACATAAGATATGTAAGTTACAAGCATATGGATGGTCTACCATTATGTGTCATAAGCATCTTATAGAATATGAAAGGACTAAGGGAGATGAGGAGATGGACATCCACAAATATTCATAACACTCCCCCTTGGATGTCCATTGAGGATATGCCTTATTAAAAACTTACTAAGAAAAAACTCAATGGGAAAAAATCTTAGTGAAGGAAAAAGAGTATTATATCCTTTATGTGGGAACTGTCTCGTTAAAATCCTTTCCAGGAAAACCCAATGGGACAAAACCGTGGAAAAGGAAAAAAGAGTATAGTTTTCTCCCCCTGTTTGAAGCATCAATTAAGAATATTGATATCAACATTTTCTCCCCTGACACATTTGAACCAATATACACTGTGATATATATCATCCTTTCAATTGAGCTCTATCTTCAATGCGTCTTCCTTGAATTGCCGGTGCTTGAGTCTAATATGAAGAACCAATAACTATAGATTGCTTGTAGATTATAATGATGTTTCACTGTCACCATATGTTCAAAATAGTAGGTTTGGAATCTGACTTGATCTGGGTCAAAACAAATACCTTGTATCTGCGTGATTTGTTTTATGAACAGATATGCATAAAATAATTGATTCATCTGTCTCATGAAAATATAAAAACAAATATATTGCACTCTGATCTAGTACATTTTGATTGTTGATAAATTCTATCTCACTAAGTATAAAATAATACTATCACATCAATTCATATGACATTTAGTGACGTGCGTGCACTAATTTAAAGTCTTCGAGACTGTAATATTTGCTATCTTCTTGACACACACATCATGTACTCAATAGATATAATTTATCATCATTCACTTAGCTAATTGATCGATCTGCAAGTCGAGACAAAACTTTGTTTCCCAAAAATATTTATTTTAATTTCTCTATATCTTTTATCCTTCTAGGATTTTCTAGGTGGAGATCTATTTAAGGTTCTGTTGCGCCCGAAAAATCCGGTTTGGACTTCTCGTTATGCAACTTGGAGAAAGTATGGAGCCGCCACCAATATTTTAGTTTTAAGACCAAAACATTGAAAAAAAGTCTTTTGAAAAGGCGGATGGTCTTTCGAAAACATAGAGATGTAGGTTCGGGGTCGGTTATGTGTGGGGAAGGTATTAGCACCCCACACATCCTTTCTACCGAAAGGGAACCATTAACTTGATATGTGGTTTGAACTGTTTGGTTTGAAAACAACTTGTTCTACTTCTTTTCTTTTCTTTTTTATTTGAAAGAGGAAATTGCTTTATTAAAAAAATGGAGGGAAAGGGAACATTTTTGGTTTCTTTGAAAAAAAAACGGAACAAAACAAAGATTTTTTAAAAGGGTGCTTGACGGGTTGTGACCCGCTCCTACGTATCCTCACCGGGATGAGGGGTCAAAGCTATGTAGTTCTCGGTTTTTGGTTTTGAAAAGCAGCTTGAGAGTTTTCGCAATTGGGTGAGCGTTCGTGGCGACCGAACAACAACGGTTAGAATGACCACACTACTAACTCTTTTGAAAATAAAATCGTCATTAATGACCTAAACGGCAACGGCGCGTTTGGTTATCAATGACAATTGGTTTTATTTAATGGGGAAGAAAATGTTTTCGCAAAGACGGGAGTGTTTGTGGAGACCGAACAACAACGGTTAGAATGGTCCCACTACTAACTCGCCGTGGATAAGCAAATCACCATTAATAATCTAAACGGCAACGGCGCGATTGATTATTAATGACAATTTATCTTATCCTTATTTTGAAAATAAGAGGGTTTTTTTTATTTGAGTATAGGAAATGGGTTTTAGAAAAGAAGTAGAACATTTCAAATCCATTCTAAGTCCATAACCAATTGCAAAATGAATGAATGAAAGAAATTCAAACATATTCAACTAATCTAGCAATCATAAACATGTTGATCATCAACTAAGATTAAGCATGCCAATACAATTAAGAGATTAAATTGTCAAATATGCGAGATAAAGTTCTCAAAGCAATTGTGTGTGTGTGTGTGAATGGGATGGGAATTGTTATTAACGAATAAAAATCCCCTGTGATAGCATATATTCTTGTAATGAAGGATATTACTAACGAGTAACCCTTCATTATATGCTTGTGGAAATCCTATAATGAGAATCACTACTAACGAGTAGCAATCTCATGTAAGGAACAAAGTATTGGAAGAGGGATGCACACAATCAAATCAAGACACTTAAATGGCATCATGAACAAAAGAACACAATTAATCATAGACATAGAATGATCTAGGTTGAATGAATGAACATGCAAGCAATGATGTGCATGATTAGGCAAGTATGCAAATGCATGAGCAAACAAGAATGTGAGTGAATGATCATATAAAGATGCATGAAGGAATAAGCATACAAGGCTATGCATGAATGAATGATGGTTACTATGCAAGGTATGAATCATTTTAAGTATGCATGCAAGACATGGAATTAATGAATGCACGACATTTAAGAATAAATGCAAAACATTGTGTTATACCCCAATTTTGTCCGTCTTCCTTTTGTGTTTTAGTCATTCATTTTTAGTAAGGGCGTGTTTCGGAGTCGCATGATTACGAGAATCACTAGTGTAGAGTCTCGATTACCAACCCTAGCCAATTCCAGTCACTACGTTCAACTAACTCAAAATACCGTTATTTAAATTGGGCGCGCGCGCGAATGATCGATCTTTTTGTGCGCTCTTCGATTTAATATCTGTATTCAAGTTTAGTCGTACGTGAACCGGTCTACCAAAATCCATTTTTCTCAAAGTTGGCTTAAGTTCAAACCTAAGGATGCGACTCCGAGTTATTTTTTTTAACACGCCCATTTTCTTATAGTGTTGGTCTAGTCTTAGCGCAGTCGTCAAGTCTAGTTCGTTTTCGTCTTTACATTTGGCTTTTTTTCCTATTATTATTTTTTTTCTTACTTTGTTCGCTTAATTTATTTAAGCACTTAATAAGTCTAAAAATGTCAAAAATTCAATTTAGTTTAGTTTACAATGTTTAAGAGTCCAATATGTCTAAAAATGTCAAAAATCCAATTTAATTTAATTTACAATTTAAAAATACCATAACAGTCCAAAAAATGTCAAAAAATAGTATTTAGTTTAATTTAGAAATTAAAAGCACTTAATAGTCCAAAGAGTCCAAAAATAAAAAAAATCATAATACTAAAAATACAGAAAATGGGAATCCGAAAATAATAGAAAAAATGCAAAAAATACAGAGGTGCAATTAGGATTTTTCAGCTGCTCTCCAATTGCTGATTTGGGCTGCAGATCTGAAAAACAAGGAGGGTCAAAGTTAGTCAAAGCCCAAGGAAAACAAAATTAAATGCTAAACCTAGAATTTTTAATATAAAAATAGGATCAGACCTCAGTAAAGGACACGAATTTCGAGTAAGGAAAATCACTGAAAAAAGATTAGGGTTTTACACTGAAACCCTAATCATCTAAACAGATTGTGTAAATCTGAGCAGTCAAAAAAAGAGGGAGGAAGGACTCGAGAACACGAAGAGAAGGGAAGCGAAAAGCGAGAGAGAGATCGTTTTATTTTTTTGAGTAATCAAAACAAAGTTGGTATTTCTTTTTTCCTTAGATCTCAGTAAATAGGGGTTTATATGTTGTTTAGATTTCAAATTCGCATGTATGTACTAGTAAAAATAACATATGCTACGAAATCAAAAACAGCTTAGTGTATTTTCAAAATTTCATGAATAAAGTCCTCATGTTGTGCTTCAAAACAAAAACGTGTATCTTGTGATTATCGTCCATCAAACAGTGTGCTTAAAAAAATCGATTTCGTTTGTGTAGTTTCAGATTAAAATAGTTCTCTTAGTAAGATAAATATACTCGAGAGACTAAAAATACAAAAACATAATAAATGGAGAATAAAACGGAGTAGAGAGAAACTGCACTCCAGAAAGCAAAAAAAACAAAGCAGAACACCGACCTTAGGCTCGCGTGAGCTCCGGCCGTCTTCTCCGTGAGAGCTCGCGAGAGTTCCTAAAACCGATCCAAAAGCATAAAAACCACCGTTCCACCACCGCCAAGCCTTCCTTCAAACGCACTACCACCAAAATCGAACCTATGAACCCAAAAAACACAGATCCGGATCGGTGAAACACAAAAACGAAAAATAGAAAAACAAAGGAATCAAAGCGTAAAAGAAGAACAGGGAACGAAGCTTACCCCCATTCTCGCCGGCGTTCACGTCGTCGGCGCCGATCTCCTCACCACCATCACCGAAACCGAGCCCCCCCTTTTCCTTCCCTCACGGTCTCGTTCCCACTTCCCCACTCTTTCACATGAAACCGGCGTGTTCCACGCCCTCCACCGCGAAACAAGGCGGATTCTCCGCCGGATCTCCCTCTCTCTCATTAAAAAATCGGCGCCGCAGCAAGAAAGGGGGGGAAGGGGTGAATGGAAATTAGGGTTCTCAGGTTTTAGGGTTAGGATATATATGTGGTCTTTTCTTTTTTAATTATTTTTAATTATTCAGAATGCTAATAACACCCCTGTATTCACGCGTATACCTCCCCACTTAAGCCCGGTTTAGCATTACAGGCTTCCCAGGATGTGAACTGGCTTTCCTCTTTACACCCTTATTATTTATACTGACTTCGCGACTAATAGAACCCCAATTTACTATGTTCACTCCCGGTTTCGTCTTTTTTTTTTTAAATTCTTTTCCAATAATAATATAAATGATTATTTCTCTAAAAATAAAACGGCTAAGTCAGTTGTACAACCTGGGTTAGTCATTATTTTAGGGCCAATGAGTGCATGCAGATTCGGAACTCCTACAAACCTAACGAATAAATTATTTCTCTAAAAATAAAACGCTAAGTCGGTTGTACACAACCAAGTTAGTCATTATTTTAGGGCCAATGAGTATGCATAGATTCAAGAACCCTACAAACTTAACAAATACGGATACACCATTTTCCAAAAAAATAGGGGATTAAGTCTACTGTGTCTGGTAAGGTTAGTCAGCGTTCTAGAACTAATGAGTCAGATGCATTCAGAGTTCTAGAATACCTATTCTAAAACGAACCCACCTCACACCAAACCACTTTCTTTCAAGAACCCTAAAATTATTTTCAAAAAGTAGGGGCTAAGTCGGTTGTACAATCGGGTTAGCCAAATATTCCTAGAATCATCGATGAGTCAGATAGTTCAAGGAATCCTAGGATCCCTACATTAAAAACACCAACCCACAAACATTTTCGTGAAGAACTACGTGGCTTTGATTCCTCCATTGCATCTGGAGGTACGTAGGAGCAAGACTCAACCCTTGTCAAGCACTAAAAAACAAAAACCTAAATAAGTCTTTTTTTACAAATAAAAGGGTAATTATTAAATAAATCTTAAATTAATTAGACAATAGGATGTCGTGGGGTGCTAATACCTTCCCCACACATAACGACTCCCGAACCCTAAACAACGCCTTATCTAAAAACTTAAAGGGATTTTCCGAATTTGCCCTTAAACTAAAATTTGGTGGCGGCTTCCTAAAGAACCATTTCGAAGAATCCTTTCCCGGATTTTTCGGTCGCTACAGCTGGCGACTTCACTGGGGACGTATTTATTTTTAGAGAGTCAAAACCTAGTTTAATTAATTTAGGATTAAATTCAATTTTACCCTTTTATTTATTCATTTATTTATTTACTTTTGCAATAATTATGTTTGTATAAACCCTAGGGTAGACGACGATATTTTGTATGTATGGTTGTTTTGTTTTGCAGCTTTGGGTTTATTTTGCTCCTACACACACTGCACTTCTACACTTCACACACGTGAGAAAAGTCCTCTACCCGGACTCGAGCATAAACCTAAGTTAGAACGAGATTGCGTAGTGATGGCTCATGGACGTGCGTCTCGTTGGGTGGTCACGAAAATCTCACCTAGAGTTTGATTCCTTTTGAGGATGCTATCCCTTCTAATAGCTTGCCTATTGTCGGGGTCAGTGTTCTTGACTGGGGTCCTTGGCTCTAGGAACCATGTGTAGGATCCTTTAGAACCAACCTTGTGAGGTTCACTATAAAGAAAGCCTTAGACCCATTCCATAAGATACCTCCTAGGTTCACAAAGGAGCTTAACACCCTTGCATTCAAAACAAACATTAGTGCATGTCGTCTTTTTACAAACAAGAAAACAAAAAAATCAAAAAACAAGAAAAATCAAATTTGTTATTTTTCCACAAAACACATGCATTTTTTTCTTTTACATCATATGAAAAATACAGAAAATATATATCACATGCATACAAAAAATATACCACATTACATGCATTTTTTCCTTACATGCATTGTTTTTAATTTGCTGTCAGGGAATTGTAAGCCTTTTGGACAAAAAAAAATGGATCAAAGCATCAAGAAAACCGTGAAATTGAGAATCAGACAACCAGACCTAAAAAGCTTGCTTGACCTAAGCGACAAGATGCCATCGGGACGACGTGATTCCTTCTCCAACAAATATGGGAATATTCCGAGTCTCCTAAAAGTCAACGTGCAAGCAGAGGCCCTTACTGCTCTAGCCCAGTTCTATGATCTACAACTTCGGTGCTTCACTTTCCAAGACTATCAGTTGGCTCCAACCTTAGAAGAGTTCGAACAGATTCTGCAATTCCCCGCTGAGAACAATAAGCCCTACCGATATGCTGAAAACAACTCTTGGGTTAAAGGTTTGGCCGGTATCCTCAAAATCAATGCATCAAGTTTAGCTAAAGAAGTGGTGGTAAAAGAGAAAATGGAAGGTCTACCTAGAGAATACTTGGAAGAAGTGGCTTCGGTTTTAGCTGGTAAAAATGATTGGGTTGCCTTCGGTGATGTCCTTGCACTCCTTATCTATGGGATTGTTTTGTTCCCTTATGTCCTTGACTTTGTTGACTACACTGCCATTGACGTCTTTCTAGCCTTCAAAACTCGAGGACAGAATCCTACCTCAGTTATCCTTGCTGACATATATTACGCTCTCCATGATCGCCATGACAAGAAAGCGGGTGTGCTCATATGTTGCTTACATGTACTGTATCGTTGGTTTGTCTCCCACATCTTCAAGAGTAACCATCACATCGAGCTAAAAGCAAAACCGATCGAAGCAATACATCACCGACCTCGTGGAAGCGACATAACACCGTGTTCCTTGCTCGAGACACAAATGAGTTTATTTACCAATGTGAGGGTTTCCCAAATGTCCTCTCCATAGGAACTAAGTGGTCGCATCAATTACAACCCCGCACTTGCCTTAAGACAACTTGGTTATCCGATGTCGCATCCGCCTCCAACAATCATTGACCTCCTTCGTCTTCGACAAAAGAGGTTCTCAAGATCTTAGTATCTTTGAGAAGAATCGATCGTGCATGGGACAGTACTCAAGAAAGGTCGCCTTGAATCGGGTCGCAAGGGAACTAATGTGGGGGAAAGTTACCTTCAGTGGGTTCAACTCAGAGTCCAAGAGGTCAAACTACCCTTCCGTCCTGCACTTCCAACTGAGCCAGAAGTTCCGGAACCTACACCTATCCTTAATGAGGAGGTTGAGAAACTCAAGAATGCCTTGGCAAAATCTGAGCAAGAGAAAGTCAACTACGAGCCCAGTTGGAAAGATCTCTTCAAGAAAAGAGGAACATGCGGCAAGAGAATGCTCTCAAAGATAGGCGTATCGCTGAATATGTTGAGGAGTTGGGCGCGGGCAGTAAAAAACTCTTTGATGTGCAAAAATGTCTCAAAGGCGCTAATGATGAACTCAAGGCACGTAACCAAGATAGAGATAGAGCTATTGACAAAGCCTATGCATTCGAAGCACAACTAAGCAGATCCAGAGCAGCTGAGAAGGACTTGCAAGGTCAACTAGAAAGAATGAGAGCTCACTTGGAGGAGTTAGTTGCGGAGTACGAAAGTAAACTTGGGGTTGAAAGGAAGGCTAAAGGTGTAGTGCTAGGAAGGCTTGAAGAATGTCAAGCAGCCCTACAACAACAGTTCAGAGATACCACTGAGGCAAAGAGTTTCGCCGAATACTGTGAGTTGCTTTGCAAAGAGACTAAAAATGACCTTACTCACCTTAAGTCTGAATACCTGAAGTTGGACAGTCATTGCACATACTGGAAAGAGAGGTTCTCATGCTTGGCCGGACTGGGTAATGAAGCTATCGAGAGAGTTCCAGAGCGTCAAAGCAAATTTGAACTCGTCGTTATGACTAGAGAAAACACTCCCACTAAAGTTGTTAGATTTGTTAAGTTCTCAGAGGAATCTTATTGAAGTACTCCAAATTAAGGCGCGTGTGCCCGGCGATAAGAAAAGGAAAAGAGCTTGAATGTAGTTGTCTCGATTATCAAACATTATGTTTTCACGCTTTATTAATGAATGAACTCCTTTGATTTTTGATCTAAGTTTGCGCTTTATTTGTCGAAACAATGGCTTACAATTCCCGACGCGATACATTCCATCATACATTCGCAATTCATGCATACTCATACTCACGCCATACATTTTGAAAAAAAAAAAAAGGCAAAAAGGCAAAAGTTCATCAACATCGTTATTGGACCCGCTTCTCAAGCAAAAAGATGGCTGAAATTCAAGACAACCAGTGCACTAAAGGATGAGATTGAGAAGTTGAAGGCAGATGACCAAAATGTCGGGCCCGAAAGACCGATGGCCAAAATGATGGAGCTTCGCGCAAGAAGAACGACGAAGAAGGGGGTTCACCGAAAACACCGGAACCGTGCCACAAACGTATCCCGCCCTCCTAACCCCAACGCTCGTGGTGTGCAATGGCCTCAATGGGTTTACCACGGGTTACACACGCCTCCAACAACAGATGTTTGTTTATGGAGGAGATACTTCGAGTTTGTTGCACAAGATCAAGATGAAATAGCAGAAACAATGTGATCGATGAGACGGAACAAGTTCAACACAAGCCCTGGTGGCGCGCCGTGGATTTTCTCAAATCCCGAACCCGACTTCAAGAATCATACTCGCCCTGTTGTGGTTCCAGCCTCATCCCTACCACAATGCGGTGGCCCTTCTCATGGCTACCAAATCCGAAGATCCTCAAGCAAAAGATAAGCCGCAAATACTAGAAGTGCGTCTAGAGCCGTGGAAGGATCCAATGTGGGAGTAGGGGATGCATATGACTTATGCCTCGTTCCCAATGTGATCATCCTCATAAATTCAAAGTGCCGACTTCGACAAATATCGAGGCAACAACTTGTCCTCGTAGTCACCGATCATGTATCGCAGAAAAATGGCTCGGGTTGCACGCAACGACAAACTTCGATCCACTACTTCCGTGATGACTTAGCCGAGCAAAGATCGTCCGGTATATGCAACCGAGCGCACTCACATTCGGTCTTTGGAAAGACCTAGCCGACGCTTTTTAAAGCAAAGATAAGTATAACATTGATATGGCTCCCGATCGGACGCAACTTCGTAACATGACCAAAAGAGACAACGAGTCGTTCAAGGAATATGCCCAAATACCGGAGAGGTTAGTCGCACACGTAGCACCACCCCGTTAGAGAAAGAAATGGTTGCCATGTTCATGGAGACTCTTCCACACCCTACTTTGACAAGTTGATCGGAGGAGTGTCTTCAAATTTCTCGGACATGGTTACCATAGGGGAGAGAGAATAGAAAGTGCAATGAAAAATGGAAAAATTACCCATAGCTCCACAGAACCTACAACCGAAAAAGCCTTTCTCCTGATATCCCAAAAAGAAAGAAGGAGAAACAAATGCCATCACAAAAGCCCCTACAATACCCCTTTCACCAACCTTTCAACTTCCCGCCCAAACACAACAAACTCCACCTCTCCTACCAAAATTACGTAACCCAAAACTACCTGTAAAGAAAACACATCAACTTTGACCCCATACCCATGTCTCACACAGCACTTCTTCAACCACCTCATTAACAATAACCTAATCACTCCCGACCGATGAGACCACTCCACCCTCCTTTCCCAAGAGGTTATGATTCTAACGCCGCAGTGGATTCCACGCCGGGCAATAGGCCATTCAACCTCGAAACTGCAAGGCGTTTAAATATGTAGTACAAGAGCTAATCGACTCCAAAATGTTGAACTTCAAAGAGGACGGTCCGAATGTGGCCACAAATCCTCTACCGGGGCATGCAAATTCATCTGTTAATGCTGTTGGAGGAGAATTCTTAATCAAAAAGGTGGAAGACATCAGGACACCTTTGGATATCATACATGCTCGATTGTGTCATTTCGAGTCATCATGAAAGGATGCACCAACAAAAATGTGTGCACCCGACCTCACCAGCATCGGATCTTGTGAATCATTCAAACAGTTCTTCAAGACCTACTAGACCAAAACATAGTGCGATGGGTTCCAAGAAGGAGAAGGTGTGTATACTCTCCAGTCAAGCAATATCCGGCAGCCACTAGAGATCCGCTACAAAACTGATACAAAATTGGCACTAGCTATGCCAAGGCCCATCACTATTCAAGTGCCAGCTCCTTTCCCTTTCAAAAGTACCAAGGCGGTCCCTTGGAATTACGACGTTCAAATTCAAGTGAAAAGGCTCCCAAGCAACCCCGATGTCACTAATATCTCGTGGACTAGCGGTATGACCCGGCGTGGGCGATCTATACTCCTCTGAAGAGCTCGGTAGGGAAAAGTCAAGGAAAGAGGAAGAAAGAGTCCGCAAAGGCAAAAACAAAGAGCCCGGGTTTCATCGAGGGAAGCACAAGCAAGAAGGTGTTGTCCGAGCAAGAAGCCAGTGAATTCTTGAAACTCATGAGGCAGAGCGAGTACCAAGTGGTGGACCAACTGAACCACACTCCTGCCAAGATATCTTTGCTATCCTCGCTACTCAATTCTCAAGCTCACCGTCTTTGCGCTAATGAAAGTACTCAACGAAGCACACGTCGCTCAAGACATCACCGTTTGCCGCCTAGACGGATAGTAGGGAATATCGTTGCAAGCAACTACCTCACTTTCACGCATTTACGAGATCCCGTAGAAGGAAGAGGGCACAACAAGGCCTTACATATTTCTCGTGAAATGTGGGAGTATGCCCTCGCTTAGAGTGCTTATCGACAATGGTTCTTCCCCAATGTCCCGCCTAAGACCACTATGGAAAGGCTAGATGTGGATTGTTCCTATATGAAGCCCACTTTCTACACTAGTTAGAGCCTTTGATGGGTCAAAGAGAGAAGTCATTGGAGAGATGGAGTTGCACATGCATGTGCAGGTCCGTAACTCTTCATAGTGGTTTTTCAAGTCATGGACATCCTCCTCCTATAGTTTGCTCTCCTGGGAGGCCATGGATCCATTCTCACTGAGCCGTTCCATCATCTTTACATCGAAGCTCAAGTTTGTTGTGAATGGCAAGTTAGTAGTGGTTTTTGGGAAGAGGAGCTGCTGGTCAATAAGTCATCCTCCGCCCGCTACATCGAGGCAACTGAGGAATCATTCGAAACCGCTTTCCAAGCCCTGGAAATCGCCAACACCACCTTTGTCGGAGAAGGAACCCCGATGCCTAAACCAAGATTGTCCAAGGCCGCCATGATGGTTGCCAAGGTCATGCCGACCAATGGGTTCAAGGTCTGAAGCGGCCTAGGAAAGATCGAGCAAGGGATTCGACGATCCAATTGTCCGACAACAAGAACGGATACGGGATAGGATATCGGGCCCGGTCGCAATGACAAGAATAGAGTCTACAAGGAAAGAGACGAGAAGAGAATGGCAAGGCTCGGCGCAGAGCCAAGGTGAAGAAGTTGCTCATTTGTGATATCAACCAAAGCTTTGAGCGCGAGAATTCTAAATCCTAACCAGATTGCTGCAGCTTGAAGATGATCCAAGTCACGGAGGACGGTGTCGTCAACCTTATGCGCTGCGTGCCCGCAGATGAAAGGTCAAGAACCGGGAGATTGTCGATTTTCCCGTAGTTTTCAATTCAAAGTAATTTTTCTCGTAATGCAAATCCTCCGCTCGCCAAGGCCTTAGGATAACTCAACAAGGGCACACATGTTTTATTCAAGATCAAGTATCAATAAAATAACGCTTTGAATTCTTCAATAATTTTCTTCGTTTCTTATTTATTCGCTTCGCTTCTTTCTTCCACTGCTTTCATTCCACAATTTTCGCTAATGCAGATCTAAAAATTTTGTCTTTGAAAATAACAATGTCGGTAATCCATATCATAACTTTGATCATCCCATTAATCAAACCAAGAAGATGTTGAAAATGACTGGAAACCCCTCCAGAGCTAATGAGAATGATGGAACAAGAGGACAAAGTGATTCAGCCCCACGAGGAATCAATTGAAACAATCAACCTGGGTACGGATGAGACGTAAAGAGAGATTAAGATCGGAACTACAATGCCGGGATCTTTGAGCGTGAGAAATCGTTAAGCTCTTATTCGACTATGCCGATATTTTTGCATGGACATACAAAGACATGCCCGGACTAGACACCAACATAGTCGAACATAAACTGCCAGTGAAGCCTGAATGCCACCAAAGAAACAGAACCGAGAAGGATGGCGGAAATGTCATTGAAAATCGTGGGCGAGGTTAAGAAGCAATTTGATGCCGGATTTCTAGCAAAGTCCAAATATCCTCAATGGGTAGCCAATATTGTCCCAGTCCCGAAGAATGATGGGAAGGTCCGAATGTGTGTTGACTACCGGGATTTGAACAAAGCCAGCCCTAAAGATGACTTCCTTCTCGCTCACATTGATGTATTGGTAGATAGCACAGTATGACACTCGCTTCTTCTCCTTTATGGATGGATACTCCTGATATAATCGATCAAGATGGCCCTCAAGATATGGAGAAACCACCTTCATCACTCTACTGGGGACCTTCATTTACAAAGTCATGCCATTTGGGTTGAAGAACGCCGTGCCACATACCGCAGAGCAATGGTAGCACTATTCCACGATATGATGCATAAAGAAATAGAAGTTTATGTGGATGATATGATCGCAAAATCCAAAACTGATGAAGAGCATATCGTTAATTTGCACAAACTCTTTGAACGCCTAAGGAGGTTCAAGCTCAGACTAAATCCACCAAATGCACTTTCTGAGTAAGATCGGGAAGTTGTTAGGATTCATAGTCGACCAAAGAGGAATAGAGGTAGATCCGCCAAAGTACGAGCAATTCTTGAAATGCCGACACCTAAAACTGAGAAGGAGGTTCGTGGTTTCCTCGGAAGATTGAATTACATTTCCAGGTTCATATCTCAGCTAACATTCACCTGTGAGCCAATCTTCAAGCTATTGTGCAAGAATCAAGAGGCAAAGTGGAATGACAACCGCCAAGAAGCCTTTGAGAAAATCAAGAGGTATCTCCGTAACCCGCCAATCTTAATGCCACTGTGCGTGCGGACTTCTCATCATGTATTTAACAGTTCTAGACAACTCGATGGGTTGTGTGCTGGGGCAACAGGATGAGTCCGGGAAGAAGGAATATGCTATCTACTATCTAAGCAAAAAGTTCACAGAGTGCGAGACCAGATACTCATTGCTGGAGAAAACGTGTTGTGCTTTAGCCTGGGCTGCACGTCGACTAAGGCAGTACATGCTAAGCCACACGACTTGGTTGGTGTCCAAAATGGACCCAATCAAGTACATCTTCGAAAAGCCCGCACTCACAGGGAGAATTGCTCGCTGGCAAATGCTACTGTCCGAATACGACCTTTTGTATGTCACTCAGAAAGCAATCAAAGGTAGTACATTGGCCGAGTACTTGGCACATCAGCCTATCGAAGACTACCAATCAATGCAGTGTGATTTCCCAGATGAGGATATAATGGCCCTGTTGGAAGAAGGAAAGTCTCCAGACGATGAAAGGTGGACCATGTCATTTGATGGTGCTTCAAATATGTGGGGGCACGGGTAGGGGCGTGTTAATCTCCCGCACAATCGCTTCATACCATTCACGGCCAGATCGAGTTTCTATTGCACCAACAATATCACGAGTATGAAGCATGTACTTTAGGCATTCAGCGACCCTCGAGTGGAAAGTTAAAAGACTCGATATATACGGAGACTCGGCTTTGGTCATCCATCAACTAAGAGGCGATTGGGAAACAAGAGATTCCAAACTAATCCCTATCGCGATCACATCCTAGAGATGGTGAGAGCAATTTGAGGAGATCTCCTTTCACTATTTCCTCGGAAGAAAATCAGTTGGCTGACGCCTTAGCAACTTTGTCGCCGATGTTCAATATCATGGATAACAAAAGTCTCACATTCTTGAAGATACAAAATCGTGAGCTACCAGCACATCATTGCCATGCAATCGAAGAAGAACCCGACAGTAAACCTTGGTATTATGACATCAAACATTATATCACAAACAGAGAATATCCTCCTGGTGCCTCTGAAAATGATAAGAGAACATTAAGAAGGTTATCAATGGGTTTCTTTTTGAATGGTGAAGTGCTCTACAAAAGGAATCATGATATGGTCCTCCTCAGATGTGTAGCAAAAGAAGAAGCAGAAAGAATTATGAAAGATGTCCATGAGGATCCTTCTAACTCATTCTAACTGCATACTATGGCAAGAAAGATCTTGAGGGCCGGCTATTACTGGCCGACAATGGAAACAGACTGTTTCAGTTATGTGAGGAAATGCCACAAATGTCAAGTTTACGCCGACAACATCCATGTACCACCGGCATCTCTGAATGTTCTGTCGGCTCCCTGGCCGTTCTCAATGTGGGGAATGGATGTCATCGGCCCCATCGAGCCTAAAGCATCAAACGGGCACCGCTTCATACTGGTTGCTATCGATTATTTCACCAAATGGGTTGAAGCCGCTTCTTATACAAGTGTGACAAGGTCCGTGGTTGTCAAGTTCATAAAAAGAGATCTCGATCGCCGTTACGGTCTCCCCCAATAGAATCATCACAGATAATGGGACCAACTTGAACAACAAAATGATGAAAGAATTGTGCGACGACTTCAAGATACAACACCATAACTCCTCCCCGTACCGGCCAAAGATGAATGGGGCAGTCGAAGCGGCAAATAAGAACATCAAGAAGATCGTGCAGAAGATGGTAGTGACTTTCAAAGACTGGCATGAAATGCTCCTTTTGCTTTACATGGGTACCAACCTCACCCGCACTTCCACGGGGGCAACACCGCTCACTAGTGTATGGGACTAAGCGATACTACCCATCGAAGTTGAAATACCTCACTACGGTGCCGATGGAGACAGAACTAGAAGAGGCGAGAATGGGTTCGTGCTCGCCTAGATCGATTGAACCTCATCGATGAGAAGAGGCTAGTTGCATTGTGTCATGGGCGCTTGTATCAACAAAGGATGAAGAGAGCCTACGATAAAAAGGTTCGTCCTTAGACAATTTCAAGAGGGGGACCGGTGCTCAAGAAGATCTTACCTATCCAAAAGGATTCACGTGGGAAATGGACCCCGAACTACGAAGGGCCCTATGTGGTGAAAAAGTCGTTCTCTGGAGGATCCTTAATTCTCACCAATATGGATGGTGAAGACCTCCATCTCCCAGTCAATTCTGATGCAGTCAAGAAGTACTATGCCTAAAGAAATTATACATGAAAAAAGAGAAAAAGGAGCCAAGCAAGAATAAGCTCGCTAGGTCGAAAACCCGAAAGTGGCGCTTTCAGTAAAAAGTTAGAGCGACCCTGGATTGAAAACCCAAAAGGGCAATCCAGCAAAAATTAGGGTCAAGAAGTTGGACCAAAATACTGAGGCAGACAACATTTCTGAAAGTCGAATGATGATTGGTCAAAGGCGTGAATATGGGTGTCCGACGATGTTGTTTCAAAGGACATTAGCTACCAACAAATCTGCTTAGTATTCTAGTTTTTCTGTTTTCTTTCAATTCGATTCTCGATGTAATCTTTCATCGATGTGCTCTTCGCATACTTGGCTTCCATATTAATATCAAACACTTTCCATTCTCTTTCGTTCTCCCTCATTTTGAAATGATGTTTTTTGGTAAATGATACTGAATTGTGAAACATGTGCCATAATCATAAGCATTACGATCATTACGAAATTCTTGAAAATTACAGAAAGGATATGATCTCTCATAAAAGCAGTCGCGAAAAATGAATAAAGGCACCCACAATCAAATGAATCACAGCACGCCCCAGCATGTCAATCTCGCGATACAAATATACCAGATGATTTCATATCTCACGCCAGGAATCACGCGAGTTGATAGAACCAGTCAAAAAAAGGACTGCCAAAAAAAAAAAAAAAACGAGAAAAGCATCATTCCACATCTCATGCATCATCCCGCCAAACACCACTCACTAAAAACACTCACGTGTCATGCACTGCATCATTAGAGGTTTCACTCAAGCGCACACCCTCAGTAGGGGCACCCAAACATAATGCCACACTATATAACAGATCACCGAGATCCCTCAGACCCCGAGTGGTCCTTCAGAGCACTACGCTCCTTCAGTGCCCTTAGGGGCCCAGGTCGCAACGTCGGAGTCGAGCCCGACGGACCTTCGCAGACCCCGAGTGGTCCTTCAGACTAGTTGTGTCAGCCTAAGACACAGCGGACGTCCTTCATGGTCAACATATCGCCCGGATCGATCTTGACCCATCATGGCCGCCGAGTATAAAAGCCCCCTCAGACCGTCTAATTAGTACCGTAGCTAATTGCGCTCCTTCAGACCACGACGGTCCTTCAATCAAGGCCTAGGCAGCCTTCCAGACCTTAAGTGGTCCTTCAGAGCCTTATCGCTCCTTCAGACCTTAAGTGGTCCTTCAAGAGCCTTAGCGCTCCTTCAGGTCCTTGATGACCCTCCATTTAATTTCTGGTTAATGCACCGAGTGTTAACCCTTCATTGCTCCTCTCAAACCTTCCACCTCCCCCTTAAACGGACAAAATTAGCGTCTATATTATCTTTATTCCTATTTCTACTACGAAAGTTCTAGAGCTCAGCACTTTTTAGTAAAATATTAATAAAGAGGGGCAGCTGTTATACCCCAATTTTGTCCGTCTTCCTTTTGTGTTTTAGTCATTCATTTTTAGTAAGGGCGTGTTTCGGAGTCGCATGATTACGAGAATCACTAGTGTAGAGTCTCGATTACCAACCCTAGCCAATTCCAGTCACTACGTTCAACTAACTCAAAATACCGTTATTTAAATTGGGCACGCGCGCGAATGATCGATCTTTTTGTGCGCTCTTCGATTTAATATTTGTATTCAAGTTTAGTCGTACGTGAACCGGTCTACCAAAATCCATTTTTCTCAAAGTTGGCTTAAGTTCAAACCTAAGGATGCGACTCCAAGTTATTTTTTTTAACACGCCCATTTTCTTATAGTGTTGGTCTAGTCTTAAGCCGATCGTCAAAATCTGGTTCGTTTTCGTCTTTACATTTGGCTTTTTTTCCTATTATTATTTTTTTTCTTACTTTGTTCGCTTAATTTATTTAAGCACTTAATAAGTCTAAAAATGTCAAAAATTCAATTTAGTTTAGTTTACAATGTTTAAGAGTCCAATATGTCTAAAAATGTCAAAAATCCAATTTAATTTAATTTACAATTTAAAAATACCATAATACCAAAAATGTCAAAAATAGTATTTAGTTTAATTTAGAAATTAAAAGCACTTAATAGTCCAAAGAGTCTAAAAATACAAAAATCATAATAATAAAAATACGTAAAAAATGGGAATCCGAAAATAATAGAAAAATGCAAAAATACAGAGGTGCAATTAGGATTTTTCAATTTTTCTCCAATTCTTGATTTGGGTGCAGATCCAAAAAACAAGGAGGGTCAAAGTTAGTCAAAGCCCAAGGAAAACAAAATTAAATGCTAAACCTAGAATTTTTAATATAAAAATAGGATCAGACCTCAGTAAAGGACACGAATTTCGAGTAAGGAAAATCACTGAAAAAAGATTAGGGTTTTACACTGAAACCCTAATCATCTAAACAGATTGTGTAAATCTGAGCAGTCAAAAAAAGAGGGATGAAGGACTCAGAACACAGTAGAAGGGAAGCAGAAAGCAGTAGAGAGATCGTTTTATTTTTTTGAGTAATCTGAAAACAGGTTGGTATTTCTTTTTTTTCCTTAGATCTGTAAATAGGGGTTTATATGTTGTTTAGATTTCAAATTCGCATGTATGTACTAGTAAAAAATAACATATGCTACAGAATCAAAAACAGTTAGTGTATTTTCAAAATTTCATGAATAAAGTCCTCATGCTGTGCTTCAAAAACAAAAACGTGTATACTGTGATTATGGTCCATCAAACAGGCTGTGCTTAAAAAAACTGATTTCGTTTGTGTAGTTTCAGATTAAAATAGTTCTCTTAGTAAGATAAATATACTCAGAGACTAAAAAATACAAAAACATAATAAATGGAGAAATAAAACGGAGTAGGAGAGAAACCAGACCCAGAGAAAGCAAAAAAACAAGCAGGAACACTGACCTTAGGCTCGCCGGAGCTCCGGTCGTCTTCTCCGGCGAGAGCTCCGGCAAGAGTTCCCAGAAACCGATCCAAAAGCATAAAAAACCACCGTTCCACCACCGCTGAAGCCTTCCTTCAAACGCACTACCACCAAAACTGAACCTATGAACCCAAAAAAACACAGATCTGGATCAGTGAAACACAAAAACGAAAAAATAGAAAAACAAAGGAACTGAAACAAAAAAGAAGAACAGGGAACAAAGCTTACCCCCATTCTCGCTGGCGTTCACGTCGTCGGCGCCGATCTCCTCACCACCATCACCGAAACCGAGCCCCCCTTTTCCTTCCCTCACGGTCTCGTTCCAACTTCCCCACTCTTTCACATGAAACTGGCGTGTTCCACGCCCTCCACCGCGAAACAAGGCGGATTCTCCGCCGGATCTCCCTCTCTCTCATTAAAAATCACACAGCATGGCAGAAAGGGGAAGGGGTGAATGGAAATTAGGGTTCTCAGGTTTTAGGGTTAGGATATATATGTGGTCTTTTCTTTTTTAATTATTTTTAATTATTCAAAATGCTAATAACACCCCCTGTATTCACGCGTATACCTCCCCACTTAAGCCCAGTTTCGCATTCTGGGCTTCCAGATGTGAACTGGGCTTTCCTCTTTACACCCCTTATTATTTATACAGACCCCTGCGACTAATAGAACCCCAATTTACTATGTTCACTCCCTGTTTCGTTTTTTTTTTTTTAAATTCTTTTCCAATAATAATATAAATGATTATTTCTCTAAAAATAAAACGGCTAAGTCAGTTGTACAACCGGGTTAGTCATTATTTTAGGGCCAATGAGTTGTACAGTTCAGTAACCCTACAAACCTAACGAATAAATTATTTCTCTAAAAATAAAACGGCTAAGTCGGTTGTACAACCGGGTTAGTCATTATTTTAGGCCAATGAGCTGTACAGTTTAGTAACCCTACAAACTTAACAAATACGGATAAACCATTTTCCAAAAAAATAGGGGATTAAGTCGGCTGTACGGTCGGGTTAGTCAGCGTTCTAGAACTAATGAGTTGTACAGTTCAGGAGTTCTAGAATACCTATTCTAAAACGAACCCACCTCACACCAAACCACTTTCTTTCAAGAACCCTAAAATTATTTTCAAAAAGTAGGGGCTAAGTCGGTTGTATCAATCGGGCCAGCATCCCTAGGAATCGATGAGTCAGATGGTTCAAGGAATCCTAGGATCCCTACATTAAAAAAACACCAACCCACAAACATTTTCGGGAAGAACTACGTGGCTTTGATTCCTCCATTGCATCCGGAGTGCACGTGAGGAGCAAGACTCAACCCTTGTCAAGCACTAAAAACAAAAACCTAAATAAGTCTTTTTTTACAAATAAAAGGGTAATTATTAAATAAATCTTAAATTAATTAGACAATAGGATGTCGTGGGGTGCTAATACCTTTCCCACACATAACGACTCCCGAACCCTAAACAACGCCTTATCTAAAAACTTAAAGGGATTTTCCGAATTTGCCCTTAAACTAAAATTTGGTGGCGGCTTCCTAAAGAACCATTTCGAAGAATCCTTTCCCGGATTTTTCGGTCGCTACACATGGAATTAATGAATGCATGACATTTAAGAATGAATGCAAGACATGATATTAATGAAGGCATGGACATTTAAAAATGAATGTAAGACATGATATTAATGAATGCATGAACATGTGAGAGAGAATGCAAGACATGGTATTAATGAATGCATGAACATGTGAGAGAGTAAGAGGATGCAAAATGCATAAGCATGTATGAATGTATGAACATGTGAGCATATGGGAGTGTGCAAGTATTAATATGCAAACATAAGAATGTGTCACATAAGTGATGCAAATAAATGAAATGCAAAGTGTGCAAGGTTAAATGAGATGAGGTAAAATGTTTAAGGAGATGGTAAAAGTAAATGGTTGATGAAGTGGTAAAGATAAAATGAAGTGAAATGAAAATGTTTTGGTGAAGGTTTATGAATGCAAGAAGGTAAAAATGTTTTATGAGGTGAGGTGAAAATGTTTAATGGAATGAAGTAGAGGTTAATGAAATGGTAAAAGTAAATAGTTAATGAGGTGGTAAAAATGTTTGGTAAAAACTAAGTGAAATAGTAAAAGTAAAATAGTAAAATGTTTTTATGTTTTTTGGTAAAAGAGTTAATGAAGTGGTAAAGTAAAATGGTAAAAGTTAATGAGATGGTAACAACTAACTAAAGTGGTAAAATATTTTTGTGTTTTTTAGTGAAAAGTTAATGATGTGGTAAAGTAAAATGGTAAAAAGTTAAAAACACACTAACACAATTACACTCATTTACACAAGATCAAACAACACATTTTAAGCACAAAAATATGCACAAAAATGGCCTCTAAGGCCGAAACCACTATGTGAGTAGATCACCAAATTATTTCATACCAAGATACACAATCAACACATAAAATAAAGCACAAGATTAAACCCTAGGTTATCATGCTATATTACAAGACAAATCATCAAGCAAAGCATGCATTTATTCTTCACAAAAATCAAAGGAAACAAAAGAAAACATAAACCCTAATTTTTGACCTTGAATCCTAGACTACACATACTCATAATCAAGTAATTATTCAACTACAACTCATGAAATAAGCAAGAAAACAATAGAGCCCTATCTTCCCTCCCTAGGCCGAAACCCCATATGCATGAAAAATGAATTTCATTTGACTTAAAATTATGCACACAAGATGGAATATGCAAGAAAATGAGAGAAACTACAAGAAAACTCCTTCAAGGCCAAGGACCCATCTCAAACACCCAAGGCTCCCTAAGTCCTTGTCATAATGTTTGAAAAGGATCCTCAAAGCAACAACAACAAGCAATCAAGAAGGAGTTAAGAGTAGGAGAGAGATTTACATGGTAAAAGTGAAAAAGAATAAGGATCTAAGGCTTACCTTAAGAACTTGTAAAAAGAAGTGAAAAAGAAGATCAAATAAAAACCAATAACACTTGAACCTCTTCTTGAATCCACAAAAAACCTCTTGATCTTGAAGAATTGTTGATGAAAGCTTGATGATGGTGCAAGATTAGAAGTAGGTCTAGTATAAGAATCAAGGAAAGGGAGGCTTTGATGGTGAAAAATTGAAAGTTGGAGGAAGGATGAAGGTGAGGTGGTTTCGGGTTTGATCAAGGGCATGAAGAAGCACAAAATGAGGTAAAAATAGGGCTGAAATTCGCAGCCATGAGTGGGTTGGCATTTTGCAAGTTGTCAATGTACTATTTGTCCCCCACTACCTTTGTAATTATCCTTTCCTTTTCTTGATTATTCTTTTCTAGATAATTCCCATGAAAATCTTACCATTTTGGGCTTCATCCTAGGAATCAATCATTGGGCCTAAAATTCCATGATATCACCATTCCCAAAATTGATTTGATACCTCACCTTGAGGGAAATTCCCATTTTACCCTTTCCTTTAAATTTGAGTTTTTATGCAAATAATTAACAATCATGCGCATAAAATAAGATAATTAAGCACATTCTTCCTCAAATAATTCCCTTAAGATTGCCCAATGACTTGTGATGAAAAACTGTCCTTTTTGGAAAATGACCAAAATACCCTTTGACCTAAAAAAACCTGAAAACCCCTAAAATGCTTTCCTAACCCTAGCATGACTTCTAAAACTCTAAAATGCATGCATGATGCTCTTCACAACCCTCAAAATGAATGCCAAGCCTTAATTTATTTATTTTTGGTTGAAAATTAAGGTTTTGACCTAGGCGGACAAAATTGGGGTATGACAGGTTCAACCTCCAAATTCATCAAATATAATTTGAAGTCATTCTCTAGAATTATTTCTTTGATCAAGCTATAGTTTTTGAAATCTCTTCAAGAGTTCCAATAATAGCAAATTCATTTCTAGATATTTCCATAAAACTAAATGGACAAGTAATGTCTTCTTATAATTATTACTATCAAATGAGCCATACAAATAAGTTGTAACACATCCATCATATGTAAATTGAGTCATTCATGTGCTAATAGACTAACTAAGTATTAAATATTACTTGCATTCACTACAGGTGAATTTTTCTTCAAAATCAATGTTTGGTTTGTGCGAGTACTATTGAATTACAACAAGCCTAACTAGCTTTACATCTTCAGGTGTATAGACTGCAAGTTGAAAAACTTTTTGCTTTGCAAAGCGAGCTTAGTGCACTTCAATTGAGCTTTTCTATTTTGGCCGATCATTGTTTTGTCTAACTTCTTGTTAGACATTAGTTCATGATCCTCTTCATCACTTATCACATTTAGTGTTATATTATACACATCAAAATTGTCAACATTGACTTTGTTTTGGTTCCTTCGTATTTCATTCTTGACATAATTTATTGAGATCTCATTTCCATAAATTTCAGGTATCTGACCTGTTCTTGAAAATTAATTATGTCAAATTACTCGTTTTGAGTTTTCATATCCTCTTTTGGGCCATCTTGCTTTTAAGCTCATTTTCTTGTTAGAGGATTTTTATTCTTTGGAACCGACCAATCTACATGCTTCATGTATGGTTCAGAGTCATTTGCAATGCTCGAGTGTCCAACAATGTTTGAGTGTCCAACAGGGACATCAATTTATATTTGAGTATTTGAGTATTGCAGCTGGTGAATAATTTGCTAAATTTTGCAAATGAATTATTCTTTGAACTTCTGGTTCACATTAGCTTCTAGGAGGATCAAGATGATAATAATTTATTTCACATAATACTCATTTCCAGCTGCTTATCTCTCCCCCTAATGTTGGGAAAACTAGTTCACCAAAATGATAATACTGAGCTATAAATACATCTCCGATTATTGGCTCAACATATTTTATCATGGATGGAGATTCATATACTCATGTATTCCCAACATTCTTTAAGGATCCATCTTATTACGTTGTGATGGATTGACTATAGCATGCACAACACATCAAAAATATCTCAGATGGAAAACATTAGGTCATTGACCAAAAATCAATTGTAAAGGGGAGAAAATACATATGATAACTTGTTGGCTTGATGCATATCAATGTCTCTGCCTACAAGATTTCATGTTCCCTAGTAGAAATTTTGGAAGCTCGATTTCATAGGTATTAGTCATATAACTAACTTTAGGTGTCTAATGAATGGTTCTTCAAGACCATTATATGAGTGAACATATGCTTTGTGATGTTCAATATAAACTCTAATAGTCATAAAATATACTTATCAGATGCTTTCAAGATAATTTACATAATGAGCTCTTAGTCGAATTAATTGAGCAAAGAGTCTCACAAACTTCTGGTTGTGAGTTGATGACAATTATACTTATGTAGCCATTTATTTGATACATCAGTTAAAATAATAAAATATCTAAATGGCTCATCTGATCGGTGTATCTGCATACAAACATCACCTTAAGCACATTGTAGAAATGTGAGAGACTTATTCACTCAAATTCTCCACTTCCTTTGGGAACTGGTAATACACAAAAGTTAATGGATTGAAGAATCTACAGGCTCTTCAATACAAGTTCTCAAAAGAAAATTCTTAACTATTTTTTTGCATCATAAAGACCCGGGATGGCCCAACCGGTCTTGCCAACGACAAACAATCCATAAACTTCCGGTTTAAGGTAAGTCTCATGATATACAGACATTGGAGATTTCACTCGATAGGATATATCCACTTAGATGAATATCCTTGAGACTCAATTAGTTTCTACTATGATATTTAAGAGAATATAATACAATATTAATGTGTAAAAACTTTGTTCTTCAAGCTAGGTAACATTACAACTAGCTCTTCTTAGAGTCTTCACTTACATTTGAAAACTTTTGGTTGCAAGTATATAATAAGAACTTACGTCACCTTATGACTTCATGTCATAACTAGATAGTGCACGTAGTTTAGACATTAAACTTCAGGTTTAAAAAAACATTTTCTTTTCTTTTATAAGTGCATAGCAAACATCTGGTTTGCCATAGCATAATTTTAATGTCTCTCACATATATTTAAGATGAGAAAAAAAAATGTATTAAACTTTGATCACTTAAGTAGCAAAATATAAAACTTCTAACTGATGTATATAACACAAGTGACTATTTACAAATAAATAATTGGCGATACTCATTTTCTTTTTAAATGTTTATATGGAATTCTAAGTTTGAGAAAAAAAATAAGTTACACTTTTCAATAATCCCAAAATACTAAATCATTATTAGGAATAACAATTGTCATTACCACAAATAACACTTATGAAAAGAAAACAACAACACTTTTGTTAGAGAAAATTAAAAAAATTAACTGTGTCAAAATATTTTATTTCATCATTATATACTTGAAAAGAGAATTGCAACACCATTATAAATACAAATTATGATGATGAAAATCTAGAATATGAATGGTCATAACCATAATACTTGTCGCACTCTAAAATTTTAGTTTGAACCATTCAATTTGGGAAATACATTTCAATTTTTATGTGACATTTTACATTTGAATGAACAACCAATCTTTTGTTCAACCAAATTATGTCTTAAACTTTCAAAATATTCTTGAAAGTATTTTCTTAATTTTCTTTGTTTCAAAGAATACTAGATCAAGTAATCTTACAAATTTTAATCACGCTCTAAAGATGGTTCTTCAGGAACTTGACCACAAATCTAACATATTTTGGTGGTCAAAAATATTCAAAGAAATCTTTTATAAAGGACGATGGTAACCTTTATTTTACCACTGATCATAATTACAACTTTTGTTGTAACCCAAACTTTTAATTTAATTCATTCTCTTCTAGGAATGAAGTTCAATCCATTGAGTGGTTTGCGATTATTCTTTCAATCACAATATCACATAATCTTGATTCAAAAAATATTATTGAAAATATTTTCTCATTTATGCTACTCCAGGAGCTTATAAAATTTCTCTAATATTTCTTTGATTCAATTATACTAAGATCAAATAGATCTTTTAGATTATAATCATTGTGTAAAAGTCAAGTTCTTCGGGAACTCGATCGCAAATCTATCATATACGATAATCAAATGAAAAGTATATTGTTTAATCAATTGTTCTTCAAGAGCTATACCACAAAATCTAAACATTGAGGAAAAGGAATCATAGTTGAGCAATCCTACAGGGATGCTTCAATATTAAGGTATTATTTCTTGAGTTCTTCAAGAACTATCACAAATCTTCATAGACAATGATAAAGAGAATAGTTCTTTATGCAATTCTACAAGGATACTAGATTACCAAATCATTAGTTGTTTTGGAACTATAACACAATACTTCTTCAATGATTATCAAGAAAAAACTATACTATGAGCAATCCTTCAGGGATGTTTGGATATTAAGTTTCAAAGTTATTTAGGAACTATATCATAACCAATGATACATAGAAACAACTATTTGTGCAATCCTCCAGGGATGCTTGGATAATGGATTTATTGTTCTTCGAGAACTATAATATCAAAATTTTCATCAACAATGGTAAATAAATACAAAATGAGATAAAACATAAAAAGGGAGAAAACATAAACAAGATCAAACTAAAAATAAAAAGATAGCAAAAGTTCATGATTAAAAGATAGTGAGAAGAAGACGGAGAATAACAAGAGGAGGAGGAAGCTAGATCAAGAAGAAGATAATGTGTTATAAAGGATATGTGTTGATACGTATTACCTTAAAAGAAGATAGATCAAGAAGAAAACTTATTCTTGTAATAGATCCTCAAGAAGATGATTATGCCATCAATCATATGGTAGAGCTTCGTGCTGATAACGTGTTGTAAAATTGACCTAAACAAGAATAAGATGGAACCACTATAATAGACTATAGATGTAGAACAACTAAACAAAAAGAAGAAAAGAATGGGAGAAGAAGAGAGCTTTTTCATTCTACTCTTGAAGGTCCCTTTTACAATGCTACATGAGTCCTATTTATAGGACATAAGATATGTAAGTTACAAGCATATGGATGGTCTACCATTATGTGTCATAAGCATCTTATAGAATATGAAAGGACTAAGGGAGATGAGGAGATGGACATCCACAAATATTCATAACAGATATACAAATAAAAGGTAATAATATTATGCTAGAAAGACATGCGTGAAATGAGATGAAACTGTGGATTTAGTATAACTTCTTGATTCCCTTGCAAGTGAATGGGCAACAAGATTCGCTTGTCTCCAAACAAAGCTAATCCTATAGCTTGGTAACAATGAAAGTAAAGAAATACAATGGGAAATAATAGAGCCGAAATCGGATAAATTTGACGCCGCTTTGGTTACCACATTAACCACAGAAAGGCAATCCATCTCTATGATTATTGACTCCAAGCCTAGGTCCTTTAACCAATTTAAAGTGCGCAACAATCCTATTGCTTCCGCTTCTTGAGGTTCCGGCACTCCTTCAAACCACATTGTCTTGCCTTCCATAAAGCTTCTGTTCTCATCCCGTATACTGTATACACATGCCTATTCCATACCTATTTTCTTGATCAAAGATGGCAGCGTCTATGTTGCATTTTAGCATTCCCGCAGTTGGTTTCGCCCACTAGACCTGCTGCGTATGAGCAGCACCTGCTGAACTGCTGCTATACACTCTCACACGGACAGATTCCCATGACTTGAAGTGATCCCAAGCGTGTTGAGTTGCGACTGCCACGTCCTTAGAAATACCCTCCCACACCTTGTCGTTTCGCCGCTTCCAAATGACCCACAAACCGATAATAAAACGATGTTGTTCCTCTGCTAAATGTCAGTATTATGTACCATGCGATCTTAAATATAAACAAAATTACACCATATTTACCATATTTAATAGGCTAAATGTCACTTTCAGTATTTTATCTTTGCTTTAAGTTTTATTTTGGTTAATTATCTTTTTTTATTTTCGTTTTGGCCCCTTGTGTTTCATTTAGGTTTCATTTTGGTCTCTGCCATTAGTTTTTCTTAACGAACGCCATACTAGCAATTAATCACGACGTGACGTCTTACATGTCAACGCTAACTTGGAAATTTTATATGATGTGTCATAGAATTGACCAAAATGAAACTTAACAAAAACACGAGGGACCAAATTGACAAAACACACAAATATGAAAAATCACCCTCAATCTCCTTCTTATTTTTCTCCGGCGAGCCACCGCCACCCTCTCTTTCTCATCCCACCGCCACAACACCAAAATAGAATCCTAAAATCCAATTCCTAAATCCAAATTTTAAATCCATAACAACAACAGTAAGGAACAATCCAACCTTATATCTCGAGCCCACTAAAGAAAAAAATAACAGAACACACGCATAGAAAGTAGACATAAGTTCCGTTTAGTGGGTTTGAGATATAAGCTTGGATTGAGATATTAATGGGTTTGACAGAGGGAACAACAGTAGATATAAGTTCCGCTTATTTAACCACAAACAATCAAATAGCAACTTTCTATGCGTGTGTTCTGCTATTTTTTCTTTAATGGGTTTGAGATATAAGTTTGGATTGTTCCTTATAGCTACTGTTGAATTGTTATGGATTTAATATTTGGATTTAGGGATTTAAGATTGAGATTTAGGATTTTATTTTGGTGTTGTGGTGGTGGTGTGGCGGTTGTAGAATTTTTGCTCCTTTTTAATCTTTTTTTCACTTTTCAACTAACAGGGGTGTATTGAACTAATTTGCAGGGTGCAAATATCACAGGTCCAACACTGTTGAAACAGGCCCGGCCCAAGAAGCGCTTTCAGCAACAAAAGAGACAACCTTATTTTTTCACTCTCACTTCCTCTCTCTACCGAGCTGCAACCCTTCTCCTTCTTCCTTCTTCTTCCTCGGTGCTCTGCTAGGGTTTCACTTGAAACCCAGCAGATGAGCTCTAAACCACGAACAAATACCACCACTAGAAAGATCGCTTCCTCCTCTACAAAACCCCTAAAGAAAACCTTGGATTTGATCGAGTTGAACAAAACCCTAATTTCTCCCTTTGCTGATTCTGAAGATCCAGGACAACCGAGAGGAAGATTGAAGCTGCTGAAGGTAAACTATACTTCTTTCTCTCTTTTTCTTTTTGATTCTGAAACTCAACAACAAAAACCCTAGTTTTATTGTTGATTTTTCTTGCTGCAGGAACCTCTGCACTTGCTGGTAGTGGAACCTCACCTTCACCTCTTGAAGGATCTCACTACACCGGAGATACACACAGGTAAACCTCTCCACTCTCTTGATTCTCTCTTTTCTTACTCTTTTCTTCACTGTGTTAGAACAAACCCTAACTGGTTTGTTCCTTTCTTGCGAGGTATCTCTCACACTCAACACGAAGAACTTGAAGGAAACTTAGAGAAAAGAAGATGAAGAACACAAAAGTAAAAACAACACTGTAATCTGTATTTCTTTATTTCTGTATGTGTATATCTGTACAAAAAAAAACTGAACTGAATGTAAAGTATATTTATATACATGTGCTAGGACTAGGTATTTGATACTATGAGAGGTTGAGAATTAGTTATAGGACGGTTGTAACTAACTGTTAGTTACAACTGTCATAACTGAATTTGTGTGTGTTTGAAATTATCTCAACAGCGGTGGAGGAGAGAGTGGTGGTGGTCCTCCGCAGGTGGTGGTGGCTCGCCGGAGAAGAAGAAGGTGAAGATTGGAGTGATTTCTTCATATTTGTGTGTTTTTATCAATTTGGTCCCTCATGTTTTTGTTAAGTTTCATTTTGGTCTCTTCTATGTCACATTATATAAAAATTCCAAATCAGCAGTGACACATATGACGCCATGTCAGTAGTTAACTGCCAGTGTGACATCCGTTAAGAAAAACTAACGGCAGAGACCAAAATGAAACCTAAATGAAACGTGAGGGACCAAAACGGAACAAAAAAAAAGATAAATGACCCAAATAAAACTTAAAACAAAGATAGAGAACTAAAAGTGACATTTATTTTATTTAATATAAACTTTACCTACTTTTACCATATTTAATATACCCATCAATATTGCTATAGGTTTTATTTTCCAATAACACTTTACTTTTAAGCAACAAGTTTTTCATCAGAGGCAATTTGATAAATACCATTAATTTTTTGATTAAATTTAAAAAAAAAAAAAACAAATAAGAGATTTTTACCTTGACTCTCATTATATGCGAACAAAACTTTACAAGCATGATGAAGTTTTATTTAATTGGTGAAACTACAAGGACCTACGTTGCAAAGATGAAATGAAATTTATTTCCTCCAGGTAGATATATCGTATATATACTACAGCAAGTAATTTGGACACCTGTTGTGGTAGTATCTATCATCATCAACAAGTAATTTTGAATTTCTCTAATTTATGCAAATTGGAAATTCAATTTACACTAGCCCCACGACCCGTCTGATGGACGAGTTGGCTAGGTGTTGTGCAAGTAAAACATCTAGATATAAAATCATCTAGTATTAACATTTGCTGGAGAATTTAAAGTTGGTAGTTGTTAAAGACATGTTTAAAATATTCAAAAGCATAGACATTTGTTAATGAATATGCGACAGTTTGGATATTTAAAGGCCAATGGCTATTGTTTCAGTAGAAAGGTAAGTACTACAGTTAATTATGTCTACCAGATTTCCTAATGATATCAACAAAAACAGTCAAAGGGGAGTCATCAATTTTCGCCAAAGAAATCTCCTACTCGCAGCTTTTTCCTTTAACAAAGGACACCCATGTGGCTCTCAAGTATGTATTTTTCATCCCTTGAATGTTTGGCGGAACGTAATGTGCACACATCAAACAAAATTTAAGTATTTTTTTTACTAAACAAATTCTAAATATTAGAAGGACATCACATTTAAGTATGCTTCTAATACTTGTTGATGCAAAATTATCTAAATAAAGAAGAAAATATCAATTTGGACATGTAATTTTTTTTTTATTCTAAAGTACACTATAACACACGGCCTAGAATCACACTTTATGTATTTTGTCATGAATTTTTTTCATCAAACAGATTATTGAAGAACGAACTTCGCTTATTTAAACATCTACATTTTTTCATGCACTTCAAGTTCCCCAAAATACACTGTCAACATTGCACTTTACGTATTTTGTCACAAACTAATTATTTTTTACCAAATCGGTTATTTACGAAGAAACTTCTAGTATTTTAAGACTTAAAAAAAATTCGAAATCCTAAAGTACCCCAAAACACACTGCGTAAAATTTAGCGTTACGCATTTTGCGATAAAATAATTTTGTCCCCATCAACTACACCAAAGCACATTGTTTAGCATTTCACATTACTTTTTTTCTTACGAAATTAAACATTTTTTCACCCCAAATTTTCATATTTCATCATGTAAGATTTTTCGAGATTGTAAAGTACCTCTTAAAATATAAAAAAGAAAAAAAAATGCAAAACCATAAAATATAAAAGAACCTTGGGTGTGACAAAAACTCTGTTGGGAGGAGATAACCACACAAGCCGACAAAGCCGAAGTTCTCGTGGTCACCAGGGCTCCCCTGTATAGATTAGTCATCAAGAAAATTAAAATTTTTCTAAACCCTAAAGAACCCCTAAGCACACCGCTTAACATTTCACTTTACACATTTAGTTACAAAATGATTTTTTCCCCATCAACTACACCAAATCACATTGTTTAGCATCACACTTTATGTGTTTTGTCATGAACTTAAATAGTTTTCCACCAAAAATTTGCATATTTAAACATCTAAAAATTTTCGAGACGGTAAAGTACCCCTTAAAATATAAAAAAAATAAAAATAAAAAAAGAAAACCTTCAAATATAAAAGAATAACTTTGGATGTGATAAAAACTCATTGCGATGGGAGACTGTGGTTAAGCCAGACTCTCAAATAGATTAAGAATCAGCAAAGACAATGAAAATTACGTCTAAATGACATAGTAAAAAAAAGAATAAGGAAATAACAAAAAAAAATAGAAGGAAGAAACAAAAAAGAAAGTGAAACAAAGAAGGAAGAAGAGAAAAAAAACAACCAAAAAATTGGAAGAAAAAAAATCATCAAATTAGCCAAAAAATTATTGGCGCCTTAATTGTAGCGGCGTGCCAAGCCGCATAAGGTATTAGATATGCATCCAATTGAAATGGAAATTGGTAAGTAATTTTGAGTTGACACTTTAGTATCCAATTTACATAAAATGGAAAAATTCAAAATTATTTGTCGTAGTGTACGTATGTGTACGTCCTAAATGATGATACATGTATACGTATATACCACAACAGATGTCAAAATTGTTTGTCGTAGTTTACGTTATATCTAACTCGAAGAATAAAATTCCGTTGTTATTTTTAACAAAAAGGATTTGATTGAAAATCATTTAGCATTTATTGAGAGTCGATGTAAATTCTCAAATATTATTTTTTTAGTAAAAATTACAATTTCTTATTTATGTTAAGCATAATTCATCCTCAGGAAATAATATGAAATTTTGCCATGGATTTAATTGTAAATATTGACTCAAATAAACAATGAATATGTGCTTTGTTATTTTGTTTTGCCATTTATTTTTTATTAATAAAATTACACAATATGCGTATTAAGAATTTACGTTACAATAGTTAACAAGTGTTTTTTAATTTAATAAAAAAATTAATGTTACTTATCAAATTGCCTTTTATGAAACTTCTTACACAAAAATAAAAGAGTTAGAACATAAAACATAAATCTCATGGGTATATTAGAAGTGATATCATAAAATATATAGTGAAAGTAGTTAAATTTATTTATATTTAGGATCACCCATGACATCTATTTATTATGTCTATAGTTTATATTTAAGACCACATAATACATGTAGTAGTGGCGGACCTACCTCTTCTGAGGGGTCAAAACCTGTCCGCCTTATAGAATATTTTTTCACATCTTAAAAAAATAATTTGCACCCGACCTCTTAATTTCCCATTCAATTCATACTATATCACACTTTCATAATTATATCAGTTCCTCTCAATCTTGTGTGTATAGTTAGAACTCAAAAAATGGGCGGGCCAGACGAGCGAGCTAATTTAAAAAACATAGGGCAGTACAAGAATTGTGGCCATTTTACATTTGGGCATTTTAGTCCAAATTTAAAAAGCCTCGAAATCCGTCATCGGCCAATGCTTGCCAGGGCATGGGTAGCCCGCAAGTTAATAATTATAGGGTTAGACTTATATTACATATTACTGCCAAAAGCGCACAATTATTAACCCAAACCAAAAGTCTGAAACTTAAGTTACATATCTACACAAGAAAGCTCCGTTAAATACATATGTTGATTACCAATGTTCTTTTAGTAAACACTTCGAAGTGTGATGTCAATTTCTAATAAAACTTCGAAGTGGTGTCAATTTCTAATAAAACTTGAACCAGCAATTAATAGTGCAACTAGGGATGGCAAAATGGGTTTGGCCCGCTGTCATAACCCAATTTTGTCCGACTAGTTGAAAATCAAATAAAATTGTATTTTTGTAAACGCTCAATTTTAACAGGCGTTTTTTTTTTCTCTCTCATTTCCAGAAAAGCCCCAAAATATGTGTCTCGTTGTGTAAGTTTCAATTTCTCATCGCGTGCGCGTGTCGTTTCTAATTGTGTGCGCGTTGTGATTCTTGTCGCAAGCGCGCGCTCGTGTCTCGTCGTGTACGCGTGTTTATCTTATTAATTGTTATCTCTATACAGTCAAATAATTAAGCTTGTCTAAATCTTTTTTTCATTATAATACAAAATTACATGTTACACACCAAAAAGAAAGAGGAAAAGTCAAACAAAATTTTTAACAAAGTATAGGCAGATAGGGAGACGTTGTTGAAGTTATTTTGAGCTTCAAGCTCAAGCTCTTTCATCTTGTCTCTTTGACTCTTTCACATTTTAGGCAAAAACAGTTTAGCTTTGCAGGCACCACCTTGCTTGCCCACAGACTGCCCACGCATTGGTCTCCCATGGGTGTGGTTCCTCTGCTCAACACCAACACCTACACCACACAAACCCCATTATAAATAGAAACTCATAGCAACAGTGGGGGAGAGGAAAAAAACGCAGCACATCTGTACTGAAGAAAAACAGCACATAGAAACTCAAACATACAGAAGACATAGCAAACACGACACATACACACACAGCAATACAAAAAAACCAGAAAATAGAACAGACAGTGAAGAAAACGGAGGCAGACAACAAGGAAGAGAAACAGTAAGTAAACTCACACGGAAATACAACCTCAACACCAACACCACAGCCACTACCCACCTCCATCAGTCTCCCTGCATCAACGTCAACACCACAACCACCACCCACTTCCATCAGCTTCCCTACATCAAAACCACCGCAAAAAAAAAACCAAACACCACCACGCCCTCCCTAGACCTCTGTCACCATTCTCTCACCACCACACCGCCGCGCCACCACCACCAAACGCTTCTCTCTCTCGTCATGAACCCCGCCGCCCCAGCATCTTCCTTTCTCTCTCTCGCCGCTACGCCGCCGTCTGTCTCTCCTCGGACCTTCCTCTTCCTCCCTCCGTCGTTCGCCGCTCCTCTCTCTCATTCTCGCGGTACCTCTCTCTCTCTCTCTCTCGATCCGCCTCTCTTTCTCTCTCTAGTTTTTTTCTCCGTGGGATAAAATGGAACGGCGCAGGGGAGGTTATCAGTTTAGGTTTTCCTTTGTTCCTATTTTTTTTGTTTATCTGTTGATTCACAGCCCAGCCCGTGTGGGCTTTTTCTTTTTTTTTAGTTTCTTTGACATCTGTTTGTTAATAGCACCCCCCATATTTTTGATTACAGCCTTTTTTTTAAATAAAATGTGGACCTGTGTTTCCTTTGGGTCACATACTTATGATTAAAAATATTGTCAAGTTGATTTTGTTGTTGTTCTTTGGTTGGTGATGTTTAATATTGTTGTTAGTATTTCGTTTTAGTGTTAAATGTTATTTTATTGTTGGTTGATGATCTAGCAATATGTTATTAAGAAGTCATTGCTCACATGTTCATTAGTTTAACTAAGATCATTCTATGCCTATGATCAATTGTTTACTTGTTTTCGATGCTACTTAAATTGTCTTGACTTAACTGTGTGCCATTCCCTCAATGTGTATGACCTCCTAATGAAGACGTAAGACTACATGCCTGTTGTAGCATAGAGCCGCATTTGTTTTGAGAAATTCACCTGGCATCCTTGACAATTGAATCTCTGATTGTATCGGCATGTTTAATCTTAGTTGATGTATGACATACGCATGATTATTTGATTATTGAATGCGCCTGAAGTTTGTAACCAATCATTGATAATAACTTCACCCTTTTCCCCCAAAAATCATTCAAACTCTTTTCTAATTAACACAAGTTATTAGTGACTATCACCCAAAGCCTTGGCTTGTTTGATTGTCATGAACGCTATCATGAGTTATTAGTAATGATCACTCAAAGTCTTTGCTTGCTTGATCATTATGAAAGCTCTTCCCTTCTCCAAAATCCTTTCGAAACATTTTCATCTTAAAGGTTAGAACTACGTCGCTTTGATTCCCATTTGGGATACGTAGGAGTGAGTCTCGTTCTCGTCAAACGCAATAAACAAAAGTCATTTTCATAAAACAAACGAAAAGAATTATTTTCAAACCCATTGTTGCTAGTACTAATCGTAACCTTTGTTCGCCTAGGCATTGGTGGCAATGGCTTTTCCCAAAAGAACAATAAAGCGGTGATCACCCATAACCTCTGTTAGTTTGATCATTCGTGCCAATCAATCTTTTTTTCAAAAAATCATTTTCAAAAGAACAAATAAAAACGAGTCGCTACTAACAGTCAATCAGAACCTTTGTTCGTCTGACCAGTGGTAGTGACTCTCATTTTCAAGAGTACTTAGCGGTGGTTACCCATAACCTTTGTTAGTTTAATCATTCATTTGAATACTCGCCCTATTTTCAAAACTCACTAAAAAATATAAAAACAAAACCCTTTTCATGACAACCAAGAACTACGTAGCATTGAATTATCCATCGCACTAGGAGATACGTAGGAGCGAGAGGCCAACTCTCGTCAAGCGCCAAAAATAAATTTTTTTTATTAAGTTTCCCCATTCGCTTCAAACAAGAAATAAATAGGCAAATCTAGGTATTTTTCAAATTAAACGTAAAACCACACACTTAATTAAAGGTTCCCTCTCAATAGAGAGGACGCGTGGGTGCTAACACCTTCCCCGCACGTAATCGACCCCCCGAACCCATATCTCTAGTTTTCAAAGACCATCCGCTTTGTTCAAAAGACCTTTTTCAATGTTTTGGTCTTAAAATTAAAATATTGGTGGCGGCTTCAAAAATTTTCCACGTTGTACATTGAGAAACCCAAACCGGATTTTTCGGGGTGCAACAGCTGGCGACTTCACTGGGGAATTTTTTTTAAAAAGACGAGGGTCAAACCTAACTAATTAAGTGTGTGATTTAATGTATTGTTGATTTGACTAATGCCTTGTTTGCCTTCATTCTTTTTTCCTTTCTTTCTTATCATTGATTGTAGGCATATACATTTGTCTTCTTCTATGTTTGTTCCCTATCTCCTTTTCTACTCCTGTACTTTTTATTGCTTATGCCCATGCATTCTTCCAATCCCCATGATCCCTTCTTCTTCGCTCCTTTCTTGAGGTAAGCTCACGCATTTCCCTCTCTTATCATGTTCCCCTCTTCTCGCCTCCCTTTCTTAAAGTAAGAAGTGCAATGTTGTTGGCACCCTAGGCTAGTTTATATTGGATTGATATTGAACCCTAGGGTAGACAAACATGTTATTGCTTGCAATTGTCCGGATCGCTCTGGTTTTCATTTCAGTGGGGTAGTGCTAGGAAAATGCCCTTGACACACACTACACTTATACCTTGTGATTACATGTTTTGAGTGGGACCATAACCCAGTGTCCGCAAAAATTTAGGAGAGTGGATTCGAGTAGTGAGAGCCCATCAGACCTTTGTCCGCTTGGCTACTTATGCGAAAGTTTCAACCAGAGTTGTGCTCTTTCATGATGCCTCACACCTAGCGGTTCTTTGCATTTGTGGGGGAGTTTTGTGAAAGGGACTGTGGCTCTGTGGCCTTGTGAGGAGTGAATAGAGCTACATGGGAGGATTACCCTTTAAATTGCCCTAGATCGTAGGTCTCACCCCTTTTTAGGACACAAGGGCTTTTCCAAAATTGTGTGTTGCATTATTACATCTAGCTTAGTTCTTTTCCTTCAACAATTTTCGGAAAAAAAAAACAAAAGAATATATTTTTCCTCCTCTTTCATAAATACCTATATGAGGTGGCAATAGGGTATGCTGCCCTAAATTTTTCAAACCACTACCTGTAAATATCTTTCTTTATGTAAATAATATGAAAAAGCATCCTCATCATCCGCACTTTGCATCATAACATCATGCATTACATAAGCAAAATTCTAAAAAAAAATAAAAAAAAGGACTTCATGTAGCATTCTTCATGCATCTAATTTATTTGTCGGTGATCTTGGAGTAACTTGGAATCTTGTCATAGGCGTGAAAAGCGAGATAACATGGGATCAAGGAGTGAGGGTATGCTAAATTCGAGATTTCCAGTAGTAAAGATGGCAGATGTGGCCAGTTTGACAGAGTGCGCCTCTCTAATGGGACCGGATGAGCGTGGGATGTTTGAAAAGGCTTATGGGAATATTTTTCGGTTGCTACAATTGGATCTTCAAGAAAATGTTTGTGAAAGCCCTCGATCGGTTCTATGATCCTGGATATCCGCTGCTTCATCTTCAAGGATTTCCAACTCTCACCAACTTTAGAGGAGTATGAGCAAATTTTGGGTTTCTCTAGGTCGAGGCGACGCCTCTATCGATGCTGGGGCATCAATATTCGTGATAAAAGACTCTCTTTGCTATTGCAAGTTGGAGTGGGGGAGTTAGAGCTCGAAAAGAGAAAAAGAACCGTATAATGGGGTTTCCACCGAGTTATTTTGAAGACTTAATGAGGTCACATGCTCAAGCTAATGAGATGGGGTCCCTTCAAGCGCCATCGGCACTAACCATTTTCGGATTGTCCTTTTCCCACAAGTTGAGAAGTTCATTGATGAGATCGCCATTGGAGTGTTCTTAGCCTTCATAAGCAAGGATAATCCAATCAACCCAGATCACCGGCCCCTTGCAGCACACTTACTACTACTCTTTACTCATCATCGGGTGTTGGGAAAAAGAAGATTGCCTGCTTCTCTTCATGTACTATATGCCCGGTTCCTCAACCATGTCGGTGCTCACAAGGGGCAAGCTACGATCTGTTGGGTTATGCCTTGAGTTGTGAGGTAGAGGTCAAAAGTGCTCAGGAGTGGGTGCACACCTTAGGAGTCTCAATGTCCTCAAGGTCCGCTGGTACACTCATTCATGTTGGAAGAACAGACCCTCCGTTGTGTTTCAGTGTGGAGACTTTCAGAATGTGCCCCTGATGGGGACTCAAGGTCGCATCAACTATAATCCTTCCTTGATTATCCGAACGGCTTGGTACCCTATGAGGAATATGCCTCATCGAAGACATGTTGGCTCCCGTTTTCCTTGACAGGGAGGATCCAAAGAACAAGGGTTTACTTCGAAAAATCTCAAAGGCATGGGAGACGGTGGTCCGTAAAGATAAAGATGAGCTCATGAAAAAGGTTGGTGATGTCACTTTTTACCAATGGTTGCATGAAAGGATCCAAAGTACTCGTCCACCTTCCCAAGAGGCACTACCAGTCGAGAAAGAGATGCCAGAGCCTCGCCTTCCTACCCCTGAGGAGTTGAATGAGGTTAAATCTGCCTTAGCAAAAGCAGAGGAAGAAAAAAGGGCGTTGCAAGCAGAGTTGGAGAAAGTAACCCTACAAAAAAGGAAGTTAGAGGAAGAGAATGAGATTAAGATGATAGCTGTTGAGGAGAGTGTCAAGCGATTCAAGGCGGAAGAGAAGAGTAAACTGAAGCTCGGGAAATACCTAAGGGGGGCTAGAGATGAACTCCAAAGATACAAGCAGAAAACAAGAAAGGCCCTTGAAGAAGCCAAAGAATGGAAGATTGTGGCGACTAAGCCCAAACAAGAACCTCACTTGGTGGTGGAGTTGAAAAGTCACCGAGAGTCTTGAACAAGAAAGAAATTCCATTGGGAATGTTCTCGGGAATATCAAGAAATGCTTTGAGGTATGAGCAAGGAAGGTCCGATGAACTGAAAGGAATCTCTCGGGACCTAGGGAGTCTTATAGCGCGGTGTGCAAGCGGAGAGCCAAGATCTTGGGAGCAGCGCTTTCCTAGCACTAATTGGCAAGATAGAAGAGCAAGAGATTGTTAAAGAGCTAAGAGATGAGGTCCACTTTGGAGGGGTAAATTTTCAAGGTTGGCATGGCTAGCTAATCAAGTCGTAAGGGGATGTCCCTAGGAGGCTAAGGAGGGTCGAGGCCGAAAATGCTTCCTTTCAATACCCCTGTACATGTGTATGAGTTTGTAAACTGCAAGGCCCCGATCGAGGAGCTCATGGAAAAGGCCGAGGAGCTGCTTCTTTGCAAGCAAAGAAAGAGAAAAGAAAGAGGAGTTGAAGGCAATATGTTACTAGATTTCAAATGTATTGTAATTTTCTTTTAGAATGTTCTCTAGGAAGTTGTAATTTTTCTTTGGAATATTGTAATTTTCTAAGAGCATTGTATTTTTCTTTGAGAGATACTGTATTGCACTCTTAATGGAATTGTACTCTTTTTCTTTCTCATGAATGGTTTAAAATTCGAATGGAGTATGCTCATATCGCTTGTTGATCCCAATTCTCGTCACGATCTTAAATTTTTTCGGTATTCACCTATGACAAGAGTGAGTTATCTCACGATCCCCGGCGCTAAAACACAAAAAAAATAAAAAAAAATAAATAAATAATAATAATAATAAAGTCATGTGCATATGCACTGCATTCATTTACGCATTCATACTTATACTCATAAAAATGTTCTACCAACCGAAAAGAAAGGCAAGCTGGTTCGCCAACACCGATACTGCACTCGTCTACAAGCAAGATTGATGGCTAGCAATCAGGATTTCGAGATTGAGGACCACCCGGGTCAAGATGAGTTGGCTGTGGAGATTCTTAACCCCGAGCAACCTCTCAAGAGAATCGAAGCTTTGAAGACCAAAGTTCAAAGCTATGGAAGCACAGATGGCCGAAGTAATGAGTATGCTACAAAATCTGAGGGGTGGGGCCGCCGCTGGGGCTGCCATTGTTATGAATCCTGAAGGGGTTGTTACTTTTGTTTCTCCTCCGGTGACCGTTGAAGTTACAACTACTCACACTCCTCCCGGACCAGGGGTCAGTCACTTTGCGCATTCTCCAGGGGTGAGCGGACAGAATCACCCGAATGCACAGGCATATCCCTGGGGGATGCCAATGGGTTATGTGCCGTCCGCTGCTGAAGCTATTCCTGTGGGGTCGAGTCAACCTGCCATGGTTATACCTAGTGGAGCTGCTATTGGACCACAAATTCATACTCCTAATCCCTGTGATTGTCTTTGCCAAGAAGTTCACCTAGTCCTACTGGGAGTTGCAGAAATCCTCAAAATGTTGTCCATCATATGGGAAACCCCGCTCGATGATCGGGGTTATTATCACAAATGCGGGAGCTATCCACAAGGTCATTTGTTTGAGAACACTCAAAGATAGGGATCGGTATCACTTGCTTGAAGAGCGTTTAAGAGCTATGGAAGGATCGGGTACTAGAGCCAAGGATGCCCGAGATTTGTGCCTTGTCCCAGATGTCGTCATCCCTCCTAAATTCAAAGCACCGGACTTTGATAAATATCGCAAGACTGGTGTCCATCGAGCCATTTGACAATGTATGTTAGAAAAATGGCCGCTTATGCTCATGATGACAAGGTGCTCATTCACTATTTCCAGAACAGTCTGACTAGGGCATCGTTAGATTGGTATATGCAGCTACAATCCTCCGATATTCACGGTTGGAAGGATCTCTCTCAAGCATTCTCGAAACAATACCAATTATAACATGGACCTTGCTCTCGACCCGGTCTCGATTCTGACACATGAGTAAAGGAGATAGAGAATCATTCAAAGAATATGCTCAAAAGTGGAGGAGCATAAATGCTCAGTGAAGCCGCCATTGACCAAAAAGATATGGTGTACATGTTTATGGAGACTCTTCCGTGGTTATATTATGATAGGTTGGTGGGAGTGTTTCATCCAGCTTTCTCGAGATATGGTTGTCATTGGAGAACGATTGGAGCACGGATTGCGCAGCGGAAAGATTGCTGGAGGTTTTAACAATTCTAGTGGACAAAAGAAACCCTTTTCCAACTTCCCCAAGAAGAAGGAAGGGGAAACCAATGTTATTACTACAGGGGGAGGCCCGTCTTTCAGCTCTCCCCAACAAACAGTGCCATTTTCTGTTCCAGCTCAGCCACAGCAAACTAATTCAGGTCACAAAGCCTAGAACTATCAGGAGAAGAGGCGTGCTAGTTTTGATCCGATTCCAATCACCTATACTGAGCTGTTCAATCACCTTGTCTCAAAGAATTTGGTCAATACTTGTCCCATGAAGCCTATGCAACCTCCCTTTCCTAGGGGATACAATGCTAATGCTACCTGTAACTTTCATAATGGAGGGGTCGGTCACACGGTAGAAGATTGCAAGGCTTTCAAACATGTAGTCCAGGATTTGATTGACGCCAACTGGCTCTCTTTCAAGCAGAATGGTCCAAGCACAACTACAAACCCCCTGCCGGGACATGGGATACCATCCGCTAATGCAGTAGAAGATTCTGTGGGACAGACAATGATAAAAGATGTTAAGTGTATCCAGACCCCTCTTGAAAATATACATGCTGAGCTGTGCCGTTGTGGTGTTATCAAGAAAGGTTGTGTATGTGCTGGTTCTTCCTTGTGTAGGCGCTGCGAAGTTTTCAAGCCAGTTTTGCAAGACTTGATGGATCGTTATGTGGTTCGAGTGGGAGTGGTTGAAAAGGAAGAAAGTGTGTTGATGTTGCAGTCTAATTATGGTAAAGAGGCTAGGAAGCCAATTGAGATATTATACAATCCAAAACCAGCCCAAGTCAAGCCTCAGCCAGTGGTTATTGAGATTCCTGCTCCATTCCCATATGAGAAGGATGCAGGTGCGATGCCATGGAAATACAATACCCCGCCTCAAGTAGAGAGTTCTCCAAACACCTCATTGTTACCAATATAACCGGGGCAAGTGGAATTACAAGGAGTGGTCGTATATATGCCCCCGAGTTCGTTCGGGGTGAATCATCCAAAGAAGCTGAAGACAGGGCTCGTAAGGGGAAGGATAAATAAGCGGAGAATGCTCAAAAAAAGAAAGGGGCAGAACAAGAAATTGATGAGTTCCTAAAAATTGTAAGGCAAAGTGACTATAAGGTGGTTGACCGGATGAATTAGACCTCAAAGAAAGATTTCAATCTTCGTCATTGTTGCTAAGTTCAGAAGCGCATCGAACTGCCTAATGAAGGTACTGAATGGGGCTCATGTTGCTCAGAATATTTCCGTGGGCCAATTTGACGAAATAGTCGGGAATATCGTAGCTGCGAACCATGTGACTTTTGCTGATGACGAGCTTCCCCCAGAAGGAAGGAAGCACAACCAAGCCCTACACATCTCTGTTAAATGTGGGGATTTCGTGCTAGCTCGTGTCCCCGATTGATAATGGTTCTTCTCTAAATGTGATGCCAAGGTCCACTTTGTAAGCAAATTGGATGTAGATTGCTCTTTCATGAAGCCTAGCTCGACATTGGTGAGGGCGTTTGATGGATCGAAGAAAGAGGTAATAGGGGAGATGGAGTTCCCCATTCAGATAGGTCCTGAGACATTCTGCGTTAACTTCCAAATCATGGACATCTCCTCGTCGTACAGTTGTCTGCTCGGAAGGCCATGGATTCATATGGCGGGAGCCATTCCTTCCTCTCTCTCGCATCGAGAGAGTCAAGTTTGTGGTCGATGATAAAATTGTGGTAGTGTTCGGAGAGGAAGAGATGTTAGTCAACAAGCCTTCTCCTTTCCGCTATGTGGAAGTAGCCAAGAGTCCTCGAAACTTCTTTTCAATCTCTCGAGATTGCCAATGATGTGTTTGAGAGGAGTGAATTGCCGTCACTTTGTGATAAAGTTGTCGAAAGATGAAAAGATGGTTGCAAGGATCATGATGGGTCGGGATACCACCGGGCGTGGTTTGGGAAAAGCAGGACAAGGAATTCTTGCTCTGTCCAAATTTGAAGAAAACAAGGGTCGTTACGGGTTGGGATACCACCCAAGTGAGGTGAAAAGGAAGAAGTTGGTGAAGAGAGAAGAGGTGAGTGGTTGGCCCAAGCCGGGAGGCCAGGACCCACCGTCAAAGAGGATCCCCATCCGTGACATCCGTCGAGCTTCAAGAGTGCGGGGTTACTAGACCCGGATCAAATTACTAGCTTGTTGAGGATGGTTTAGAGGATGAAGAGGCGAGCACCACTTTTTTAGTCCGTCGTTGCCTTGCTAAAGAAGAGCTCAAAATTGGGAAGTCGTCGACTTGCCCATCACTTTTAGTTCAAAGTAATGATTGTAATGCACTCCTTTGGCTCTGCCCAAGGCCTCGTGATAGTTTGTTAGGGCATGCATGTTTTTATTTTCAATGACACCATCATCAATAAAAACACTTGTTTTGAATTCCATCAATAAAATCTCTTTTCTTCATTTATCTTTTCTTTTCTTGCGCTTTATTTTGTTTGTTTCGCTTTTCATTCTACTTTCTCGCTTCTACGAATGCGGATCAAAAGTAATTATCTCTGAAAATAATAAAGGTCAATGATTCCTATTATGACTTTGATCACCCAATTAACCAAACCGAGGGGATGTTGAGGAAGGCCGGGAAACTCCTCCGTAATTGATGAGACTAATAGAGCGGAAGAAAAGATCATTCACCTCATGGAGAGTCGATTGAGATAATCAACTTGGGTACAGAAGAGGATAAAAGAGAGGTTAAGGTCGGTACTGCCATGGAAGATAGTGAACGCAAAATGCTAATCCAACTCTTGCATGATTACGCTGATGTCTTTGCGTGGTCATATAAGGATATGCCAGGGCTAGATACCGACATTGTTGAGCACAGGTTGCCAGTGAAGCCAGAGTGCCCACCGGTCAAGCAGAAGTTGAGAAGAATGAAACCTGAGATGTCATTGAAGATCAGGGATGAGGTAAAAAAGCAGTTTGATGCGGGATTTCTAGCAGTGGCCAAGTATCCACAATGGGTAGCAAATATCGTCCCTGTTCAAAAAAAGATGGCAAGGTCGGGATGTGTGTCGATTACTGTGGATCTCGAGCGAGCTAGCCCCAAAGATGACTTCCCTTGCCTCATATTGATATCCGGTAGACGATGATGTTCCCAACATTCTCTATTCTCCTTCATGGATGGGTATTCAGGTTACAATCAGATAAAAATGGATCCAGAAGATATGGAGAAAACCACCTTCATAACTCTCTGGGGAACATTCTGCTACAAAGTGATGCCTTTTGGACTCAAGAATGCCGGTGCGACTTATCAGAGAGCAATGGTGACATTATTCCACGACATGATGCACAAGGAAATTGAGGTGTACGTAGATGATATGATTGCAAAATCCAAGACTGGTGAGGGGCACATTGTTAATCTGCAAAAACTCTTTGAACGTCTACGGAAGTTCAAGCTCAGGTTAAACCCAGCGAAATGCACCTTCGGTGTGAGATCCGGAAAGTTACTGGGATTTATCGTCAGTCAGAAAGGGATAGAGGTCGATCCAGATAAAGTCAAAGCAATCCTCGAAATGCCAACACCAAAGACCGAAAAAGAGGTCTGTGGTTTCCTTGGGAGACTGAACTACATCTCAAGGTTCATATCCCAATTAACCGACACCTGCGAGCCTCTCTTTAAGTCATTATGCAAGAACCAAAAACTAGTGTGGAGCGATGATTGCCAAAGAGCCTTTGAAAGGATTAAAGATTATCTTGAGAACCCACCACTTCGATGCCGCCAGTATCCTAAGACCACTTATCCTATATCTAACCGTGTTAGACAATTCGATGGGATGTGTCTTTGAGGCGACATGATGAATCGGGAAAGAAAGAGCATGCTATATACTACTTGAGTAAAAATTCACCGATCGTGAGACGAGATATTCAATGCTAGAAAAGACTTGTTGCGCTTTTGCATGGGCCGCTCATCGTTTAAGCAAGACATCTTTGAGTCATACAACTGGTTGGTATCTAAAATGGATCCAATCAAGTACATTTTTGAAAAGCCAAAGACTCACGGGACGGATCGCTCGTTGGCATATGTTATTATCGAGTATGATATCCTGTATGTCACGCAGAAGCGATCGAAGGCGGTGCACTTGCCGAGTACTTAGCATGTCGACCGATTCCGGACTACCAACCAATGCGGCATGATTTTCCCGATGAAGATATCATGGCAATCGCTCGACGAGGAAGTCCCAAGAAAATGAAAGGTGGAGAATGATATTCGACGGTCGCGTCAAATGTATGGGGGCAGGGGGCGGGAGCCGTGTTGATATCTCGACAACCGCTTCATTCTGTCATTTGCAAGACTAAGCTTCTATGTCACAAACAACATAGCAGAGTATGAAGCATGCATTTTGGGTATTCAAGCAGCCCTAGAATGGAAAGTTAAAAGGCTAGATGTGTATGGGGATTCACTGCTGGTTATTCATCAAGTAAGAGGCGATTGGGAGACCGAGAGATCCCAAACCGATTCCTTATTGTGATTATGTGCAAGAGTTGATGGAGTCTTTCGACGAAATCAACTTTAAGCATATCCTCGAGATGAAAACCGGTTGGCCGATGCATTGGCAACACTTCGTCTTCCATGTTCAATGTTAATCGTGACAAGAGTTTGACCAATATCGAAATTCAAAGACCGAGCCTACTGCGCATCATCATTATCGCAGACAAATGATAGATGAAGAGTCCGATGACAAGCCATGGTATCATGATATCAAACAAGACATCACTAATCGTGAATACCCACCGGGCATCGAGAGAATGACAAGAGAACTCTCGAGAAGATTGTCGGAATTTCTTCTTGAGTGGTGAAGTTCTCTACAAAAGAAACTATGATATGGTTCTCCGAGGTGTGTTGCCAAAGAAGAAGCCGAAAGAATCATGAGAGATGTGCATGAAGGTTCGTTTGGAACCCACTCCGAAGGACACACTATGGCTAGAAAGATTTTGAGAGTCAAGCATTATCGGTTGCAAATGGAGTCGGATTGCTACTGATTTAGTGAGGAAGTGCCACAAGTGCGGATCTATCTTGATCACATTCATGTACCGCTTTGCTAAATTGAATGTCTTGACCGTGTGTCTTGGTCGCTTCTCAATGTGGGGCATGGACGCCATAGGTCCAATTGAACCTAAAGCATCAAATGGGCATCGTTTCATCTTGGTCGCCATTGACTATTTCACAAAGTGGGTTGAAGCTGCCTCCTATTCAAGTATAACCAGTTCAGTGGTTGTCAAGTTTGTCAAGAAAGATCTGATCTGCCGTTACGGTCTTCTTCCCGACAAGATTATCACCGATAATGGCAAAGAATCTTGAATGAGAATGATGAAGGACTCGTGCTCGAGTTCAAGATTCAAGATCACAATTCATCCCCGCATCGTCCGAAGATGAATGGGGAAGTCGAAGCAGCCAACAAGAACATCAAGAAGATTGTGCAAAAGATGGTGGTAACCTACAAGGATTGGCATGAAATGCTTCCTTTTGTGTTGCATGGCTATCGTACCTCGGTACGTACATCAACTGGGGCAACCCCTTTCTCTTTGGTGTATGGGTCAGATGCAGTGCTCCCTATCGAGGTTGAAATACCCTCCCTGCGGGTACCAATGGAAACTAAGCTGGAGGAAGCGAGTGGGTACAAGCTCGCCTAGATCAACTAAATCTCATTGAGGAGAAGAGAATCACACCTTGTGTCATGGGCAATATACCAAAGAAAGGATGAAAACCGCTTTCGACAAGAAGGTTCGTCCCAGAGAATTCAACGAGGAGACTCTAGTGCTCAAGAAGATCCCGCCTATTCAAAGTGATCCCGTGGGAAAATGGACTCCCACCTATGACGGCCCATATATAGTCAAGAAAGCCTTTTCTCGGAGGAGCGCTGATACTCACAAATATGGACGGCGAAGATCTGAGGAACCCAGTTAATTCTGATCAGGTGAAGAAGTATTATGCCTGAAAGAAGTCGGCGAAAAAAAAGAGAAAGATAAGCCAAGTAAAAATAGCTCGCTAGGTTGAAAACCCGAAAGGGCGGCCTAGGCAAAATCAGAGCGACCCGGTGGATTGAAAACCCGCAAAGGGCGATCCAGGCAAAAGTTAGGGTCAAAAAGCTTGGGCATGAAAAGTAGACAAAGGCATACAACACCCCGAATGTCTGGATAAGAGGGTGGTCAAAGTCATGGAAATAAATGGTTGGCACTGTCCCCCAGAGATGGACAGTCAGAAATTAACTTCTCTCTTTTTCGTGTCTTTTTGTAGTTTAAACTTTCAAATGTATTGAACAGTCGGCGTAACTTTCTGTACGACCGACTTTTACATCAATAAAGTTCACTCTTTCTCATATCGGTTTGTTTTTCTATTTCCCTGCTTTTTCTGCTCAAAATAAGCGTTTTACGATGATGGTGACATTGATCTGTAAAACATGTGCATAAATCATAAAGCATCACAATCATTGCGAAATTTCTAGAAGTCATGGAAAGGAAACAACTTTTCAAAGCAAATTAAGTTCGCAAGCAAACAATTATGCTCGTAATCATTCTCAAATGGCAAAATTATAAAGCAAATCTGCACTTGGCTCATACGCCACCACAATCCTAATCGGTTCCACAGTTGTGTCACGGGTTGGTCGAGCCAGCAAAAGAAAAGGTCAAAAGAGCAAAAGAGCAAAAGAGCAAATGAAAAAACAGATGATCAGAAAAAAGAAAGTTGATCAAGGAAAGTCAAATCAAAAGGAAAACCTCAAGAGTGTTCCACCACATGCATCATCACACCAAAATCATAGCATTGCATGCACTCGCATAACATGCTCCTGTATAACATGCCTTTGCATAACATGCACCCATGCTTTCATCCACCATCTCGTGCATCAACCGACGTATGCGGTACCTCAATTCAATACGCCAAAGATTGGCCATCTCAATCGATCAATCAACAGACTCCACGTGTCCGCCGGACCAATGTGTCCTTCGCATCCCGTCGTTATCGAGCGCGATTTAATCATCGACCTAGGGTCCTTCGCTTTAGTTCAAATCAACGATCCAAACAAATGATTTTGAACTCGACCTTCATTTCGCCAAGTCATCACCGAGCATGACGGATCGGCCCCGAACTTCGTGTCCTTCGGACTAGCGTGTGCCGGTATAAAGCATAGCGTAAGTCCATCAAGGTAAAATGTATCACCCCACAACTTGATATTGAACCTCGGGCCGCTCAAACAAAGCCACTGCGAGCCAAGTGCTCCTTCAGAGCCACAAGTGCTCCTTCGTAACTCAAGTGTTCCTTCGAGCCACAAGCGCTCCTTCTTTACCGCATTCTTTATCACTTTCTTTATTTCCTACCAGTATCGGCTTACTGAGGGTCGATACCTTCTTTACTGCTTTCTTTACTGCTTTATTTCCTGTTCTCGCTGCCCGAGGGCTAGCACCAATTGATTTCCCGTTTTCTTTATCGCTTTCGCCAGCTTACTGAGGGTTGGTACCAAGCTTATTTTCTGCTTTTGTTGGCCGAAGGCTGACACCCATTCAAAAATTTCGGATTTCCCCAAGCGGACAAAATTGGTATAATTTTGAGTTCTTTATTTCTATTTTGCCTTGGAATATGTTTCGGCCAACTCATATTCCTTGTCAAAATCCAAATAAAGAGGGGCAGCTGTCATAACCCAATTTTGTCCGACTAGTTGAAAATCAAATAAAATTGTATTTTTGTAAACGCTCAATTTTAACAGGCGTTTTTTTTTTCTCTCTCATTTCCAGAAAAGCCCCAAAATATGTGTCTCGTTGTGTAAGTTTCAATTTCTCATCGCGTGCGCGTGTCGTTTCTAATTGTGTGCGCGTTGTGATTATTGTCGCAAGCGCGCGCGTCTCGTCTCGTCGTATACGCGCGTGTTTATCTTATTAATTGTTATCTCTATACACAACAAATAATTAAGCTTGTCTAAATCTTTTTTTCATTATAATACAAAATTACATGTTACACACCAAAAAGAAAGAGGAAAAGTCAAACAAAAATTTTAACAAAGTATAGGCAGATAGGGAGACGTTGTTGAAGTTATTTTGAGCTTCAAGCTCAAGCTCTTTCATCTTGTCTCTTTGACTCTTTCACATTTTAGGCAAAAACAGTTCAGCTTTGCAGGCACCACCTTGCTTGCCCACAGACTGCCCACGCATTGGTCTCCCATGGGTGTGGTTCCTCTGCTCAACACAAACACCTACACCACACAAACCCCATTATAAATAGAAACTCATAGCAACAGTGGGGGAGAGGAAAAAAATGCAGCACATCTGTACTGAAGAAAAACAACACATAGAAACTCAAACATACAGAAGACATAGCAAACACAACACATACACACACAGCAATACAAAAAAACCAGAAAATAGAACAGACAGTGAAGAAAACGGAGGCAGACAACAAGGAAGAGAAACAGTAAGTAAACTCACACGGAAATACAACCTCAACACCAACACCACAGCCACTACCCACCTCCATCAGTCTCCCTGCATCAACGTCAACACCACAACCACCACCCACTTCCATCAGCTTCCCTACATCAAAACCACCGCAAAAAAAAACCAAACACCACCACGCCCTCCCTAGACCTCTGTCACCATTCTCTCACCACCACACTGTCGCGCGCCACCACTGTCAACGTTTCTCTCTCTCCGTCGCGAACCCCGCCGCCCCAGCATCTTCCTTTCTCTCTCTCGCCGCTATGCCGCCGTCTGTCTCTCCTCGGACCTTCCTCTTCCTCCCTCCGTCGTTCGCCGCTCCTCTCTCTCATTCTCGCGGTACCTCTCTCTCTCTCTCTCTCGATCCGCCTCTCTTTCTCTCTCTAGTTTTTTTCTCCGTGGGATAAAATGGAACGGCGCAGGGGAGGTTATCAGTTTAGGTTTTCCTTTGTTCCTATTTTTTTTGTTTATCTGCTGATTCATTCACATTGGCCAGTGTGGGCTTTTTCTTTTTTTAGTTTCTTTGACATCTGTTTGTTAACAGCACCCCCCATATTTTTGATTACAGCCTTTTTTTTAAATAAAATGTGGACCTGTGTTTCCTTTGGGTCACATACTTATGATTAAAAATATTGTCAAGTTAATTTTGTTGTTGTTCTTTGGTTGGTGATGTTTAATATTGTTGTTAGTATTTCGTTTTAGTGTTAAATGTTATTTTATTGTTGGTTGATGATCTAGCAATATGTTATTAAGAAGTCATTGCTCACATGTTCATTAGTTTAACTAAGATCATTCTATGCCTATGATCAATTGTTTACTTGTTTTCGATGCTACTTAAATTGTCTTGACTTAACTGTGTGCCATTCCCTCAATGTGTATGACCTCCTAATGAAGACGTAAGCCTACATGCCTGTTGTAGCATAGAGCCATTAGGGTAAATGCACTTCTCCTCACATACACGCATTTGTTTTGAGAAATTCACCTGGCATCCTTGACAATTGAATCTCTGATTGTATCGGCATGTTTAATCTTAGTTGATGTATGACATACGCATGATTATTTGATTATTGAATGCGCCTGAAGTTTGTAACCAATCATTGATAATAACTTCACCCTTTTCCCCCAAAAAACATTCAAACTCTTTTCTAATTAACACAAGTTATTAGTGACTATCACCCAAAGCTTTGGCTTGTTTGATTGTCATGAACGCTATCATGAGTTATTAGTAATGATCACTCAAAGTCTTTGCTTGCTTGATCATTATGAAAGCTCTTCCCTTCTCCAAAATCCTTTCGAAACATTTTCATCTTAAAGGTTAGAACTACGTCGCTTTGATTCCCATTTGGGATACGTAGGAGCGAGTCTCGCGTCTCTCGCAAGCGCATAATAAACAAAAGTCATTTTCATAAAACAAACGAAAAGAATTATTTTCAAACCCATTGTTGCTAGTGGCTAATCGTAACCTTTGTTCGTCTAGGCATTGGTGGCAATGGCTTTTCCTAAAAGAACAATAAAGCGGTGATCACCCATAACCTCTGTTAGTTTGATCATTCGTGCCAATCAATCTTTTTCAAAAATCATTTTCAAAAGAACAAATAAAAACGAAGTCGCTACTAACAATCAATCGAACCTTTGTTCGCGACGATGGTAGTGACTCTCATTTTCAAGAGTACTTAGCGGTGGTTACCCATAACCTTTGTTAGTTTAATCATTCATTTGAATACTCGTCCTATTTTCAAAACTCACTAAAAGATAAAAACAAAAACCCTTTTCATGACAACCAAGAACTACGTGAGCTTTGAATTCTCCATCGCACTAGGAGATACGTAGGAGCGAGAGGCCAACTCTCGCGCAGCGCCAAAAATAAATTTTTTTATTAAGTTTCCCATTCGCTTAAAACAAGAAATAAATAGGCAAATCTAGGTATTTTTCAAATTAAACGTAAAACCACACACTTAATTAAAGGTTCCCTCTCAATAGAGAGGACGCGTGGGGTGCTAACACCTTCCCCGCACGTAATCGACCCCCGAACCCATATCTCTAGTTTTCGAAAGACCATCCGCCTTGTTCAAAAGACCTTTTTTCAATGTTTTGGTCTTAAAATTAAAATATTGGTGGCGGCTTCAAAATTTTTCCACGTTGTACATTGAGAAACCCAAACCGGATTTTCGGGGTGCAACACCCGCTGGGCCGGCCCGCTGACCCGCCAAAAAAGGCGGGCCGACCTGAATTATTGGAACCGCTAACCCGCCAATTGGTTTTTTACTCTGTCAGTTAAGTAGTGGAGATATTTGCATCAACTTTTTGTTTTGTCGTTTAATATCAAAACTGTGCTAGTTATTATTATCTCTTTTGACGTCTGAATTGACGTTGCATCGATTGAACAATGTAACGTTTTGCCAATATATTTGAGTACCCCTAGTGTTCCAATTTAATACATATTTGCTTATAAAATACGAATCCTATTTTAAATAATTGAGCTCGGTTCGATTTAAAAAAATATCAAATCAAATCACTTCAATTGATTTTGTTCCTTTTAGATTATGTTTTAATCTCAACCGCCCATGATTTGATGTATGGCCATGATTATATATATATATATATATATATATATATATATATATATATATATGATTGTTTTGTGGTCGAATAAAGATAGAGAGACATGATATGATACGAAGCAAGGTAGAAACAGTATATGATAGTAACAAGATAACACTATCCTATCATGTGTTTGATGTGCAACACCCGATAAAACATAAGATAATATATATATATATATATATATATATATATATATATATATATATATTTGTTTCCTTTTTAGGTACAAAGATAACATATGTTATTCTATTTTATATATATATATATATATATATATATATATATATATATATATATATATATATATATGTGTGTGTGTGTTAATAACAAAACTACTCTTATGGCAACTATATTTTATTTATTGAAAAATTAAATTAATTTTCTATTTTTATACTATAATAAATTTATATTTATCACTTATTTTAATTTGTTAAATTTCAAAAGATTTTTTTCATGTTAGATTATACAAAAAAAGACAAAATTACCCTCATCATAAAATTCTACATTATTTTTTAAATTAAGTACTAATTTTTAACTCAACATCATTTTTATTTATACTTATGTTTTTAATATATATATATATATATATATATATATATATATATATATATATTAATAAATATCAAATTTTAATATTTTAAAATATATTTTAGAAGGGCAAATGAATAAATTATTTTCTTATTCTGTCCTATTGGTTATTAATCTAGCTTAAACTCAGAATAAAATTTTAATTAGAGAGACATGAAATGACAAGTAATATGATTAAGTTATCATATCATGTTGACTCAACAAACACTAGATTGACACGGGATATGATAGACTTTTTATATCATGTCTCCTTATCCCGACGACCAAACAACTCCATAGTGTATGGCATTTTCTAGTGGGACCCATTAGAGGTGTTGGCAGTGCGGTTTGGTTCAATTTTGAGACAAAAAGTGAACTGAACTACAAGGTAAAACCATATGCGGTTTGGTTTGGTTCAATTGGCTTCCAAAAAAATAACCAAATCAATGCAGTTTGGATCGATTCGGTTGGTTCAATTTTTCTGAGACAAAACATAATTTATAACAAAGATAAAATAAAATAACATAAAAAACGGCTAACATAAATCTTTAAAAAAAACTTGCTCAAATATATGTAGTATATAAATTATTTTCTTTTAATTCTTTTAAGATAGCTACTGTCATGTTTAAAAGAATTTAAATTAAAAGTTTTATTATAATTTTTAAATATAGCTTAACAGTATGGATATTTTCTAAGTGAGACACAAGGAATTAATTGGATTTTGGCAAGTAAGTGAGTGAGTAATGTTGTAACTCAATAAGCCTTAGTGTTACTTGCGCTTTGGTTGGTGGAACAAAAACCGCAGTCAAACCGAGCCACATTTGGTTGATTAAAAAACAAATAGATCCAATAAATATCGATTTTTACGGTTTTGAGTTGATTTGGTTTGCGGTTTTCTATTGGGTTGATTCGATTTTGAACGCCTCTATAAGTTGGCGGTGGTGTATCCCCTTTAGATTGAAGGAGGTGGGCCAAATAACAAAGTCCTCTCTCGTCGGGCACCCTCTGCTAGGGTTTTGGCAGGCTTACGGCGCCTCCTTGATACCAATTTCTAGCTGGTTTTTGGCCGCTGCTTCTGCATCATCTTCATCCCTTCCACTCTACTCCTCTACAATGTTGCAAGTCCGTTTCGCTGCTTCTGTTTTCCCTCATCCCTACCCAAAACTAACCAAATCCCTCTTTTCCCGAAATCGTCTCCCACCTCAACCACCGAACCTCCACCTTCCTCCGCCGTCCACCATACATGAAACTCGTCCTCTCCTGAAACCCCCAGACCCACCCGACCCACCCGATATTCATCCCTCCCTTATGGGCTCTCTCTTCTCTCTTTCTTGTTAGTTTGTTGTTTTTTAACCCCTTCTTTATGTGGAATCCACCACTCTCAGATCCCTCTACTCCTCCATTTGGCGTTGATGCTTGCTACAGAGACTTATGGTTTCACCTCCAAGTTATCAGGCACCACATATCATTATAGGTTCTCGGTTTCTTCTTCTGTGTCCCCGGGGCCAGTTGGCCTTCAAATACGGGGTAGATCTGCACTTTTCCGTTTTACCCCCTGTACCAATTTCGCGGGACTCAGATTTGGCGATAGGGAACCTTACTCTTCTCTCTGGTGGTGCCGGTTAGCAGGTGGGTGGTTGTTGGTTTATGTGGCAGAATCTTGTTGGGGTTATTTGGATGGAGAGGAGGTTGTTGGGGCCATCAACTGCACATCGGTTCCCATGTCTTGGTTTGCCTTAGATCTGTGTGGCCGACAAGCACTTTGAAACAGTCCCCTTGATCTTATCTGGGAAAGCTCTGGACTCTCCGTGTTTCCCCTTGTTTTCGCTGAAGGTGTTGTTGTTTCTCGGTGGAGACTCACAGTGCTGCTCTATGAAGATCAAAGGCATTGGTTTGATTGTTGGGTGGCAGCCCTCTGCTCTGTTAGCTAAGTGGTGGTTTCAAGGAAAGGGTTTTTAGCTGTTGTTTCTGTGTTTTTATTATATCTCGTTAGTTTGATTTAGTAGATTTAGTTAGTCTCAGGTGTTGCTCTTAGGCTATCTGCTTTAGGCTTAATTGTTATATTTAGAGCTCTCATACCTGATGTATTTGTCTCTCAGTGGACTTGATGATGCTTCTATGTAAGCCAATATCTTACTCACTGTGTAATGTTTCGGTAGCCTTTGCCTATTACATTCTTGACAAAAAAAAAAGTTGGCGGTGGTGCTAGTTGTTTTCTGTTGTGTTGCTAAATATTAGCTAGTTGTATTCTGTTAAGTGGCATAAGATAGATTACTGGCTCGTTGGAATTGAATGTGGCCCACCTAAAAAACCCAGCTGTTCCGTCCAAAAAGAAAAACCCAGCTGTATCATCACCAACACCAACTGCAACTGCTCTTTGGCCCCGCATAGCATAACACCAAATCAGAACAATCAAAGAATGAAGAGGGTGCTAAACGAGTAATAAAGCCACAAAACCATTGAACATTAGCTCAAGTGTCACCCGCAAATATTCAATTTTCTGGAATCACATGCGCCTATATTGGCCTAAATGGGCCCGTTCCAGGCTGGACCAAGCGCCACAGACACACTACTGTACATTCTGTTTATTCTTTTTCAAATAAAGAAATATTTGTTATTACTACCAACAAGAAGTAAATAAATAAAGTTTAATGCAAGGAGAGAATGTGTAAGTAAAGTGGTCCTGTCTCTGTTTCGACCCCATTCATTTGACCCCATTCAATTGTTTAAGGGAAATGAGTCTTGATTAAGAGTTACTCCTTAGTCTTTACTGTATTTGTCAAAAATAAATAAATACTTCTGTCTCCTAGTTTGGTCAGTGACAAAAAACCAAGTTTTTGTGCTATTTTTGTTTCTAATTTTGAACTTTCTTTTGACCATTTTTGAATCAATTATAGAACATGTACTTTTGTGCTATCCAGGCCCTCAATGTTTTGCAAATCAAATGCATACACACCCATTTAACTTTTGAACAAATGTCCATTATATATTTGTAAACCCTCGTTGAGGTTTGTAGTTTTTTTTTTGGCTTGCATGGGGTATGTCTTGTTAATAATTCAAGTATGAGTGGTAATAATTCAAGTATGAGTGGTTAGTTTCATATCGAATTCGACTAAGAATGAACTATATGAAGGATGTGTAAGAGAGGGGACCCATATACCCGACACCTTAAGATTTTGAGTGGAGATGCGGCGTCCAAGTCTCTTTGTGGTCCGGTTCATTTGCTAGCTCGATGTTACTCCAAACAGTGGCGGATCCAGAACCCCGGGGTCAAAGATGTCAAATTTTTTAAATACACATTTTACTAAAAATATAATTTAAAACAACTATAATATATTTAAATAAATAAATTATACATTTCATAATTGTCCTCTACGTGATTTCATATTCTGAAATCGTTGAATAATAAGCTCAGAGTCAATTTTATTGAATACATCGCTCTCAATGTATGTCACCAAACAGTCATTCATCCATGTATCCCACATCCAGTCACGCAACCTATTCTTCACAATATTCATAACAGAGAAAGCTATTTCTACAGTTATTGTTGCAACAGACAAAAATAGTGTCAGCTTCAAAAGAAGACTTTATCAGGTTCAACTTGTGTTGCATTAGACCGATACAAATTAAATAGCACAAATTAGTTCCTATATACAAATTAAATAGCACCAAAAAAATCAATATTAGCGCTCCTTTCCAACCGAGTTTTCTGCACACCCAAAATTCGAACCCAAGACATTGCGATGGGATCCAAGTTGCCACTCAAATCACCGTTGTTGGTAAAAAAATTCAAATTAAATAGCACTAACACAAAATACAAACTAAATAGTACTATGATTCAAAATTAGGATAATAAGAATGAGAAAGGATCCAAGGAGATAGAGAGACAAAAACTTTTTTAAAATAAAATATTAGAATGTGAGTGATTGTGTGAGTGTGGTGCATTAGAGTGGTGCAAAATTAGGAACTTTGGTGAAAAACTAAGAACTGGGTGCAAAACATATTTTTAAGGGATGCAAAAAGATTTTTCTCAAGGTATCGGTCTTAATTTTATTATTTGAGGATTCACTTGAACCCCTCAAATATATGTAGATCCGCCAATGGCTCCAAGTGCTCTCTCGGACTCCCCACCAAAGCTAGTGATAGCGTATAAGCGTTGCACTTTTTTTTCTCATTTTTACCCTTATTAATTTTCTTAATTTCCTCTTTATCCTCATTAAACATTTTGTCATGATTGAATAATTTAACAATGAGTTAAATACATCATTTTATGTCATATTAGATTTATGGTTTAAATATGTTTTTAGTCATATGAAATATGGAGTGTTTTGATTTTAGTTCTTCGCAAAATTTTTTTTGGCAAAATATTATCTAAGGTCCCTTAACTTATTTTTCGTTTTGATTAGGTCCCCATGTTTTAAATGCTTTAACGAATAGGTCCTTTAACTTTTAAAAACATTGCAATATTGTCCTATTTAACGTTTTAATGCTAACTCCGTTAAACAGACTATTGTTTGACTGTTTGACCGCTGATGTGTATGTATGTCCTAGTCATCATTTCATATTTTTATTTTATTTCTTATTCAAAAATTAAATAAAAATCTGAATGTCCATATTCAACATTCTTCACGTTTGCAGCAAATAGTGAGAGAGAGATTGCAGATCTGGATTTTTGATTCATTTTTGCCCAGATTTCATCTTCAAATAACGAGAGAGAGAGAGAGAGACAGAGAGACAGAGAGATTGCAGATCAAAATGAAATGGACAATGAGTGAAGCAGATTTCAGAACAATGAGTGAAGCAGATTTCATTTTGATTCGAACAATCAATTTCGTTTTGATACCAGAATCAATTTCGCATGAAAAATCACTTATTTTTTCTTTTTTTCAATTGAAGTGGCTTACCGGAAGATGTGTGTGTGTTGTTGTACTTGAAGATGTGAAAAGCTCCATTTGGTTTTCTTAAATTTAAGAACAACTCCATTGCAAACGGTACTTATGAGAAGCTCTTCATTTTAATTCAATATTTTTTTATTCAAAATCAGATGTTCTATACAGTTTTGTTCTAATCAAAATCAACTCATGGGTATCGCTTTTTCCCCTTTACTTTAACCCTTTTAATTCAATACTTTAATCCTCTTTATCTCGTTGTTCTATTTGGTTGCAAATGTGTGAGTTTGAGTGTTTGTGGGTCTGTGTAAAGAGAGAAGATGAATTGGGTTGAAGGTTGAAGATGATGAATTGGGTTGAAGGTTGAAGATGAACCGAATATTTTTCTTTGAATTTTAAATTAAAGTTAATAAAAATAATGACTCAGCAAAATGTGACCTGTACCAAATCAGCATTGTAACAGACACGTAAGACCCTGGTTAATGGTGTTAGTTTAAAAACGTTAAATAGGACCGTGGTGCAGTGTTTTTAAAAGTTAAGAGACCTATTCGTTAACTCGAAAACATAGGGGACCTAATTGAAAACAGAAAATAAATTAAGGGACCTCGGTTGGTATTTTGCCTTTATTTTTTTAAAAAAAGTCCTTGTAAAATCAAATAAGGTCAAAACATTTCACTAACAGAAGGACTTATTTGGAAAAACTTGATTTTACAGGGATCTTTTCAAAAAAATAAATTTTGTAGGGACTAAAATCAAAACACCCCATATTTGGAGGAACTAAAAACATATTTAAGCCTAGATTTATCAGCTATTTTAACTGCTAGTTTTACAAAATATATGGGACTCAAATGAAGAGATCTTCCCCCTTCGTTATCCGCTAGTTTATTTGCTATCCGCGCATTCGTTACTTTTTACTATGGCTTTGTTTGGCGCATCCCATCCGCTAGCGGATAGCGGATGAAAGTAGCGGATAGAACTAGCGGGTGAAGAGTACATGTGTTTGGTAAACATTAGCGTTTACCGTTTTTTGAAATGCTACTTCAAGTAGCGTTTCAAAAAACGCTAGCGGATAACGGATAGCGTCTCACTTTTTTTGGTATTTTTACCCTTGCTATTTTTCTTAAATTTCTTCTCTATCCTTATTAAATAAATGTAATCATGAATGAAATAAATATATCTTTTTATGTCTTTTTAATTTATCAGCTAGTTCAACCGCTAGTTTTACCAAACACATCAATTGCTATCAGCTAGCTCATCCGCTATCCGCTCATCTGCTATCCGCTAGTTATCCGCTATTCGCTACTTTTTACCAAATAGAGCTTAAACAAAATCATTAACAAAATCATAAAAGTAATACTACCAAATCAAAATACTTCCAGTTAAAAGAAATAATATCAAATCATTCATAAATAAGAATAATTAACAGCATTCCTTTTTTGAAAGTTAAAAAAAAAGATTAGAACAACGTCAGATAATATCATTTTTTAACATAGCTTTAACACGTTTATTATTATTATTATTATATAATAATATGACAGTTGGTAAAAAAACATATCACGCGTCTCATCTTTGCTAGTTATCTGTTATTCGCTACTTTTACCAAATAGAGCTTAAACAGAATCTTTAAAAAAATCATAAAAGTAATGCTACCAAATCAAAATACTTCCCGTTAAAAGAAATAATATCAAATCCATTCATAAATAAAAATAATTAACAACATTCCTTTTTTGAAATTGAAAAAAAAAACGTCAGATAATATCTTTTTTAACATAGCTTTAACACGTTTTTTTATTATTATTATATGATAATATGACAGTTGGTAAAAAAACATATCACGCGTCTCATTTATACTAGTTATTTGCTATTCGCTACTTTTTACCAAAGAGAGCTTAAATAAAATCTTTAAAAAAATCATAAAAGTAATACTACCAAATCAAAATACTTCCAGTTAAAAGAAATAATATCAAATCCATTCATAAATAAAAATAATTAACAGCATTCCTTTTTTGAAATTGAAAAAAAAAAATTAGAACAACCTCAGATAGTATCCTTTTTTAACATAGCTTTAACACGTTTTTTATTATTATTATATGGTAATATGACCGTTGGTAAAAAAAACATATCACGCGTCTCACTTATGCTAGTTATCCATATTCGTTACTTTTTACTAAATAGAGCTTAAACAGAAATCTTTAAAAAATCATAAAAGTAATACTACCAAATCAAAATACTTCCAGTTAAAAGAAATAATATCAAATCCATTCATAAATAAAAATAATTAACAGCATACTTTTTTGAAATTGAAAAAAAAAAGATTAGAACAACGTCAAATAGTATCCTTTTTAACATAGCTTTAACACGCTTTTTATTATTATTATATGGTAATATGACATTGGTAAAAAAAAACATATCACGCGTCCTCACTTATGCTTTAGTTATCATTTATTCGTTACTTTTTACTAAATAGAGCTTAAACAGAATCTTTAAAAAAATCATAAAAGTAATACTACCAAATCAAAATACTTCCAGTTAAAAGAAATAATATCAAATCCATTCATAAATAAAAATAATTAACAGCATTCCTTTTTTGAAATTGAAAAAAAAAAGATTAAAACAACGCCAAATAATATCCTTTTTTAACATAGCTTTAACACATTTATTATTATTATTATTATTATTATTATTATTATTATTATTATTATATGATAGTTGATAAAAAAAACATATCAGGCGTCTCACCTGCTAGTAATTTGCTGTCAAAATAAAAAGCTATGCTAATTTCTTAATTGGCGCATCTTTTCAGATTTGCAGTGATGCTTTTATTAGGAAAACAATATTTAGAAAATAGTAATTAAAGATTGAAATCCAACGGCTAATGGTGGCCCATGTTATGGTGGGACCCATTGTACAATAAGCGGTCCTGATTAACGTCACATTATCTTTCTTTTCCAACAATGGCATCATCACCGTCAAATAACAAGAACTCGCAGAAGAAAAGCTCCTTCTATATATAAACCTTCACTCACTTTTCTCAACCAAACCCTCTCTCTCTCTCCTTCTCTTATCTTTTTTTTTCTCTCTCTCTCTCTCTCTCTCTCTCTCTCTAACATTGTTACCTGTTCTCCACTTCCACAATGGATCGTAGCAGTATTCTCACTCTCGCAATGATCTGCATTGTAGTCGCCGGCGTCGGAGGCCAATCACCTTCAGCAGCACCATCAACAACTCCGGCAACCACCGCACCATCTTCATCACCACCAGCTGCAGCTCCTTCCAAACCAACATCACCAGCTCCTGTTGTTTCTCCCAAATCATCTCCTCCAGCTTCATCCCCCGCCGCATCCCCCTCCAACGCTACCGCATCATCTCCTCCGGCAGCCACACCAGTGAGTTCTCCACCACCAGTACCAGTTCCAGCCAAATCTCCACCAACTCCTGCTCCAGCGAAATCTCCCCCTACACCTGCTCCAACAACTGCTCCGGTAGCGGCACCACCCACCACCACTCCTAAAGCTCCTGCTCCGGCTCCGGCCCCGGCCAAGGGAAAGAAGCACGCTGCACCAGCACCATCACCATCGTTGGAGGGTCCACCTGCACCACCTACAGGAGCTCCTGGACCTAGCGAAGCTGCATCTTCTCCTGGACCCGCATCTACTGCAAACGATGAGGTAATTTTGTTTCCTTCCTCTTTATCGTTTCTACATTTAACATATCACTAGTTTTGTACAATGTGAATCAGATCTGCGATTTTTGTTCTAGTTATTACCACATAAGTTAGTGTTTAGAGACAAGCTTGTTTCACTTTACTTTAGTTTAGGTTTTAACTACCCCAAACTGTAACTAAAGTAAGTTTAAGATTTGCCACGCGCCACCGTTGACGGTGGATCTGGTCCGTAGAATTTTATGTGTTCACGAAAATAAGATACATATAGGTCAAGATAAATAATTAAATAAATGTATTGTTGTTTGTTTGTATATGAGTTATTATTTTTGTTTTTATATTTTTTTCACCTAGATCCGATCCGATGATAAGAAAACAAAATGATAAATATGAATATTTGGGTTTTATTATTATTATTTTTAAAAGTAATAATAATCATAGTTTTATTCACATCAAAAATTAAATAGTTTTTAATTTTGTGAATAAAAATTATCTTAATTTTGCGATCTGAAATTTGTGTTTTTTTATTTTTAACAGAGTGGAGCAGAAACCATGAGGTGCTTGAAGTTGGTAGGAGGCTTAGCTTTGAGCTGGGTTACCGTTGCTTTGATCTTCTAGATTGACATATATGTCGTCGCGCTGTTTCTGATTTTGTTTTATTTCTTTGCTTCTTTTTACCCTCTTCTTTCGTACCCTGTTATGGGTACGCATTAGTGATTACATTTATTTACATTGTTACCTTCAGATTATTATAATTATTCAATTATTCTATTGATGCTCTTGTCATTTTTCTAATAAGGCCTTGGTTAGTGATAGCGGGTATTTGGTTTTTACACTGTAAAAAAAATATTTTTCAGAGAATTGGTTTTGTAAAATTAAATTTTGTACTTCAAATAATCAAACACATAGTATTAAGTGTATGTCTTTGAAATCACTGAATAGCTACTATGTGAAAAGTGAATCAAAACATACAACTAGTTTTCCCTTTACTTCGTTAGCCCTTGGTACTGCTTGCTTGACGCCTTGACTGATACAACTAGTTTTGTACTTCATCAATGATGTCTTTCTATGCCATAGGTCTAACTTTTGGTGTGGATTCCGTACCAATTTCTTTCATTTTTCGAGTTAAATTATTATTCGATTAAACATTGATATGTAGCTAGAGAAGATGAACCCAAACAATGAGAGAGAAGATGAACCGTACCAATTTTCTCTTATGCCACTTTGGATCATCTGATTTCGATCCCTTCTCATCTATTTCTCCACTGCCTTATATCATATGGAAGAGAAAGCATAAGAGAGAATGAAAACAAGCATAGACTCTCTCTATCAGCAGCAAAATCAACAAAATAAGTCCAAAGAAGAATGGAGAGAAGATATTGGAAAATAGTTATGAAAGGGGAAAACATGGAGAGATAGACATGCCGTGTGACTGAGGATGGAGAGGGAGATTTGAGGACCACTTTTTAACAAACTGCTAGTTTCCAGTGGATAAAATTGTTGTAGGTGCTTGAAATAGTTAGTTTATAATGTTTTTTGAAACGCTATTTGAAGTAGTATTTAAACATATACTTATATCGTTTCATTTTTTCTTTTATTTTCACTCTTATTATTTTAATTAAGTTTTTCATATATCCACCATTAAACAAATTTTCTCTCTTATTTTTAAGCATTAATTACAAATGTCTATTTATGCATTTTATATTAAAGAGCTAGTTCAACTGTTAATGTTACCAAACACTTTAAATTAAATCCACTAACTTATCTGTCATACGCACTTTTTGCTAAAGAGAGCCAACATCAACATTCTTAGGACTTCTATTACCAGGGGACAAGTTAGAAATGGGAATACAGGCTGAAAAAAATTGCTTTAGATTAGATTTGTATAGCTTAGTGGGATTTCGTTGATAGATTAAATGAACTTTTTATGTATTGTTTCTTAATGAGGAGATAGTGAGAGGTAGGGATGGACATTAGGAGATTTTTGTCCCAAAACCATCCATTCGAAGAAAGTTGAAGACAAGAAAAAATGCATCAATTTTGTCTGTTCCAGTGTCGGTTACGATTGGTAACAGTTTATACGGTTTTGTTGGGTAGGTTAGTTCGGTTGGAAGTTGCAACCGGAGTTTATGGTGGGCTCGGTCGGGGTCAGTAATGGCTAAAAGGCTATAGGGGACTCGCTAAAGGGGAAAATTGGTGAAGGAAATCACCGTAGTCTACACAGGTTTCACGATGAGGACAAACCACAACTTCGGTTGTCGTAGTTCTCTGGTGTGGGTGGCACATCCTGATGGTGACAAAACAGAAGTGGTGGTGTTCCAATACCACATAAGTGTATTGCAAACCATGTAACTGCGATCTGGAAGTTGCAAGTTCTACTTGATCTTTTCAATTATTCATTCTTGGCACTAGGATAACATAAAGTGTATCTACCTCTCTCATCTAATACTTTCAATCTCACCTTTACTTTACTTTACTTTTCTCTCATAGTAATTTTTTCTAAATAAAACCTAAAGTCATCAAAATTCATGGTCTCCAAAAGTCACTAAATCCAAATTCAATTGCGGTGTTCCTAGCTTATAACTTCAGAGACAAATAAAAGAAAAAGTTGATTGATTTCTTAGACCACATTCCCCAATGCAAAAAAACAGAAGAAAATATGAGCGGTTCGAATCAAATGTAAAAATTAATACAAGAAATTGAATTTTAATCTTATGCCGCCACCCTTTGATTTCACCTATATATTCACAGACAAAATTCCTTTACAGATGATAGAATATCTATAGAATCCTTGCTGTGCCTCTGTCAGGGTTCAGTGATCACTGGATATTGTGGATAGCCTGATTTCTTTCAAACAAAAAAACTTGACCAGCTCAGTGACTATGGTTTGTGTTAATTGCCCTTGATAGTAAATGAATATGCTACTAACACTAATTAATCATGATATTAAGCAGTACTAACGCTTGGGAGTTCTTGCTCAGGAACAGCCTCATCTACAGGCTTGTATGTATGCACACTTTGCTGTCTCTTTTTCCAAATTAAGAATATTCCTAAGATTGACAATCCTAGAAGGAATGCAAGCATAATAGATAAACCCACAACCATGTAACGTCGCTGCCACCAGTTCCTGAATTCAACTGTGCATCGAGTTGATTAAAGCATATCAGTCACCAATAATGATATACATTGAAAAAGATTGCACTAATTTCTGAGACATAAAAAACATGATGAGCTATCTTTGTGAGAGATACAACCCCTTAGCCATGTTAACAGCCGATGTCTCTGAATACAGTTCTAGATAAATTGAAGATGAGCAGCTTATAATACCTGGAGGAGATACAACATGCAGCGACACAGACGGAGCAACTGAAGGCTCAAACGCAGGTGGTGGGGCAACAGATATCTGTAGTCTTTCCCATAACTCGGAACAGTTAGTTTTCCAAAATCCAACTTTATTTTGCTCACGATCATACATAACAAGAGTGTTTCGGACAACAATACCTATTCAAACAGAAATGACAAGGGAATGATTACCAGAGTATTGAAGAAACATATCTCAAAAGTTAGCTTGTAATACAAAATTAGAGAGGAACGAGATTTCACATGAAGGCAAAACATGAAATGACCAAAGTTGCCAAAAGTAATCAAGTTACCTCCTAAAAGAGTAGTTGGATCCTTTCCATTTTGGAAAATTCCCAGACAATATGCACCACGTATTTTTGAATGCTTCACAAAATATTGTCCCATGAAAAATAGGGATAGTAAAATCAGTAAAAAATGGATAAACAACTGCACCATCCTGTAAACACAGTTAAATATACTAATTATCTTATATAACTACCCGGAACATGTAATTTTCAGGTGACAGTGAGTACTTTTGACCATTTCCAAATACCATGTCAACCACCGGAAAGCTTTTAGAGAACTGAGAGATATCACTGAAACACAAGTAAACCCAATCCGTCAATTAAGCTGCAATAAAAAATTGATGTTAACTCTTAATTTTTACAGACATACATTCCAGCACCGGAAAAACATATATCATTATAATTTGGATCTGGACCACTGATTTGATTGAAAGATGTAAGTTCCTTCATAAGCTGCAAAACAGATAAGTAAATAATCAGAGGATCAGAACTCAAGATTTGGCACCAAATCCACGTCAAATATTAGAGAAACTACCCAAAAACTTAACAAGATCCAGGGTTGCAGACAATGATTTTAATAGTATCAGGAAAAGGTGAAAACAAATCTTGGGAATACAAGTAACTTAGCCAAAGTCGGTCAGATAAATCCCCAAGAAACTCCCAAGAAATATCATTGGGAAAATCATTAAAGGTGTTTAAATCCGTCAACTCCCCTTATAACTTAGCAAGGACAGAAAATTAATATAATAAAATGGAAGGTGACACTAAAAATACAACTCCAAAAACTTCCTATGAATATATTTAAGAAAAGAGCTTACGGCATCTTTAAATGCAAGGAATGCTTCTTCTGGTAGGTAAGCGTAAGTTGTCCCACTATCCAAGACAGTTCCATGCTTTCCATCAAATACATCTGGGTTTAGAGGCAGTCGCTTCCCATAATATGTATCTCCTTCAAATCAATATTGTAATAGGGACTGTCGCCATCCCGAAACTAGAGTAAATGTGTGAGATTAATAAAATGCATTACATCTCATATCCATGATTCAAGAGCTTTGAAATACACACCTGCGCCCAGGATCTGACTTTGCAAAGACCATGTCAGATGGGGGAGATATACCACCAAGAACCATTGCACCCCCAACAACATCCATTCCTCCATAGCATAGTGAGAATGAATCACTTATGAGATGTTTGTCAACCAGTTGATCCATGATACTAAGATCTCCTTGGCCCAAACCCATGATGCCATCAGCACGCTGACTATAAAGATCGCCAGTCTCAACATTTTGACAGCCAAAAACAGCACGCTGTGGGGAAAGCTCACTCTGATTTCCAAAGGATATGACATCTTCCCCAAGGACACCGCTGCTAGTACTCATTTCAGCATACTGCCTCTCATACACACATTGCACTCCATCATTGTCACAGTTGCAATCCAATGTGCATTTGACAGGTTCATAGGTACTTGACAAGTCTGGCTGAAACTCTGGGTTCTGTTAAAGTAGAACGGGCATAAATCAAGTCTACTTGTTGACATATATAGGACAATTAACAATTTACACCTCCATAGGTATATGTATTAAATTTAAAAATCATTCTTTTACATCTCTTTCAACATTAAATTGGCGTGTGTCTGATATGGACCTCTAAAAAATGGTCTAAAGGTGGACATTTAAAATTTTTAGTAAAAAATAAACTTTATAATAATAAAAATAAAAATTTATTAAAACTTACTAAAAATAGAAGGGTTCTTTCAACATTAAATTGGCGTGTGTCTAATATGGACCTCTAAAAAATGGTCTAAAGGTGGACATTTAAAATTTTTAGTAAAAAATAAACTTTATAATAATAAAAATAAAAATTTATTAAAACTTACTAAAAATAGAAGGGTCGCCATTGGACCGGGTCCACATTAGATAACCTCATTAAATTGATGGGAGAAATACTTAGGTAGACACGGATATAACACGTGTCTTTGGACCCAACAAATAAGAACAAGACATGTCATTAAGATTTTGGAAAAATAAAAAAAATGAAACTCATTCTTTCTCTATCATCTTTCATCTTTCTAAACTTCCGCCAGTCGCTTGCACTTCCATCATGCATTTCTGCAGTACAAATGCTGCTTTAGGAGTTGTCTCTTTTGTGTGAATCATGACGGTCGGTTCTTAAATCTTTGCTATTCCGTTGAACTTCCATTATTATGCATTTCTTTTTCTTTTTTCCTTCATTTTCCATCCACAGTTGGTTCTGTACTTTTGTTCTTAGAAAACATAGCAGCTAATTGATTGATTAGATCCTAATTTACCCTTTCCTTGATGGTGTTCTCTTTGGTTGGTCAAAGTAAATGGTAAAAAAAAAATAAAGACAGCATTTTTAGTCAAGTTACTGATAGTTTTTAAATGGGGTCTTCAAATCACAACCTATATGACATGAATATTTGATGACGACGGTGATGGGGATTTGATATTTAAAATAAAAAAACTGAAATCTCCCAAAGAAAAAAAAAATTAGTGAGAAAGAATGGATGGATTAGCAGAAATGTCAAATTGCAGAACGAAGGAGAAAAAAAAACGGAAGTGCAAGCGACAATGGAAAGTGCAGAAAGATGAAAGAGAAAGAATGACTTTCAATTTTTTTATTTTTCCAAAATCTTAATGACATGTCTTGTTCTTATTTGTTGGGTCCAAAGACACGTGTTATATCCGTGTCTACCTAAGTATTTCTCAATTGGAGGTATTAAAAAACACAGGGGAAGCATAAGTTTTCTACCGCATTAATAAGGGAGGATATCAAATAAGTTAGAGCAATCTTTTCAAAGCGTATCCTGTTAAATGATAACAGCTTTTCCTAAGACTTCACTAGCTTTTTTATCAATGTATAAAAGATTTTGCTTATTCTGAAATTCCAATTAAAGGTCTATATTGTATGATGGCATTCAAATAAGTCAACAGGCACAGGACTTGTAGGTCTTAAATAGGCAAAGAGATAAAATCAGTTTTTTAGGACAACTTATATCAAGTTACTTATGTTATGTCCACATTTTCTCCTGTAACTAAAAATAAAAATATAAAAGCTCTTACAACTGTCTCAGAGTGTGCATTGTCAAACTGTCAAATGCAACTGTTTAGTGAAGAAAAAGAAGCTTTTTTTGCACCAGGAACAGGAGAAACAAGACAAGTAGAACTTGATATTTATTGTTCATAAATTTGGTGAGTGTTTAAATTATAAATATAAATTTCTTTCATTTTACTTAGCATGCACTCATCAGATACACTAATGTAAGTGGGTGTGAAGCAGAGCGTTTTGGGTGAGTGCATGCTCTCATATGAGATAAATAAATCTAGACAATAAAGCATAGACAGTCAACATTATATCTAATTAACATAATCATATCATCTAGGTATTTTCAACGTCATGTAGGCCTCTTTCCTCTTTATGCAACTTTCAATCTCACTTGCACAAGTTGGACTAAATTTGAATGCCATGTATTGATTGTAGCTTTTAATGGAGTTTTAAATTTTAACATTTTGACCATTGGCTTTGAAATCTCACCATAAATATTTATTTCATCTTGTCATAGAAAGAAAAAAATGAAACTAGGAGAGATGTGTATTGATGTGTACACGGCTCAGGCCCAAGGGCCGAGAGTTGAGCTCAACACCACCCCAACCCAGGCCCAAAGGCCAAATGTGTAGGAAACCTTGCTCCGGCCCAGCAGAACAAACTGGATGGCATGGTAAAACCGACCAGGTTTAATGAGGACGTGACAGTCTGCCATTTTCTCTAATCTGGAGCGAAGAGAAAGAACACCACTAATGTTCAGGAGACCCAATGATCCCCACTGAAGACCCACGACTGACTTGGGGCTCAAGAAAGGAGTATGATTCGGCCACCACGACCGCTCCTTCGTGGGTAACCGGCAAGGGTCTGTGTCACTATAAAAAGGCTTCTAGGATTAAGAACTAGGAAAATTAACTCACTACTGTTAAAAGGCTGAATACTTGACATTTTGTATTGAATTGAATCCTTGCTTGCATTGAATGCTATTGTGTTGGGCTTAGTCCTCCCATTTGTTGGCAATAACAAGTATAATTTACCCATTATTATTATTATGTCTAAACTCTAAATATCCTACTAGTATCAATCTTTGCACCTCCTTTACAATTTTTACTCTTACGAAAAGCAAATGCTGGTTGCGAATCAACACATACAAAGCCTCAGAAGACAAACCAAACTATCCAACAAAAACTCATTTGCACAAATTAATTTTCATTTTTAATTTGCAACATATTGGTACACAGTTGACTTAAGATAAGGATCAGTGCCCATGGCGGAAAAAACAACAGAATCAACCTATGCACACGATACATTGATATTATTGCAGGCAAAGGGGAGGAAAAGACAATCAAGCAGTTACCTGGTGCCTACCACACTGTTCGCAAGTAGAACACGGAACATACGTAACAGTACTCCCCGTGTCAACAATCAGAGCAAACTTTTGCGGAGGAGTACCGATCCAAAGCTGCGTTGTGTAGTACCTGCAAAGATCAATAATTCCACATTAAAAATAACATATTATACATTAATCTCAAATCTCCTGATTCAATTAAAACAAATTAGAATGTAATTACCCGTTGCGGAGGAGATCATCGTGGAGTCTCATGCGAGCGTTAGGGTGTTCGGATCCGTGGAGGAGGCGACGGGGATCGAGAGCTGACGTGGATGAATTGGAAGCGGAGAGGTATAAAGGAAGAACCATTGCCGGACGAGAGCCATGGTGGCGGTTATGGAGGATCCCGGTATTGTCGGCGATGGCCCAGGGAACGAGTTGCGCAATGTGTAGGATTAGGGAGAGGGTGGGGATGAGGTGAGTGGATGCCCGCGCCATGGGTTTCTGACTCGGGCTGGTTGAACGATTCTGAAACCGAGTTATGGTTCCTTGCAGTGGTAACGGATGGAAACGAGACAGAAAGGGAAGTCAACGTGTTCTTGAAGGAAAGAAAATGAGATATGAGTCATATGACGGATTTCGTTTACTTTTTTTCTATTTTTATTGTAGCATTTTGTTTTTTTGTTTGACTAGTACATCCACTATCTATCCACTTCCATCCATTAATTATATAACTCTAATCAAAACACCCACTAACTAAATACCTAAATTAAGAAAAAATATACAAGTTAACCATTGAGGGAGAAAACGGTAAATTTCAATCAATTTGAAATTTCCTCTCTCCAACATCCTGCTATCAACAATTACCTACTCTGGAAAATAGTGCAACTGTTCTTACTGAGAAGCAAAAAACAAAAATAATGACGAAAGAAATAGCGCAGAGGGACAAGAGAAAAACGAAGACACCTAGTCACCGAGCCGCTGCGAATGACAGTAAAGGAGGAAGAAGAAAGTAGGAACAGTCTACCCATATCCCAAGGATTGTTATTCATTTCAATGGGCATTTGAGCTCACCTTTTAGGGTTGAACATGGTGTGAGAGGAAAGATCTTGAAAAAAGTGATGAATAACTCAAATTGTTACGTTCCTTCTTGAAGGAGCCTCTGCAAAGATACCACAATGATTTAATGGCAATCACTAATATTGCTTGAAGGGACATATGGAGGTATCAAACAAAAAGAAGCGAACCGAGTGCTTCAGCTTGCCTTCGACACCAAATTATCACTGAGTCTCTCAGCATTACGCGCGAAAGTGTTATGTGGCCTGCTCCTTACTCGTGTTATAATCATTTTAAGATGTTTGGATGATCCACATTGGTGCTGAGCTTATTTCCATTTAGTAGATTTCCATATTTTGCATCTGAAATTCCAAAGCATGTGTTGCCATGGATCACAATGGGACGTTGTAAGCTGCTTTTTTCATTAATGTATCTACCTGCATTGCAATCTGCCGTCTTTACTATGTCGTAATGATGTTGTTTGTCTCGAAAAATTTCAACTTCTATTCGTCTAAATTAATTTCTTTCAATGTCAATTAATTTCCTACCTACACATGCTTCGTAACTATTTTCCATGAAGATAATCATTCATATGGATATGCAAATGTTTTTCATTATTTCTTGGCTGTCTTCGCCTTACATGGGTTCATTTGGGTGGTGGTTTCAACCACGCGTGCAAGGAGTCGGCTACTAATAAGCTGGACACTCTCCTTCCTTTAACTCTCTGATCACCCTCCTATTCCTATTTCCTTCCTTCCCCGTGTTTAACATTATTATTTGCAAATCAAATCAAGTGTTAGTCACAATAACTCCCTTCTTTATCAGTCTTACGCGCATACCTTGCTTTTTAAGTATATAATTTGATTTCTTTACTCCTTGGCAATCCATTTTCTCACCGTATTTGTTGCTTTCCGAGCTCTTTGTCTGTCCTTTCTTCATCTCTTTTATTGATCTTATTTCTAAAGCGATTTGTAGGACAATGTCCACTGAGGGCCTCTAGCTGATTGCTAGCCCTGTAGGCTCTCTTTTGTTATGAAGTGTTCTATTCTTTGATTGTTTTCCATCTGTTGTTTTTAGGTTTTTGATCCTTTTGATCATGCTATCGTCAAGGAGATGGAAGGCAAAATAAGATCCATCTTTTGTTTCTATGACTCTGCTGTGGTTTTTAACCCATTTTACTTCCTTTTTTTCTACTTAGACTTCACGCTTTCCTTTTTTTAGTCAAGTACCTTGATTTTGTCTTTGTTGTGTTGGTTGTTTTGGTTGTTTTGCACAGAATTTTGTTGTTGTCCCCTTCATGCCTACTCTTATGGAGCGTCGTTTGCCTTACTTTGTCACCCTTATAGATACGGTTGGATGGGGAGGATGGTTATGACCGGCTCTATTCACCAAGTCCAAAGGAAAGAAATGGATTAAGCGTGGACTTTGACCCAAGCAAGAAAACAACTATTAAGTGTGCTAGCAATAAATCTATAGTTTCTGAGGGTATTGGAAACATAAAGTTCACTAAAGAAAATGGTCAAGTTATCCAAATTCGGAATGTCTTCTATGTTTCTATAATTAGTTGTAACCTAATTAGTTTAGGGCAGCTAATAGAGAAAGGGTTCATAGTGGTTATGAAAGACCTAAAATTAAAATCGTTTGATGCTAAAGACAAGTTAATCCTAACTACACCTTTAGCCTCAAACAGAACCTTCAAAACCAGCATTAACATCACTGAGGCAGAATGCCTAAGTGTCACTGCTGATTTTGAAGGCATGTTATGACATAGAAGGTTTGGGCACCTAAGAGTTAGTCGAAGGGTTACCTATGATTAATGTAACTAAGGTAACATGTACTACTTGCTTAGTTGGAAAGCAACCTAAAAAGGTGTTTAAGACTAAAATGAAACATAATTCTAAGGATGTATTACATGTTGTGTATTTTGACCTATGTGGACCATTTAATGTACCCTCCAATGGGGGTACCAAATATTTTACGACTTTTGTAGATGAGTTCTCTAGAAATGTTTTGCTCTATCTACTCAAGACTAAAGGGGAAGCCTATGGAGTGTTCAAAAAGTTCAAAGTAATGGCAGAAACGCAAAGTGGTAAAAAACTAAAGGAATTAAGGACAAATGGTGGTGGTGAGTATACCACAAAAGACTTTGAGGAATACTGCACCAACCAAGGAATTTTACATGAGGTTACTTCACCATATACCCCATAGCACAATGGAATGGCAGAAAGGAGGAATGTAACTATACTTGATATGGCAAGGAGCGTGATCAAGTCTAAGGGTGTACTTAAGAGATTATGGGCAGAAGTTGTTAATATACAACAATCTATATTTTAAATAGGTGTCCTACTAAAGGCTTGGAAAATAAGGTTTCAGAACATGTGTGGTGTTGTGATGTACCAAGTGTGTCTCACTTAAGGGTTTTTGGCTCTATAACCTATAACCATGTACCTGATGGTAATAGAAAGAAGTTAGAGGACAAAAACAGACCTCTAATACTTGTGGGATATCATCCTACAGGTGCTTATAGGCTGCTAGATCCTAACTTTGATAAAATTGAAGTATCTAGAGATGTGATGGTGCTTGAGGACAAGCAGTGGGACTGGGATAAGGTTGAACAAGTGGGTTCAATGGAGGATACAGTTCTAGATGAGGTTCTAGATACTGAACCAGAACCTATTGGTGATATTTCAGATGAAGATGAGCCTGCCCAACATGAGGCAGACCCAAGTCCTCAAGACAAGGAGGATAGTGGCTCAGAACAAGAGCTTGAACCTACTGTGCAGACCTTACCTAGGGCACAAAGGTTGAGACAGCCTCTTAGGAGGCTTGCAGATTATGATATGGTTATTGATAGTGAAGTGAATGAGCATGGTGACCTCATTCACTATGCTATGGTGGCTGATACGGAACGAGTTGACTTTAGGGAGGCCTTAAAGGACAAAAACTGGAAAAATGATATGTTAGAGGAGTTAAGCTCCATTGAAAAAAAAACTTGGATATTGATAGTTTTACCTAACAATAAGAAGGTTATATATGTTAAATAGGTATTTAAGCTTAAGTTGGACCCCAAGGGTAACATAGTCAAGCATTAAGTTTGACTAGTTGCTAGAGAAACTAACATTTCTCCTTCCTCCTAACTACTAACCACTAACATTTGCCTATTTAAAAGAGTTTAAAAATAATAACTTATCCTAAGCAACTAAAATACGGGCGCTTCTAGAGTGAGAGATTAACTAAGTCTCTCACTAGTGAACCACTAAAATCGGCTGTAGATATACTATAAAATTTCATCGGTGGTTGAGATTTGATACTGATTAATCCAATCTTAACCACACATAACATTTTATACAATATCCTACAGTTAGTTATAGTGGTACACACCAGTGAGAGACTTAATTGATCCTTGGCCCTAGAGGCACCCTTAAAATACACTCATAAAAAGTCTTAAAATCACAAAAACATGTCATTTTCAGTAATTTGAAATCTGTCACTAATCTTTCATCAACAATTAATTCTCCTAAGGTGACTTACATGAGTTTATTTAACACCAAAACTAACCAAGGAAAGCTTTTGCTAGGTCAATCAAATAGAGAAGTACACATTATTTTCTGTTGCCCCACATGCACAGAATTAATGAGATAAAGATTTGCCCAAAATATGAATAAGTGAGTAACATGTGCACTAATAAACAAAGAAAAATTTCATATTGAATGAAATAGAAAATTGATTCACTTGTTCTGAAACAGAGAAACATATCAAAGATGCTTTGATCATGCTTAGACATGCATATTTTTGGACTAATTAATATAATTATTGAAGCAATTCTTTAGATGACAGATAATTTAATCATAAGTATCCAATTTTATATTTTGATTAATTGTAAAATATTCCCTAATTTTCAAACTCTTCAAAGTAGAAGAGTTCTTATATGGAAAGAAAACATAAAATAAAAAATATGGAGAAAAGTTAGGTGTTGTTTTTTAATACAACACGACACATGCCATTTTTTTAAGAAAAAACTAAAAAAAATATAAACCAATAGCACACATCTCTTCATTTTATTTTATCTCTCTCCCTCCCTCCATAGTAACATATTATTATCTCTCTTGTTTCTACGCCTCTTCCAAACCTGCATAATTTTCCAGAATAATACAAAGCCACATTAATAGTTGTTATGGAGTAAAAGTATCCTTGTTATCTACACCCCCTCTCTTAAAAACAAAGTTATTGGGCTACCAATAACACCAGGCCCAAGTCCACTCATCAATGGCTCACAATGCACCTCCTCAATAGACAGTCCAGATCCTTTCACCGAAGCACTCTTTGACTCTATAAATATAGCATTTATGACTAAAGTGAAGGTAGACATTGATTACCCATTAATACTTGCATTTTAACTCTCCAAAGCGACTTTAGCATCGGAGTGACTTCATATGACACCCCACCTCGATCCTCGGCCACTTCAAGCTCGGCCTTCCAGCTCGGCCACTTCCAGCTCGGCCACTTCAAGCTCGGCCACTTCAAGATCGGTCACTTCAGTCTCGGCCACTTCAAGCTCGGCCACTTCAAGCTCGGCCACTTCCAGCTCAGCTCACCTCAGCTCGGCCACTTCTTCCAAATTTCTACTCACCTCGGCTCGGCCACTTCCACTTCGTCCACTTCCAAATTTCGGCCGCTTCCTACTCAATTTCACCTCACTTTCGGCCACTTCCATTTCGAACATCAACCTCAAAAAACCTAAACTCACATCGATCAATCTCATCTCCTACCTACTATCTAGGATCGACTGACCCTTAGATACGGTACAGAACAATAGTGTACAATACATGTTTTCATTCTAGGGAAAAAAAGAGAAGCATATCGGAAAAACTCAATTTATTGCTGCTCTATTTGTGAAATAGTAGCTGATAGTAGGGGTGGACACAAATCTGCAACCCGTCCGAAATTGTACAACCCGACAGTGTAACTGTCATTTCGGTCCTATCAGTGAAAAACCGAACCCGCCCAATTAAGACACAACGGTTTCTAATGGGTTCAAACGGTCGGACTCGGATCTCAAAACTACAACCATTGGTAACCAAACCCGACCAAGTAGTGTTGAGTGGTCAGTTTATTTAAGTATTTTTATAGGTTACATGTGTAAAAGTGGTTTCTTACAATGCAGACTTAAACTGAAAAAAAAAAAAGTAGACTGCAAATGTGTTTGACTTTTGGAGAGAGAAAGTAGGCTAGAAAAAAAATAGACTCAGTCCAGCAGAGTAGCCTTTAATATTACTCTAATATTTTTAATAATTTTGCTTTGACATGATAGTAGTTGAGAGAGAGAGAGAGAAAGCACATAATTCAAAGAGTCACGTGACACTATTTTCTCATTGTCTCTGTTAAAGGAAGGAAAATCTGTAGAAACACAGAAGCAACCGAGAGAGATGACCGGAGAAACAAAACGAGAAGTTCTGCACTTCTGCTTGCTTTCTTCTTTTCACCCAACCCGTTTTCTCCGACCGACCAACCCACGTAGCCCGTGAAACCGAACCCATGAAAACCGAATGGAAGTTTGGGCGGATGTGGGCCTTAAGATATCAATTGTGGATTAGATCGGGTGGACTGTTTTGGGCCCGAACCCGCCCATATCCGACCGACGTCCACCCCTAGCTGATAGTGAATAAAATAAGTGATAGAGAATAGTTCAGTTTAAAGTGTTTACTAATGAGAGAGTTTGTTCATTCAATTGGAAAAGAATAATTTAACTAAGATAATAAAGATCAAAATAAGAGAAAAATGAAATAGTATAAGTTATAAGTTAAAATATTTTTTTTTGGTCTAGGGGTATAAGGGAAATAGCCCTAACTAATTTAGAGTTCGGTTGAGAGGTAAGTAAAATCTAACTTCAATTCGTTTCATTGCCGAGAATCAAACCCGAGTATTAGTCAAGTTTGTTTCTTTAGAAGCACTGCATTAACTACTTGCACCCAACTTTGAGGTTATTATAAGTTCAAATTTTGCTTCCAATAGTGTTTAGACAAATATTAAAAGTCAGTGAAAAATTTTGTCAAAAAAAAAAGTCAGTGAAAAATACTATAAACTAGTAAATACCAAAGACTTCTATTTTGCTGCTATCTATCAACTGCTTAAATTAAGTTTGTCAATTGCAACATATTAAGAAGGATAGGATCGAAGTCCTTGTCCATATGTGAAGGGAACTGTGGAACCTAGTCTATTACTAATTTGTTTGTATGTTGATGACCTTTTGGTGACAAGGAACAATCCTATGGATATCAACAAATTCAAAGACACTATGAAGGCTGAATTTGAGATGACCGACATGGGAAGACTATTCTACTTCCTAAGATTAGAGTTTCCAAGAGTTCCAAAAGGCCTAATACTACATCAGAAAAAAAATATGCAAAGGAGTTGCTGTCTAGATTCCAAATGGCAGAATGCAATTCTGCTCTTAACCCAGCTGAAGGGATTCTATGTAAAAAAGAGTGTGAGAAAGACACTCAAGTGGATCCTACACATTAAAGGCAGATTATTGGATCCCTAAGGTATTTGTGCCACACTAGGCCAGATATCCTATTCGACACTGGGATGGTCAGTAGGTTCATGAATGAACCAATGCAACTTCATCTCAATGCAACAAAGAGGATCCTAGGGTACATTCAAGGAACTCTAAATTAACTCTAGGGTTTTTTCCCTAAGGGCTGTAACTCAGAAGAAACTACTCTAGTTGGCTAGTAAGACTCAGATTGGTGTGGGGATCAACTAGATAGAAGAAGCACCTCTGGGTACTTAAGGACTTAGGATCAAGGGAGGATGTTGAAACCTAAGGACTATCCCCTAGTTGAAAACCAATTAAACCAATTTGTCCTATAGCATTAACCTAAGGACTTAGGATTAAGGGAGGATGTTGAAAACCAATTAATCCTCAGCCTTAGATTAATCCAACAACTAGTATTAACTAGCCGTTGGACATCATATCCGTTGGGTTCAGTTTCAGTTTGTTACTTCAAACTAAAACTTCTTAAGTTGTTAGTTTTGTTCTAAATAACAAACTGCTACCTATGTATATAAGTCATTGTATAGTCCAAGTTTTTACACACAATCAATAATAGTTTACAAGTTTTACAACTTTAAAATTCCTAATCTATGCTATTGATTCTATTGCCTAATACTCCTTGTACGTTTGCTCCTCCTTCCCCCTTGAGTTCTTTGTGTGGCTAAGTTTCTTCAACAAGTGGTTGTTTGATCTCACACAAAGAAAAGAAAGTGTTAGAGAGATTGTTTCAGTGACTGAAACACAACAAAAAGAAAACAGAGAGAAATTAGGGTTTAGCTTTGGTTGGTACTAGTACTTGAAGGTGGTGATAATCTTGAGAACTTGTGTTCTCAAAATTGGTGCTCCAGTAAATACAAACAAGAAAAACAAGTTAAGGTTTGTATGTTAAAACGTAAACAGAAGGGAACACAATAAGTATTTGTTGTTTTTCCCTTCACGTGAAGCTTCAGTGTCTTCATCGTTGCAATTCGTAACTTGGAAACACCAGAAACCAAGTTAGGGTTTTTGAGATTCATTCAAATCATAAACGAAGAAGGTTTAGATTGATTGTTTACCTTCGCGAGTCTTCATTTGTGTGTTCTTGTTCAGTCTACCCAGATTCAGTGCATGCAAATCAAAAACAACATCAGTTCTTACGAAACCAGGGTCTCCAGAAATAGTAGAAATAAGGAGAAATTGAAGGGATTAGTGAACTTTACCTACTACAGTTTGTTGTTGATTGAAGCACCGAGAAGCATTTGCGTGTGGATATCTCCACGAAATCAAACACAAAAGCATACCCTAGTAGAGGGTTTGTAGAGACAGAGAGAGAGGCAAAGAAGAATCTAGAGGCAGTGAGAGTGAAGAGTGAACAAAAGAATGACACATTAGGGTCATGAAGGGCTTATATATCTCAAGTTAGTGACGACTCACGTGTTGCTCATTTTATTCGGGTTTGGGTGTCGTGGCAACCCGCTTATGGTTTTTTGTTAGTTAACTCAAGTACTCTACTTCTTGGATCGGGCTTGGCCAAGTGGGCTTGTGTGTCGTTATTCACACCACCCCAATTGTATTTTGCCCCCTGCAATTGAGAAAATATAACCCCAAGTCAGAATTCAACAGTCCCCACCCCACAATCACAATATGATTAGCTAATTACAAAATGACACATTATAAAATATATTTGACTCCATCCCAACTAACTTAAAATTACTGATTGATTGATGATGTAAAATCTGTTACACTGACAATGTATACCAATTAAAATTGAGAATATATTTATGTAAAAAAATATTAAATAGGCTAAATTAAACCAGATGTCCTTTAGGTTATTTAATTTTAACATGTTTCTGGCCCTTTTTATGTTTTTCAGATCGCTTAGCTCTTTTAAGTTATCTAATTTTAACAAGTTGGTCTTTTAAGTTTTTTTGTACCACTTACATCCTTTAAGTTATTTAATTGTAACATATTGGTCTTTAAGTTATTTTATTTAGTTGGAACAATTTGAGTAATTTCAGATCTAAGAAATGTAAGTCATTCGGCCTTTAAAAGTTACAATTAAATAACTCAAATGACCTAAGTCGTACGAAAAAACTTAAATGATCAACTCATTAAGTAAATAACTTAAAAACCTAAGTGATGACGAAAAAAACTTAAAGATCAACTTGTTGCAATTAAATAACTTAAATGACTTCTGGTATAATTTAATCAAGACAAAATTACACCAGAAGACCTTTAAGTTATTTATTTGTAACAAGTTAGCCCTTTAAGTTTTTTTTTTATAACAAATAGGCCCTTTTAGTGATTACTTTAGCTTATATATTTTGATATAATGCTACTTTATATATTGTGATTACTCTAGTTTATGTATTTTGATGCGACCAATCATACTTAGGTATATTTTGATGTAATCAACGATATGAAATTTTACTAAAATGACCAACGGTGTCAATGTTAGATAACTTAAAGAGCCTATTTGTTACCAAAAAAAACTTAAAAGAACCAACTTATTACAAATAAATAACTTAAAGGTCCTCTAGTTTAATTTTGTCTTTAATCAATTAAATTTTCTTTTATGTGTTTGGCTTGTAAAAAAAAGGAATTCACATTTTTACCCCTAGACTAGAATCATCGACCAATAAACCCCTGTTGTCTTCGGTTCGAAGAGCATATCCCGATTTTATTACACTTTTCATTCATCTTCTTGTTTCATCACTGCACTTCCCAATCTTCCGCAAACACGCACCATTTTGAATATTCGAAACCGTACCCTAAATTACAAATTGGGGACAAAAACAAGAGCTTACTCAAATACTTGCTGGTTTCATATAGCAGCGATTTTCTCGCATTAGAACTGAGGTATTTATTCTTATTCCCCTCGCCTTCGTCTACATTTTTTTTTTTAACTCAACGTTTAGGTTTCTTGAATTTATTCATCTTATCCGTAGTAGATTTCGAAACTCTGTTGGAAAAAGGAAGGAGCTTGGTGTTTCGTTTAGGTCGATATTTTTAATTCCTAAATATATTACAAATTTACAATGGTGTTGTTGCGGCTTGGCGTTAGAAACCCTAAGAAATTATGATTATTACTTCTTAAACCTTCTGTTGTCTGCCGTATTACAATAATCAGCTGAAAATTTCTGTGTATATGAAATTTTTGCCCAAATTGTTTGTTTGCCTTTAATAAACCATTAGTATTTTTTATGTTTTGATATGTAAAGCATGATTATTTTAGATAAGTGGTCCATGAAGGTATGAAGAGGGATGTGGGAGGAGGTGTGAAGATAATGACAAAGGGTTTTAGCAGGAATTGAAATCTATACTTTTTCCCCCATGTTATTATTAACTTTTGTGATCGTTTCTAGCCATTTAATTGAATTTTGGTCATAAAAAAACCATTTAATTGAATTGTTCTTAATGGTTATTGGCCAGGCTGTATCAATATGGGTGACATGGAGCTAGACACTGAAATTAACAAAGAGTCTCTTATAGAGCAGCTTGCTCAGGGAATTCTTGAATTGGAGGCTCGGAAGGGGGATTCTGAGAACAAGGTTCAGTGGGTTGAAATTAAGCAACATTTTGTTAACCTTGAGACGACGTTGAATAAGAAACTTGAAGAGCTGCAAGCTAGGGAGAAGGAGTATGAAGAGAAACAATTAGAAATGAACTCACTACTCGCGAGAGAAAGGCAGCGGTTACTTCAAAAGAACAAGACCTCTTAGATCGGTTGCAGGGGCTTAAAGACACTGCTGTAGCTTCCATTGCAGAGGCTCGTGAAACTCACCAGACTGTAGCTTTGGAGTCTGTGTATGATGGAGAGAGCAAAGATATTAAGGTAAGCAGCTCTCCTGAGGATTCTCCTCATAAATCAGGTGAAAAGTCTGAAGGTGTGGCTACTGAGGTTATGCCACACCCAGAGCTGAAACATTTTTGTGAGCAAATGGATGCGAACGGCCTTCTGAATTATGTTGTGGCAAATAAGAAAAAAATGTCTGTTATGCGTGAAGAAATTTCTGTTGCACTAGAAGGTGCAACTGATCCAGCACGTTTGGTGCTTGATTCACTGGTGGGGTTTTACCCTGCCAATGAGGCAACCCAACCAAAAGATAAAATCAGTGCTGCCCTTGAGGGCAAGCGCACATCCTGTATTCTCATTTTGGAAGCCATGGCCAGCTTATTGGCAAGGGCTGACCCAGGTGCAGATCACCTTCTGAACCCTGAAACCAAGCAGCAAGCCAAGGCAATTGCTGGTGAGTGGAGGCCCAAGTTAGCTAATGCAGACAATGATGCTGCCAATGGAAATTCATTGGAAGCAGAGGCATTCTTGCAGCTTATTTCAACTTTTAGGATCGCTTCAGAGTTTGACGAAGAAGAACTCTGCAAGCTTGTACTTGCAGTTGCTCAGCATAGGTGGGCACCTGAGCTTTGCCGCTCTATTGGGTTAACTCACAAAGTGCCAGGTTGGTGTTCTCTTAATAAACTACTGACCTGTGATGTCTGCAATGAAGGATTGTCCTGTCAGATATCTCCCCTATACTAGATGAGTGGCTTTCTTAAGGGGTGGTATAGCTAGATCATCTGACGAAGCATAGATACGTCTGAAATATATTTTACTGCTTTTGTTATGATATTAGTTATTACATGCTAAGAGGTAATGCAATTATCAGATTTTGATTATTCTAACTTTCACTATTTATGCAGCTGTCGTAGAATTATTAATCAATGATGGGAAACACATTGCTGCTGTACATTTTGTTCATTTCTTCCAGCTTCAAGAAAGCTTTCCCCTTGTGCCCCTCCTGAAGACATACCTCAAGAACCGAAGGAGAAATTCACAAGTCACTGGAAATCTGCGTGAAATTGCCACTGCAAAGGTATATGCTTGGTTAAGTTCAGATTGAGTGACTGTTTTCATTCCTGATTTTTCTTGTTCTGCATGGCATGATCATATATGTACATTCTCTTTTATTTGCAGGATGATGCCAATGCACAAGAGCTCGCAGCCCTGAAAAATGTAATTAAGTGTATTGAGGAATACAAGCTGGAATCCGAGTACCCACTTGATACACTTCAGAAAAGGGTTTATCAACTAGAAAAATCAAAGTCAGAAAAAAAGAGAGGTGGAGAGTTTAGTAAACGTCCACAAGCAAAGAGGCCAAGGCCTAATGAAAGACATTTTCCACTCCGCTCATCTGGAGGTAGCGCCGCTTCAACTGCTTTTAAGGGTAGGCAAGTTCCCCCAGTTAGGGCAGCATATGCAGGAACTCCTGATAGGTATCTACACTATGGTGCAGTTCCACATGATTATCAAGTTTCTGACCCAGCAGCTATATACACTCAGCCAGCTAATGCCCCTCCATCTAACTATGGTGTCCCTCCTAGCTATGGCGCCCAACCTAGCTATGGCGTCTCGCCTAGCTATGGCGCCCAACCTAGCTATGGCGCCTCGCCTAGCTATGGTGGTGCCCCTACTCCCAGCTATGGTGGTGCCCCTACTCCTAGCTATGGTGCCCTCCTTCTAACTATGGTCGTTATGTAGGAAGTAGTTTGCAGTCCTCACAGCATCCATACATCTAAGCATCACTGAAAAGACTACAGACATGCTTTCGATGACGCGCCTTCTTGTTTTTGTTTTTATTTTCTTTGAGCTTCTTATAATTCCAGAAGGCAGTGTACTCTTTGTTAAAGTGTGGAATTCAATAGTATCCACTCCATCATTTTACTTTCCCAAATTTGCTAGGAATGGATGGAATAGCGTGTTAATTTACTTATCAATTATTATAGTACTATTATGTCCTTGTCTTTTTCCTCTGTGCTTCCTCCCTCTTTTATGTGTGTAGAGTTGCAGCAGTCTTCAACAATTTACTGTCCATTCTCGACCTTCTTTCATTTGTCGCTGGCCTGTGCAGGTGTTGCTTCTGCATTTCGTTGCAGTGGTTGTTCATTTTAGATGCTGTCATGTGAACAAAATGTTTTACCATATGCGCGATTTTTCATTTCGATCTAGGGATGGTAATGGGCATTTTCTGTGCATAGTGTTATAGTGTCTGTCCTCATACTTGCGTTTGAAAAAAGTGTACATACACGTGTGAGTAACAATCTTAGCGTCCGTCTCAATATCGTTTTGGACAAGCCATATCACTGGTTTCTAGTTGGTCCGGTTTAAGAACAATTTGACATGTCAAAGTTATATTACTACACCTATCTTTTTGGTTTTTTTGACTGAAATACATCTATCTTCTTTGAAGTAATATACACTTCTTAAAAATTCATTAATGCTTTAAAAGAAATCATTAATTGCACCTTTTTTTTTATTAATATAATCCATTTTGACCGAAATATCCTTAGTGTAGTGGGAGTTGGGGTGGGAATAGGTTGGGTTGAGTTGGACTTTGTATGGCTTGAGCTTGACCTATGTTGAAACGTAGCTCTGTCGTGAGGCCATTTTTGCGCTTTGCTGCGACCTTTTGAAAGTTTGATAAGGCCTAAAAGTCTGTTTAAATGTCTATTTCAGTATTTTTTTATTTTATAAAAGCCTACAACATGAGTGATGGATGTTTTTGTAAATAGACGAAGAAGTTAATAAGTCGATGAAATTAAGTTTTATTGTATATATCATCCAATTTAAAATTTATTTTATAATAACTTTAAATATATCATACATTTATGTATGTTAAATTAACATAAAATACTAGCAACTTTATGATTTAAGACTTGGTCAAAAAAAAACTTTATGATTTAACACAAATTACAAAATTTAATATAATTTAATATTATTTATATTTAATAGGTCGGTCTAAAAAGTTTTTTCGATGACCTGTAGCTTGGCGTTATTTTAGCTAAATAGGTTTTTAAAAAAGCCTTAACATCGTCTATTTAAAAGAAAAGCCTAACCTAACCTGGACTTGACGTAAGTTGGGCGGTAAGCCCCCGTCGGACAGTCTGTCCTGTTCTCACCCCTAGTGGGAGTTTGGTGAAAAGACTAATTAATATGGACGGTTGAGATATTAATAATTGAAAAATTATAATTTATGCTCTTTTGATATTCTAAAATGACTATATCATAACGGAAGAAAATATTTTAAATGTGGTACTTTTTTTTTTGACAAGTTTAAATGTGGCACTTAATATGAGATGAAGGAAATAATATTTTATGGACTAGTTAACTCAAGGTCCTAAATATGATTTCCAAAAATACAATTATATTCATGAAACAAATGCCCCCTATGCCTGGGTGGGCCTAATTGGTTGATTACATTTGCCGCCCTTAAAAAAGTATTAGAAAACTTTAGAAGGACACAAAGTAGCAAGACATAAAATAAAGTAGAGTAGCCTAGTAGAAAAATTAAAAGAAGTTAGATGGAGAAAGAAAAACAGGAGCTATATTGCCTCTGGAAATGGATTCTATGTTTAAGCACTACAACATGGATTTCCAAAGCATTAAAGACAAGACAATTAGAAAGCAGTACAGTACTAACACCTACTCCGAATTATTTTATAATTTACAACAAAACCCCACCCAGCCCATTGTAACAATCATTGATTTTAGGGATTATTATCAATTGGAAATGCATTCTATGTTTAAGCACTACTACAACATGGCTTTTCCTAGTATGTGGTTTTAAGGATTATTATCTCAATTAGCTGAGTGAGAAATTGCCTTTGGTTGTGTTACTCTTTGCCAAGGTGAAAAAGTAGTAGCACGCCAAATAAGATAAATTATGAATGCAACATATGCAGCAGTTAGTGCAGACACTACAGCCCCAACTATTACTCCATTGACTTCAGATGAGAAAAATTCCAACAAGAGATAGCCATTAATCACTGTCACCAGAGCTGCCACAAGCCAAGAAGTAACCTGTATCCATAACAGAAGCCTCTCAGCACTTTACTTGATCAAAACCACAAGCAAAATAGACGGGGCTAAGCTAACCTTCACAAATCACTAAGAAATATAGCATGTTTAAAGTGTGATTCTAAAGAAAATACAACCTAGCATACCATACAGTGCAGGATAATGCAGAAAAGTGGCACAATGCCCTGTTTTCTTAATACACCCCCAATAATCTATTAGTATTCTAACACACACACACAAGTCAATTATAAATCAATAATGTTTCATGCATGTATCATAGTATCCATGTATGGGAATGACAAACTGCCACAAATATGTACTTGGAATGAGTTCATGTACTTGACAGAAAAAGAAAAAAAATAGCAAAATTGAATAGTATTGTATCATGTACTTGGAATGACCTGAGGGAAGTTACATGAAAATAAATAACAGCCACATACTGTAGGATAGTAAAGTGAAAAGAAGTAGCGAAACTAGCGCACTTGGATACACTTCCACTTTTCCTTTTAATTCTCAGGACAGGAAAGTATACCCATTGCCGCTAACTTGTCTTTTTAGAATCTAATTCTAAATTGTAAAATCATATACATAAGCAGTTCTAAATTTTCTTCAGTCTGAACTGCAAGACGAAAGCATTTATATGGGGCACTTCTGAATTATATCTTTCCTTATTGACTTAAGTTTTGATTTGATTGATGAATAACATAGGCATACACAGACAGCAATTTCATATAAAACTAATAAAGTTAACATCACAAAGTCCTTTACCAAATACATATAACTTATAACAGATATTTAATAACTGAGAAGTAGCCACTAGCAAGTACTAAACAAGATGCAGATTAAAGGACAATATACCTTAAGAACAGTGCCAATTTTGAATGTGCCCATTATCTGCTCCTTTGACACCAGACAAAGCAAGGGAATGAGTGCAAAGGGAATTTGGACTGACTGAAGAACATTAAGCCACTCATTGAGAACATCTAGTGATGCCTCCGTGGTATCAAACACCAGAGCAACAATCATGGTTGGGACTATCGCAAAACTCCGAGTAATTAACGCCCTCATCCATTTTTTCAACCTTAAATTTAAAAAACCACCCATGATAAACTGTCCAGCATAAGTACCAGTTATAGTGCTACTTTGTCCAGCTGCTAACAAACCAATACCCCAAATATATAATATTGGAAATAGTCCACCTCCATAAGTGTCTTGAAGATACTGTCCTGCATTTACAAGGCCAATACTATCTGCTAATTCAGAACCATAGAACCCTTTGGCAAACACAGCTGTGACAAATATATTAATCACAAAGGAGACTATCAAGGCAATGGTGGACTCTATTGAGTAATAGTTAATCGCTTCTTGAACTCGGCCTTTGTTGTTGTGGTCGACTTGCCTTGATTGAACAAGAGCAGAGTGCAAGAATACATTGTGAGGCATTATAAGGCATCCTACAACTCCAACAGCTTGTTGTATGGTTCTGGAGCTGAGTTTTGGAACCAAAATGCCTGCAAAGATAAAATCAAACGACACTGTTATATTCAAAGCAAAAGGGAGAATCAACAATTCACATTCAATTCAAATGTAGTCCTTACCAACAAGAAGTTCCTTGCCACTTGGTTTTGCCTCACCAAACATCCACGCGAATGCTAGCGCCATTATGCCAATGAGAATAGCAAAAAGCTTCCAAGGACCTCACTCCATAGTTCTCAAGAAAGAGAAATATAAAACTGTAACAAGGCAACAAAATATACACAGTTCAACAAACAATTCCAGATGTTGTTGCAGAAGAGACTCCAAAACTTAAGAACTTAATGAAAATTTGAATAGATCTTCCTAAATGTTATCATTAGCTAACCATACAACCTTTTTTTTTTGGGTCAATCTAAGCATAAAACCTTACACTTGGTAAGAACTCTCCAATGTAAGCCCCGTTTGGCTTAGCACATTTAGACTTATCTACTATAAGCACTTAAAAAAATATTTGAGAGAGCTTATAGAAACAACTTACTATATGTCCTCCAAATAGGGCCCTGATCTATAACAGTAGAATGCAATGCACACCAAAAAGTACAAAACAAACCCTAAAATTAATCAACAATATGTTTAACCAAACAGGGCCATAAACACTTATGAGACTTTTTGTGAGAACTTATGAAAACAAGTTATAATATATCCACAAACTGTTTAACCAAACAGGGCCCTACAATGCACCAACAAAATATGAAAAAAAAAAAAGAACCCTACAAATAATCAAGAAAATGAAGTGAATTAAAGTAAAAGCAAGAAGCAGGGAAAGGATTGAAGTACCCACCAATCAAGAGCAGTAATAACAACACCAGCCCAAAGAGGAATAACACCATTACTAAGAATCCTAATAGCAATAGCACTACCAATAACCTCTTGAATATCAGAACCTATAAGAGCAAACTCAGCCATAACCCAAAGCACCAAACTAGCCCACCTAGGATACTCTTCCCTACAAAGCTCAGCCAAATGTTTCCCCGTAGCCACGCCGAGTCGAGCCGACAAGAGCTGAATCAAAAGCCCCATAGCTGTGGCCCACATAAGAAGCCACAACAATGAGTAACCTGCAATAGCACCGGCTTGAAGGTCTCCTTCTATATTCCCTGGATCTAGAAACGCTATACTCATTAGAAATCCAGGACCTGTGAATAGCCATAGTTTCTTCCATGAAAATGGTGGTACTTCACCAAAGTTATCGGACTCGTTGATTCCAATTACCACGATCTTCTCAGATGAATCGTATGCTGTTTCTTCTTCTTCTTCTTCGCCTGAGTATGCTGCTAATAGTGGTTGTTGCTCTTGTTCTATCGGGTTTGGAGACATCGCAATTGGTTAATGCTTTTGAAATTTGATAATTGATTGAACAACCAGACACTATTATTTCGTTTTCGCTATTTGTCACGGGTTTCTTTCTTTCGTCTATTTATCTAACAATTGTCTTGAGAGAGGAGATGAAAAAAGTTGACAAATAAAAATTCCAGTTTTCCGCATAAGTATAATAAATAAATAATCATCATTTTAGTAAAGTAAAGTGTTTAAGTCTCGTGAATGTTGTTGATTTATGGGGATTAATTAAAATACTGTGACATGTGTCTTATGTAACCTGCCACGTGCAGTACGGAATTAATTAATTGAAGTGGATGTAGTTCAACATTTATTAGCAGAAAATGTTGCTTGTTTTGGCGAGGGAGAGTGTGTGAGTTTGCTCCGTCGAGAGGTGGGGAGTGTGTACGGCGCCCTTGTGTGCGTGTGCAGCAGCGTCGCATTCAATACACGTCAGCTTCTCGAAATAATCAGGATCGCGTTGCTTTTTTTGTCACGATGATTATAGATCTAGTGGGTTGGGCCGGCTCCAGCATACTTCGTACAACACCCCCTCTACTCATTGAACACCCGTAACTCTTAAATATTTTCAAAATACCCTCACGACTCACGTTGAAACCACCCCCCAACGCTGCATTTTAGCTGGAATGGAGCCAAAGTACTGAACCGATTCGATAGTTTAGCACAGAACCCCACAACAAATTTGCTACTTGTTATTTTCACGAATTTAACCCCGTTTTCAATACAAAACAACTATTTAAAAGTAGTTCATCTTCCAAAAAAATGTTCAGAGAAGTTGTGGTTCAATGACCGACTAGAGAAGTTGTGGCTCAACAATCCATCAGAAAAGCATTGGCTCAATGTGCCATTCTAACCTTGAATTTTTTTTTAAAAGAAAGCACATGGGTTGAAATTGGATTATTGGTATGAGAAAAGGAATGAAGAGACGATGAGATTGAAAAATGGCTTACAGTGAAGAGAAGTTAGAGTTGGGCTTGGATGGGAAATTTCAATGCCAACACGTTGAAACCACTTCAAGAGGATCGTTGAAGTAGCAGTTACGAAGCTGTGAATTGGAGATGAAAACACAAGTTTGAGAGTTTAGTTTCGGAACCGATTCGGTTCCAAACTTCAAAACATTTACAAAAAATCAGAAATTTGAGAGGTGTGTAAGGTGCTAAACTACACAGTTGGCAAACTTGCTTATTTCATTCATTGAATCCCTTTATATAGGGTGCATACAAAGTTGTTTGTGGTGTAACTATCACAACTAACTAGTACAATCAGTTACAACAATAATGGGCCTACATCAATTAAACTGAGCTAATACAAAACAATACAATCATGGCCCAAATACAATATATCTAACAACACAAACTATCTATCAATTCCTCCCTTAAACTGAAGTGCAGTGAACACTTCAGTTTCTAATTTTGATGTTGCTGGCAGACTCCATTCAAAGCTCTTTCTTCAACTTGTTGAAGCTTTCAATCTTCAATGCTTTGGTGAGGATATCAGTTAATTGATCCTCCGAGGCACAGAACTTCAATTCAACAGCACCAGAATTACATAAATCTCTCAAGAAGTGATATCTAACATTGATGTGCTTGCTCTTGCCATGTAAAACAGGGTTCTTAGAAAACCTTATTGTAGAGCTATTATCACAAAATACAGTAATGCAACTACTTTGCTTCTGTCCTATCTCTTCAAGTACTCTCTTCAACCACATTCCTTGTCATACACAGTAGGCAGCAACAACAAATTCTGCCTCTGTGGTTGACAAAGTCACTATGGGTTACTTTTTAGATGACCAAGAGATAGCACCCTTGTTCATCATATATACATACCCACTAGTACTTTTCATATCATCAGCATCCCCAGCATAATTTGAGTCACAATACCCAGTCATTTTCTGTAGTGTACCTCTCTTATACAGAATACCAGTATCACTTGTACCTCTTAGGTACCTAAATATTCTTTTTGCAGCAGTAAAGTATTCAATGGATGATTTCTCCATGAACCTACTAATCAAACTCACTCCAAACAATACTTCAGGTCTCGTAGCATTCAAATACATCAAGCAATAAACTATTTGTTTAAACTGAGTCACATTTACTGTCTCACCACCATCATATTCTTAGTGAGTCTACAACCAGTGACTACTGGACTAGTCACAGGTTTGCTATCTCCCATTCCAAACCTATCAAGGACCTCTTCTTCCCGATTTCAAGTGTTTCCAATCGTCATCTTCCTTGATTTCGTGCCCTAGATATCGGTTCTTGCTTTCCCTTCGCTTTTTCTTCCAAATTCTTCCAATTTCTGTTGATTCTCCATGGCTACTACCACCGTTGATCACGTAGTTGTACTTGACGGGCATCGATCTCAATATCTTTTCCACTACCACCATCATTCTTAGTGAGTCTACAACCAGTGACTACTAGACTAGTCACAGGTTTGCTATCTCCCATTCCAAACCTATCAAGGACCTCTTTTACATACTTTTGTTGATGTATGAAAATTCCTTTGCTATTTTGAATCACTTCCACTCCAAGGAAGTACCTCATCTTTCCCAAATTCGACATGTCAAATCCCCTCTGCATAGAATCTCTGAATGATGTGATCAACTTACTGTCATTGCTTGTGTAGATCAAGTCATCTACATACAAGCTCACCACAAGTAACTTTCCTCTATTCTCATCTTTCTTAATGTATAATGTGTGTTCGTAAGGACATTTTTTAAAGCCTTCCTTCTCAAAGTATCCATCAATCCCATCAGACCGTGCTTTAGCGCTGCTCGAGCCCATACAAAGGCCTTCTTCAGTTTATATACACCATTTTCTGATCCCTTTCTTTCAAAACCTTGTGGTTGACTCACATATACCACTTCCTCAAGATTGCCATGCAGAAAAGCCGATTTGACATCCAATTGATGTACCTGCCACCCTTCACCAGCTGCAATTGCAAGTATGGACCTGATTGTGTCCCATCTTGCAACTAGAACAAATACCTCAGAGAAATCCACCCCATGTTTTTGAGAATCTCCCTTAGCTACGAGTCTAGCTTTGTATTTGTCAACCTTGCCTTGCTCATTGTACTTTGTCTTATAAACCCATTTTACTCCAATCACTTTGCATCCTTTTGGTATAGACTTCACAAACTCCCATGTGTTGTTCCTCTCAGTTGAATTAATCTCTTCTTTCATAGCTGTCTTTCATTTCTCATGTTGGGAGGCCTCTTCATATGTGAGTGGATCCACATCACTGTCAAACACAACAAGACTGTGAGGTTCACTCATCTCAAGCAAGTCTTCATCATTATCATTGTCATTGTCTCTAGATACTACCAAATCCCCAACAGGCTCTACACTTGAATCACTACTACTAGATGACTCCTCCCTACCAGGTGACTCTTCTTCTCTCCACAGTTGGAAAACTTGCTTATTTCATTCATTGAATCCCTTTATATAGGGTGCATAAAAGTTGTTTGTGGTGTAACTATCACAACTAATTAGTACAATCAGTTACAACAATAATGGGCCAACATCAATTAAACTGGGCTAATACAAAAGAATACAATCATGGCCCAAATACAATATATCTAACAACACAAACTATCTATCAAGGTGTCTGTAAATACATAAGACTCGGTACTTAAGATCCCAACTGGTTCGGAACTCATGGTCTGAACCGTCGCAGATTTAGAAAACAAAAGGTGCCCGCGTGATTTATTAATGACAATTTGGTCTTTGCACATTTAAAAAATCAGAAATTTGCAAGTTTGTCCAACACTGGTAACAAAGAGTGAGAGCGTATTAATGTCTTTGCACATAGAGGCGCCAACGAGCCCGTATACTTTAGGAGTCTCATGCTTAGGAACCTCTATAAGAGGGACCTCAACGCCACAAAATCAGCATCATGGGGATCCTCACGATGAGGAACCTCAGGATGATCGAGGAACCACATGAGATTGTGTCGTCAATGTGGCTGATCTACTACGTAAGTATGTGCTAGCACTTGAGGAACCATTTCTTGGAGGACCGTGTGATATGATGACCCTCACCTCTTTTAAGCACTACACGACTTTTAGAGTATGGCATGGATTGGCAAGTATGTGCTTGCTTTTGAAAATTTAATTTTGGTCTAATTTTAATTCACATAAGTATTTAATTATGATTGTATACTTGTATATATATGAAAATGGCGCCGTTAAGTTGGCGGCTCGCGATAAGAAGCCGATTGAGTGGCTAGCTAGCTGAAGCCTGAATTCTCCTAAATCCTAGGTAGTGAAGCCGCCGAGCTGGTATATAATTCTGGATTTTCCTCCTCCACCTTCTATCTTTTCTATTGATTTTCTATTAAAAAACTCATGATATTCTTCTTTTCTCTACGCCTATGGCCTATGGCAGAATCTTTATTTTTCCAAAATGTAATGTTTCAAATAATTTTATTATTCTCTTAAGACTAATTTTATTATTCTCTTAAGACTAAGTAGTGTAAATATATTTTAAACTAACAACCAACTAAAAATTGACACAAAAAGCATATACACTAGGGTCTTAAGCTTAGTAGGAAGAGTTTATTCTCAGATCCTCGAGGTGATGAGTTCAAATCATCTCTATGAAGGTTGTAAAATGGCCAATTAGTCACTTCTTGATTAATAAAATTTCTCTCTTCCCCAATTTTTGAAAAAAAAAAACTAAGAATTGACACATTAGGAAAATACCTTTCTTTTATCTATTTGTCTTGAAAGTCATACCTACAATGAATTTTCATTGGTCGACATTATAAAAAATTTATACACCTTTTTTTGTTTACATAAAGAGTTTATACACTGACTATGAATACTATAATTGAACTCATTTTATTATTACATTTTTGTTAAAAATTTATCTCTTACTTTGGATTACATTGGATTCATTTCGAAATTCACTTTCTGCGAATTATAAGTCTAGTGACTAGTGTTGAGTTAAAAAAAAAAAAGTCTTGTGATACAGACAGATTATGTAGCATGTGCACATCAGGACAGCCATATGGAGACAGACGCCTATAGAGATTACTTTCAATTTCAAAATTGTCATCTTATTAGATGATGATCACGCCAAACTTCATTCCTTTACCAATCCAGAGACACCGTTCCCATCTTTTTTGATTTTTCAGCATCATTTCTAAACTCTAAAATAAATATATCTATTGTGTTATTCATACATTATAATTTTATACATAATTTTTGTTAGAAATATTTGAAAACCTTAATAAGAAATTTTTCTATTTAAAATCCTCAAGATAATTATGATATTTTAGAACTTACAAAATTCTACAATCTAATATATATGGACAATATTATCTTTTCTATTTGCTCTTCATTATCTTGGCGTTGATTTCATTTCGAGAGACAAATCTCGCCGTGTCTTTACTTGGTGGTAAGTCCAGTTGGTGAGTTGTATCGCTAGACGTTCTTGGATGGAGAAAGTTTTCTAGATGAATAATTTTTGATCGTACTAATTTAGATTAGATGACTATACGGGTTAAAGTACCTAATACTCACATATTAGTACTAATTTTGCTCCTAAAAAAGACTTCAATAATGTGATAGAATAGAAAATGGTGAGAAAAGAGGGCAAAATAATTGACAAGTTACATACTATGGATAAACAGACATATATTTGACAAGTTACAGCTTGCAGCCATTTAAGCTTATTTCATCGACACAAAAGTAAAGCACATAACTGTTCGACAAAATGCCGGAACAAAAAAAGAAAAAGGGAACTAAAAACAACACTTTTGAAAGCTACATGCATAATAACAACTTAACATCAAATCCACAAAGACACAGTCAGTTTCAAAGGTAGCTAGTGATTTTCTCTTCTTCTTTCACACCATTATATCATCACGTACGTGACGTCACGTTAATTACGTACGTACCCTTCATTCAACGACGTCGTTCTGGTGTCCAGTGAGGTAGAGCTGGGCTAAAATGAACAGATTCCACCCTAGAGTCAAGTAACTCCGTTATAGGTGTAAATGTTACACATCTTGGCACTTTATACTGATTAATAGACGCACCTCTTGAAATAGCATAATCCATTAACTCTTCAAATGTCCCATTCTTCACAACACGAATCTCCAACGGTCCAATTGAGTGATCAGAAACTCTTCCTTGTCTATAAACCGAATTAAGCGACTCTTCCATTCTCAAACAACACTCATTCAACACTTCAGCACTTGGAGGGTTAGAAATGTCTTTCACCAAAAGTTCCCAGTAAATAACATAATGTCCAGGAATAGATTTAGTATCAGCAAAACTCGTGTACTCCACAACACTCGTGTTGAACTCTTTCAACAAAACGGAAGCGTTTTCAACGGCGTTTTGCAACTCAGCTTCATCCGTTTTATCCGAATCAATGCTCAACAAAACGTTCTTTCTTCTCACGAAACGAAACTGTGGAGCCGTGTTGTGGAATCCAGTTACTTGTAAAATATCTCCCACACGGTAACGGCATAGACCAGAGTAAACAGTTATAACCAACTCGTAGAGCTTCCCTACTTCCACGTCAGCTAAGTCAACTAAACGAGTAGTCAACGCTGACGTGTCATTATTATCACTGTGGGGTAAAAACTCGAAATAACCCATGTTTGGCATGATAGTGTAAGAAACTTCAGAAGGGTCACAAATGGGCTTAAGGTTAAGCCCAAAATAACACTCGGAAGAAGCGTACATGGTACAAGCGAGTGGAAGCCCACCACTGTAATAATTAAGAGTTGGAATATACTGTGCCATAGCACCAGTAACAATGACATCTAGATACTTTATGTTAGGCCAAATTCTAGTAATTATACGTTCCCATTTATCACCCAAGCATTCCTTTGTTATAAAACCAGCTAACTCTGAATCAGGTTTCAAGATTTTTGCCATGCGTTTTGTGATGGCAGGGTCAGTGATTTTTGGGTTTAAGGTTCCAGTTGAGATGTCGTGGGCTAATTGTTGCCAATTAAGTTGGAGGAAACGAATGGCTCTGAGAAGACCAGAAGCGAAAACGGCTCCAACTCTTAGGACTTCGTGGCGCATGATGAGACCACATAACATTTGGGTGTACATGCTTTGGAAGGAATCGGGACAAAGGATTGCTTCGTTTGGACTTGTGTAAACATTGTATGGGTCGAATGGTCTGTTTTTGAATTGTTCGCTTTTGTAATAGCTTGTTAACACTGGACGTGCGGGTAACCCACTGGGTGTTTTTGTTTCTGATTTGATGAATAGAAAGTTTAGTGCTTTTCCTTTCTCTAAACCCGGCACGTATCTGTGTATAAACCATGCAAATGAAACAAATTAGTAGTGAATACAATTTTATTTTATTATATATGTATTAATAACAAAAAATGGGTGCAATTATTATGAAGAAAAAGATCTGTACTTGTTCATGACTGGCATGAGAAGGCTGTAAAGTAACTGACGGCGGTCCATCTCTTGAGGAATTGTGGGCATCAATTTCCTTTCTCCACCAGAAGTTCCAGAACTGCAGTTTTTGTAGCAGGTAATTAATATTTAAAGTAAAAAAAAAACAGAAATAAAAGAATTGATAATAATTTTAAAAATTATGCATATGTCAAAAAATATACGTGTGTTTTTACTTGTATATGTTTACCTGGTGAGAAATTCAGAGACTGAGTGGGAGGAGAAAATAGGAGAGCGATCACCGTTAGCAATGCGTTCGATAAACGGTTTCAAATCATCGTAAGAAACGACAGGAACCTTAGACTTGAAAGTTTCACGGTCGGTGGCTCCGTTGAGTTGAAACCGTTTCAGGTATTCTGTGTGAGTGTTTTGGGTAAGAATCTCAGCAAGGACTTTCTCTTGAACAGTGTCAGTATTTTGGGTCATATCTTCGATGAATTGAAGAGCCATTGCACTCTTCTCATCGTAAGTTGGAAGTTCAAGAGGAGATGAAGGAAACTCAGAACCAATAGCCATTTCAATTATTTTAATCACAGAAAGAGAGAAAGCAAAACGGTACAAGAAAATGGGTGGTAATAGTAGTAGCTATAGCCTATAGCTCTAGGTGAAGGACAGTGCAATGCAAGAAAGTGCGTAAATATGATATGTATTTATAGAGTTTTTTCAGTGACACTGCACGTCGTAAGGGGTGACCAAAACGCACTATTCCGTTACGTTGGTCCGTGAAGAGACAAAAGATTATAAATGTTTAATTTATTGTAGGCTCGAGAGGAGACATGTGGGCCATGAAACACGTAGGAATATGGGTAGTGGTCGACATGTGGGACCAGATTTATTGCCATGTCAGCAATATGTTGTCCAAGTGTAATCGTCAGCTAAACCACGCGGCCATTTGCATGAAGGGGTTGTTGGTCTCCGAAAGGGATGGTTGCCGGCTTAATTGCAGAAAATTTGTTGTTTTTACTTTGAATGAAGTGAAGAAGATAGAAGACTAATAGACAATACTCACGTATTTTGGAAGGTTACTTACGAGCTATTTCCTTCTCTTCTACTATAGTATATATTCTCACCACCAAAAACAAAGAAGTATAGTATATTAGTATTCTATATACGAGGAGGAATACAAACTCACGATCACTTACTTTTGTCAAAATTCTACCTAACAATTGGCTTAGAAAAATCTCAACCCATAAAATGTTGAGACTTTTGTTATTTGGGATGAAACTAGAGTGGATATTGGGGATGAAATTTTGTCGATAAAAGAGTTGCAAAAAGACAATGAGGTTCCACAGCTTGTTGTCAATGTTTTTTGAAGTAGTTCATCAAGAGAATGAAGAGTCCCCTACACGAATTAATGTTATTTTTTCAAAAGACGTCAATTCTAAAGGAACAAACAAAGCTATTTTCAAAAAGAATTTAAATAAAGCAACTTTTTTCTAATAATGTAAAATCTGACTAAAAGATTTTACAAAAACATTGGACAGGATATGAAGAGAATATCAAAAAGATCATACTGATAAGATTAAATCTGATTTCATAGTGATCACATCTAAAGTTAAAAAAATAAACGGCGGAAGAATGTAAAACATAACCTTAGATATACTTATTATTTTTTTTATTTGTTTTTTCCTCTTTGTGTTTTTATTTTATTTTGTTTTTTACACGAGTTTTGGTATATGTCCTCTATGAATTTGTTTTATGTTTCTTTTTCCTATTTTAATAAGATTTTAGTGACTTTAATTTTTTGTCGCTTAGTCAGAAAAATTGATTTACTAAAACAAAATTAGTTTTGCTAAGGGTTGAATTATAGTAGTTTAATACATAATTTTTTTTTGAATATTCAAAGATTTTGTATAATATAAACTTTTAATTGATTTTTGGTTATACATATTTTTTGATCTCTATATTATTCTTCAAATTTAAGCTTAGCGCGCATCTACAGAACTTTTTTTTAATGTGTTTGGCCCCTTAATTACTTGTTGTTTGCAACTTTAGTCCCGACATATATAATCTTTAGTCGAACCCTTCCAAGCAGATATTTTAATTTACATTATGTCATGAACTGTCCCAGAAGCCGATCTCAGTTGAAAACGTTGGGCCGAGATGCTACAGATGTGAGATGTCGGACTTGTTCCAAGTAATGCTAGCTCTGTTGTGTTGATCCTGGGGGGAGAGGGGGTACCTACACACACTACGATGCTTAAGTCACCTCAGAGAAAATGGTTAGGTAGTAATAAATGCGTACTTGATGCATTTGATTAAATAACATATTTATAGGGAATATATAGTACTGCCAGTGACATGGCTTGATCCCTTTGTCAGGCGCTTGAGCCGAGGTCAATCATGGATCATACGATGAGATGCGAACGATCTCCATCGTAGATTGGCTGGAAGGACAAGTGAGTTGGTCGTGAATCATGGATATGGGCCACTGAGGCTGGCCCGAGCTCGTAATAGTGAGGTCTGATCCAGAACAAAAAGTGAGTATTCTTTTTTAATGCCTATGTGGCTACCGTGTAATTAGATGCCACATGCAGGTTCTATGTGTCATTTTATATTTATAATCTCGTTCCAATAAAATTTTCAAAATTTTATCTTAGTCAGCAATTTTTTTTTTGATTTTATTCCTCCGAAAAATCAAATATTGGTATATTTTGGTTCTTAATTAACCACTAAGCTCCAAGTTTAACTTCTCCTTAGATTTGGTCCAAACCAGAATACGAAGAAACATGAATGGTTTACGAACAAATGCTACATGAGAGAAAGTTTGATATTGCCGGCGAATCGCTTTAATGCTCCATAAGTTCCCCTAACTACGTACCATCACAAATCAAGATAGTTTCATTAACAGATTGAAGGATAGGGAAGAAGATTTACTATCCCCGATCCCCATATATACCTTCAACTTGCGAATCTCTGTTGTCTTTCTCACCAATCCTACTAGTCCTTCCCCTGCTATGAGAAAGAGGAATTGCGCCAAAAGGTCCCCTTGTCTTAATTCCTTATGAACTCCAAATTCTTTAGTAGGTCTGTCATTAACAAACAAGGCTAAGTTGGATGTAAGATTGATGAGTTATCTAGAAGGTGATTTAACTAGACTACTAATAAACTTCAATTATTAATAACAATTGGTAAAAAACCAAATTTCAACTTGAAGACCAAATTTCAACTAAGTTCTTTATTTTTAATCAAAGTTGGTAGAAAACCAAATTTTAACGTAATGATGTATTTATTTGGAAGGTGAAGACAAATGGTAACGAATAAGTTAGTAGTGCTGATATATTTGTGGAAAAGATGCCTACAATGATGATATATAGTCTTTTAAAGATAAAGGTGGATCGATGATAGTACCTGCGTGGTAGTATTTATTTCTTGTCGATTATTGAAAATTTTATTTTAACACATTATTTTTTTGACAAAAAGTTCAACACTGTAAAATGTGAAAATGCATGGTAGGGAAGAGAGCTAATAAGCGATATGATAAAAAAGAAACAGAGAGTTATAAAATGACGAAATATTAAATTAATGCCATTAAAAACAGAAAATTATAAATTTTATTTCCATTCAAGTTATAATAATTCTATTTTCCTTTCAAAAAATAAAGTTATAACTCTATTTTGATGTGTTTTGCTTCAAGTTTGTGACTCAAGTAATCAGAGGGACACACTTTTTTATGATTAAATTAATTATGCAAAGATGAGAATATAACCTCTGTGAATAAAAAAATGGTTTACTTTAGCGGTCGTGAAAAAAGTAATCTATAATCCTAAACTTCTAATAAAAAGTAGATTGTTATTTGCAAACAAATAAAATAACGATTATTCCTTACGGTGCTTTTAGGTGAACGATCAATTAAGTCTTTTATTGGTGAAACTAAAATTGACTGTAGGATATTTTGTAAAATATTATGAGTGGTTAAGATTGAATCAACCAATATTAAATCTCAATCATTGATAAAGTTTTATATTATACTCTACGATCAATTTTAATTGTTCACTGGTGAGGGACTTAGTAGATCCCTCACTCTAAAAGCACCCTATTTACATGAGGATCCACGTAAATAATTATTGAACTCACCTAAATTAAAAGGTTATGAATTGTAATATTTGTGGAAGAGGCCATGGGGAGAAAGAATTTATCCTTTACCTGCACTCAAATAGCATAATTCTAAACTTAACCAAACCATCACCGTCCTGTAGAGTGTGTGTGGTTCAAAGAAAAAATAGCAATGGTGTCATTATCCAATTGATATCAAGATTGAAAACATTGAATTGAACTCATAAAGTTGACAAAGCATATCCATTAAATATTGGGGTGTCAACATCAGAACTTTAATTCAATTATATATGTCCGATTTGCCAAAGTCAGTAGAAGCAAGCAATAGCAAAGGAATTTAACTTTGGCACTGCTAGTTTCATATATATCTTGTTGGTTTCAGGCATAACATAACACTTCTAATAAAACAATTTTTTTTTTGTTCACAAATAGAGTAATATAAATACCACTCGTAAACTCACATACACAAGTGGAGATCTCGATTTCAAGTCCGGATAACAAAAGGAAAATATCCAACCTAACAAATAACAATGTTAAACCTTACAAATATCTTGAAATCAATATTTTTTCTTGTCCACTTCTAGAAATCATCAATCTATCATGATAAAAGTGATTTGGGAGCACACGTGTCATTTTCTAATAAGTCCATTCTCCCCTTTTTCAATTAACCGTTCACTATCTTTCCGTGTAAAAAAAATTAAGGGTGTGTTTCTTAGAAGAGAGAGAACAGAAGAGAAAAAGAGAAGAGAGAGTGACTTTTTATTATTTGTTTTGGGAGAGAAATAAAATAGAGAAAAAAAATGGGGGTTAGTTTAGTATTCTTGTACATTAAAGGTGTGTTTGGTAGAAGATAAAGAGTGAAGAGAGAAGAGGGGAAAAGAGAAATAGAGAAGAGAAAGCGTCAAACAATAAAAAGTCACCCTCTATTTTCTCTTTTCCTCTCTCTTCTTTCTCTTATACCAAACACACCCTAAACATTTTTTTTTTCTCTCAAACCCTAAAATTTTGTTTAGCTTTTCAAACCTCTTACCTTTTAATTTTTTATTTTTAAACTCACCAATCAAATTATCAAAATCAATGGCACATGTTGTTGCAAAACTAACTTTGAAATCTAAAAGTTTGTGTTTTTATGATCAAAACCAAAAATATTATTAAAAAAAGGAAAACAAAGTTCTGGGGGACAAAACCCAAAAACTATGCAAAAAATAAAACTAAAATAAACAAGTAGTAGAAACTAAAAATAAGAAGTAATTCAAGCATACTTAAAGTTACACTTTCTATTTTCTTCATGTTGTACTTTTGAGCTTTAGATTTGACAACAATTTTTTGGTTTAGATGTCTTTAACCCCACTCTGATATCTAGGGGAAAATGACCCTAAATAATTCGAAGTTTTAGATTTGACAACTGTGAACTCAGAACCAACATAAATTAATAACAAAAAAAATTTACTTGTGTTTTATTATCAAACTTTTGTACTCTTTTATATTTTTTATTTTTTAATTTTTAATTTTATTATCTTTACACTTTTAAATATATTTTTCTTCGTGTCTTCATTATTTATAAATGAATATTTTGCTTTTGGGTTAAATATGTTTTTAGTCCCTATAAAATACCACTCTTTTGTTTTTAGTCCCTATAAAAATTTTCATCAACTTTTAGTCCCTATAAAATTTCACAAATTTGTTTTTAGTCCCTATAAGCTCATAATTTCAAAATTTTCATGTATACCTTTAGAATTTTTGAATGATATTTTGCATAGACATTAAGGATATTACAAATATATCTCTCACATAAAATAAGCTCAAAATTTGATTTGTAGGTTAATATTTCCTTTATTTTGTTTCTTGAACTTTTTGCACGTAAAATTTTATATTTAATTCATCCCATGTTCAAAAATTCTAAGATTTTTGTTCGATAGATTGTTTATAATGTCCTTAACATATAGACAAATCTTCACTTGAAAATTCAATGCTATACAGAAGTTAGCATTTTATAGGGACTAAAAATGAAATTGTGAAATTTTATAGATACTAAAAGTCGACCAAAAATTTTATAGGGACTGAAAACAAAATTGCAAAATTTTATAGGGACTAAAAACATAACCCCTTACTTTTTTTTTTTTGTGTTTAACGGAGGCAGAGCCCCAAAGCAAAGAGCGACTAACGAGAAATAAATCTAGGAATAGCATTCCCTACAACATCAACGAGCAATAACAGCCCTATAGAACTAGGAAATTGCTCATAAATAATCAGATCATCGACTTGACGACACCCAATAGTGGCCAATTCATCTGCGCAACGATTAGCCTCCCTGAAAATGTGCACAAATCGAATCTCCCAAGGAAGCTTGAGAAGCATGGGAATTTCGCGAACAATGCTCCAACCCGAGATGCGACCGGTCTCCACACTAATGATAGCATCATACACAACCTTGGCATCAATCTGAACAATCACTTTGCCTCAACCTCTACAACGACAAAGCTGCAAACCTATAAGAACTCCCCAAAGCTCAGCAACCAAAAGATCACAATACCCAATCTGCTTAGAAAAACCTGAAAGCCGCAAACCATCTAAATTTCGCAGTAAGCAACCACAAACCGCGACCTTGCTTGAAGTCTTCACAACTCCATCACAATTAAGGAAAATCCACTCAGACCTTGGGTGATCTCACTTAATTTCAACCCTCCCTACATCACCATGCTGAGATGAACAGGACACGACCATGGTCGCCTAGTAACCCTGCACATAATCACTAACAACTGTCCAAAGCCTAGTAAAAGTCACATCATGTTCTTCTTTATTTTTCCAAATTTCCACAAGAGATGCGAATAAAGGGTCCACCAAACATCCCAATCTGTATCATCTCTCTCTTCCAATTAGCTTCTTGAGGATTTGAACTGAAGCCAATGTGAAAGATCCCCACCAAAAAATTGTTGCGCATCTCTACTCTAACCAAGCCTAAGTCCTAACCACACAGTAACTGCACGAGGACAATCTCGCATTCCCCAATCCCATAGCATTTTTCCTATAGTTTGAATAATTTGTCATGAACAAAAATCCAAATGAAGGTACAAACCCTCTCCAGAGTTTTCAGCTTCCACAAGTTAACCCAAAGAGAACTAGGTTCCGAAACATCAAAGCTCGAAAGTAAATCATAACTACTAGCAACTGAGAAATCTCCAAGGCTATTTCCAGGCCACAATGCCAAATCATCACCATATTTAGGCCTTGGAGGCAACAACGCAAAATTCTTAATAACAAGTCAGGAGGAATATAGGTTGCTATATCTTGCAAATTCCAAGAACCATCAACACCAACTAAATCACACACCTTCAAACTAGTAAGTCTTGGAGGGACTTGTTCAATCACACTAGCAAGTTTACATCCATACACGATCCAAGCATCATCCCAAACAGAGATGTTCACGCCATTTCCTCTGGTCCATAAACGAAGGTCATTAATCTGAGGCCAAACTCTAGCCATCAGTTTCTAAATTGGAGAATTTGAGGGTTTAACAACTAACCCATTATCACCTAAGCCATATCTATCATACTTACCACGAAGAACTTGACACCAAAGTTTGTCCTCTTCTTGACAAAGAGCCCTCCCAAGCTTCATAGAACAAGCTGAAATAAATGTAATAAGATTACGAATTCCGAGACCTCCATACTTCTTAGGAGTAGTAATGGATGACCATCCTATTGCATGATAACGACAGTTCTTTGTTGAGTCTCTCGAAATAAACCTTCGCTGTAATTGTTGGATATCACGAAGACAATACTTGGGGATAACTGAAGTCATCATAAGATAGAGGGAAAAAGTCTCAATGACTACCTTGGAGAGAGTAACTCGTCCTGCAAAGGAAAGTTGATTGGCTTTCCAACCAGAGAGCTTGTTCTTGACCATATCCACCAGATAGGCAAAGTCACTTCTTTTGGGTGTTCTACCAATAATGGGAATCCCAAGGTACTTACTCAAAGATGACACTTCTCAATAACCCGAACGGGTCACGATACTTTGTTTGACATTCGCAGGGACTCCTTTAGAAAAGCGAATTGAAGTTTTCTCAACACTTGCCTTTTGACCTGACATATCACAAAAGCTCTTTAAAGATGAGCACATGCAATCAACTTGGGTCATTCTAGCTTGACCAATGAGCAATAAATCATCGGCAAACACTAAATGACACACATACATGAGGCCCATTTCTACCAGCTTGGATAACTTTCCAGTTACCTTTTTCAACCTCCTCTAAAATAATATACGAAAGCTTGTCCATGCAGAACACAAAATATAAGGTGAAAGGGGATCCCCTTGTACGTTGCAGCCTAAAGAAATAATTTTGATTCCCATTTCAAAGAACATTAGTTTGCACCGGGAATGAAGCCAATTTGAAAGGGGGGAAACAATGTCATTAATAACCTCCTTCAAACGGTTCACCACAACTTTAGTAACAACTTTATAGTGTAGTTTTTATTTTGTTAAATGAGACGCTCATTTTAGAAAAATTCCACTCAAAAAGAGCTTTAATTTTCTCAGGCCGAGGAGCTGTGTTTTGAAGGTTTACCCATTTTTGGGTACCTTACACCATAGGTAAACTTGGTGTGTAACCAAGGACCTTCATGAAAAATGTTACAATAAAACTGGTTAACCATATTTCAAACAAAAACATTACATATTCTCAATATACATGATTTTTTTTTGTGTGTTTTGATAGGTATAACATTAGATGTTGTTGGTATAGTTTTTATTGTCTTTGATCACGTATCAATTTTTTAAATATCTTTACAACTTATAAATAAGTATTTTACTTTTAATCTCAGACAACGGAACTTTATTTACAACCTACAAGTTGTTAGTATTTTTTCTTTAATTATCTTTGAACACACAAGTTTACACTCATATTTATTCACATTTTTACCCTTCTTGAGCCTTTTTTTTTGCCAATATCAAGGGCTTTTCAAACTCTACAATGTTTAAGTTTTTCAAGCAATATCTGTACTTTTATTCCAAACTTGATTCTAATGCTTTGTTAAGCCAAGACACTTGACTTTCAAGATCAGATCAAACCAAAATAATAGAAACAAAAATTCATGCACACCGACAACTGACTGCTTCGTATTTCAAAGATTTTGAGTGTACGTCTAAAGTGCCTAGATACGAAATCTTTGTCATGTTTACTCAAGCATATTAGCAACCCATAATTGATTCACATTACTATTTCTATCCCTAACAAAAACTCTCTGAAAGTTTCATAGAAACTTTGACAAAGTCAAATATTCTTTTTTCCACAGAAGAATGGACTATATCAGGGCCTAAATTAATTATAAAAAAATACAATTGATCTCGTTTCAAAGTCTTCCACAATATACATGCATGCATTAAAAAAATCAATTAGTCTTAGAATCTCTCTAAGTTCTACGAGGGGAAACCTCCTGTCGAGTAAGTAATGCTATAACATAAACTACTAGAACATTATTGACTTGGTGTACGATTTGTCTTTTTTAAGATACACAATTTTAATACGTTTCTCGATTAGATTAGATTGGAATGAATGACTATTCTTCTTCCCACGCGTGGTGTTACTGTTGTGGGCAAGGTTCTATTTGAGTCGCGGTCACGCTACGGTCGCGTTAAAGTTTTTTCGCGATTTCACTGTTCTGCTTGAATCGCGGTGTGAATTAATCACAAAATTTAACTAAAATTATTTGTCGCGGTAGCGGTCACTACCGAGACAGTTTTGTCGCGGCCGTTTCGACGTAACGGTCTGTTTTTTAGAACCTTGGTTGTGCGCCTCTCTAATAGATTTTGCCAAAGATATTTGTTGTTATGCTGCTGGTTAAGATTTCACTTGAAAATCAACACATATATGGATGAGTTGACACTTCATTCCTACAATTCCAGTCTAAAATAATTAAGTGCTCTTTTATGGTGTGTTCGGTTCATGAGAAATAGGGAAAAGAGAGTGAGGGAGGAAAGAAGTTGAGAAGAAAGAGCTAATTGCTACAATATTGTTTGGTATGTTTTGTCTTTAATTTGTAATGTCTTAGTATGAATGAATATTTAGTTTTTTTTTGTTACCATGTTTTTGGTGCAGTTTCCGTCGGCTTTGTCGATGACTAATTTACGTCGGAGAATCTGGTTGGCAACGAGTACCGGTTTTGCCGGTCCGTGTAGTTCTCCTCCCAACAGAATTTTTGCCACACCCAAGATTTGAACTCGAGACCTTGGAGTGGGATCCAAGTCTAATTACCACTTGGACCAACCGTTGGTAATGAATATTTAGTTTTTGGGCTAAGAAGAATTATATTTTATATTTTACCTTGATATAAATGAGTATTTTACTTTTATGTCTCGAGGCGTAACCACAAAACATGTTGTTAGTATAATTAATTTTTATTTCTTTATATTTTTGTCTTTATAATTTCATTGTTTTTTTTATAAATGATTGTTTAGCTTTTGAATCCATACGAAGAAATATTTCCAATTGCCGACATAACTCATCAGTGTGTTAGATTTGCTAAAAAGTGGGGATTGGATTGGACAACTCTAGATGTACCATATTTGATTTGAAAAACTGTTAATCAACAGTGAGGGCAAGGGACTAGACAAAACCCCAAATTCTTGTCTCTCACAAAACTACTGCATAACTTTCTCATCCACCCCAAAAATACTATTTTTATTTTATACTCAATAATGTTTTCTCTCCTATCTCTCTCCTCTCTCTTCTCTCTCTCTCTCCTCTTTCCTTCTCCGCAATCTCTCTCACCACTATATATCCTCTATCTTTTCCTCCGTCTCTATCATATCTCATTTTATCTGTTTTTCTCTCTCTATCTATAATCATTTCTTTCTTCTATATATCTTCTCATATCATTACCCATTATACCCTCTCATCTGTCTCTCTCCTCTATCCTCTCTCCCCTATTTCTCCTCTCATTTCTCTTCTATATGTCTTCTCATATCATGACCTCTTTCTCTCTCTCTCTCTCTCTCTCTCTCATCCCCTCTCTCTTTCTCATCCTCTCTCTAATGATACTTTTATTATAATATATGCTATATAAAATCATTATAAACTGTACAAAGAGAATTATAGTAAATTTTACATTTTGTTGTTTGCGTTGTTTAGTGTTCACCAAACAATGTACTAGACAACATGTTGTCTAATACTGTATTGTCCAGTCTAGTACTTACCTGTTTGCGAATTAAACGAACCCATCGTGTTTAAGCAATCCCAACAAAAAACATTATATGTTTCCGGTATAATTTTTTATTTATTTATATTTGTGTTTATTGTGACACCCTCTACCCCGTCATGACATAAATATAACATAAGTAGAAAAAACAACTAGAAACAAATATTGTCCAAAATAAAACTTTCATTTAACGGGGTGAAGACATCACATTTACAAACTTGCGGAAATATAAAAAAAATGTCAACTTATAAGTAAAGTAAATAACACAAATTCCCGATGTCACAATAGTTCAGAGTCCACCCTTACAAAAGTACAGTGGAAAAATAACTTTTAATCCATAGCAAAAACCATCTAATTCTAACTACGGTAACTCCGAGAGCATAACCACTCTTCGGGTCCATCAACATCAACACCTACAAGCACATCATCTATACATACACAATGGTGTATGCATAGCCACAACAAAGGGGTTAGTCATCATACACTCAAGTAGCACTTATAGTAAGAGAGATAAACAAGCAATACACTTTATAACCACAACTTTGACAGAATAGCAAGGCATCACATACAACATTTATGAGACATATAACATTACAATAACTAACACCAAGAACAAGAACAACAACATCAAAAATTAACAACATCAGCAACAACAACAACAACAAGACTAAGATACCATGCCCAAATGAGATATCTTGTCTGATACACCCTACTAACAACGACAACGACAACAGTAGGACCGAGTTACCATGCTCGAACGGGATACCTTGCCCGATAACGCCCTACTAACAACAACGACAAATGCAGGATCAGGATACCATGCCTGAACGGGATATCTTGCCCGATATTGCCCTACTAACAACAATGACAAGCGCATGACCAGGATATCATGCCTGAACGAGATACCTTGCCCGATATTGCCCTACTAACAACAATGACAAGCGCAGGACCAGGATACCATGCCTGAACGGGATACCTTGCCCGATAATGCCCTACTAACATAACAACAACGACAACAACTGGGTCAACAATAACAACAATAACAACAATGTTGACATGCATAAACCTATTCAAATGTAGTGTCTAACCACCACAAACAACAACAAGACTAACACCAAGAACAACAACCTAACAACTTAATTAATATCAGCAGCAACAACAACAACAACTTAACATCAACATCAACAACTTAACATCAATACAATAACAACGTCTTAACAACTTACCATAAGCAGCAACAACAACAATAAGTTAACCACTTAACATCAACATCAACAACTTAACAACTTAACCTCAAGAACAATAACAATAACAACATCTTAACCAGTGTTATCAAACTCGGGCCGACCCGGTCGGTCGGACCGGTTCACCCGTGAACCGAGTCCATGGTCAGTTCGGGTGCCTTGTTGGATCGGTTATGTATTTGACCCGGCGAATATTCGGTTGGCCCGAACGAAACGGCCCAGCCCAGTGATATTCAGCAACCTGGTTCGCCCCGTTTTATGCAACTGAATGGCAACTATTTGTTTAATTAAAAATGTTTCGTGCAGGATTCGAACCTGCATCCTTGATGATACCAAGGAGAGCGCTAAACCACTACGCCATTGTAACTTTTATGATAAGCGCTAACTAGTATAGTATATAATATATAATATATGTATAATGAATCTATTGATTACTGACATTCCAAATCTAAAGATCTGTATAATATTTTCATATGCTTTCTAATATATGCGCAGGATATCTATAATATATGCTATCTATTACTATAATTGATTGGATATATCATATGCTTTCTTAACATATTTTTAGTCAATACATCAATTTAAATTTATGTTAGTCTCATAGTTAATGTATATAAGACAATATATTATGTCAAAAAAATAACATATTTCTTCCGGGGTGAATCAGCTAAACCAGTAGGTGCAAACAGCATATGGGTCGTCGGCCCACGCAAGCATGATCGCCCAAGCACGCTGCTTGGAGCGCAAACCTCGCAACCGACCGAAATCTTCGCTAACGGTCGGGACTCTACAGTATATATATGCCATTCGCACATGGCATCAGGTACGTTCTCTTACTTTGTGTTATCTGCCCGAGCGACCCCTTACTTGATCGTCGGAGTGTCTTTGCAGGTAACACCTGAGGTGCTCAGCGTGAAGCCTAGACCGGTCCTTTCTCCTATTCAACGACCGGCCCAGTCGACAGACAACAATTTCACACTTCATTGGTCAAGGTACGATCAATTGGCGACCACAGTGGGAGGCCCGAGCGCTATCCTACTCCATTCATGGCTCCACGCGACCGGCCCCAGACGCGGCCTCATCTCGGCTCAACCTCCGGCAACATCCTCAACAAAGAAACCCCGAGGGTGAGCGAAGAACGATTCATGAATCTCGAGGAATCGCGACAAGAACCCTCGGTGCGGGTCGCGACCGATCTTGGAGCAGTACAACCGTGACGCTCCACCCCAACTACCGCCGAGCTAATGGAGGCGAGCATTGAAGAGCCATTGCCCGAGCATGTCACTCGTGCCGTCCCGCGAGATCCTTCAAAGAAAGAACCAGTCATTGCGCATCGTGACGGCCGATCTCTCGCTACGAAAGAGGTCGATCCCGGGCCGCCAGCGTGCGGAAGACGGAGAACCTTCTGCTCGACGCCGACCTACGCGTGCACACCGCTCCCCTCCTCGAAGGAGCCTTTCTCGCCGAGAGAGCACCACCCACCGGTCTCCGGCGCGACGAACAAGGGCACGTAGGTCGCCCCTGCGCAGAACGTCTTGCAGACGCCGTTCATTATTTTATGATGAATATGAGGACTCTAGCTACCGTCCTGATACCGGTCGCTCGCCTACCAGATATTCCTCTAATGAGTCGTCCGGTTCACGTCGGTCGAGAAGCAGGTCCTGGGATTCTCGTGAAGAGTTGGAAGATTATCGGAATGGAAGAATTAGGGACGTCTCGCAGCGGCCAAGAAGAGGTCAAAGCGAGCGACCCAGAAGGCCCCCTCAACTTCCGCCATCTGGCCCTTCTGGAGGATTCTATGGAATGCCGGGCAACGAGGCATGCCTCACTATGCAACCCTTCGGGTCGAACGGCATTCAGAACGAACACGGCCCATTCACCAGAGAAATCAGGCGCTACAAAATTCCTAGAGATCTGCGAAAGCCGCCCAATCTAAATAAGTTCGATGGCCGTGGGGATCCAGACAAACATCTCCGGTATTTTAACAATTACTGCTGTTATAGGGAGTTGGGATCGACCATGAAATGCAGGCTTTTTCCTCAGTCGTTGGACGGCCGAGCATTGGAATGGTGGGAATCTCTTCGACCCAACACTCGCTTCCTCGTGTGGGAAGACTTGGTCGTAATCTTCTTGTCTCACTACACTGCCAACCGCTGCCAATATCGATATGAAGAACACTTGGACACGATTGTTCAAGGAGATAATGAGACGCTGAGACAGTATATCGACCGGTTCAATACCGAGGCCGAGTCTGTTCGTGACTTGTCAGACAAAGACAAGTTGAAATATCTGAAGCGTGGAATTCGACCGGACCACAGGTTCGTAGAAGAATTCACATTGAACCATTACCAAGACCTCAGCTTCTTCCTAACAAGGGCAAACGTTCATATGGCGTATGAAGAAACTTTAGCTGCAAGAAAGGCCGCCCGCGCGCGACCAAAAGAAGAGCAAGATAGACCGGCTAAGGGTCGGGAAGGTCGCCGAGACAGCCGGCCTGATTTCAGAGACAAAAAGTTTGATCATCGTACTCGTCTCAACACCTCTATTGCACAAATCTACAGTGAGTGCCAAAACAATGAGTTTGTGGGTGTAAAGCGGCCCGATCCGCTCGTGCTCAAGAAGGGGGCACAGCCGACTAAAAGATACTGTCGTTACCACAAGAGCAAGGGGAACGATACCAACGACTGTATGGCCCTCAAAGACGACATTGAGGAACTTATTCAGAAGGGCAAGTTGGGCAAGTACGTGAGGTCGGACGAAAGCGAACGACCTCAAGAGAAGTCAAAGGAGCCCGATCATGACAGAGGAAAGGGCGCTCTAGCCATAGCGAGCGCCCAAGACAAAGACCGATCTGAAGATCGTGACACTCGGCAATCCAAAGGCCGTAATGTTGCGATGGTAATTCATGGGGGAAATCCGTTGGATCGTAAGGAGTCCAACAAAGCTATGAAAAGAAAGTGGGACGAGCTCCTAATGGTTGCCTCAACTTCTGCAGAACGACCGGTCTCGAATAGACCGCCCATTTCCTTTGGGGATGAAGACCTGCTCGACGGCAGGCCAAACAGTTATGTTCCATTGGTGGTCAGAGCAGTTATGGCCAACACAGAAGTTCAAAGAATTCTAGTCGACCAGGGTAGCTCGGTCGATATCATGTTTGAAGATTTGATTGACAAGATAAAGGTTGATCGGAGCGAGATAATTCCCGTGCCGAGCCTACTCCTAACGGGATTCAATGGAGCGATCACCTACCCATTGGGAACGATCGAACTCATGGTCACATTTGGTGACGACAATCGAGAGAGCACTTTTATGCAGATTTGTCCCGGACGACGTTCCTCGTACTCCCCATCAAATCATGCTATCGATGTATCATTGGTAGGCCGACCTTGGGCAAGCTAGAGGTCGTGGCATCGACGGCATTTGAAAATGAAATTTCTGGCAAACAGAGACGACCGGTGGTTACCACAGCGGCCGACCTAGAGGCGGCTAGCGAAGCCACTACTTGTATCGTGAAATTTGTGATGAGGTAGATCGTGGCCCTAGCGCTCGAAGCACCGTGAAGGTCGGCGGTCAATCTTCGATCCGGATGCTCGTTATGATCCGCATAAATGACCCGCAGGACAATGATGACGATCTAGCTCGAGAGTCAAGAACAAGCTCAAAAGACCAGAGCCTCGCTGGGAATCGGTAGATGTGCGGTTGGCGACGACCCAACAAAGACGATTAAGCTCGGCGACCCTCACGGAGCAAGTGAAGCAAGACCTTGTGCAATGTTTAAAAGATTATGCCGACTGTTCGCATGGCGTAGCATCGATATGCCCGGATTCCCGCTTGAAATCGCTTGTCACCAACTCTCCGATCGATGAAGCCGTTAGGCCGGCCGCCCAAAGAAGACGAACTCGAGAATGAGGAAAAATCTCGGAGCCGCTGCAAAGGCGTTGAGGACCTCGTGAAGGCTAACTTCATCGAAGAGATCAAATACACGACCTGACTATCTAATGTCGTGTTGATGAAGAAGAAAAATGGCAAGTGGAGAATGTGTGTAGATTACACCGACTTAAATAAGGCATGCCCGAAGGATGCCTTCCTCAGGCCCAACATCGACAAACCGGTCGATGGTGCCTCGCCTATAAATTACTATCTTTTACGGATGCTTACTCGCTACAATCGACACGATGTACCCACCCGATCGACACAAGACAGCCTTCATGACAGATCGTGGCAACTTTCAATACAAAGTAATGCCATTTGGCCTAAAGAACGCTGGAGCGACCTACCAGCGCATGATGAACAAGATCTTCAAAAGCGCGATCGGTCGGATATCCGGTGTATCTAGGCGACATGATCATTAAGAGCCCGACCGACCCGAGATCATGTGAGCGACCTAAGAGAGGTTTTGAAGAGGCCGGGAAAGAATTCACTTAGGTGAATCCGTAAAAAGTGTACTTTTGGGGTGGGCTAGGTAAGTTTTGGGCTTTCACCTAACCGAAAGAGGAATAAGTCAATCCTGAGAAGTGCAGGGCGGTCGCCGAAATGAGACCGCCCACGACCAAAAAGGAAATACAACAGCTGAATGGCATGGTAGCTGCCTTATCCAGATTCATACCAAAAGCGGCCTGCAAGTCGCTTCCATTGTTTAGACTTCTGAAGAAAGATACAGATTTTGAGTGGACCGACCAATGCCAGCGAGCGTTGGAAGAACTAAAAGAGGCTTTGACTAACCCGCCAATCATGACCAAGCCGTTGCCAGGCGAAACACTGTATTTATACTTAGCAATTACAGAAGAAGTTTTGAGTGTCGTGTTAGTCAGAGAAAACGACCTAAAACAGAATCCGATCTACTTCATCAGTAAGGTACTGCAAGGGCCCGAGCTGAGGTATCAGAAAATAGAGAAATTTGCCCTTGCACTTCTAGTGGCCGCTCGAAGGTTGAGACCCTACTTTGTAGCCCACCAGGTCGTGGTCAGGACCGATCAGCCAATCAGGCAAGTCCTTCATCGGCCAGACCTGGCGGGAAGAATGATTAAATGGGCGATAGAACTCAGTGAGTTTGGGATTAAGTTTGAATCCAGATCGGCCGCCAAAGCACAAGTACTGGCCGACTTTATAGCTAAAATGACTCCAGTCCCAGAAGATCAACCTGCAACGACCTGGACCCTACACGTAGATGGGTCGTCCAATAGCAAAGGCAGCGGAGCCGGTCTAATTTTAGAAAATTCAGAAGGCATTGCCATCGAGGTCTCGTTAACTTTTGCTTTCCACACGTCAAACAACCAAGCTGAGTATGAGGCGTGCATAGCCGGCCTGCAACTCGCCCGTGATTTCAACGTTGATCGTGTGGAGTTACATTCGGATTCCCTGTTAGTGGTTTCTCAAATCAAGGAATTGTATGATGCCAAGGACGATGTCCTCAAAAGTTATCTGGCGAGTGAGGAGCTTCTCAGCGATTCGACCGGCGGAGGTGGTGCATGTGCCTCGGACCGAAAATGTTCGGCGCGACATCCTATCAAAACTTGCAAGCACCAAAACTCCTGGAAATCACGAAGTTTGATTCGGAGACTCTAAATCGGCCAAGTGTGTCAACAAAGCAAAGCCACCGGCCGTCCGCTTCTTTGTGTCAATGCAGATTCAGATTGATCGCCCCATTCTCTGCGGTACATCGTGGAAGGAGAAGAGCCGAGCGACCAAAAGCGAGCAAAATTGGTCGGGCTCGGGGCGACCAAGTACTCGGTAATAGAAGGAAATTATACGAAGAGGATTCTCATCTCCGTTGCTAAGATGCCTTTCGCTCGGTCGGCCCGACCATGTGTCGAGGACATCCATGAGGGTGTTTGCGGAAGCCATCGTGCGCCCGTTCCATTTCAAAGAAAGCCCTCGTGGCCGGTTATTCTTGGCCGACCATGGATGAAGATGCTAAGAAGTTGGTTCGAAATGCAAGAAATGTCAAGTGCATCCGACGTCCACATTGCTCCTTCCTCGAGGCTGCAGAGTCTTATCTCGCCTTGGCCGTCGCTTTGGTGGGGCATGGACCTTCTAGGCGTTTCCACCGCTCCGTGCCGCTCAAATTTTGATCGTGGCGATGAGACTATTTCACGAAGTGGATCGAGGCCGAGCCTCTTTGCAACGATCACATCGGCATAAGTAAGCAAGTTCTTGATTACGGTGTGTGCTAGCTAGTTTTGGCGTCCGCGAAGAATTGATAATCGGACAACGGTACCCGGTTCGCGAGATAAAAGATTTAGAGAAATGTTGGCGACTTAGGGGTTAAACAACGTTTTACCTCGGTCGAGCATCCGCATGAACAAACGGCCAAGTCAGGCGGCCAACAGCGAGTTATCTGCGTGGTTTGAAACGAAAGACTGGGCGAAGCAAAAGGAAACTGGTCGAGGAGCTGCGATCGTTCTTTGGGCATACAGAGACACCCCTCATTCATCGGCCAGAGTCGCCGCCTTCAAACTTGTGTATGGAATCGATCTTTGTTATACCCATAGAAATGGGGAGCTAAATTGGAGGACTTCAAACCCCTACCATAGCCAAATAACGGCCAAGGCGTCGAGAAAGAATTGGACTGATTGAAGAGTTGCGCACTCAAGCATCACTTAGAGAACAATTGATCAAGCGTAAGGTCGCAGCTAGATACAACGCTCGAGTTCGGAAGAGATTTCTCAATTGGACGGCTCGTCGTCTAAGCGTCTTGACGTTGGAAACAAGAACGCCCGAGAGGAAAGCTCGCACCAAATTGGGAAGGTCCATACCGGGTCGTTAAGAATACCTGGCAAGGGGGCATATGAGTTTGGAAACCATGGAAGGGTGACTATCCCCCAGAACATGGAACGCAAAAAACTTAGAAAATATTATGTCTAAATGTAATGAACGACCGATTTATTAATGAAAGACAGGCAAGCGCTCTTTTTCCCACTGGGTTTTTTACAGAGGCCTGACCTTTGAAAGTTGCTGTTATTTACTTTCTCGCAAAGAATGTATGCCCGGTCGCTCAAACATGCTCATGGCAAAGGAGCGGTAGAAGAATTGTCAAAGTGGGTCGTCGAACGATCCACCTCGAGCGCCATCGAAATGGCCCAAGGGTTAAGCATTAACCCACCAGAGTAGGTCGTCGAAACGACCTAAATCGAGTGCCATCGAAATGGCCCAAGGGTTGAATAATAACCCACCATAGTGGGTCGTCGAAACGATCTACAGCGAGTGCCATCGAAAATGGCCCAAGGGTTGAATAATAACCCACCATAGTGGGTCGTCGAACGATCTACGGCCGAGTGCCATCGAAAATGGCCCAGCGGTTAAGTAATAACCCGGACAATAGGTCGTCGAAACGACCTATATCGCGGCGGCCATCGAAATGGCCCCAACAAAGCCATCAAATGGCCCAATCGAGTGCCATCGAAATGGCCCAAACGTGCACCCTCAAACGGTCTATAACGAGTGCGTCCGAAAAGGCACATAACGGTCGACGAGCGGCTTAAAAGTTCAAAACTTAGAAACATAAACATACAAGATGGGTAAACTTAACGACACGAATTCAAGTAAATAAAATGAAAGACAAGTTAAAATGTCATTACAAAGCGGTGGCCTTGGCCGAAACCGAAGCGCCCAAATACCTCATTTGCTCGTGGCGACTTTAGAAATTGTTGTGCCCGAAGGCAAGTCAAAGTATTACAAAAATTTCTCCGCTCGCAGTTGTCTTCAAAAGCGGATCGAGCTAGACGAAACGACATTGCCCCGATCGTCAAGTTCCTCGGGCGCACGATCTTGCGATTCTCGACATAGTGGTCGCTTTATCGAGTTTTCATCAAAGTTGATGCTCAAGTCCGAGTTCGGCACCGCACTTCGACCTATAGCATTGAAGAAGCGCTCGATCGCTGCACCGCTTAGCCATCTGGGCTACCTTTTCGAACTTGCGCCTCCAGCCTCGACCTCTGGGTCCCCATTCGGCCTTTTCTTTCTCCAAAACTTCGAGGTCGGTCTTCAAATTTGTTACTTGAGCTTGGAGTTCCTTGTTCCTCTTCGACGGACTTGGCGGTCGTCTTGCCCCGTTGCATAGCGTCCTTCTTGGACTTAGCTAGTTTCTCCGGCTTTTCTTTGCGCTCATGAAGGCCTTATCCTTCTCGGCCGTATTCTTTGCAAACAAAGATAGTCAAAGTCGGTTAGTCGGTTGAATGTAAACAAAAGCACGACGGGTAAAAAGAGTAAAATACCTTCAGCTTCGTCCGCCAGCTCTTGCATGATTTTGTCCATCCCCATGCAAAGGGAAGCACAAACCTGCATGGGTTTTTTCTTGAACCGCTCGAACTCGACCGGCCACTAAATCCTCGAGTGAAAGAATAGGAATGTCATCCCTTAGCAAGATCCAAGTCTCGCTTATCAAACTTGGTCCGCTTGGCGTAATCCGGTCATCGTCGTGAGGGGGCGACGGACTTTGGAAACGAGCTTTTTCCGCCGCGGCTTTGGGGGTTGGAGGCACCTTCGACGTCCCCTCGACATCGACCACGTTCCGTGGCGGCAGCCGGGAGGCGCTGTTCTTAGGAGGATTCAGAACTTTCTCGAGCTCGGCCCAGTTCTTACCCGCCATTCTCCCTGCAAAAAAGAATAATTCAAGAGTTAGATAAAGCGAGCAATATTCGAAATTCAAAGATGAAGTCAAAGGCGAACCAATCTCGGCAAGAGCTCGACCCACGAGCGAGACAAAGGGACGGCAAGGCGGTCGCCGCCCCAGGATCTGGGGCATCATGCTGCGCGAGTCTTGATCATCTCTAGAGACTCCAAGTCGGCGCACTTAAATCCTTAACGAGAATAAATATAGTCGCGGGCCGCTTTGAAAAGTGAGCTTCATTCCACATGATTGGGAAGAAAGGGGGACCGAGCATCCCGTCGGTGGATCTCGAAATAGCCATGCCGGCCTCCTTATTTGGGGCGACCACGAAATATTGGCTTTTCGGGCCGCGCCCAACGACTCTTGATACGCTTTGAAATCTGCAGGTCTTTGGTCTTACGAGTCTTGAAGGAGACATGCTCCCTCTTTTCCTTATTGGCTTTCTCTCACCAACTCGGCTCGAAAATAGCGAAAAATAAGCCGGGCCGACATTGGTCGGCCGAGCATAGTCGAAGCACTTCGAATGTTTTCAAAAACGCCACGCGTTTGGATGGAGTTGAGAAGGGCGACCCGATATAGCGGAGAACGTCGCAACAAACTTCGGTGAAGGGTGGGGTGATGTTCATCCGCTCGAACACGATCCGATGCATCGTGAACTTGGATTGTCGAGTAGGTTGCGATGTCTTCTCCGACTTTCATGCCTCTTACCTCCGGCCGGTAATTTCTGAAGTGAAGTTCTGCGGCTCGGCGGGGCCCAATGACCGACCGTGATAATACTCTATTAGAACGAAGAGTTTCGACACCCAAGACATGTCGGTCGGTCTGGGCTATATCGGGCGAGAAACATCTTCTACTCCTTCATTCGACCCCTTCATTGTTCGCCCCGGCGGAGGAACTTCGCCACAGGCTGAACCACAACCTCCTCAGTAGCTTCTTCGGCTCGGTCTCCCTCGACCTCGACCATCTCTTCATCCTCGGCCGGAACGACACTCTGCACCTCATCATCCTCTATGGCCACCTCTTCATCCCCACTCGCGGCGCGAGGAATGGCATTTTCTGGTGGCGGAGCGCTATTCGACCGAGCAGCGAGAATGGGGCGGACTTGGAGTCGAGCTCCCAAGCTAATCGACCCGCTTCTTTGGAAAGAGCTAGAAGAGCTCGCGCTCGAGCTCGAGCCACTCTAAGAATCAGAGCTTCTGTCGCTCGAAGACGACTTAGATTTCTCCTCGTGGGAAGTAGCCTCGGACGGCCTCGTCATGTGTTCGGCAAGAGAATGTGAAGACTTTCCGGGGATGCGAAAGATCTGTTTCAACCGCGGCATGTAACACCTGTGATAAGGGGATCGGGTCAGGTCGGTCGAGCAGTGCTCTCGTGAGAGGGGGCGACTTGGTCGTCCCCAGACCTGGCACCCCCTATCACGGCGTAGAGTTGCGCATTCGAAAGAAAATATTGCGGAAATTAAAAGACACGAGAAAAGTATCGGCGTGCACTTAAAAAAAGTTGGATCGGTCGCGAAAGCAAAAGACGAGTGAACGATAGTTGCGGATGCAGTCGGCGCGCACAAGTCGGTCGGTCGGCAGCAGAGCAATTCATGAAAGTGTAAGGAATAGTCCCTGCCGAAAGGGTATTTATAGCACAGGCCCAAGGCGCGAGAGGGACCGGGAGACGAAACGTCGCAACGTTTCACCTTCTCCTTAAAAGTTGTCATTAAACAACCTCGGGAACACCAAACGTCATGTCATAAATATCAGCGAAAGCCAACCGTCGTGTCGGCACGGCCGGCGGTTGACGAGCGGTCGAAACCGTCCAGTCAAGAGAACAAACGGCGCGACCGTTTCATCATCTAAATTTCAAAATGCACCACCGCGGGGGGGCAGCGATTCAAGCCTCGACCCGCTCTTAGCGACCTAGGCTTGGGGGCAAGCTGTTCGGGGTGAATCAACTAAACCAAGAGTGCAAAGCAAAGATATGGGCCGTCGCCCACGCAAGCATAACCGCCCAAGCACGCCGCTTGGAGCGCAAAACCTCATAGAACCGACCGAAATCTTCGCTAACGGTCGGGACTCTCATATATATATATATGCCATTCGCACATGGCATCAGGTACGTTCTCTTACCTTGTGTTATCTGCCCGAGCGACGCCTTACTTGATCGTCGGAGTGTCTTTGCAGGTAACACCCGAGGTGCTCAGCGTGAAGCCTAGACCGGTCCTTTCTCCTATTCAACGACCGGCCCAGTCGACAGACAACAATTTCACACTTCATTGGTCAATGTACGATCAATATTTATAATTTTATAGATATTACTACGGTAAAAAAATTGGAAGCTTCACGATGTGTGAATTTATACTTGTCATGCCTATTTTTATTGTTTTTTAATAGTATCACGGGTTATGCGGGCCGATCTGTGACCATTCGATCCGACCATTGATCCAGTGACCCAGTGTCTTGACCGAGTCGATCACCGGGTCGGTTTTAATAACATTGATCTTAACTACTTACCATGAGCAACAGCAACAACAATAAGTTAACCACTTAACATAAACATCAACAACTTAACAACTTAACCTCAAGAAAAATAACAACATCTTAACTACTTACCATAAGCATCAGCAACAACAACAACGACGACTTAACCAGTTAACATCAATATCAACAACTTAACAATAGTAACAACAACAGCTTAAGTATCTAATGATATACTATTTAACAAGAATAACAACAATGATAACAACAATAAGAATAACCACAACATCATCAATGATATCAACAACAACCACAACAACCGTAACAACTTCAACAACAACAACAACAACAATAACAACAACAACATCGACAATAGCAACAACCTAACAACTCTAGCATCTAGTGGAGTACTACTTAAGCACAATAACACCATTATTCATTTTTCAACAATCATATAGGTTTCTAAATATCACTAGCAGTAACTTTTCCCATCACAATGGCAGTGGTACTTTGTCACCTAAAGCCGTGCGAGCTTAGGGATCATGGGACATCCCTATTGCTCATTATCTCACCTACTCACTACTAAAGAGTTAAACTACCCACTTACCTCAATAAATATGATCCATGTATCCACGAGGCAAATGAGAATCTGTTTGTATCAACGATTCAACACTCAACAGAACATAATTAGAACAATTCACGAATGTCGCTGCAGAGAGTGAAATAAAAATTTCAAAAAGAACATAATAGTAATTATAAACTAGTTATTTTAGAATTTTTGAGACTGAAATGGAGTCCAAAAGAACAAAATGAATTTATTGTAAACTATCTCCTCACCGTAAAAGGGTTCGACGTCAACTTCACCAAAACGAAAAAGATACTAGTGCTTCCCAAAGGTTTCGACGCGTAGAATCCAAAAACGACGTCCGTTTTTCCATCCGGAGACTGTAGTGGCCAGAAAGTGCAATTTACAACTCGCCTAGGGTTTTCGTACGTTGTGAATGATGATTTGTTTGATGAAACAGAGGCTAGAATCGAATTCAGAAGGTGGTTTTGAGTTGGGTAGTGAAATTTGGGGTCAAACTGTGACCTAGAGAGGGAGAATGAAAGCAAAGAAGGAGGAGGTTGGGTTTTAGATATGGCAAAATCGTTCGTAATGTTGAAGGTAATGAGCAGTTCCTTCTTTTTCTCTATTAAAACTTCCCTCCTGAGTTGTTGTACCAAGTCGTTCCTTCTATTGTTTTTTTAAAACAATTAAATATTAACTAAATAAACAATTTACTAAATAACTTTCATCACATAATAATTTAATAAATTAAAACTACCACATAATAACAATAAAATACTTATATATAAAATAAATATATACTAATTACAGAAAGACGTACACAAAATTATCACACAATAGCTAATATACACGCTTAAATTAATAAAATAAACGGGGTGTTACATTTATAAGTGTCTTTACTTCACGCACTTGAGGTCTAGCTCAGTGGAAAGAGCTACCCTTGTTTCCTCAAGGTACTGAGTTCTAATCCCCTCAGAGACAGTTGTAAAATGGCTATTAGTGTCAGTTTGAATGATAAAATTTCACCTTCCCCAATTTTTTTTTAAAATGTCTTTACTTCACATAAATGAATATTTTTTCTTTTCAGTCTCGATGAGAAACCATTGTATGCTGTCAGTATAATTATATATTTACATTTTGCCTTTATAAAATATTTCCCCTATGATAAATCATTATTTGTTGTCAAAATAGTTATATTTTTATTTTATTTTACATTTCTCATGATGTATATTTTGATTTCGAGTTTTAACGGGAAACATTACATTGTTGGTATAATTTCATTACTTTTGATTCTCGATTAAACATTATACATTCTTCCAAAAAAATTACACATTGTTGAAAACATTATTTATTATATTTTATCTTTATAATGTGTTTATTTATTAAAAATTGAATATATACCTTTTGAGGCTTACCCACAAAACTTTACGTGTTGTGAATATAATTTTAAACATTACACGTTGTTGGTGTCAAAAAAAACATCGCACGTTGTCATATCAATAATCCCGGCCGGAAAACATTTTATGTTTTCTGTCTAATTATTTTTATATTTTGTCTTTATAAATGTATTTATATTCTCTTAAATGAATATTTTAGTTTTAAATTAAATCCAATGGGGAAATATTATCTATTTTCATTATAATTATATTTTTTTTTTGCAATGTATTTATTTTTTGTAAATGATTATTTAACCTTTAGGCTAAATTTCACTTTTGGTCATTTATCTTTACATTAGATTTTATTTTGGTCCTTTATCTTTTTTGAGTCTGATTTGGTCCCTCACCTTTCATTTCTGTTTCATTTTGGTCATTGCCGTTAGTTTTTGTTAATAGACACCATGCTGGCAGTTAACTACTGACGTGTCGTCTTACATGTCAGTGCTGACTTGAAACTCATTAAGTGATGTGACGTATAAGGGACCAAAATGAAACTTAAAAAACACGAGGGATCAAATTGATAAAAACACAAAATCAATCACCATCTTCATCTTCTCCGGCCAGCCTTCACCACCTCCGACAAGCCGCCACCACCACCACGAACAGTGATATCGTCTCTCTCTCTCTCTCTCTCTCTCTCTCTCTCTCTCTCTCTCTCTCTCTCTTTGTTGCTTTAGAGTGCAGATAGAATCCATTCTCCGTTTGGTGGGAACTAGCAGGCAATCTTTGGTTCGTGACACTTCGGTGTATGATTTAATCCTATCAGTTTTGGTCTAACCCATCGTCCACTCAATGGCCTAATATTTTGGCCGAGTTTTTTTTTAAAGGCAAACATAGTCGATATGTATAAATAAGCAGAGCACCAGGGGTACTCAGTCCAAATACAAAACAGAGGAACCGTACAGGAAGAAGGAAAACAAAAACAAAAGCGCCTACCGCCTAGATAAACAGTCTATAGGGTCTACAAACTACTCTTAAAATAAACAAGGAGAATTTCCCCTAGCCTGGAACCACCACCAAGATAAAGAGAAAATCCTATCGATAGTGATCTCCCATAGTTCGAACACCACCAGGAGAAAATACAGAATTCCTCATATCCCAAATACCCCAAAAGAATCAATGTGCCAAATAAACATCAAACCACCTCAGCATCTAACTGGTCCACCTATATAGACAAACTGAAGGAACATGGACGGAGAGATCCTGCTTGCATCACGAAATCAAAACACACCAGACTCACAATAGCATACCAGATCACTGAAGTATATCTACAAGTACAAAACAGATGAAGAGATGACTCCTGAACCTCCCCACAAAGAATGCAAGCTGTATCATCGACGGGGCTAAACTAGTTTTTAATAGATATTTAATGGTTTCTTTTATTAAAAATTGTTCTGAGCTAGCTAGATCAGTCTGCAAATCCAATTAATATATGTTTTGAGTTGTGATGGACTAGGAAAAAGCAAGTTGTGTGAAATGGCTTCTAGGACTTGGAACCAAACATCTTAGAGCATCTTCAATAAGTGAGCTACGCTAGTTAGCATGAACAAAATTAATAACTAGGTATCAACGTAACGCTATGATTAATTAATAATAATAATAATAATATATGCAATCTATCTGCACTCTGCAGCTTGGTGTAGCCTTGAAATTTAACGCCATTTCAAGCTTCATATCACATGGCTAAGTATATTCGATGCCTATATATATAGGAAGTGTTGTTAATATTAAACCCTGTCACTTGTCTGATGTTGTAGCAGCATATATATATATATAGATTTGATTCCTGGGCTATTATTAAACAAGTTCCATGTCTTCTGGATATATATTATGACAACCGATTTTGGATCAAGATAGAGAAAATTTTGCTTGCAAATGGCACCTAGCTAGGGAGGGAGGGATCTGGTCTTTGGTAGCTTTTAAATGTATGTATTTCTTTGGTGGGTACTGGGTAGGGAAGTATCTGGCTGCAATTGGGTGTAATTGGCTCCTCTTTTTGGAATATCAAAAATTATGGTTTGACAAAAGTTACAAAAAACTGAACTAATTTTTGATACGAATACAAAATGAACTAATCCAATTGATGTCTACACGATCTTATTTTCAATAATGTGTTGTCGATGAAAATATAGTAGTGTGTGTGTTAATGTAACAATTAACATAGTTTTCAAATCGAGATTCTACAGAAACTCGTGGAACGTCCATAAATTCGACTCAGACACGTGACAAGTTTAATATTCGCAAACAACACTTTCTTTATAGGCATCGACAGTCAATGGAGAACTGGAGAAAGTTGTCATGGGTTCGTTTCAAGTAGTACTGTAATCAACAATGATTAAGATATTTGACTTATTAAAAAAAACAATGATTAAGATACTCATCATTATGTTGAGTTCATACTAGTATTCTTTTTTAGATAAGCAACGAATTCATTTATAGGAGCAGCGCGCTGGGGTGTCAAACCCATACTGATAAGTTCATACTAATATTCTATAAACACCTATTCAACAAAATTAAGATTGATAATAAGACTTAATTATATATATATTGTTTGAAATTAAGCACTCACAAGGCTCTTTAAGTCTTTGCGTATATTCTTCTGAGATCATCCACACCAAAGAGGCCATCATACTGGCAGCAAGATGCCCATTATTTCTTCTGATTATTGTAAAATGGGGCTTAAAGTCCAAAAAGCAATTATACCATAATTAAATGGGAAATAGAGACTCCTAATTAAAACATCAGTGCACAACTAGTTTTCTATGGTTATCATGAGCAGGTCAAATCTACGGTATTTTTCTCATTTATCCAATAGTTAATGAAAGTTTTGTTTGCACAATCAAATACTTTCCCGTTACTGAAAATATAAACAAAAATAAGCCAATAAAAATTGATGTATTTGGTACAAATTTAAATTAGATACATCAACTTATTGTTTGTAATATGTAATTCAAACTAGTATTGATTAGGTGTTATATGGTGCTGTGAGCTGTTTGACAGCATCATAGTTTTAGTGCAGGTGCTATGAGAGGTGCTATAACAACTGTGTTGTATAACAGATGAACCGTGTATTGTGCGGTCTTGTGATTAGTGCAATAACACCTGTATAGTGTAGTTACTTAGTTAGCTATGTTTAGTTGATGTCTAGTCAACTAATAAAGTCAATGTAAAACTCTATAAATAGCTAAGTAATGAATGAGGTAGTTACACCTCTATTGAGCCAAAAACAAATTTATGTTATTTCGGTTATTCTCTCTCTTTCCTCCAATTCCTACGCTCAACTCTCTCTCCTCTTCTTGAATTCTTCCAACAAATTGGCCTCGAGCAAAGATTCGGGGCGGTGTTAATGGCGGTCCACGCAAACAAATTCAAACAATGGACAATTCCTACAAAATTTCCGTGTTTGATGGAACAAACTATGAAAGATGGATCACAAAAATGAAGGCGATTTTCAAATATATCAAGGAGTTCTTGAAGTTGTTCGCAATGGAGTCACTTCACTCCCTGCAACACCAACTGAGGCAAATCGTGCAACACATCGTGAGCAATTGAAGAAGGATGATAAGACTATTTTCCTTATACATCAATGTGTTGATGCTAATGTGCTTGAGAAGATCATTGAATACGAGACTGCAAAGGAGGCTTGGGACATGCTATCAACTACATATGCAGGTGATAAACAAGCAAAGAAGATGAAGTTGATGTCCTTGAGGTGCCAATTGGGTTTGATGAAGATGGAATCAAATGAGACCGTAGCCCAATTTGTTAACGGGTTAGTCACTTTAACTAATCAAATGAGATCTTGTGGAGAAACAAAGTGAGTGATGCTATGAAGGTAGAGAAGATCTTAACCGGTTTGACCCTAGTTTTGATCTTTGTGTATACTACTATAGAGCAATCTAAGGATCTAGAAACATTGAAGTTAGAACAATTGCTAAGTTCCTTAGAAGCACATGAAATCAAATTAAAAAATAGAGAAACAATGAAGAAAGAGGAGAAAGAGGAGAAAGATTACGAGAAGGCATTAGTGGCTCGAATCTTGGAAGAATAAGAAAGGGAAGGGAAAATGGAAGGGAAACAAGGGTGAAGGTGGAAACTCTAGCGAGAACACAACAAGAAAGAAGGTGAAAGTGATGGGAAAGGTAAAAGAAATCAAAAGAACATGTGCAATACTATAACTGTCAAAAGTATGGACATTTTGCAGATGAATGCAAGAATGAAAGAGTGCCAAGGAATAAGAATCATGAAGCTCAATGTGCATATGATTCTGATAAAGAAATTGTGATGTTGATGGCGATGGCGAGAAAGGCACGATTGTGATTGAATGGTGGTATCTTGACATCGGTTGTTTGTTCGAACCATATGACGAGGACACCTTGAATGGTTACGTGAAATTGATATGAGTATCAAAAGGAGCATCAAATTTGGTGATGGCGGTGTAATGTAATGGGTGAGGACTAGGCAAAGTGGCTATCAAGAGAGAGGATGGCAAAGCGTGGTGATAAATGATGTGTTCTATGTTCCTCGAATGAAGAGCAACTTCACGAGTTTGGGTCGATTACTTGAAAGAGGATACTCCATGAGCATGAAGGACAACCGGATGTGTGTGTTTGATAGTGAGGAGAATGAAGTCTTGAAGGTGAAGATGGTTGGCAATAGAACCTTCAAAGTAGGAGTAAATTCAATTGAGCACAAATGTCTTACTGCTCAAGTGAAAAATGATGTGTGGAAATGGCATAAGAGGATGGGGCACTTGAACTTTGGTAGTTTGAGCATGTTGCAGAAGAAGGGTATGGTGCTTGGATTGCCTCCAATTGATGAGCCAAGGGAAGTGTGTGGCAAGTGCTGTGAAGGGAAGCAACCAAGGAAGTCATACAATGCTGCAATACCTACTAGAGCTACAATGAAGCTAGAAGTGGTGCACTCAGATGTCTGTGGCTCTTTTGAGGTTAAATCCCATGGAGGTAATCTCTATTTCGTGTCTTTTATTGATGATTTTACTAAGAATATTTGGATTTACCTCTTGCATAAGAAGAGTGATGTGTTTGAAACCTTCAAACAATTCAAATTGTTAACTGAGAAACAATGTGGTAGCTCTATTAAACTGTTGAGAACTGATGGTGGTGGTGAGTATACATTACATGAATTTGAGAAATTCTGCAAGGATGAAGGTATAGTGCATGAAGTGATAGCTCCTTATATACTCCACAACACAATGGTGCAGCTGAAAGGAGGAATAGAACTCTCTAAACATGGCAAGATGCATATTGAAGGAGAAACATCTACCAAATGAGTTTTGGGCTGAAGCAGTATATACAGCAACTCACATTTTGAATAGATGTCCAACAAAGAGACTTGAGAACATTACACCAGAGGAAGCTTGGAGTGGCACTAAGCCTAGTGTGAAGCACTTCAAGTTGTTTGGCTCACTATGCTATAGGCATGTACCTGAACAAAATAGAAGGAAACTTGATTGAAGAGCTCAAGCCATGATCCTTGTTGGATATCACAGCACTAGAGCATACAAATTGTATGATCCTATTAATAAGAAAGTTGTCATTAGCAATGATGTGGTGGTAGATGAGTCTAAGGAAATGGTATTTGATCTCTATATGTTTGCTTCTCCCATGTTCAATGGGATGTTTGGCCATGTCTATTGCATACTTGTTATCTACCTTCAGCTTCATAGACTTGGCCAAACATCCCATTGCACATGGGAGAAGCAAACATATAGAGATCAAATACCATTTTCTTCGTGATCAAGTAAACAAAGGGAAGCTGATTGTGGAGCACTGCAAGAGTGAAGAACAACTTGCAGATATCTTGACCAAGTCCTTGAAGATTGGCAAGCATGAAGAAATGAGAAAGAAGATTGGAATGTGTAGTTTGAGTATATAGTTTGAATTAAGGGGGTGTATTGTTTGTAATATGTAATTCAAAGTAGTATTGATTAGGTGTTGTATGGTGTTGTGAGCTGTTTGACAGCATCATAGTTTTAGTGCAGGTGCTATGAGAGGTGCTATAGCACCTGTGTTGTATAACAGTGAACCAGTGTATTGTGCAGGTGTTGTGATTAGTGCGATAACACCTGTATAGTGTAGTTACTTAGTTAGCTATGTTTAGTTGATGTCTAGTCAACTAATAAAGTCAATGTAAAACTCTATAAATAGCTAAGTAATGAATGAGGTAGTTACACCTCTATTGAGCCAAAAACAAATTTATGTTATTTCGGTTATTCTCTCTCTTTCCCTCCAATTCCTACGCTCAACTCTCTCTCCCTCTTCTTGAATTCTTCCAACACAACTTTTGTTGATCCATTTTTACTTATATTCTGTAACGGATGGAGTACTTTTTAAGATGACTTGGAATTTGGAGCAAAAAAGGAAAAGGGAATGCATGTGATGGTTGAAGCAAAATGGAATTTGGAGAAGCTAAAAACAATATGGTTTTTTTTGTACCCCCATATATCCCCACCAAATAGTGAATTCCCAAAATGCCCTTTAAAAAACCTTATTTTTTGACAAAATTACACGTATCGTATATATCTCTTTTTGGACATATATACGATGTGCAATCTTTAGACATCGTATATGTGTTCATGTTGCGTATATACGATTGATGCGTTTTAAGTCAATCGTATATACGCATAATGAACATATATACGATGCGTTAAAAATGCACATCGTATATATGTCCCACCAAGGGTATATACGATGGGCTTATTATTTGTTAACGTTGTGATTTTATTAATGGTTATAATTTGAAGTCTCGTGATTTGATTAACATCAACGGTGTAGATATCTTGGATAAAATAAACGCGTATAATTACAAAAACGTGATATAGTAATAAATACACGTGTAATACAAAAAAAAGTGTGAATCTATAAGTCGTCAATAGAATCATCGGCTAAATCGACACATCTAGGCGCATCACTGAGAGTGGGACGATGCACTAAAGAACACATAGACTGCCGAGGGTAAAACGACCGGCATACAGATCCAACCATGACGCTGACTCTGATAAAGTGTCTTGTCCTTCAGCATCGGTTTGTCCTTCAGCATCGGTTTAGTTCAATCTCAAGCGCCTGTTGTTCATTTGTCTATTACTTCTTATAAAAGGCTTCCAAAACATTAAATGGTATTTTTAATGTTATCTGTATCAATGTTAGTACTAGCTAGGAATCAAGGGAATAATGAGAATAAGGATCTTGGCTTCTTAAAACGATTTGACCTCAAGCTCTAAGGAAAGTGCCACTATTGGGACTTTTACAAATTCAGAGTTTGAATAAAAGATAAATACACTCTCTACAAGGTTTACAATGATAGCATTTTAGAAGAAAAAAATAGAAAGTGTTTGATTCTCTTAGCTTCACATTTCGGTGTGTTAAGTTGCACAAAATTATGTTCTTGTGTATGGTACCCAAATTTACTTTTACCTAGTATAGCAAGTTTCATTATTCCACATCCGGTGAACTACATATTTAAGATTTGCTCCCAAATTTTTTAATAAAACATCTTGAAGCCCCTCATTTTGTTGACTTGCAATAAATGTCACTACCCGTTTTTTTCTTTGTATTTTTTTCTTAGTATTAACTGTTCGATAATATGGTAAAAAAACATCCTAAAAAGTTTTCCAATAAATGTCACTACCAGTTTCATTATTAATTTTTTTTCTTAATCTTCTGTTTTCTGTTTTGCAATAAAAATTATCCTTTGTTTTTTTTGTTGTATTTTGAGTAAAAACTTTTGGTTCAAAACAGAAGAGAAAAGTTGTTTTTTTTGACAAAAAGAAAAGAAGTTGTTGGATAATATGATAACCAATCAAACTACGATTTGCCTGACAAAAACAAAAAAATAAAAAAGGAATCTTATTTATCTCAGAATAAGGTAAATACAATGCGATTTTTTAAGGAAAATCGGATTTATGTTTGATGAAGGTAAATACGACTTACTATTTTTGAAGCTTCTGGGAGGAATCGTATCTAGATAAATACGATGCGAAATTTGCTGGAAATCGTATCTATCTCCTGGAAGGTAAATACGATGAGCTCTAAAATATTTCTGGTCAAATCGTATGTAAGTGAGAAATGATAAATATTCTGTAAATTTGTAATTTTTTAGGGGTATTTTAGTATTTTCACCGTATGCGTGGGGTATTGAGTCAAATGGTGGGGTACAAAAAAAATCCTTTATTTTTATGAGAATGGTTGAGCTATCCACCCCGTTCCCATCCTAGATAATGCCTACGGGTACCCACGGGTGTCTTTTTTTGCCATCCCAAGAGATTCCGCCTCAAATATATTACATAAATATTTTTATTAAAGATATATATTATATTATAAGTATTAATTGTTTTAGTCTTTTATCTATGTTTTTAATTTAAAATATTAAATTACTCTAACTTTTATACTTTCTAAATATTAAAATATAAAATTATGATTAATTTTTATTTATATTAAATGTTAAAGTTTTGTCTTTTAGTCTTGTTTATTTATATATATATATATATTTATTTATTTATTTTAAATTTTAATATATTTTAATTTATATGTTTTTCTAAATTATAATAAATTTCTGGGGTCCCGTAGGGACCTTGAGGGTTTGTAGGGATGTGGGTGGTGGGAGAAAACTACCCAAACCAGGAATCGGGGATGGAGAGGGGGGACAACTTCGAAGGCAGAGACGAGGAGTACTTCCCGACCTCGCTCCGCTCCACCCAGTCCCATTGCCATACCTAATTGGATAGCAAATATATAACAAATAAATTTAATTTATTTTCACATGAAGATATTTATACCTAAATTTTGCCAAATAAAACAGTAAAATATTAATTGAGGGATACTATTAAATGAGATTTTAATAAACCTCAATATGTAGTACTATATCCATTATAAAAAATGTCTTCAATCTATTTGACAAACATAAATTAGTTAAACAATACTACATATATGTGTTGGTGGGACATTTAAGAATTTAATAAATTGTAAAAATATTAAATTAAATAATTTAACTATGCTGAATTCATTTAACACCTACACGCAAATGACTTTATTTCCCATCCACCTGTACACCCTATTCTCACTTTATTTATATCTTTTTTTTTTATAAACTCACTCTATTTATATTATTTTTACCTTTAACTTTCGGTTTCCAAGTAGAACGTTTTAACTTTATCTCCCTGCTCCTATTCTTCGGAAACTATGTTCTACTCATACCCCTAACATTCTCCTTGAAGATGACAATTACAAGTGGGAGATCACTCCGAATGGAGTCTTCACCACTAAATCAGCCTATGCAAATCTCCATGGGGACACTACTACTTTCAATACTACTAATTTCCAGACTATCTGGAATTGGAAAGGGACGGAAAGAATTCGAACCTTAATTTGGAAACTGGTCATGAAGCTCTTTTGACCAATTATGAAAGAAACCGAAGGAAAATGTCTACCAATAGCGAGTGCCCTCTTTGCAATATGGGGGAGGAGACTTTGTTCCACTGCTTTAGAGATTGCATCAATGGCCATCGTGTGTCACTACAAGAAAAGCTTGTTTTAGCCACCAAAGAATTGCCACGAGCTTATTAGTCGATAATTTGCCACAGATTTTGCGGCGGCTGCGTAAAAATAAAGAGCGCGAAATTTCCGTTGGTGTTTGCTGCGGGTTTGCCACGGACATGTGAAAGGGCGAGAATTTGCCACGGAGATGCCGTGGCAAGTCCGTGGCAAACCATTGATCAAAATAAAACGAGCCCGATCCCCCTAAAATCAAAACGTCTCTCTCCCTAAAACATTCAAACGCTCTCTATGCTCTCTCCTCCTCAGTCTCCTCCTCCGACCTCCACCCTCCACCCTCGTCCGGCCTCCTCCGGCCTCTTCCGGCCTCCTCCGAACGCAAACCCTCTCTCAACAATCTTCCATTCCAATTCTTCTCTCAAGAATCGCAACCCCCCCCCCCCCCCCCTTCTCTCTCTCAGGAATCACCAATTTCCAAACACAAACCCTCATTCTACGGCAAAATCACAGGTTCTCAAGTTAGGGAAATCGATTCTAAAGTTTGGGAATTTTGAAGTTCTGAAGAAACTAAACTGGGAAGGTGAACGCTAGGTTATAATCTTCTTATTGTTTTGCTTTAATTTTCGTTTTCTTTTTGTTAATGGAGTTAGATTTTAGAAATTTCAGATTTAGAACCCTAATTTGTGGATTTAGGGTTACATATGTTGTGGATTTGTTGATTTTGTTTATTTAGGGTTTTGTTGCATATGTCTTGGATTTGTTAGATATGTTGGGACCTATTTGTTTCTTAATTTAGGATGAATTGCTATCGGATACACTTTGTTTTCAATTTGTTCCCTATTTTTCTGTTAGCATATCAAAATTGGTGTTGAAAACTTTGCCAAGGAAAGATGATGCTAGCTTTGATTGTGCTACGTTGATTGTTTCCATTGTAAATCCTTGAGAAGTATATCAAACTTGGATGCTTATGTGTATCTGTACACGGCCATTTCTGTAAGTTGGTTATCTCTGTATCTGTGTTTTTTGTGTGGATGCTTATGTGTATATATGGGTATGTGCTCAGACATTACTCTTTTTGGGTCAGCATCATGCATAGTTCTTACCAGTTATCATAATGACCGTTTTATTGTATTAGACATGGTTCAGATAGCATACCAGGACCTTTGTACTGCTATCCTCTTTTGCGACGGAAATGTCTGTGGCAAATCAGTGATTTTCTTGTAGTGTGTGGTGCAGCTTCAACCTTACCAATCCAAATAGTTTTTTCAGCAACAATGTTTGGTCTAACTGGTTAGATTCTAATTTGAAAAGTAAAGGTAGAGGAGATGAGATGACTCACTGGAGCATTCGGTTTGGCATCACCTTGGATGATTTATGGAGGAATAGGAATGATTGGGTGTTTAACAAGAAGAAGACTTCTACCCAAAGTACTGTAATCACCATCAACTGTCAATTAAACTGGATTCTTGAGTCCTTGAAGAAGAAAATGAATATCAATCCGAACTGTAGTTTGATTAACAAAATTGATTTGAATAGTTGGCATCCTCCTCCGATTGGCACAATGAAGCTCAATTGCGATGGATCCGTTCGAAATTGTGGTCGATCTGCTGGTTGTGGAGGTATTCTGCGAGATTGCTATGGCAGACTGGTCTTTGCTTTCGCTCAGAAATTGGAAGAGTGTACTGTTTGTGAAGCAGAATTGTGGGGTTTGTATCATGGTATTTCAATTGCTTGGGGACTTGGTTACTCAAAATTCATGGTAGAAACTGATTCACAAGATGCATTAGAAGCTTTGCAGAGTGGAATTGGAAGAGAAGAAACGTTTCAAATGCTGGTCAAAGGTATCTTGGAAATAGGTGATGGTGAGCTTGAGATCGAGTGGTTGAAAGCTAGCAGGGAATTCAATGTTGCTACAGATATGCTTGCCAAGTCAAGCCATACTCAGAGGGACTCATGCGTCATTTTTAATATTGTTCCTGACTTTTTAGTTAATGTCCTAGCTAGTGACTGTGTTGGGCTTCCAAGTCCTTCAAATTTGTAGTAGCGGGTTGGGCCTGAGGGCCCTTATGATCACCAAAAAAAAAAACTAGAACGTTTTAACTTTCCTTTCCTAATTTTAATACACAACTTTATTAATTACCTTAATTAATCCAATAAGAAAGGATTTTTGGAGAAAAATTTGGTCTCAAATATAAGAAGACATTTCAAATTTTAGAGTATAGTTATTGGTTGAGTACCAATTTTGCCCTTATTTATTTATTTAAATAAATTGTTTTGGAACTAGTGCATTAAGCTTTTGAGAGTAAGTGGGACTAATGCATTAATGGTGACTTGAGAGGAGTTTAAGTTAAATAGAGGGTATTTTTGGGAATTTACTTAAAAAAGACAAAAACTTAATGAGCTCCTTAATTTTGATGGTTTTTGTATTTTTTTCCTATATTAGGGACCGGAGGGAATAACTTTTAATTTTGCCACCCAAATCACTAACTTTTTCAATATATTCACTGACAACCAAAAACTGCAACTTTCCAGCTTGTCACCTACACACTGACACATTTTAGTACAATAACCACAAAAAGACAAAACACTCTCCTCTAAATATAAAATAAATAAAGTCCTTTATATGCAAATACAAAAACTTTAAAATAAAACTAGTCCACCAGGTAACCAAATATCATCTAGGCCACTAAAAATTATTCCCTACAAATCAACGGTGGTGGACTAACTTGTGTACCTTACACAAAAATGTAATTTTGTGTAACTTAACCCGCACCTCATATTTCCTTGTAGAAGGTTTGTATTTTTCTCTATGAATATTCTTAAGAAGAGATAGTATTTATATGGTGCAAGAGAATTATTGCCACTGATGTTTTCTTCTGAGGTGAAATTAATACATTAGACTTAGCTAGGTTTAGAGTTTGTCCACAAGAGACAACTGTAGTAAATGATTTCAGGTCGAACGCCATGAATCCACCGTAACGTAGCTTTTTTCGTACTCTATTGTAGCAGTAGTGTTGATACTGTACGATCAGAAAGATTCAAATCTCGGCAAAATATTTATGGGTTTTAATTTTCATACCCCCTACTTGCCTTTCATACCCCCATAATACAATTTTATACCAAAATACCCCTCTCATTTTTACCAAAAATAACAGCTGAACAAAAAATTCGCGTTGTTTCCGGATTTATCGAAGAAAGGTAAATCCGTAGTCTTAAATTTTCAATTTTTCCCGGATTTATAGATTTAGATGATTAAAGTAGGGTATAAGGTAGGGTTTTTAGGATTTATGTTAAAAACATAAATCCGGAGTGTTAAAATAACACTACGGATTTATGTTGTTAGCATAAATCCGGAAAGTATACGGATTTATCTATCCTAGATAAATCCGTAGTGATTTTTTTTTAATTTTTTTTAGTTTATTTAATTAGTTAATTAATTAAGTTTTCAATGGTTAATATCGTACAAATATGGCTATGTCGGATGGGACGCTTCCCAATTGCATTGATCTATCGGATGCATTTACAACAAATGAGGTGGGCATTTATCATTAATTATTTTAAATAGTACTTAGAATTTAGTCTAATCCGATAATTGTAAATTATTTGTAGATTTTTCATACCCGTGATGATCTCGTACGTTGGGCTAGAGAGACGGGGAAAGCCAACGGAACAGTTGTTATCATCCGCAGATCCGATAAAGCAATTGGCAAAAGTGGGAGAAAAAATGTGATTGTTTTGGTTGTGCGAAACATGGGAAGCGCACCGGAGTAGACGTGGATTGCTCTAAAGGTAGAAGGATATCCTCAAAGAAGTGTGATTGTCCATTCAAGCTAAAATTTAAACCTCTGAATCCTCCAGTTGAGGATTGGAAGGTAGAGGTTAGGTGTGGTGTACACAATCATAAGCCATCTTCATCATGTATCGGATTTCCAATATTTGGGCGATTCACAAAGGAAGAGAAAAGTATGTTGGATGAGCATACATTGTTAAATGTCAAAGCAGAGAAGAGTCTAAATGCATTGAAGAAGAGATTTGTGGGGAACTTGAGTACTATCACGCGAGCTTGTATAAGCAGCGTAGGATGTTTAGGGCCGAGTCGTAGAGGTTCTAGAACCGAGATCTGTGAAGCTTATGAGGTTGATAGATTCTCAACACTATGTGTGTTGGACTAGAAGAATTGAGAACTCGATGTTATTGGTGACATCATGTGGGCACATCCCGAGTCTATCAACCTATTGAGGATATTCCCTAGGATATTGATTATGGGCAAAGCACCTACAAAACCAACAAGTATAAAGCGCTCTCTTGGAGATTGTTGGAGTGACTTCAACAGAGTTAACATTCTCGGTTTGCTTTGCTTATTTGTCAAATGAGCGGTATGACAATTTCGGATGGGTATTGCGCGACATTGAGAGAGACATGATGGTGGTAGATATTGCTCTTCCCGAATCGTTTATCACCGATAGAGATCTTGGGCGGATGAGTGCCATAGAGATGGTGTTCCCGAGAGTTACAATTTGCTTTGTCGGTATCACATAAGCAAGAATGTGAGTGCTAAGTGTAAATTGATGGTGAAGAAGGATAGGCAAGAGATGGTAATGAATCTCTGGGTGCGTATAGCTGACTCAACAGATGAGGAAGAGTTTTATCAGCGACTACTTGAGTTCGAGCAATCATGTGTTGATCTACCGCAGTTTGTTCAGTACGTGAACAACACATGGTTGGTACCTCACAGGGACAGATTTGTGTTGGTGTGGATTAATAAGAGAAGACACTTTGGGAATACCACAACAAATAGGTACGTAATGTTGTTCACTATTATTTTTTATGTGTTAGACTATTAGTTTTTTTTTAGAAATAGTTGTGTTTATTTTTGCTTTGGTTTAATATTAGGGTTGAAAGTGCACATTGGGCATTGAAGAGGGCTTTGGGTTTTAGTGGAGGAGACTTGTGCAGATGTTGGGAGTCAATGCATGGTATGTTAAATTCACAGATCGATAAGATAGTTGAATCATTCACAAAGAGTATTGATCGTGTGGATATCAAGCACAACACTCCATTCTACAGCAATCTACGGGGTTTTGTATCGGTCAACGCACTTAATCATATTTCTACCGAGTTTGTTAAAACTTTGGGTTACGTGGGGACAGATAAAGGTCGATGTGGTTGCACGATTAGAGTTACTCATGGATTCTTGTGTGCTTGTGAACTTGGTTATATGCACCTTCATGCAAAACCTATCCCATTGGAGGTTGTTGATGAGCATTGGATGAAGCTTACTTTGGAGGGTATTGATGAGGAACGCAAGAAGCAAGCATCTGCTGATTGTGACATTAGTTTCATCATGGAGGCAATATGGGGGCGTTTTAAGGATATGGACCTTAGTGAGAAATTTGCGTTGAAGAAAGGTCTTATGCCGTTTGGTTTTCCTAGCACAACATCTATGGTTCCTCCTTCTTGAAAGTGAAGACTAAAGGTGCACCAAAGAAGCGAAAGCGTATGATGTGAAACGAGATCCTTCCTTGTTTGAGCATGTGGGCGAGCGAGAGAAGAATGTCACACGAGTTCGGTCGAAAAATCTTCCCAGCGGTCATCAAATGTTCCTCCCAAAGATCATCAAAACAACCTTCCCGCTTACCCTCTCACAACGATCAAAGAAAGGAGCGAGCACAACATGACATGCATTTCATTGGGTGGATTCTGCTCATATGCACGCAGTACATTGATGACATTATTAATGTAGAAGGAGATGGGAACTGTGGGTATCGATGTATCGCCGCGCACTTGGTCTTGGTGTTGAGCGGGGTTGAGCATGGCATAGTCACGCATAGGCATGTCCCCGTCATTAACCATATCTTGCGGTCTGCATTGATGAGTTCTTGCCTTTGGTAGTGTTCATCATCAACAATTATTGTCTCTCAGATGAGTTTGTGGTCCACGACCTTGTCCTCGACTCCTCTTGGTGTATGTCCAACCTCTAGAACCAGTGTTATGTTGCATATGGTTGGGTATCGTTCTTGTTGTTCTTTGCCTCCTTCTTAACCTTTGTTGTCTCCTTAGGTATGCGAAAGTTCTTTCGTGTTACGGATCAAACTCGAGTTCATTCACTCCTTGGTTCAGTTGAACTAGAGCTTGAGTTGGAACTAAGCATCTGTTTATAACGCCTACTGTTCAAACACAGAAACAACAAACAACACAGTAAAATTCCTTCAACTTGTGTTCTAACGTTTTGAACAGTAAAAAAATTAATACAATCCCCGGCAACGGCGCCAAAAACTTGTTGCGCTTGTGTAATAGTGTGGTTTTTCGCAATTATAGTGCAAGTATACACATCGTACAAGTAATAAAGTGGATAAGAGTAAGAGATCGTTCCCACGAGGATTGATATGCTTTCAAAGTTCAAGTTTCAAAACACAAGAGAAGTAAGTAACAAATCGGCAATAAGAGTTGGTTTTTAAGCTGAAGATGTAAATACAACAAGTAAACAAAAGTTGGTTGTGAATATGGATGAGAGATGAGTTGAGTTGTTGCATGCAAGTAAATCCTTCCTAGCTAGACGTTATAACGTTTTCACGTTATGACGTTCAAATGTTATTCTGTATAGACGTGACCACGTTTGAACGCTGTTGCAAAAGAGCTATGCTTTTCAGCACATAACGTCAGAGTTTCAAGTATAAGAGGTCCTATGTCTAGGTTCTAAATAGGCCCACTCCTGTATTTTAAGCACCCACAGCAATGTTCTATGAACTATTATCCATTCTATGTCTAGACTTAGATAAAGATGCCTAAATGTCTTTAGTGCATTGTTCATTCATATAAATCTTTGATTTCTTTTCATAGACCATGTCGTACTCTATGAATCTACCCATTTTAAGAGGCCAACCTCAAAACAAGTTTGGAAATATTTTTACACAAAGATTTAAAACAGAACAACGACAATACTTCATAACATTAACTAGAAATTCATTATAAGCAAAACAACAACTCAACTACAAAGTGCTTAGCTCATGCCGAGCATCTTTCTGAGAATGAAAAGGATTTAACATCCAAATACCATACATAACAGAAAGAACCTAAGTGCAAAAGATACACCTATGTAACTTTTTAGCATGTATCACTGTATAGACGTTACAACGTCCGAGCTTTACAACAATGCGAAAAATAAAACTAAGTTCGGACAAGCAAAATATAGAAGTCTGTTTCCGGATCTTCTTTACAAAACTACTTCTGAATTTAATGGAGGGATGATGAGGAGATGAAGATGAAGTGATTCTGAAGATATGTAGAAAAGATTATGATTCCTTGAGAGAGAGCTGAGCCTTTCTTAAATAGCCACCTTGCTTACAGCGTCTTGATGTCACTTGCCCACCTACGGATCTGTTTCCTCTCTTACGCACTCGACAATCGCTCGAGAGCTACAAGAGCCGTGCGTCGGCTCCATGGGGAATAGAAGATCTTCTGACTTTTATATCTTTGACTATCATTGCTTAGCGCGCCAAAATTAAGATCTTTCACCCTTTCTCTGCTGCACTTCAGTAGACGTGGTGAGGGACGTGGTAACGTTCAACACTAATTTTCCTGCACAAGCACAAAAAGCATCAAAACGCTCTCAAGGGCACCACTTGGTGCCTAAATGCACAGATTTATCACTTTATCCACTTATTTGCTAAAAACTCAGAAATTACATAAAACTAATTTAATAAACCTTGTATTGCTAGAGACTTTGCATGACTTATTCTTTGAATGAGTATAAATAACTCATATAAATATGAGTTATCACACCCCCAAACTTAAATCATTGCTTGTCCTCAAGCAATCAAGACACAACTAACAGATATGCATGAAATCAACTACACTAGCAGGTTATGCTCTACTCAATCAACAGATCAAAAATTCATTCTCAAGGGGCTAATTCTTCACACACTCACGCACCACATGCATGATTAAATTCCAGATTTATTAAAGCTCAAAGTGAGTGTGTGATCTCTGCATTTAATTCTTCCTCTAGCTAGTTCAGAACTACTTTAGCCTATGAAAGAGTGGCTTCCCAAATGGTGACAGTAAAACATCTTTCAAAACCAAGAATAGGCTAACATTTTCACATAAGAAATGGGGGTTCATTTAAAGCATGGCAAAGGGTCTTAATTGGGTGCTAGGACTAGGTTAGTGCAACTAATTTATTGACTCACACACACAAAAAGAACTGTAACCCCCTCATTACTAAGCAACTCTCTTTTATTTGCTCCATTTTGGAGTGTTTTTTTATAACATTGGAGTGCTCAAAGCATTTGTTTCAGAGGTATTACAGAAATACAAAGATACATGTGGATTTTCCACTTATTTGTATCAATCACACTCTTTTTGGTACTTTTGGGAATAGACGTTACAACGTTTATGGGTAAGACGTTGTAACGTCCCGAACACACAACACGACACACATGGCATGCGTTATAACGTTACGGGTAGATCGTTACAGCGTTGCACTCACGCTTACACTTGCACTTAACCATCCTACGCCTTTGCACCCACTTTCCTAGTACGACTTGATTCACCCCCAAACTTAGCTTCTACTGCTATTCTAGGTTTTTAATAAGTTTTATTCTCACCAAAGTTTACCAAAAACTGGCTTCAGCACAAAATATTCCCTAGCTAACTAGATTCTTTCTTAAAACAGAGTTTGTGTAGGAGCAACAATCAATTCTTTTCATCTAATCATGCATAGGCTACTCACACACACATTTTCACTATCTTTAGCCCAAAGAGAATTATTTTCATGCTTTGACAGAGTAAGAACATAAATTGCTTTTGCATTTGATTTCATGTACAACACAGACAGAAACTTAAAACATTGAGATTCCCCACACTTAAAGTTGAGCAGTGTCCTCACTGCTCAAAGATATACAACACAGAATTTTTCTTCTTTTTTTTTTTTTTTTTTTTTAGAGGGGGGTCTCATTCAGAACATGAAATAGAACTATTAAAACTACACTAAACTTAAAACTAAGAACAAAAATAAAAAAAACTACAACTACTATTGAAATTAAATGGGGGACTTACTTGTTTGCTGCATCTAAGCCTTCCGCTTTGTCTGGTGGACACTCCTGCCTGACCTTCTCCTTTCTTCTTTTCCTTCTTCTCTTTCTTCACCTTTACTCCTCCTTGCTCGGTGGTGGTTGTTGTTGTTGCTTCATCAGATTCCTTCTCTTTTGAGCTTGCTCCCATACTTGCACCAGCAGCGCTTGAGGCTTCAGCAATCCTCTTTTTGGCTTCCTCCCACATCTTCATTGCCAAATCAGCAGGGTTGACATGCATTGGTTCGTTGGGGATCACCTGGGCTTTTTCCACCTCTGGCTCTTTAGACGTTGCCACGTCTGATGATGATCCTCCAATACCAGCAATCGTACCCTGAGCTTGCTTCAACAGGCGCTCTGCTAGCTTTTGAGTGGCTTCCTCCATTGCTTGTTGCTTTACCTTTTCCAATGCAGCCTCTTTTTCAGCAGACGTTGTAACGTCTACAGGCATTTCTTCAGCAATAGTGGGAAGAGTTTCTGCAGAAACACTAGTAGCAACAAATGCTGCACTAGTAGCGATGAGCGAGTTTCCTGCGAGACCTTGACCTTTTCTTTTCACATGCAGCTTTTGCCTTATTGTTGTGGTGGCTACACTTTCTTCTTTCTCTCCACTCTCTTGAGTTTGTTTTGACTCAGCAGCTAGCTCTTGTCTTTTCTTCCTTCCAAAGGGGTTGTATGTGAGTGCACTTTTCACTCGTGTTTTCTTGGGTGGGGAAATGGGTTGGGCATCTGGGTTGCTCCCTGTGTTTGTTGGCTCAGACGTCGCCACGTCTGGTTCTTGCACTTTTTGGGGTGATGATTGTTTTTCAGGTTCTGTTTGGGGTGGGGGTGGTTGTGTGATTGGTTGGTCTTGAGCTTTGGATTGTGGAGTCTTAGGGGTGTTTTGGTCGTGGGTGGAGGGTTCTTGTGGTGAAGGTGGTGATTGTGTGGCTTTTGGGGATGATGGTTTGGGGCTAGCTGCTTTGGATTTTGTTTGGGCTGGCTCTTTGTTTGCTTGATTTGTTGGGGATTCACTCACAGTCTTCTCACTTGAACTCCCTTTCTCCTCAGGGCTCTCCTCCTCTTCCTCCTCACTGATTACTTCCATGCTTACTTTTCTTGATTCATCTGCATCATTCTCAGAAATATCATTCAAATCATCAGAATTAAAATCCTCTTCACTACTTACCTTCTTTTGTTTCTTTGCTGGGCTTTGCCTTTTTGGTGGGCTTCTTGCTCGCTTGGCCCTTTCTTTCTTCTTCATGACTTTTCTTTGAATTGTAGACAGGGGAACATCATCGTCATTTTCTTCCTGCATCCAGTCTGACAATACAGGCTCTTCAATTGGTTTCTTTCCTTTAGACACTTGGGCAAATACCTTCTTTTGCCACTCAAATTGTTCCTTGACAAACTTGGCGGGGAGTTCGCTTCTCTCCTCCGGACGTTGCAACGTCTGTATCAACAGAACTTGCGGCTCCCCGCAGATTTCACCCTAGGCTTAAATTTTGTTGAAAAGGGGCCTTGAGGTCGCTCCACTAAGCTCGAGGCTTCAATCTCTACTCCCGCTTCCATACACAAGTCGGTTATCATACAAGGGAAATACAAATAGCCATCCTTCCTGTTCTTCCATTTGTTGAGCTCACGGTTGATCAACTTTCCAACCTCCACTTTGTCTCTTGACATGATTGCATCAATCACAATCGGTCTCTCTTTGTCTACCCAAGATGTGTGAGAGGTGGGGATTAAGCAATGCCTTATGAAATGAAACCAAGTGTTGGCTTCATCACATAGGTATCTCTTCATGATCTTGAACTCGCTCCGTGTTCACCACTTCTTTCCCAGATACAAAGACCTTCGACACATATCCTATCCTTGATAGCATCCATTTCACCCAATCCATAGTTCTTTTGCTTGGTCTCCACAGCTTTCCCCATAGTATCCTAGCCCAAAATAATCATTGATGACTCTCACACCAAACTTTACTTCCTCACCTCGTACCTTTGACACAATGGACGGCTCTCCTTCAGGTCTCTCAACGATTCCCTTGTAGAAATCGTGAACCAAAGTAGCAATATATTCCTTTCTGTGTACCACAAATTTTTGCCACCCAATCTTTGCCACGGTTGCGAAAATCGAGGATTGGGGCTCTCTTGACTAAAGCCCCTTTCGTGAAGTAGGGCTTTCTTCTTGGATGGGTTGGGTGTTTCGGGGATGGGGTGAGGATGAACTCAGTCGACATGTTTGCCTTTCCCGAGGATTTGGTGGCGATTGCTTCACTTTTGTCATGGTGATTGCGCGAGAGAAATTGTTTGGAAGGAAATGGGGATTTACGGAAATTTTAGGTTTTCGTTAGAAAGAGAGGGGAGATGTTGGTTTGAGAGAGAGATTAGAAAGAGGTTGCGGTGGTGGAATGGTGGTGAATGGTTAGATTTTTATGGGGAAGTGGTTATGGGGAGTTGAGAAATGGAAGAGTGGAGTAATGGAGAAAAGTAACCGCTGATTAGGCGGGTTAAGTAAGGGGATGACGTCGTAGTCGCTACCACGTTAAGTGGTTGAGAGGAAATCATTTTTGACACTTCATTACTTTACGCTTTTGACTTAATTTAAATCACATCGATCGCGAGACGCGTGCCCACGTCTAATACATTCTGAGACGTTACGACGTCTACCACCTTTTACCTTCTCCTCTTTTCAACACTTATTCCTGCAAAACAAAAATTAAAACAACACAAAAAAATTAAAAATCATTGGGTTGCCTCCCAAGAGCGCTTGCTTTAAGAGTCTTCAGCCAGACTTTTGTCTCTTTCATTCAAGAATTGTTGAAGGACATTTGGATCTTGTCCCTTTCCACATGCTCTCCATGATATTGTTTCACACGTTGGCCATTAACTTTGAACATGATGTTTGTCTTTTCATCAAATAAATCCACTGCACCATGAGGATAGATTTTCATTAATTTGAATGGACCTGACCACCTTGACTTCAACTTTCACGGGAGCAGTTTGACCTTGAATTAAATAGCAACACTGCTTTGTCCTTCTACTAGTTCTCTCCTTTGGATTCTTTGATCATGCCACTTCTTGGTCTTTTCCTTGTACATTGCTGAGTTTTCATAGGCATGATGTCTGAATTCTTCTAGCTCATTTAATTGTAACAACCTTGCCTCACCAGCTTTTGCATGATCCAAATTTAATTGTTTCAATGCCCAATAAGCCTTATGTTGGAGCTCAATTGGCAGGTGACAAGCCTTACCATAAACTAGCTTATAAGGAGACATGCCCAATGGTGTTTTGTATGCTGTTCTGTAGGCCCAAAGTGCATCATCCAAGTGTAATGACCACTCCTTTCTGTTGGGACCAACCATCTTCTCCAGTATTCTTTTGATTTCTCTATTGGATATTTCTGCCTGGCCACTAGTTTGGGGGTGATAGGCTGTAGCAATTCTGTGTTTCACTCCATACTTAGCCAAGAGGTTCTCAATTAACTTATTGCAGAAATGAGCCCTTCATCACCGATTATGGCTCTTGGAGTTCCAAATCTTGTGAATATATTCTTTTTCAGGAACTTGCTAACTGATTTGGCTTCATTGTTTGGTAATGCCACCGCTTCAACCCACTTTGACACGTAATCCACAACCTACGGAATGTATAGATTTCCATGAGACATAGGAAATGGTCCCATGAAATCCATTCCCAAACATCAAACAACTCTACTTCCGAATGTTTGTGAGTGACATCTCCCCTTGCTTGATATATTCCTGTTCTTTGGCACTTATCACACCTTCTTACCAACTCATGCGCATATTTGAATAAGGTTGGCCAATAGTAGCCTGATTGTAGGACCTTTGCAGCTGTTCTTGTACCTCCAAAGTGTCCACCATACGGTGCTGAGTGACATTGTTGCAGCACATGGAGTTGTTCTTCTTCAGCTAGACACCTTCTTAGTAACTGATCTGGGCACAATTTGTACAAGTATGGTTCATCCCGAAATATTGCTTTGTAGTGTGGAAAAACCTCTTCTTTTGTTGGTGGTTGAATCCTACAGGCACAATCTTGCTAACAAGGAAGTTAACTATGTCAGCATACCATGGTGCAGTAGTATCAGACGTTATAACGTTTGACGAAAATGTCATAGACGTGGTAACGTCTTCAACTACTGAGGCTACTGATAATAGTCTCTCATCAGGGAATTTTTCTTTTATCTCTTCTTCACTTGCACTGCATCAACATTCTCAAGCCTAGAAAGATGATCAAGAACTTGGTTCTCCACCCTTTTTGTCACGAATTTCTAAGTCAAATTCTTGGAGGAGGAGAACCCATCTAATAAGCCTTGGCTTTGCATCTTTTTTGAAATTAAGTACTTAATGGCTGAATGATCAGTAAAAACAATAACTTTTGCACCCACTAAGTAAGATCTAAATTTATCAAATGCAAACACAACAGCCAAAAGCTCTTTTTCAGTCACAATATAATTTAATTGGGCATCATCTAAGGTTTTACTGGCATAATAAATAGAATGAAAAATTTTTCTTACCTTTGCCCCACCACCGCTCCTATAGCATAATCACTTGCATCACACATCAACTCAAAATGGTTTGGACCAATGCGGGTGACTATTACAGAGCAAATACCACGGCGATCTTCAATTTGTTGAAAGCCTCATGACATTGTTCATCAAAGTTGAAGACGTTGTCACGCTGTAACAAATGAACACAAGGTTTTGAAATTTTTGAGAAATCCTTGATAAATCTTCTCAGAAAACCTCGCATGTCCTAAGAAACTTCGACTCCTTTGATAGTTGTTGGTGGAGGCAGATTGTCAATAACATCAATCTTTGCTTTGTCTACCTCTAATCCCTTCTTTGATATTCTGTGTCCCAACACTATTCCTTCTTGTACCATGAAATGGCATTTTTCCCAATTGAGCACTAGATTGGTTTCTTCACACCTTATCGAAACTCCTTCCAAATTATCCAGTATGCCTTGTACGAATCTCCATAGGCGAGAAATCGTCCATAAAAACCTCCGTGGAATTCTCAATAAAATCAGAAAATAAGGCCATCATGCACCTTTGAAATGTTGCAGGAGCATTGCACACTCCAAATGGCATCCTTCTGAAAGCAAAGGTACCATAGGGACAAGTGAATGTTGTCTTTTCTTGATCTTCAAAGTGCTATAGCTATCTCGGTTGTAGCACGAATAACCATCAAGGAAACAAAGAGAAGTCCTTGCTGCATGAGCTCGTCTAGCATTTGATCAATGAATGGAAGAGGAAATGATCCTTCTTAGTTGCTTTGTTTAACTTTCTCGTAATCCATGCATATCCTCCACTATTCTTGTCCTTGTTGGAATTAACTCATTCTTGTCATTTGTTACCACCGTAACTCCTCCTTTTTTGGTACACACTGTCATCGACTTACCTGGAGCTATCACTAATAAGGTAAATGATTCCTGCATCCAACCACTTGATGATTTCTTTCTTTACCACCTCCTTCATTATAGGGTTCAATCTCCTCTGTCCTTCAATACTATTCTTGGCATTTTCCTCCAAGACAATTCTATGCATACTGATTGTGGGATGATACCTTTGATGTCCGCCATTTGCCAACCAATTGCTTTTTATGTCTCTTGAGTGGTAGTAATGAGATCATTTTCCCGCTCTTGGGTGAGCTTGGAAGAAATGATCACAGCGAGGAATCATTTTCCCTAAAAAGACATACTTTAAATGATCAGTAACACCTTTAATTCCAAAGTAGGTGGCTCTTTAATGGAAGGCACATTCTTCTTCAGATTTGACTCATCTTGCCCTAAAGATTCATACCTCTTTGTCCATGACTTTGGTGCAGGAGGCTCAGACGTGGCCACGTCTGCAACAGACGTTACGACATCTAGAGGAACAACTTCTTCTGCCAACAATTCTTGTATTTCATTGTTGCCCAGAATTTTCTCCAAATGATCATTATCCTTGTTGAATTGTTTTTGAACCAAATGATCAATGGCAACCACATACGAGCACTCCTCTGTGTTTGGATCTGGATATTTGAGTGCATTGAGGACGTTGAACTTGACTTCTTGGTCATTGACTCTCATGATTAATTCTCCTTTCTCGCACATCAATGATTGTCCTTCCAAAGAGCTAAGAATGGTCTCCCGGAATGATGGGAACTTCTTTATCTCGCATCAAAATCTAAAATAACAAAATCCACTTTGGAAACACAAACTTATCAACCTTAATCAAAACATCTTCTAATATGCCCTCGGGATAAACTCTACTTTTATCGGCTAAAGTTAAGCTTAAAGAGGTAGGCACAGGTGTTCCTATACCAAGTTTGTCATAAATGGACTTGGGCATCAAGTTGATACTTGCTCCAAGTCACATAAAGCTTTGCCAATGTAAAAATCTCCAATGGAGCATGGTATAGTAAAGTCTGCCAGATCCTTGAGTTTTCTAGGAAGCTTATTCTCGCATAATTAAACTACATTCCTCGCTTAAAGTAATTGCTTTCAAACTCCCTAGCCTTCTCCTTTTGGTGATGATGTCTTTCAAGAACTTGGCATAGTTTGGCATCTGTTTGTAAAGCCTCAACCAAGGGAAGGTTGATGTGTAATCGCTTTAACATCTCCGAGAACTTCTTTGAATCGCTTGTCTACATGAGCCTTCTTCAACCTTTGAGGTATGGTGGAGGAGGATACTCGTGTACAAGCCTAGAGTACTGATCTTGATTCTGGTTCAAAATTAGACGTCGTAACGCGTCGGCTTAGACGTCACAATATCCGAGTATCCTTCACGCCACTTGTGCTTGCTTCTTTCCCTTTGTTTTTCTCTCGCACTTCTTTCTCGCTTCTCTCGTACTTCTTCCTCCACAGGCATAGTTGGTTCGGGATATTCGATTACCACTTCTTAAAGAAATTGCATTTACTGTCCATTTACCCCATTATTACCATTGGGGGTTGATGATGATGGTGTTTCATTTGTAGAAGGAAGAGATCCATTCGCGCTTTGAGTGAGAGCTGAAGCTATCTGTCCAACTGATTTTCCGTAGTTTTGATTGAAGACTCATGAGTTTGAAGGGTTGTCTTGCAATCACTTATGAAGTTCTTCATCATGGCTTCCAAGTCGCTATTGTTGTTATTCTCGCACATCTTTGCCTCTGTTGTTGTTGAGGAGGAAATCCTGGAGGTATTGCGGGAGCATTGTTGCTAGTATTTAGTGCATTGTTGTTTCTCCAACCAAATTTGGATGATTTCTCCAATTTGAATTGTAGGAGTTGGAGTAGGGACCATTTCCTTTGTTCTGAGATACAAAGTTTACAGATTGAGGGTTGTAGGGACATTCCTCATACACATGCCCTTCTTCACAATAAACACACACTACTCCACCAGAGTGGGTAGGTTCAACTGCTGCAACAGTCTGCTTCTCAGACGTGGCCACGTTTGAAGTACTCAAAGTTTTGATCATGTTGGTCAAGGTAGCCACTTGAGCAGAAAGAGCGGTCAACTTCACTTATTTCATGGACACCGCCTTCTTTCCAGGAGTAAATCTATCAGATGGCCAATGAGAGTTATGGGTGGCTATGTCATCAATAAGCTTGCATGCCTCAGAAAAGGACATGTTTAGAATGACACCACCTGATGAAGCATCAAGTATCAACCTAGTGGGTTGATCTAGACCATTGTAGAAAGTCTCCATTTGGATCACCACGGGAATGTCATGGTGTGGGCACATTCTCAGTAATTCTTTCCACCTTTCCCAAGCTTCAAATAGTGATTCCCCTTCCCTTTGTTTGAAGGAAGTGATATCATTTCTCAATTTAGCATTTTTGTTGGGAGGAAAGTACTTGGCAAGGAACTTCTCTGCTAGCTCATCCCAAGTGTGAATTGAATTTGGCTCTAAGGAGTTCAACCAATTTTTAGCCTTATCCTTGAGTGAGTATGGGAAGAGCTTCAATCTAAAAGCATCCTCTGAGACTCCAGGGATGATAAAGTTCTTTGCACACATCCGTAAATTGTCTCGGTGAGAATATGGATCTTCTTGAGGGAAACCTCCAAATTGGCCTGCAGTTTGCAGCATTTGGAACATCATTGGCTTGAACTCAAAGTGACCAGTATGAAGGGTTGGTCTTGCAATGCCTGTTTGTAAATGAGCAGGGTTGAGCACGGCATAGTCACGCATAGGCATGTCCCTATCATTAACCATATCTTGCGGTCCTGCATTGATGAGTTGCTGCCTTTGGTAGTGTTCATCATCAACAATTATTGTCTCTGTATGAGTTTGTGGTCCACGACCTTGTCCTCTGACTCCTCTTGGTGTATGTCCACCTCTAGAACCAGTGTTATGTTCAGACATGGTTGGGTATCGTTCTTGTTGTTGCTGCCTCCTTCTTAACCTTTGTTGTCTCCTTAGGCCGCCCGAAAGTTCTTTCGAGTTCTCGGATCAAACTTCGAGTTCGATTCACTCCTTGGTTCATTGAACTAGAGCTTGAGTTGGAACTAAGCATACGCTGTAACGCGTCTATTGCTCAAACACGAAACAACAAACAACACAAGAAAATTCCTTCAACTTGTGTTCTAACGTTTTGAACAAGAAAAAATTAATACAATCCCCTAACAATGGCGCCAAAAACTTGTTGCGCTTGTGTAATAGTGTGGTTTTTCGCAATTATAGTGCAAGTATACACATCGCATAAGTAATAAAGTGGATAAGAGTAAGAGATCGTTCCCACGAGGATTGATATGCTTTCAAAGTTCAAGTTTCAAAACACAAGAGAATTAAGTAACAAATCGGCAATAAGAGTTGGTTTTTAAGTCAAGATGTAAATACAACAAGTAAACAAAAGTTGGTTGTGAATATGGATGAGAGATGAGTTGAGTTGTTGCATGCAAGTAAATCCTTCCTAGCTAGATCGTTATAACGTTTTCACGCTATGACGTTCAAATGTTATTCTGTATAGACGTGGCCACGTTTGAGCAACTGTTCTTGCAAAAGAGCTATGCTTTTCAAAGACATAACGTCGAGTTTCAAGTATAAGAGGTCCATGTCTAGGTTCTAAATAGGCCCACTCCTGTATTTTAAGCACCCACAAAGAATGTTCTATGAACTATTATCCATTCTATGTCTAGACTTAGATAAAGATGCCTAAATGTCTTTAGTGCATTGTTCATTCATATAAATCTTTGATTTCTTTTCATAGACCATGTCCGTACTGTATGAATCTACCCATTTTAAGAGGCCAACCTCAAAACAAGTTTGGAAATATTTTTACACAAAGATTTAAAACAGTAACGACAATACTTCATAACATTAACTAGAAATTCATTATAAGCAAAACAACAACTCAACTACAAAGTGCTTAGCTCATGCTGAGCATCTTTACAGAATGAAAAGGATTTAACATCCAAATACCATACATAACAGAAAAGAACCTAAGTGCAAAAGATACACCTAAGTAACTTTTTAGCATGTATCATTTGTATAGACGTTACAACGTCTGAGCTTTACAACAATGCAGAAAATAAAACTAAGTTCAGACAAGCAAAATATAGAAGTCTGTTTCCAGATCTTCTTTACAAAACTACTTCTGAATTTAATGGAGGGATGATGAGGAGATGAAGATGAAGTGATTCTGAAGATATGTAGAAAAGATTATGATTCCTTGAGAGAGAGCTGAGCCTTTCTTAAATAGCCACCTTGCTTACGCGTGCTGATGTCACTTGCCCACCTACCAGATCTGTTTCCTCTCTTCTGCCTGACACTGTTCAGAGCTACAGTGTTTCTGTGCGTCAGCTCATGGGGAATAGAAGATCTTCTGACTTTTATATCTTTGACTATCATTGCTTAGCGCGCCAAAATTAAGATCTTTCACCCTTTCTCTCGCAGCACTTCATGAGGCGTGGTGAGGGCGTGGTAACGTTCAACACTAATTTTCTGCACAAGCACAAAAAGCATCAAAACGCTTCTCAGGGCACCACTTGGTGCCTAAATGCACTGATTTATCACTTTATCCACTTATTTGCTAAAAACTCAGAAATTACATAAAACTAATTTAATAAACCTTGTATTGCTAGAGACTTTGCATGACTTATTCTTTGAATGAGTATAAATAACTCATATAAATATGAGTTATCACACCCCCAAACTTAAATCATTGCTTGTCCTCAAGCAATCAAGACACAAACTAATGGATATGCATGAAATCAACTACACTAGCGAGTTATGCTCTACTCAATCAACGGATCAAAAATTCATTCTCAAGGGCTAATTCTTCACACACTCACGCACCACATGCATGATTAAATTCCAGATTTATTAAAGCTCAAAGTGAGTGTGTGATCTCTCGTGATTAATTCTTCCTCTAGCTAGTTCAGAACTACTTTAGCCTATGAAAGAGTGGCTTCCCAAATGGTGACAGTAAAACATCTTTCAAAACCAAGAATAGGCTAACATTTTCACATAAGAAATGGGGGTTCATTTAAAGCATGGCAAAGGGTCTTAATTGGGTGCTAGGACTAGGTTAGTGCAACTAATTTATTGACTCACACACGCAAAAAGAACTGTAACCCCCTCATTACTAAGCAACTCTCTTTTATTTGCTCCATTTTGGAGTGTTTTTTTTTTTTATAACATTGGAGTGCTCAGCATTTGTTTCAGGGTATTACAGGGAATACAGCATACATGTGGATTTTCCACTTATTTGTATCTATCACACTCTTTTTGGTACTTTTGGGAATAGACGTTACAACGTTTATGGGTAAGACGTTGTAACGTCTGAACACACAACACGACACACATGGCATACGTTATAACGTTACGGGTAGACGTTACAACGTTGCACTCACGCTACACTTGCACTTAACCATCCTACAGTCTTTGCACCCAGCCTTAGTACGACTTGATTCACCCCCAAACTTAGCTTCTACTGCTATTCTAGGTTTTTAATCAAGTTTTATTCTCACCAAAGTTTACCAAAACTGGCTTCAGCACAAAATATTCCCTAGCTAACTAGATTCTTTCTTAAAACAGAGTTTGTGTAGGAGCAACAATCAATTCTTTTCATCTAATCATGCATAGGCTACTCACACACACATTTTCACTATCTTTAGCCCAAAGAGAATTATTTTCATGCTTTGACAGAGTAAGAACATAAATTGCTTTTGCATTTGATTTCATGTACAACATGCATGTAAACTTAAAACATTGAGATTCCCCACACTTAAAAGTTGAGCGGTGTCCTCACCGCTCAAAGATATACAACACGTAAATTTTTCTTTTTTTTTTTTTTTTTTTTTTTTTTTAGAGGGGTCTCATTCGAACATGAAATAGAACTATTAAAACTACACTAAACTTAAAACTAAGAACAAAAATAAAAAAAACTACAACTACTATTGAAATTAAATGGGGGACTTACTTGTTTGCTGCACCAGATCTAAGCCTTCCGCTTTGTCTGGTGGACACTCCTGCCTGACCTTCTCCTTTCTTCTTTTCCTTCTTCTCTTTCTTCACCTTTACTCCTCCTTGCTCGGTGGTGGTTGTTGTTGTTGCTTCATCAGATTCCTTCTCTTTTGAGCTTGCTCCCATACTTGCACCAGCAGCGCTTGAGGCTTCAGCAATCCTCTTTTTGGCTTCCTCCCACATCTTCATTGCCAAATCAGCAGGGTTGACATGCATTGGTTCGTTGGGGATCACCTGGGCTTTTTCCACCTCTGGCTCTTTAGACGTTGCCACGTCTGATGATGATCCTCCAATACCAGCAATCGTACCCTGAGCTTGCTTCAACAGGCGCTCTGCTAGCTTTTGTGTGGCTTCCTCCATTGCTTGTTGCTTTACCTTTTCCAATGCAGCCTCTTTTTCAGCAGACGTTGTAACGCCTCTGAGCATTTCTTCAAAGAATAGTGGGAAGAGTTTCTGCAGAAACACTAGTAGCAACAAATGCTGCACTAGTAGCAGTAGCAGGTTTCCCTGCAGCACCTTGACCTTTTCTTTTCACATGCAGCTTTTGCCTTATTGTTGTGGTGGCTACACTTTCTTCTTTCTCTCCACTCTCTTGAGTTTGTTTTGACTCAGCAGCTAGCTCTTGTCTTTTCTTCCTTCCAAAGGGGTTGTATGTGAGTGCACTTTTCACTCGTGTTTTCTTGGGTGGGGAAATGGGTTGGGCATCTGGGTTGCTCCCTGTGTTTGTTGGCTCAGACGTCGCCACGTCTGGTTCTTGCACTTTTTGGGGTGATGATTGTTTTTCAGGTTCTGTTTGGGGTGGGGGTGGTTGTGTGATTGGTTGGTCTTGAGCTTTGGATTGTGGAGTCTTAGGGGTGTTTTGGTCGTGGGTGGAGGGTTCTTGTGGTGAAGGTGGTGATTGTGTGGCTTTTGGGGATGATGGTTTGGGGCTAGCTGCTTTGGATTTTGTTTGGGCTGGCTCTTTGTTTGCTTGATTTGTTGGGGATTCACTCACAGTCTTCTCACTTGAACTCCCTTTCTCCTCAGGGCTCTCCTCCTCTTCCTCCTCACTGATTACTTCCATGCTTACTTTTCTTGATTCATCTGCATCATTCTCAGAAATATCATTCAAATCATCAGAATTAAAATCCTCTTCACTACTTACCTTCTTTTGTTTCTTTCTTTGGGCTTTGCCTTTTGGTGGGCTTCTTGCTCGCTTGGCCCTTTCTTTCTTCTTCACACTTTTTCTTTGAATTGTAGGCGGGGAACATCATCGTCATTTTCTTCCCGCATCGATGCAGCAATACAGCTCTTCAATTGGTTTCTTTCCTTTAGACACTTGGGCAAATACCTTCTTTTGCCACTCAAATTGTTCCTTGACAAACTTGGCGGGGAGTTACGCCTCTCCTCCGGGCGTTGCAACGTCGTGTATCAACAGAACTTGCGGCTCCCGCAGATTTCACCCTAGGCTTAAATTTTGTTGAAAAGGGGCCTTGAGGCTGCTCCCTAAGCTCTGAGGCTTCAATCTCTACTCCTGCTTCCATACACAAGTCAGTTATCATACAAGGGAAATACAAATAGCCATCCTTCCTGTTCTTCCATTTGTTGAGCTCACGGTTGATCAACTTTCCAACCTCCACTTTGTCTCTTGACATGATTGCATCAATCACAATCAGTCTCTCTTTGTCTACCCAAGATGTGTGAGAGGTGGGGATTAAGCAATGCCTTATGAAATGAAACCAAGTGTTGGCTTCATCACATAGGTATCTCTTCATGATCTTGAACTCGCTTCCGTGTTCACCACTTCTTTCCCAGACAGCACCTTCGACACATATCCTATCCTTGATAGCATCCATTTCAGCCAATCCATAGTTCTTTTGCTTGGTCTCCACAGCTTTCCCATAGTATCCTAGCCCAAAATAATCATTGATGACTCTCACACCAAACTTTACTTCCTCACCTCGTACCTTTGACACAATGGACGGCTCTCCTTCAGGTCTCTCAACGATTCCCTTGTAGAAATCGTGAACCAAAGTAGCAATATATTCCTTTACGTGTACCACAAATTTTTGCCCGCCAACGCTTGCTTGCGGTTGCGAGAAAAAATCGGGATTGGGGCTCTCTTGACTAAAGCCCCTTTCGTGAAGTAGGGCTTTCTTCTTGGATGGGTTGGGTGTTTGGGGATGGGGTGAGGATGAACTCAGTCGACATGTTTGCCTTTCCCAGAGGATTTGGTGGCGGTTGCTTCACTTTTGTCATGGTGATTGCTTGAGAAAAATTGTTTGGAAGGAAATGGGGATTTACGGAAATTTTAGGTTTTCAGAGAAAGAGAGGGGAGATGTTGGTTTCAGAGAGAGATTAGAAAGAGGTTGCAGGTGGTGGAATGGTGGTGAATGGTTAGATTTTTATGGGGAAGTGGTTATGGGGAGTTGAGAAATGGAAGAGTGGAGTAATGGAGAAAAGTAACCGTTGATTAGACGGGTTAAGTAAGGGGGATGACGTCGTAGTCAGTTACCACGTTCGTGGTTCAGAGGGAAATCATTTTTGACACTTCATTACTTTACGCTTTTGACTTAATTTAAATCTGCCCTGACTGCCCAGACGTGCCCACGTCTAATACATTCTGAGACGTTACGACTTCTACCACCTTTTACTTTCTCCTCTTTTCAACACTTATTCCTGCAAAACAAAAATTAAAACAACACAAAAAAATTAAAAATCATTGGGTTGCCTCCCAAGAGCGCTTGCTTTAAGAGTCTTCAGCCAGACTTTTGTCTCTTTCATTCAAGAATTGTTGAAGGACATTTGGATCTTGTCCCTTTCCACATGCTCTCCATGATATTGTTTCACACGTTGGCCATTAACTTTGAACATGATGTTTGTCTTTTCATCAAATAAATCCACTGCACCATGAGGATAGATTTTCATTAATTTGAATGGACCTGACCACCTTGACTTCAACTTTCCTGGGAACAGTTTCAGCCTTGAATTAAATAGCAACACCTGCTGTCCTTCTACTAGTTCTCTCCTTTGGATTCTTTGATCATGCCACTTCTTGGTCTTTTCCTTGTACATTCTTTGAGTTTTCATAGGCATGATGTCCGAATTCTTCTAGCTCATTTAATTGTAACAACCTTGCCTCACCAAATTTTTGCATGATCCAAATTTAATTGTTTCAATGCCCAATAAGCCTTATGTTGGAGCTCAATTGGCGGTGACAAGCCTTACCATAAACTAGCTTATAAGGAGACATGCCCAATGGTGTTTTGTATCTTTGTGCTCAGGCCCAAAGTGCATCATCCAAGTGTAATGACCACTCCTTTCTGTTGGGACCAACCATCTTCTCCAGTATTCTTTTGATTTCTCTATTGGATATTTCTGCCTGGCCACTAGTTTGGGGGTGATAGGTCAGAGCAATTCTGTTTCACTCCATACTTAGCCAAGAGGTTCTCAATTAACTTATTGCAGAAATGAGAGCCTTCATCACTGATTATGGCTCTTGGAGTTCCAAATCTTGTGAATATATTCTTTTTCAGGAACTTGCTAACTGATTTGACTTCATTGTTTGGTAATGCCACCGCTTGAACCCACTTTGACACGTAATCCACACTACGTAATGTATAGATTTCCATGAGACATAGGAAATGGTCCCATGAAATCCATTCCCCAAACATCAAACAACTCTACTTCCGAATGTTTGTGAGTGGCATCTCCCCGCTTGCTTGATATATTCCTGTTCTTTGGCACTTATCACACCTTCTTACCAACTCATGCGCATATTTGAATAAGGTTGGCCAATAGTAGCTGATTGTAGGACCTTTGCAATGTTCTTGTACCTCCAAAGTGTCCACCATACGGTCTTGAGTGACATTGTTGCGGCACATGGAGTTGTTCTTCTTCGACTAGACACCTTCTTAGTAACCGATCCGGGCACAATTTGTACAAGTATGGTTCATCCCGAAATATTGCTTTGTAGTGTGGAAAAACCTCTTCTTTTGTTGGTGGTTGAATCCTACAGGGCACAATCTTGCTAACAAGGAAGTTAACTATGTCAAAGATACCATGGTGCGATAGTATCGAGCGTTATAACGTTTGGCGAAAATGTCATAGACGCGGTAACGTCTTCAACTCTCGAGGCTACCGATAATAGTCTCTCATCGAATTTTTCTTTTATCTCTTCTTCACTGTACTGCATCAACATTCTCAAGCCTAGAAAGATGATCGTCAACTTGGTTCTCCACTCCCTTTTTGTCACGAATTTCTAAGTCAAATTCTTGGAGGAGGAGAACCCATCTAATAAGCCTTGGCTTTGCATCTTTTTTTGAAATTAAGTACTTAATGGCTGAATGATCAGTAAAAACAATAACTTTTGCACCCACTAAGTAAGATCTAAATTTATCAAATGCAAACACAATGACCAAAAAGCTCTTTTTCAGTCACAATATAATTTAATTGGGCATCATCTAAGGTTTTACTGGCATAATAAATAGAATGAAAATTTTTCCATACCTTTGCCCCAACACCGCTCCTATAGCATAATCACTTGCATCACACATCAACTCAAATGGTTTGGACCAATCTGGAGTGACTATTACAGGAGCAGTCACCAAGGCAGTCTTCAATTTGTTGAAAGCCTCATGACATTGTTCATCAAAGTTGAAGACGTTGTCACGTTGTAACAACAGACACAAGGGTTTTGAAATTTTTGAGAAATCCTTGATAAATCTTCTGTAAAACCCTGCATGTCCTAAGAAACTTCTGACTCCTTTGATAGTTGTTGGTGGAGGCAGATTGTCAATAACATCAATCTTTGCTTTGTCTACCTCTAATCCCTTCTTTGATATTCTGTGTCCCAACACTATTCCTTCTTGTACCATGAAATGGCATTTTTCCCAATTGAGCACTAGATTGGTTTCTTCACACCTTATCGAACTCCTTCCAAATTATCCGGTATGCCTTGTATACGAATCTCCATAGACGAGAAATCGTCCATAAAAACCTCCCGTGGAATTCTCAATAAAATCAGAAAATAAGGCCATCATGCACCTTTGAAATGTTGCGGGAGCATTGCCGCGATCCAAATGGCATCCTTACGAAAGCAAAGGTACCATAGGGACAAGTGAATGTTGTCTTTTCTTGATCTTCAAAGCTATAGCTATCCGGTTTGTAGCTTTGAATAACCATCAAGGAAACAAGAGAAGTCCTTGCTGCGAGCTTTGTCTAGCATTTGATCAATGAATGGAAGAGGAAATGATCCTTCTTAGTTGCTTTGTTTAACTTTCTGTAATCCATGCATATCCTCCAGCCTGTTACTGTCCTTGTTGGAATTAACTCATTCTTGTCATTTGTTACCACCGTAACTCCTCCTTTTTTTGGTACACACTGTACTGGACTTACCCAGGAGCTATCACTAATAAGGTAAATGATTCCTGCATCCAACCACTTGATGATTTCTTTCTTTACCACCTCCTTCATTATAGGGTTCAATCTCCTCTGTCCTTCAATACTATTCTTGGCATTTTCCTCCAAGACAATTCTATGCATACTGATTGTGGGGTGATACCTTTGATGTCCGCCATTTGCCAACCAATTGCTTTTTATGTCTCTTCAGGTAGTAATGAGATCATTTTCCTGCTCTTGGGTGAGCTTGGAAGAAATGATCACAGAGCGAGGAATCATTTTCCCTAAAAAGACATACTTTAAATGATCAGGTAACACCTTTAATTCCAAAGTAGGTGGCTCTTTAATGGAAGGCACATTCTTCTTCAGATTTGACTCATCTTGCCCTAAAGATTCATACCTCTTTGTCCATGACTTTGGTGCAGGAGGCTCAGGGCGTGTACACGTCGCCCAGCGAACGTTCACGACATCTAGAGGAACAACTTCTTCTCGCCAACAATTCTTGTATTTCATTGTTGCCCAGAATTTTCTCCAAATGATCATTATCCTTGTTGAATTGTTTTTGAACCAAATGATCAATGGCAACCACATACGAGCACTCCTCTGTGTTTGGATCTGGATATTTGAGTGCATTGAGGACGTTGAACTTGACTTCTTGGTCATTGACTCTCATGATTAATTCTCCTTTCTGCACATCAATGATTGTCCTTCCAAAGTAGCTAAGAATGGTCTCCCCAGAATGATGGGAACTTCTTTATCTGCATCAAAATCTAAAATAACAAAATCCACTGGAAACACAAACTTATCAACCTTAATCAAAACATCTTCTAATATGCCCTCGGGATAAACTCTACTTTTATCACCAAAGTTAAGCTTAAAGAGGTAGGCACAGCTGTTCTATACCAAGTTTGTCATAAATGGACTTGGGCATCAAGTTGATACTTGCTCCAAGTCACATAAAGCTTTGCCAATGTAAAAATCTCCAATGGAGCATGGTATAGTAAAGCTGCCAGGATCCTTGAGTTTTCTAGGAAGCTTATTCTGCATAATTAAACTACATTCCTCGCTTAAAGTAATGATTTCAAACTCCCCTAGCCTTCTCCTTTTGGTGATGATGTCTTTCAAGAACTTGGCATAGTTTGGCATCTGGCTAAAGCCTCAACCAAGGGAAGGTTGATGTGTAATCGCTTTAACATCTCCGAGAACTTCTTTGAATCGCTTGTCTACATGAGCCTTCTTCAACCTTTGAGGGTATGGTGGAGGAGGATACTCAGGTACAAGCCTAGGTACGGTCTTGATTCCTGGTTCAAAATTAGACGTCGTAACGTCTGGCTTAGACGTCACAATATCTGGAGTATCCTTCACGCCATTTGTGCTTGCTTCTTTCCCTTTGTTTTTCTCTGGCACTTCTTTCTGCTTCTCCTGTACTTCTTCCTCCACAGGCATAGTTGGTTCAGGATATTCATTACCACTTCTTAAAGAAATTGCATTTACCTGTCCATTTACCCCATTATTACCATTAGGGGTTGATGATGATGGTGTTTCAGTTGTAGAAGGAAGAGATCCATTCTCGCTTTTGAGAGAGAGAAGCTATCTGTCATCCAACTGATTTTCGAGTTTTGATTGAAGACTCATGAGTTTGAAGGGTTGTCTTGCAATCACTTATGAAGTTCTTCATCATGGCTTCCAAGTCGCTATTGTTGTTATTCTCGCACATCTCGCCTCTGTTGTTGTTGAGGAGGAAATCCTGGAGGTATTGCAGGAGCATTGTTGCTAGTATTTAGTGCATTGTTGTTTCTCCAACTGAAATTTGGATGATTTCTCCAATTTGAATTGTAGGAGTTGGAGTAGGGACCATTTCCTTTGTTACGAGATACAAAGTTTACTGATTGAGGTTGTAGGGACATTCCTCATACACATGCCCTTCTTCACAATAAACACACACTACTCCACCAGAGTGGGTAGGTTCAATCTACTGCAATGATCTTCTTCGACGGGCGTGGCCACGCTTGAAGTACTCAAAGTTTTGATCATGTTGGTCAAGGTAGCCACTTGAGCGAAAGAGCGATCAACTTCACTTATTTCATGGACACCGCCTTCTTTCCGGAGTAAATCTATCGGATGGCCAATGAGAGTTATGGGTGGCTATGTCATCAATAAGCTTGCATGCCTCGAGAAAAGGACATGTTTAGAATGACACCACCGATGAAGCATCAAGTATCAACCTAGTGGGTTGATCTAGACCATTAGTAGAAAGTCTCCATTTGGATCACCACGGGAATGTCATGGTGTGGGCACATTCTCGATAATTCTTTCCACCTTTCCCAAGCTTCAAATAGTGATTCCCTTCCTTTGTTTGAAGGAAGTGATATCATTTCTCAATTTAGCATTTTTGTTGGGAGGAAAGTACTTGGCAAGGAACTTCTCTCGCTAGCTCATCCCAAGTGTGAATTGAATTTGGCTCTAAGGAGTTCAACCAATTTTTAGCCTTATCCTTGAGTGAGTATGGGAAGAGCTTCAATCTAAAGCATCCTCTGAGACTCCGGGGATGATAAAGTTCTTTGCACACATCCGTAAAATTGTCTCGGTGAGAATATGGATCTTCTTGAGGAAACCTCCAAATTGGCTGCGCAGCGGCATTTGGAACATCATTGGCTTGAACTCAAAGTGACCATATGAAGGGTTGGTCTTGCAATGCCTGCTTGTAAATGAGCGAGGTTGAGCACGGCATAGTCACGCATAGGCATGTCCCTGCCATTAACCATATCTTGCGGTCCCGCATTGATGAGTTCTTGCCTTTGGTAGTGTTCATCATCAACAATTATTGTCTCAGTATGAGTTTGTGGTCCACGACCTTGTCCTCTCGACTCCTCTTGGTGTATGTCCACCTCTAGAACCAGTGTTATGTTCGGACATGGTTGGGTATCGTTCTTGTTGTTCTTTGCCTCCTTCTTAACCTTTGTTGTCTCCTTAGTCATCAGAAAGTTCTTTCGAGTTACGGATCAAACTCGAGTTCAGATTCACTCCTTAGTTCATTGAACTAGAGCTTGAGTTGGAACTAAGCATACGCGGTAACGCGTCTACTGTTCAAACACGAAACAACAAAAACAACACAAGTAAAATTCGTTCAACTTGTGTTCTAACGTTTTGAACAAGAAAAAATTAATACAATCCCGACAACGGCGCCAAAAAAACTTGTTGCGCTTGTGTAATAGTGTGGTTTTTCGCAATTATAGTGCAAGTATACACATCGTACAAGTAATAAAGTGGATAAGAGTAAGAGATCGTTCCCACGAGGATTGATATGCTTTCAAAGTTCAAGTTTCAAAACACAAGAGAAGTAAGTAACAAATCGGCAATAAGAGTTGGTTTTTAAGTCAAGATGTAAATACAACAAGTAAACAAAAGTTGGTTGTGAATATGGATGAGAGATGAGTTGAGTTGTTGCATGCAAGTAAATCCTTCCTAGCTAGACGTTATAACGTTTTCACGTTATGACGTTCAAATGTTATTCTCAGTATAGACGTGGCCACGTTTGAACGCATTTGCTGCAAAAGAGCTATGCTTTTCAAAGACATAACGTCGAGTTTCAAGTATAAGAGGTCCTATGTCTAGGTTCTAAATAGGCCCACTCCTCGTATTTTAAGCACCCACAAAGAATGTTCTATGAACTATTATCCATTCTATGTCTAGACTTAGATAAAGATGCCTAAATGTCTTTAGTGCATTGTTCATTCATATAAATCTTTGATTTCTTTTCATAGACCATGTCTGTACTCTATGAATCTACCCATTTTAAGAGGCCAACCTCAAAACAAGTTTGGAAATATTTTTACACAAAGATTTAAAACAGCAACGACAATACTTCATAACATTAACTAGAAATTCATTATAAGCAAAACAACAACTCAACTACAAAGTGCTTAGCTCATGCTTTGAGCATCTTTACTGAGAATGAAAAGGATTTAACATCCAAATACCATACATAACGAAAAAGAACCTAAGTGCAAAAGATACACCTAAGTAACTTTTTAGCATGTACATGTTGTATAGACGTTACAACGTCTGAGCTTTACAACAATGCGAGAAAATAAAACTAAGTTCGGACAAGCAAAATATAGAAGTCTGCTTCCGGATCTTCTTTACAAAACTACTTCGAATTTAATGGAGGATGATGAGGAGATGAAGATGAAGTGATTCGAAGATATGTAGAAAAGATTATGATTCCTTGAGAGAGCCGAGCCTTTCTTAAATAGCCACCTTGCTTACGCTGCGTCTTTGATGTCACTTGCCCACCTACCGGATCTGTTTCCTCTCTTCCGCCTCGACACTGCTCGTAGCTACGGTGTTTCGTAAATGCGTCGACTCATGGGAATAGAAGATCTTCCGACTTTTATATCTTTGACTATCATTGCTTAGCGCGCCAAAATTAAGATCTTTCACCCTTTCTCTCACTGCACTTGATGAGGCGTGGTGAGGGACGTGGTAACGTTCAACACTAATTTTCTGCCACAAGCACAAAAAGCATCAAAACGCTCTCAAGGGCACCACTTGGTGCCTAAATGCACAGATTTATCACTTTATCCACTTATTTGCTAAAAACTCAGAAATTACATAAAACTAATTTAATAAACCTTGTATTGCTAGAGACTTTGCATGACTTATTCTTTGAATGAGTATAAATAACTCATATAAATATGAGTTATCAGTGATAACCTTTACACTCTCAGAGATTCATTGATTGATAAAGATTGGGGGCACCAACTGGAGGACAAGTGGATGGTTATGCCTGATATGGGACATATTATTGCAACCAAGTATTCAATAATTGTAGTTTCATTCTCATTGACACATCAAGGTTCATGGACCTTTTTACCACTGAGAGGCTCTCGCGGAACTAGGAAGTCCAAATTGGCTGCTATTGTGTTCGTCAACAATCTTCATTGGGTGCAGGTAATTTCATTATTCCATATATAATGTATTGTGTTTATGGTACTTAATGTGTTGTAAAAATAACATCTTTCAATTTCAGGTTAAGTTGAAGAATGGAAGCCCAGTACCTCCCGTTCATGTATCTTGGGAACAGTATGCAGATGAAGATGCTAGGTCATGGCAAGGTCCATATGTTGGTCGTATCCAACTGTGGAATGCGTTAGTTCCAAACCCGATTCCATACATGTGCCCCACTGAATGTATTTCATTAGATTGATGTACATTTTAAATATTTTTGGCACATACGTATCCATATAGTTTTTGTCACAAATTAAATTTCAATAAAAACGAATACAACAACAGATACTAAAGCGATAAAATAAACCATCAGCAGCAACTACGGATTCATCGTTAGAAGATGATTCGGTAAATTTTCCCAGAAATCCTTCTAAGTTGCACCAGCAGCAACTACGGATTCATCTACGTATGATGATTCCGTAGGAATTCAACTACGGATTTATTCTTTGGGTGATGTTTCCGTAAAATTTAGGAGAGAAATCTTACTCTTCAACTACGGAATTATGAATTATGAGATGATTTTGTGGTTTTTGTTTTTTAGTAAGGGGTAAATTTGGAAGTTTTGCACAAAAGGGGGTATAGGGTTTAAGGAGGGGGGTACCAAGATCAAAACCCAATATTTATTGGTTTTTTTTTACACCCCCTCATTATCACTCCCACCTCCATAAATACCGTTTCGGACAAAAATGCCCCCAGCAATAGTGAAAATTTCGGAATTACCTTAGAGAATAGGTAAATCGGTGGGGTTTGGGGTTTTAGGAATTACCAAAATCGAGGTAAATCCTGTTCAAAAAATGTGAACCGGATTTACCTCTCGCTTTTGGTAATCTCGGAAAACCCCAAACCCCCTACCGGATTTACGTGGTTTTTACGGTATTTCTGGAAAAAAAATAAAATTAATTAAAAACAAATTAAAATTAATTAAAGACGCGTTTTTGATGAGGAAACGAAATAATACATGAAAGTTCTGAACGGAAACAACAAAACACAGCAACAAAGAAAATGAAAAGACGGTAGAAATTGTTGAGATGATGGTTGGAGACGTCGAAGGACCTCAGCAACGGTTCTTCTGGTTTCGACATACAGCTGAATAGGACTCCGCATCTGAAATATGTCAAAACGGTCCATCATTACTCGAACGTCATCGTTGTTCTTGACATCCATGGTGGAGGATGTCATCCTCACCCCTTATGCAGACCACAGGCAGTATGTTCCTTTGTCGAACATATCTATTTACAGAGGCTGGTTGATTTGGGGCGATGACCCGGTTCCCTACATGCCGCATGCAGTGCGTTGGCGATTCGGCGCAGTCTGAGAGGATTCATTCTCCACCCATTTCGTAATGCTCCATCTCGGACAGATCATACGGGGTTCTTGATGTATCGATTCGGGCGCGACTTTTGGCGAGCTAGTAGACGAGCGGCCTACCACGGCGAAGTGCGATCCTGACACTTCCTTGGTACGATCAGGGTAACGAGTCCGCCTTACTCGGTGCAGCTTGCTCGCGAGCGCAGATCGGGAGCGGTCGGGGAGCTTTGTTGTCTAGAGACTTTAGAGGAGAGGGTGCAGAGAGCAGCTGCATTGGCCCGGGATGCCCTAGATGTCGACCGCTCACCTGCTACTTCACGTCGTTATTTTCAGTCATTTTTAGACATTTTGGACCCATAGTTGTATTTGTACTCCTATTTTATGCTGGGCATTTTATATATTTTGACGTATTGTTATTTAAATCGTCAATCGTTCTTATCGTATTTTAAAAATAAAACGCGTGTAAATCTTAATTTAATATACAAACTTTTTAAAAAAAATATATTAAAAATTTCGGAATTACCTATTAAAAAGGTAAATCCGGTTCAAAAAAGGGGGTATTTCGGATTTACCTTTTTGAACCGAATTTACCTTTTTTAGAGGTAATTCCGAAATTTTTAATGTTTTTTTTAATTAAAAAACAGGGGTATTTTTGGGTTTAATGGGGTTATGAGGGTGTAGGAGAGAAGGAGGGGGTGCGAAAAAAAAAGCCTTTTTATTGTCGCTTTCTGCATAAAGAGAACACTGGCTTCAATTATTTTTTAATAGAATTAAACAAGGAAGTTTCACATAATTAAGAAGCTATAGAGACTCAATTTTTATTATATATGGTTAGTCTAATACAATTTCAAGATAGTTGACTCAATATCTATGAAGCCCGGATACGAGATACGATACGGGATACCATACGATACGACACGATACGTGGATACGGAAATTTTTTGAAAATCAAGATACGATACGGCAGTGATACTTCAGTAAAACATTAAATTAAAATTTAAAAATATAAAACATAAAGGGTGTGTTTGATTCGCTAAGCATCAAGGGACAGAACTGGACAACTCCAGTTGTACCCTGTTTGATTTGAAAACCGTTCACAGTACTAGACAGAAATGAGGGCAATGGACTGGACAAAGACCAGATTCTGTGACTCACAAAACCACGATGACAACTTTCTCATCCCACAAGATAACTTCCCCGATCACTCAAAAAATACCAAAATATTATTTATATTTCCTATTCAATAATTTTTTCTCTCTCCTCTATTCTCTCTCTCCCTCTCTCTCTCCCTCATAACCCATTCTTCTCTATCCTTTTTTCTTCCTCTCTAATACTTTATCATCTTATGACCTATCTCCTTCATCTCTTTCTCTCCCACCTCTCCACCTCTCATCTCCCTTGTATCTTCCCATCTCATAACATCTCTCCCTCATCTATCTCTTTCTCTCTCTCTCTCTCTCTCTCTCTCTTCCATATTCTTCTTCGTATGTTTTTCTTTATAATTTTTTATTTACATTATAATATATGTTATATAAAATCATTATCAACATTAGAAATAGAATTATAGTAAAATTTGCATTTTTCTGCTTGTGTTGTCCATGGTTCACCAAACAATGTACTGGACAAAAGCTTGTCCATTCCTGTCCTGTCTAGTACTGTCCAGTACTGTCTTGTTTGCAAATCAAACGGACCCAAAGATACTTGGGATCAAAATAAGTAAGCATAGTACCAATAAGGTTGGTCTAGGTGGTAACTGGATTCGGATACCACCCCAAGGTCTCGGGTTCGAATATTGGATGTGACAAAAACTATTGGGAGGAGAGAACCACACAGGCCGGCAAAGGTGAATACTCGTGGCCAGCCAGGTTCCCCGATGTAGATTAGTCATCGGCAAAGTCGATGGAAACTGCGCACCAATGACGAAGACTAGTGTGCACATAAACCAAATCTTCTGTCCTTTTTGGATCCATTTTTTTTTTTTTAAAGAATGGATAAAAGAGTAAGTATCTGGTCGTTTTTTATTTAAAAATAAATATCAATTCTAGGATACATATCCGGTAAGTATTCAGTAAGTATCCGGTAAGTATCGGGTCTCTTTTTGATAATAAACATAAATTCCAGGATACTCCCAGGATACGTATCTCGAAGTATCCGACACGTATCGAATACGTATCGGATACGGGTACGTGGCCAATTTTGGAGTATCGAGGTTTCATAGCTCTACATAGAAAGATGATGAAGAATAATATGGAAGCTTCTAGAAATTGAGAATATTATAGAATATTCTTGAAACACAAATAGATGCAGATATAATAACTAGGTAAGCCGTAAGATCTTTAGATTCTTCTAGCCATATGCACTAGAGTATTCTTAACTTCTAGCATTAAATGCTTCTAGATTCTTCTAGTTATGTAAAGCCTACAAGAGTAGTATAAATAGGGCTCACCATCAAGCCTTTGGCATCCAAGCAATCATCAATCAATAACAACTTTTCTTGCATATTTAGAGAGTTCTCTCTTTCACTACCCTTCCCTTGTCCCTGAGCCAGATTTGGCATTAAAACCTCCACGATCTTCATCAAAAAGATCACCAACCACCATTGTCAAAATGCCACCTAGAAGACAAAACGAAAGATCCTTGCATGAAGTAGAGATGAAAAAATGAGGCGGAAATTCAACAACAACAGGAGACATTCAATGCCCAACAAGCTCTATTACAAGCACAGCGAAGAAGATTTGAATGGCTCCGATAGTGAATATTCATCATCTAGAAGCAGTCACTCACATCAACGTCAGTTTTGGATCAATGATATCAAAGTAGACATTCCAGAATTCGAAGGTAAACTACAACCCGATGAGTTTGTGGATGGCTACAAACCGTTGAATGAATATTTGAGTATAAGAAAGTTCTAGAAGAGTAAAAAGTAGAGACCATCGCTGCCAAGCTGAAGAAACACACTTCAATTTGGTGGGAGAATCTTAAAAGGAAACGAGAGCGTGAAGGGAAAAGAAAGACCAGGACATGGGGGAAGATGTGTCGAGAACTAACCCGTAAGTTTTTACCACCTCATTATTATCAAGACAACTTATATTCAATTACCAAATATTTGTCAAAAATCTTTATCAGTAGAGAAGAATACACTAGAAAATTGGAGAAGTTGATGATGATTTGTGATATCCAAGAAAAGGAAGAGCAAACGATTGCTCAATACCTTTGGGGCCTAAACACTGAAATTGCACACCCAGTTCAACTCCAACAATATTGGTGTTTGGATGAGGTTGTCCGTCTAGCCATCCGGGTGTAGAATCAATTACCTAAAAAATATTCATGCCAACCTCTTTCCTCCACCAAAAAGTATGCCCACCATAATATACCACCAACCCAAGAACCTAATTCCTCAATCAAACCCGAACAAAAAACAACCAAAGAAAATAGTTCCAAAACACCCAAATGCATCAAATACCAAGGGTTTGGACATATTTCTTCTGATTGTCCAAATCGTAAAACCATCACCGTCATTAAGGAGGAGATACACAAATGATTCAAATGCCAAGGGTGAGCCAATATATGACGAAGAGTATGTTCATGCCGATTATGGTGAGGAAATGGGTGAGCCAATATATGACGAGGAGCACGTGTTCCTACTGATTATGGTGAATCAATGGTAGTTAGAAGAAGCTTACACACAATGACCGACAAAGAAGAACCATGGCTAAGACACAATATGTTCCACACTCGTTGCACCTTGCAAGACAATGTCTGTGATGTCATCATTAATAGTGAAAGCTGTGAGAATGTTGTGCCAAACTATATGGTGGAAAAATTGAATTTGCCGACAATGGAGCACCCACACCCATACAAGCTACGATGGCTAAACAAGGTTAATGAGGATGTTTTAGAGCAAGTTGGTACCCCTGCCATCCGATGAATTTGATGAGGGAAAAAAGGAATCCAAACCACAAGTATCTTTAGTCGCAAAGGAACCATTCAAGGTGAAAAAAGGACACACATGACACGAGCTTTGTTCTATTACTCAAATCAAATGAAGAATCCATCATTCCAAATGAAGTTGAGACACTGCATGCTGAATCCTCAAATGTTGTACCATCAGAAATTCCATCAGGACTACATCCAAAGCGAGACATTCAACATGCATTTGACTTAATTAACCTCTCCAACTAGAACTCAACAATATTGTGCAGACACGGAGCAGAGAGCGAACATAAAATCAAGAAGTTGCCTACGCAAGTTCGAGAGATCATTGAGAAGAAAATTTCAAGATATATGAGTACTCGGTGGAACAAACATCGCAAGTTGCAAACATTTAAAGAAGGAGAGTTGATCAATGATAATGACTTGAGTCGTGTACCGCAAATGCTAGTGGATGTAGAATTGAAAAAATAGGGGAGTTGGGTATCCCGGAGAAGGAACTCGAATCCTGGATCGAATTTCGTACTTAATAAGAGTAGGTGGTGGCGGTTCAACAGTTTTCGTGAACAGAAAAGGTGCTTCTTGGCGAATTTGGGATCACTAATTAAGGAATTCCACGAATCGTAGCTGCATCAGTGACTTCACAGGGAGTCTACCTAGGATTTCTACCACCAGATCAAATGTAAGGGCTCCTGTGGAGGAGGAGGATGTTTCATCCCTCGGTGGCTGAGAAAAAGCCGCTCCCATTTCTCACTTCGGGTAAAAGGGAATGTCAAATTCCCACTACAAGAAAAGCTTGTTTTAGCCACCAGCAGTTGCCACGGAACTTATTCCGTCAGTAATTTGCCACGGATTTGCGACGGCACGTGTAAAATATTGTAGCGCGAAATTTCCCGCTGATGTTTGCCACGGGTTTGCCACGGACATGTGAAAGGACAAAAATTTGCCACGGATATGCCGTGGCAAGTCCGTGGCAACGTGTTGATAAAATTAAAAGAACCCGATCCCTGTCAATTAGAACGTCTATATCCCTCAAAACCTATTCGTCGCTCTCTCTTCTCCGTCGCTCTCTCCTCTCCGTCGCTCTCTCCTCCGACCTCAAACTCCTCCTCCGCCCTCCACCCTCCACCCTCGTCCGGCCTCCTCCGCCCTCCTCCATCACTCTGAACTCTTTCTTCCTCACGACCCTTCTTCCGTCTTCCTCACCAGAAACCCATTCTTGCCGCTTTCCCGTCTCGTTCTCTCTCTCACGACCCTCTCGTCTTCCTCACTCACGACTCTCTCTCACTCACGAGGCTCTCTCATGAAACCCTAAGTTTTCAGAACGGCGCTCTCTCACGCCTCGTTTTAAGCAAGCTTGCTTTCGTCTTCCCTTCAGTTCCAGAACAACTTCTTCTCTTCGTTGCTCATGGTTTGTATTCTTCTCTGATTTGATTAATTGCTTTTGTGAAACCCTAAAAGTGTATTTGAATTTGAAACCCTAAACTGTGTCATTATGCTGGTGATGTAAGTTGGAAAAGTTGTAATATTTAGTTCAGAAATATAATAAATAGGATACATAGATGTCATAATATAGGTCCAGAGTGCTAGATTTGATTTGTTTATTCTTTTTTGTAGGTCACTTATCAAACTGAATTGTTCCTTGACAAGAACAAAGATTATGTTGTTGCAGAACACCAGGCACTTCTTTATGCTTCCAAATGCCCATTTGTATCGGGCTTGTTTCCACCTTCACCTGAGGAAACTTCCAAACAATCAAAGTTCTCTTCAATAGGTTCCAGATTTAAGGTGTTTCTTGTGTGTGGAAAACAACTAATATGTCTTTCTTATTTAATACTGGGGTTGTAAAACTCTTCATTTGTCCTATGAAGAACAATTGCAATCTTTACTTGAAACTCTAAGTGCCACGAGCCACACTACATTCGATGTGTGAAACCCAATAACCTTCTTAAGCCAAAGAATTTTTGAGAATAAAAATGTTTTCACGGCAAGAATCGTTGTGGGGGTAAGTCTGTCAACATTTCTATATACTCCATGTCAGTAATTGAAGTTCAAGCCGAGATTATCTCGAGTTAATGCTTATTAGCATAACTGGTTTTAGGGAGTCATGGAGGCGATTAGGATTAGTCGTGTCTGGGTTTCCCACTAGAAAAACTTTTGACGAATTTGTGGATCGATTTGGCCTTCTTGCACCAAGCATTGGATGGAAGGTATCTATGTAGTTCATCCTCCTCATCGAAACATTAGTTACTATGCTAAAAATGCTTACTTATTTCATATTTTAATTATGTTAGTTCGATGAGGTCACCGCTTGCAAGAGGATCCTAAAAATGTTGGACTTGAAAGGTTATCGGTGACTATTACTATGTGGTTGAACCTTTAATTCTTTGGGACTCGGAGAACCTAAACCTTTCCTTTTCTAATTTCCTTGTGTGCTTCAGATTCACTACTATTTTGTTTGGCAAATTTTTTGAAATTGTGCTTTCGCTTTAGGAATATCAATATTTCATGTCCATCAAGTGCATTACAAACTCCGAATTGCTAATAATTCTCATCTCAGACTTCATCGCTATGAAGTTCACCATACCATTGCATTAGGTGATTGCAGATTGGCCTTACAGTGTATATTATGTTTTTCTAAATTTATTGGTTATTTGCAGATTGGTAAAACAAAGGTGTTTCTTCGAAATGGGCAAATGGCGTAACTAGATACTCGAAGAAGTGAGATCTTAGGAAAGTCGCCAGCGTTATTCAGAGAGGAAAGTTCGCTCCTATTTGGCCCACACGCTTTCATTTTGCTTCGTTTGTCACCGTGCAGATTCAAGCCGCATGCGCAGAGGTCTCTCGCTCATTGCTTCTTGACATATTAGCTCACGGGATGAATTTGGGGAACAACTTAGACTAGTGGAATCGATGACTTCTTTGTACTTATTGCGTGACATCTTGCTAGGCAAGTTTATGAGGGATCATGAGGAGGCTTCTAGTCTGTGATTCAAAGGAATTTCCGCATGCATTTTGCTAGGAAGGCATACAGAAAATTGTATGCCTCTCTTTGTCTCTATCCAAACCGGTATGCGGGTTATGGTCGCTTGTTGTGAGCTAAACTTTAGAAGGCGGAATAATGCAAAGAATTGTCATACGTAGGGAATATTTTGAAGAGTTATCATTATAAGATATTTAAAAATTTGTACTCTCATTTGTTGTTCATAATCCTATACAAAATCATTGTTGGTGAACTTGGCGTTATTTGTTTTGGTTTCAAATAGTCCGCTTTTGAAATTTGATGAATTTGTGTCTTGCAGAGCCACAAAGAGAAATGCATGGCACAACTTCATTTTACGCAATTAAGAAAGGCAAAGCAATTGCAACACAAAGCAGCATGGAGAGGAAAAGTTGCCCTGCGTGAAATCAAGTAATCTCAAGATGGTAAGCACTTTTTGTATCCGGATATGTGATAATCGATCACCTCTACTAGATTACATTATTCAAAACATAGCGAATGCAAACAAAAAGCGAGGTAGTTTGTACCTTAAAAATGCTAGATTGAAATTCATAACAAGAAGTTTTATATGCATCCACAAGAAGAAGTCGATTTTATATGCATTTTGCACAAAAATAGGGCATATGCCATTTTATGTTGAGAGGGGAATCACTTAAAATAATTAGGTCTTATGATTGATTGACTTTGCATTATTCTCTTTTGCTTTCCCATTTAGTGGTATCGATTTGTTTATGGTTGTAGGTCGCAAGAGAAATCGGGGCTCTCCAAGTCACCAAAAATAAGCTTGAAAAGCAAGTTGAAGACCTCACATTAAGGTTGCACTGAAAAACGCTTATGGGTAAATGACTATGGTTTTGCTAGTACTAATCGCTAAATAAAGTCATTTTACCGTGGTAAACCGCAAATTTCCAAAGAAGATGAGTTAACAACCCAAATTAGTTTCAAGAAAATATTGTAGTGCTCTCTGCTTTGCACTTACCAATACTCATGGGCCGACATCGTTTGTGTAATTGGTGAAGAGAGATTTTTATCCGCTTTTTCTCGACAAAGATGTAAGAAAGTGGCAATACAAAATTTAGTATCTTACTTTGCCATAAATTTCTATTATTAAATATAGGCGGACATTGAAGATGCAAAAGCAAAAGAAAAGGAAAGATTACAATCGACTTTGTAAGAGATGCAACTTCAGCTTTAAACAAACTAAATTACTCCTTGAAAAGGAGCAGGAGACTACTAAAAGAATGGTGGAGGTAGTTCTGTCATACAGAGGTTCCAGCTTGTTGACCATGCTCTGTTGGAGAAGCTCAAGAGTGAAAATGAGAAACTCAAGGTTAGGTGGTTATGACTTATGAGCATAAATATCTCAAGCTTTATTTAAAGAAAGTATTAGTATATTGATGGTACAATTTTGATATTTTTGCATAAGATAGGTTACATAATTATATTACTAATATGATGCTTCCTGGAGTTTGTTTCAGAACATGGTGAGTTCACTAGAAAAGAAAATTGATGAAACGGAAAAAAAGTATGAAGAGGCAAACAAAATTAGTGAAGAAAGGTTGAAGCAAGCTTTGGAAGCAGAGTCAAAAATAATACAATTGAAGACTTCTATGCAAAGGTTTGTACATGATTAAGCCTTGATGATATCAGATAAAGATTTGACTGAGTTGTTCTCTCTAGTGTTTTAACAGTAATAGTTACAAGATCTCTGTCATCGTGACCATTTTTATGTCTTAATAAATATTGATAGGCTTGAAGAGAAATACACAGACATGGAATCTGCAAATCATATTCTTCAAAAACAATCTCTGTTAAACTCATCTCAGAAAACAATAGCGGAGCACCTCTCTAGCCTCAGACGGCGGAGGTAATTTGTACCAACTAAATTATGTAGGTCCCCTCTGTGTTTTAAGTATTTATTGTTCGAAATATTGACATTTTGATATGCGTAAGTTGGAAAATGGTCACCATTTGGCGTAAGAAACAGATAAGTGTTGTAAGTACATTGTTTGCTTTTATTTCTATGTGCCTGTTTTTACAAATGACCATGTTTAATGGAATATAAAATGATTTGTCTTTCCAGATATATATGCTACACACATTAAACAATTTGGTGCAATCCGACTCTAAAATCGAGGAGATCTTACATTGAACGACATCATGTATGCGCTTTATAATTAGGAATTTAATCATGTTAGTGTTCATAGTTTTTCGTGCAAAAGTACCATTCTCAATTTCAAACTCTTGTTTCATTGTAGGAGAGTGTTGATTCACTTGTCAACCGTGTTGATAAAAATATTGGTTTCAATCACGGGAAGCCTATTGTCGTGCATTTACCATTTACAAATGTCTTCTCCATCGGAAATCATTTGAAGTCGAAAGAACTAGTGTATTTGATCGCCTTATACACATGGTAACAGCGCGTAAGTTTGAGACATGGTAACAGTGCGTAAGTGTATTCATCTCTCATTGAAGTTCTTGTATGCTTGTACTCTCATGGTAACAGCGTAAGTTTGAGACACCAATCTTGCTTTCGTGATTACACCGCTTAGAAAATTTCAATTTGGGATGTTGGAGGATTAAGTGGCAAAAAAGAACAACGGTCAGCTTCGATTTGATCTTTTTCAACAACTCACTGCTCAAGTTAGATTATTTCGTCTTATTACATTGTGGCATTGATTTTTAGCCATGTGAATTTTGAAGTCAAGCATTTCTGACATTGTGTGTTGAATGAAGTTCTGCTAAGGATGGAGCTTTGATTAATTTGGTGATATATATTTGAATTAATTTCTTTTGTTTCTATCTTGTATTTTGAGTCTAGTTTTCTTAGTTGTACTTCTCTGTGATTTCTATTTGCGTATTACAGGGGTATGTATGTATGTATGGATTGTGGCCCTTGGAAAACTTGGTGGAAGATTCAGACAGACTGTTTAGGTTTATTACTTTAATAACTCAGTGTTCTAGATTTTCTGTCTGTGTAATTATTAGCATACTGGAATTCTTGCATGTTTTCAGAGAATCTACATATATGATATATAGTAATTATCTTTCTCAGAGATTTAATATTTAGCAACTGATAAGTTAGTTAGTTTCTCTAGCTGAGTTCTCTTGTATAAAAGCTAAGTGCCACTTCTAATGTAATACACTTCAAGTCTATATGAAGTTGGAGTAGTAGGAAACTACTGCTCCATTTTTTTTTTTTAATTTTTTTTAAAAAATTTGCGACGGATTTGCCACGGATTTGCGATGAAATTTGCCACGGATTTGCGACGAAAATTTGCCACGGCTTTGCGACGGAAAATTTGCCACGGATTTGCGACGGAAAAATTAGCGACGGATTTGCGACGGAAGCATTTGCCACGGAAATTCCGTGGCAAACGATTTGCGACGAGCGTTTTTGCCACCAATTTTTGTCCGTGGCAAATCCGTGGCAAATGTTGTTTTGCCACGGAAATTTGTGCATTTGCCACGGAAATGTCCGTGGCAAATCAGCGATTTTCTTGTAGTGTCCAACCATTTAGGACATCTTTTCCTCCACATATAAATTCCCAATAAAAGGAAAGATGATTTCTATTTCTTATGAAGAATTTACACAAGGAAGAAAAGAAGGCATAAAAATAGGGTATTTGACCGAAAACATGTGAGAGTGTGTGGTTATCATTTAAAAGTGTTACATGCTGCCACATAATATTCTTTTTGCAAACATCTCTCATAACAATTAGCATTTTTCAGAAGGAAAACAAATAAAAATGTTTTATGTTTTTTAAAATATATTTTATAAGAGTTTAATTAGTACGCATTGTTAGTTAGTATACAATTTTTTTACAACGTCAACCAATAAGAATTCATGACATGTGCCGCTTTCAAGATGACTAGGATAAAAGTCAATCATTTTTATGCCCTTTCAATTTATGATTAGTCACTAATTTTTTTTCACATAGTCATGCATATTAATTGGATCATATTTTATAATTACAAACAAATACAAAAAGAACTTAATTGTTGAGCATTGTCGCTGTAAAGTTCTCTTACACTCGTAGCAATTAATATATAACGGATCATGAGAAATTAAAAATTTATGATTGGTTGATAGTGTAAAAATACAATATATTTCTGATTTTTAATGGTGTATATAAATTAGTTCCATCATGGAATAACAAAGTTATAGTTGGATAACTTGGATTAAAAGTTTCTTTTGTTGGGTTAAAAGTTAACATCATATAAGGGCCGGTAGAAACTTGAAATTGTTGTTCTCTAGATGGTGTTTTTCTCCCTCATTTGGCCTTAATTTGGCATGAGCTGATTTATTGGGTTAGAGTATCTCTTATACCCATTTCAATGAATTTTTTTACTTATTAAAAAAATATAAATCATTTTTATAAATTTTCACATCTTTTCAAAATCATTTGATTTGTCATTCTCTCTCCACTAGATATGTTTTTTTTACATTGCTATCTGTTTTTCTGGAAAATTTTCGTTTGTGATTTTGAGTTTCAATTGTTGAGGTTATCTTTCCTCTCCTATTATTTTGGCAAGATTTTTATGTTATTGATGTTATCTCCCCTCTGCTTGATTTTTAGCATCGTATGTCATTCACGGATGGTAATGGAGTGACAAATGCATGTTCAAGGAGATTTTATATATATATATATATATATATATATATATATATATATATATATATATATATATATATATATATATATATATATATATATATATATATATACACACTAGTCTGATGACTGTATGCGATGCACGAGTCCAAAGCTTCAGGTTCTACGAAATGATGATGGAGCGAAAAAAGCTAATAATGAGTGAATACAAAATTTAAGTGCCAAACTTTGTTTAGAGATTACAAAACCAGAAGAAATAGCAAAAATGACAATAGTTGTTTGTAACCTAACAACAATTACATAATAATTGGGTTATCAACACTGCAACCATCTTCAAAAGGAGTTGCATTAGAAGGGTTCTGTTTAATACCCTAGTGGAAAAGCAAAGTAAATCAGCAAATGAAAGAAGCTTTGAAACAATACAAAGAAATTAAAAAGACCTTTTGAAATGTATCAAGTTTGGAAATTTGTTGGGTAGATTGGAAATTATCACACAAATTGAAGGGAATTACAAACCATCACAAAACTAAAAGCAGAAAACATAGTGAGATACATGTTATAATATCACAAATAAAAAGTCTATAAATTCAACAAAACAACGATTGAAGAAAAGATAATTATTAAAGCTTTGGCATAAAAAGGAGGTCAAATATAACTTGGGGAGGCCTAGAAGGAAAGATATCCACCATTGTTCACGTTGTGAAAGCCTTAGTGATTACATGAACATCCATTTCGCTAACACCACAAACAAATTATGTTATTCTTCAACCTCAATCAAACAAATCAAATGATTGAAAATGCAGTAGATATACAACAACATATCATGAAAGTACGAAACTGAACATATTGATATAAAAGCAAAGACAATTCCGGTACATATTTGAAACTTCAATCCAATCTGCTTCACAAATTTTACAGGTTTCTTGAACATGCTTCCTTGTGAAAATGATCAAGTGACATCTTAGAAAAACTAATTTTAACCAAAACACATAAGGAAAATTATTGAAACTAATTTATGTAAATATTGCCTTCAAAACTTAATGAAAGAGATAAGTTCAAATATCAAGTCAAAAACATCTTGAACATACAACACAAATCCTTTGATACCTGATGAATTGGATACCTATTCATTTTCAATACAAAATATCATGCAATTGAACCGTATCTGAAAGAATGTTCCCTTTTCAATACACGAAACCATCCAATTGAAAGCCTGATCATTTTCAATAGTATTTACCTAACAAAAGTGCATCCCAAAGCCTAACCCAGAAACTCATAATATCAAAATGAGGCTTTGAACCACCTTCTCTTCCATTGAGTGTAAGAAAGTGTATATAACCATTGGAGTGAACAAAACCACTGTAAGCATAACAATCAAAACTCAACAAATCAATATCTAAAATGCTCCCCAACTAATATCCTACCAATTCAAATATTTAAAGCTATCAATATACAATATAGTTAACATGAACCGAAAAACCATTCCATTTATCTTTCTGATACTCATCATACATGAAGCATATAAAACCATATCCTCTATTCAAAATCATAGTTTGAGCTCGTATGAAATAAAATACGGTGAAAAGAAGAGCCTGTGTAATGTGAGCCAGTTATTACTCAATATTTACGTTCTTTTGATCAAAGCTGCCATGATGTGCTGATATTGTTGAAATTTGAAAACAACTAAAAGAATAGTTTACCATGATTTAAGCCAAAATAAGTCAAAGACATGGTTGGTATAGAAAAGAATGGAAGGATAGGTTTTACTTTCCATTCAATTAGCATCTGAATTTTTCTATGCACATAGGAGGTAGACAACAAAAGTCTCAAAGTAATTAAGCAATCATTACCTTAACATAATGTTATTTCCCTCTCTTTTCAAGTTATGCATGTTCTGCAGTGACAAAGGGTATAAAAGATAAATAATATCTTTATAAAGACACTAAATGATCTCAACTATATAAGCGACATCCTATAGAAGGAAAAAGGTAAAAGGCGGAAATTTAGATAAGAGGGGAAATGATCAATATAGAATCCAAACAACATCATATTAGGGAAGACAATTAGAACAAATAATTGGAGGAAGAAAGAGATAGAAGAATCTACACAAACAACTTTAATCATTATAAATCTAATACCAACAACAACCACAAAATCACCTCAGAAATAAATCTCGAAGAATCAACAAAAATGTATATAAAAAAAATGACTTGAGAGTTGCAAAATAAAAATGCTTCCAACAACCTCTTCATGTTTTCTAAAACGAAAAATTCAGTGGCCCAGTGATTTGGTAAAACTGGTATAACAAATGCAAATCACACTGAATGAGATTTAGTAAATGGCAAAACGCAACAACTTGAATCCTTCAACTTATCAAAACAGGTGTATGAAAGTCTTTTGAACAAACAAATTAGAATAAAAATCCTATCACACAACATGGTTAAGATTCACCTTCCGATATCTGCATGAAACTGTTCAGATTATTAAGAATAAGAAATAGATGTGTGTGGCAATATATGAAGTGGAATTGCATGTACAGGACATACTTCCACTTAAATATGAGAGGTAAGCTCTTGTTCATAACAACACTTCATAACTGTCTTCCAATTGAAAAGCTTTTAATAGTATTCAGTTTGTCACTTCTATATGAGAAGATACCAATCCAACTCACCATATGAAGGAATCTAGCCAAAGCAGCTTGCTTGCAAATTTGGAAGAAAACTGGTGCAGTGCAAAACATCAAATCTTTTAGTCATTGGTGGCCAATATGAAGTAGATAGTCTCTCCACTAAAGTAATTGGATATTAGATAGTTGAAATGTAGAGAATCCTCTACAACAGCGGATAATCTAATAAACTTTAGTTTCTCCATGAAAATCACATTAAAGCATATACAACCCCCAAACACTGTTATGACTATCAATTTTTTGGTGCCACGTCATTTAGCCTTTTTGAAAATCTACTGGTTTGACATCATTGTTCTGAGCATGCTGGTGCAATGAAACTGAAACACAAACACTACTGATATCATATAATACACTGTAATATCAAACCACACAAGCAACAAACACCCTGAGTTTCAAGTTGAAAAGAGATTTTGTTGTACTTGTTCACATGAACTAAATCCTTGATCATTGCATATAAAACACAAAGAATTTAACAAAATTTAAATTTTTTGATTTCATCGACAGCAAAAACAAAGCACGAGAGCAAGTGAGCAATAAACCTTACTTCAAAAGCCACAAACATAGCTAGAACCTATATGACCTAAGTTTTATCTTCTTCCCTCTTAGATACAAATATTTATGCTAGCTGCAAATTAGAAGCAGAGTAAGAGAATTAAAATGGAGATAGCCAAAACCCTAACATAAATAACATGAAAACAACATCAAAATTCTGAAATAAAAGGATTGTAGAAGACAGAGGAAGAATAGGCAAGCCGATATGAATGGGGAGGGAGAAAGAGAGCAAAAATATAAAAAGGAAAAATCAGAACAGAGAGTGATTGACCGTAACTTAAGGGTGACATCATTGGTGAAGAGATGAATAATGGGTTGACACCAAAATACATGAAAAAAAAATATAAGAGAAGAGAATGGGAGAAATAAAAAACAAGACAAAGAAGAAGGAGGAGGGGGAAGAAATAATTGTATAGCCCTACTATTTAATGTAACCAAAACTTCATACCTTTGTCGCTGTCGTGGAGCGATTTTCGGCGATCTCACTGCGGGCGGTGTCCCTCCGACCAGCCATGACATGCACCTTCCTCCATTTTTGGCATATTTCAAAAAAAAAACAGCAAAAATTAGGGGAAGTTAAGGATGTTACCAGCAAAAATAAGTTTTAAGGATGTGACTACTATATGTTGAAAATCAAGCTATAAGTATCAGTGGATTTTCCTTAAGAGATCACATAAATATTATGGCACAAAATAAAATTAACGCGTGACCGCGTCGATTTATATTATAGATCCGAATCCTATGAACGAATCGTATGATCTAAGTTTGTTAGTAAAGTAACCACCGAAAACAAAAAATCGAGACCGGAAGGTTACAACTGAGATTAAATTACCTCAGGTTGATTAGCATTCTTCGAGTTGGCAATGTTCTTGTAGTCACATTCACTAAAGAAATCACCAAAGTATGAATCCGGCAGTTCCATAGTGGACACCTGCGAGTTCATTAGGGAAAATAAAAAATGAGGATTGAGCATGATAGGATAGGATAGGATGTAGTAGTAAAATATATCCAGAGTAAAAATTGAATATTAAAGTATGACATGATACTCGTTGAACAATATACCCTCCACAATTATGATGATGATAGGGCTGTAATTCAATATATAAAATATAAAAATTGGGTTAAGGTACGTTACTATTGCATACTGACCGTGTTTTTATAAAAAGCATGAAAGATGAAGAAAGACAAAATGAGCGCATGAGAAAATATCTTTGCTCAGCGGATAGAAAGTTGTTGTTCTTGACGGGATGGAATTTGATTCACATAACCGATAGAGTTAGTAAAAATGACATGATTTGCTTTGAAAGAGAGACAATGGAGTAAAGAGCAATATTAATGAAATGGAATTAAAGGGATTGAATAGCATTATAATGGTGTAACGGTTTTGTTTTCAAAAGTCAAATTTAGGCAAAAGCTTTGAAGGGTTAGCGAATAGTACTATTAGGATAGGTGAGGTGGATTTGAGGTGGCATGCTGACTAATTATTGTGAATATGTGACGTGGCAAGTGATGTGGCTCATTCATGTACAACTAACCCACACATTCACATGTAATTTAAGACCAATTCTAATATATTTCTAATGATTGTACACCACGTGGCACTAAGATGCCACGTCATGGACCAATTGATGACTGACACGTGACACACTGTTACAAAGTAAAATACTGATAGTTATAAATTTAATTGTGTTTGAAAAAACATATACATTTTGTAAAATTTTATGTGTTAATTGTACTTTTAAAGTTATATTTAAATGAAAATTAAAATCAATGTTATGGTACATTACAAATATATTAGAATTGATCTTAAATCACACTTGAATGTGTGGTTGAGTGGCAAATGTGGTTGCTTGCCACTCAATGGTTGTAAGTTCGACTCCAGCCCTTCCACTTAAATCACATATGTCAGTGCCACGTGGTGGTGGTGGTGGTGACATGGCATGTCGATGCCACATAGAACAATCATCAAATAATATGTTGACATGTGGTGTTGACCCCATTGTTGATGTTATCTCAGTTTGCCACATGACCTTTTTTTAATGGAAGGTTAACAGTGGGGATCTAACCAGATACGTTTGATTTTTGTAGGGGGAAACGAATAAACTAAAGCTTTTTGAAATTCAGGGACGAAATTGGATCAACGTGATATTTGTAGGGACTAAACATATATTTAAGCCTTAAAGATTTATTGATATGATCTAGAGAAATAGACTTATAAGATTTGGGTTGAGCCTAGCTAACTCAACTCTACAAAACTGACTTGTGAGATAAGAGATACGTTACATTTGGTGTAGGACCCTCAACATTTTCATCGCCTTTTAGAAGAATACACGAATACATAAAATCAAATAAATAAAAGCTTCTAAAGGCATAACCACAATATAACTCTCGGACCTAAAAATATCATACCAAATAAAAGTGGAAACACTATTGTGCAAACAAGAGAGACTCATTCTCTAAGGGCCTATTTGCGAGTTTGGAGGAGAGGGGATGACTTGAACAAAAGAGGAAGGATGAAAGACTAATGAAAAGATCAACAATGAGGAGTTTATTTTTCTTCATAAAACTAAATCCCCCAAATTTTGAGAAACTAAAAAGAGGCATTGGAGGAGGGTTTGAGAGGGCTTAGGAAAATTCTTCAAATCACTTACATCCTTTTACAATAGTCTTCAAATTAAAAACATATTAATGATAAACATTCTCTTATTATCTACAAAATTACTCTCTCAATAAAGGTGAAATATTTCTATAGTTTTCTCTCTACTCCAACCCCCAAAGTCATCCCCTCCCCTCTAAACTCTCAAATAGGGAATTTGGAGGGAGGAGGGGGTGTTAAGACAATAGTAGTTTTGATTAGTGGTTTGATAGAAAAAGTATCCCCTAAACTCATCTTAAACCCTCTCTTAGAGATTCTACCTCTAACCTATACCAAGGTTCTAATGTATATTGATTGTTCCTTACATACGTGTACCTTTTTTTAGTCAACAACTATAAAATGTAATCTTAACATTTTTTTGTTCCAGTGTATATTGATTGAAGTATAAAATGTACTAATCAATCTACTTATAGAAAGAAACTAGACACCACACTTCCTCAAATATAGAAAGAAACTGATTTAAAAACTCAACATGGCTTCTTTTCACTTAACTTTTTCTCAACATTATTGACTGCTTTTGGACCCAATTTAACTTCCAAAATAGATGTATTCCATTATTATTAAGAAAGATTGTGCAAAACCAGCGACAACTCGATTCACAATGTTTTAGAGTAGTTTGGCCGTTTTCTAATATAGAGCATAGATTTTGCTGTTACTAAAAATGTGCCCCTTGCAATGTATTGCCGACCATATGAGCCATTTGCCGTGACAACTCAAGTAACAACAAAATAAAGTCCATCATATGTCTTAGATGGATCATATCATGCCCAATATTCCAACACTTACTTTAAGTTATGCCAATGTCTTTTTGTGGCTCCAAAATAACAAAGATCTATCGATGCAGTAATCTAGCAAGTGTTTCATTCAGAGTTCTGAGAATCTGTATGGGAATATATATATATATATATATATATATATATATAAAAAAAGAGAGAGAGAGATGATAATAATGTTGAATTTTCAAGTGTGCGATGTAAAATAAAGAAGTATCACATTAGTTAATAATGAAAAAAGTGAAGAATATATAAGAAGCTAGACATATTACTTAACACCTTGAGGTTTTGGAAACAAACACGGTAAAAGTCTTTGTGCGCTCTTATCAAAAATTTCCTATAAATAATGGGTTAAATTAAATGCCTCAGGAAGCCCGTGGAATATTTTTTTAGGTGAAGAGAAAGAAGAAAGCCTTGATAAAGTTAATACAATAGAACAGTAAGAAGGAAAAAAGTACTTTCAACAGTTATCATTAAAATTAAAAGATAAAATGAGGAGGGAAGAGAGCCCAAGAGGGGCAAGACCAATATGCTCTTGGTATGAAAAGAAAATGTAATCAAAGTGGTAATAGGGAGCCCGCCCAACATATATTTAGGACTTAACGGTATGTTTTGGGTGTAGATTTAGGAGAGTTTTGAAGGATCGACTATAGATTTTATTTTTGTCAAAAAAAAACTATAATTATGGTAAATTCCACTGAGCCACATGATCGACTTGTATATTTGTACGTTTACATTACGTTGCAGTTGATATTAAATTAGTGGGACACGTGTGTCAAATCTTGAGGAATATAAATGAGATGGGGTAAAATTATTAGCATTTTTTCAAAGGCAATCAAGACTTCACCTTTTATTATATATATTTTTGACACTACAAAAAACATTGGGTTTAGCGAGGGAAATATCAGTGGCTAAAATGCCCAATTCCGTCGCTAATTGTCATTAGCGAGGGAATTAGCGAGGGACCAGTTCGGTCGCTAATATCCTCCTCGCTAATGGCAATTAGCGACGGAATTTGTGTCAGTCGCTAATTAGCTAATTAGCGAGGACGACCCTCGCTAATTCCTCGCTAATCTTGACAAAGACGCTTCCCAAATCATGCAGCACGCTTCTCAATCTGATCAGTTTTTTTTATTTTTTATTATTATTATTAGTATTATTATTATTATTGTTGTTATTATTTTTAGTATTATTATTATTATTGTTGTTGTTATTATTATTATTATTATTAGTATTATTATTATTATAACCAATATATCCAGAGAGAGAGGAGTGCGAGTGGTGGTGGTGAGAGTGGTGGTGGTGTGGTGGTGGTGGTGTGGTGGTGGAGGTGGTGGTGGTGGTGGTGTCGTAGAGAGAGAAGGAGAAGGAGAAGAGTAAGGGAGAAAGAGAGTGAGATCTATGTGGTGGTGGTGGTGGTGGTAGTGGTGGTCGTGAGATCTATGTGGTGGTGGTGGTGGTGGTAGTGTGGTTGGTGGTGGTGGAAGAGAGAAGGAAAGAGAGTGGTGGTGGTGGTGGTCGGTGGTGGTGGTGTGGTGTGGTGGTTGAAGAGAAGAAAAGGCAAGAAGAGAGTGGAAGAGAAGAAGAGAGTGGTGGTTGTGGTGGTTGGTGGTGGTGGTGGAAGAGAAGAAAAGAGAATAAGAGAGTGGAGGAGAAGAAGAGAGAAGAAGAGAGAAGAGTGTAAATGAGAGAGAGAAGAGGTGATTCGGATAATTATAAAAAAATATATTACAGTTAGCGAGGGAATTAGCGAGGGACTGTCCCTCGCTAATCCTCGCGTTTCCCAAGCCACTACCATGGGTCAGAATCCTGCAAAAATGTCACCAATTAGCGAGGACTTGAAATTTCCGTCGCTAATCGCCTAAAAACGTGCTACTCACCAAATCACCGAACATCTCATTTCCGTCGCTAATTCCTCGCTAATTGTCACATTAGCGAGGGACTTGCAATTCCGTCGCAAATGTCTGTTTTTTGCGAGGGACAAAATTTCCCTCACTAATTCCGTCGCTAATCCTCGTTTTTTTTGTAGTGTGAGATGTTAAAAAATTGAAAGAACAACGTGATACATAATAATATAATATTTTTAATCACACTTCATTAATTTATATTTAGAAACTCGTTAGTTTAGAATTAAAAAATAATTTCACTCACCTCCAAAATCTCCTTCTCAAACATACCCTAAGGGCTCGTGTGGGTATAGTGTATTAACAAGACCACTCAATGTTTTGATTGTAAACCGCCAACAATTGATAAAAGAATTAACAAGACCACTTAATGTTATGATTGTAATATGCCAACAATTGACAAAAGCATTAACAAGCCCCTAAGAATATTTCTGTCTTATGAAAATTATAGTTACAACTGAGTAAATTAAACTATACCCACACGCACACACAAATAATACATACTTTTATAGTGAGAGCAGATTGATTGAGTAACATATCACTCATTTCTGATCAAAATGAACTAGTTCACTCTTTTCTTCATTTATCATAATTGGAAGTAATACTTTTTCGAAGCATAATTGAACATGTGCCAGAAGTCGTATTCATAAGGTAAAAATGAAAAATAATTAAGAATCATATTTAAGTAAAAGCCGTAGGACAATAGTAATTTTGATTTTAATTATCCTAATTAGAAATAAATCTTCAATACAAACACCTACCATGTAAATTGTAACATATATATCGACGAAACTACAGGCTGAAACCGGAATATTTAACAATTGTTGGTCATTTAGATAGGGCACATGTATTCGTCAGACGTATATATAGGTTGATAATGGAATTCAAAGATAGCAACAAAGGATAATTAGATCACGAAAGAAGACATTTGATAGAAACTACCATCATACCACTAGTTAAAACTAACAACAATTTTCAAAGTTGCAGATTGCATCAACCATTAATTAACCATGAACTATATAGTCATTGAAAACTAGAACTGACATTAAATAGATTAAATAGCACAAGCCTTGACATCTCCGTCACCATAGAGGAGGTGGAGGAAGCTATATGGAGTTGTGACGGTAACAAAAGCCCGGGGCTCGATGACTTTAACTTCAATTTCATCAAAGCTTGTTGGGACACTATGAAGGAAGAAATCATGGGGGTTATGCATCAATTTCACTCGAATGCAAGGTTACCCAAAGCTTTTACTTCGTCTTTTGTGGCATCAATTGGAAAGAAAAAGAACCCGCAAGAGTTGGGAGACTATCGGCCCATTTCATTAATAGGAAGCATGTATAAAATCATCTCTAAGGTGTTGGCAAGGATACTTAAAGACGTGCTGCCCGGTATTATTTCAGCCACACAAACGGCGTTTCTTCAAGGTAGACAAATTCTTGATGGTGTTGTGGTAGCAAATGAAGTGATCAATTTCGCAAAGAAGAAGAAGAAACCGCTAGTCCTCTTTAAAGTTGACTTTGAGAAGGCTTACGATTCGGTGGATTGGAGTTTCTTGGAATATATGATGGTAAGAATGGGGTTTGGAGATCTTGGATGAAGGCGTGCATCTTTACGGGGCAAGTATCGGTGTTGGTTAATGGAAGCCCAACCGAAGAATTCAATGTGGAGCGTGGCCTTAGGCAAGGTGACCCACTTGCACCGTTTATGTTCCTAATGGTGGGTGAAGGACTCACGGGGTTGGTTAAAAGTTGTGTGGACCAAGGGTACTTTGAAGCATTTTCGGTACGTGAAGGGCTATCTTTTCCGATTCTTCAATTTGCGGACGATACTTTGTTCTTGGGATCGAAGACAAAGGAGAACTTTTGGTGTTTAAAGGCGATGCTACGTATTTTTGAACTCGTATCGGGACTTCGGGTAAACTTTCATAAAAGTTGTTTGATAGGAGTAAGCATGGAGGAGGAGGAGATAAACATAGGTGCTAAATTTCTCTATTGTAGGACGGGGTGCACACCTTTCAAGTTTCTAGGAGTACCGGTGGGGGCAAATCCTAGAATGAGTAGTACTTGGAAACCGGTTATCAAGAAGATGAGAGATAAGTTATCAAAGTGGAGGTGTAGGCAACTATCGATGGGGGGACGAATCACGCTAATCAATTTGGTTCTTGCGAGCCTCCCGCTCTATTATTTCTCATTTTTCAAAGCTCCAAAGAAGGTAGTAAAGGATATGGTGAGGATTCAAAGGAATTTTCTTTGGGGGGGAAATGAGGTGGTTACAAAAATGGCTTGGGTTGGATGGAGTAAAATTTGTTTGTCTAAAGAAAAGGGAGGGTTAGGAGTAAGGAATATGGAAGCTTTCAATTTAGCGCTTTTAGGAAAATGGAGGTGGAGAATGCTAATGGAAAGGGATAATTTGTGGAAGAAATTGATGGAAGATTTATATGGAGAGGGAGGGTTGTTGCCTCATACTCATCGATCGGTATGGTGGAAAGATCTACAATTAATAGACAAAGCTCAACCGTTTGGGAACAATTGGTTTGATGGCTTGACAAAACTCAAAGTGGGGAATGGAAGCACAATTAAATTCTGGTACGACTGTTGGTGCAGTCCTTGGACATTGGCTGAAACATTTCCACAGTTAATTCAACTAGCAGAATTGCCAAACGGTACAGTGGAGGAGCACGGTTGCTGGGAGGATGGAAGATGGATGTGGAACATTCAATGGTCGCATCAATTATCGGTTGAAGAGGAAGAAATAGCAGGCGAATTAGAAGACATTCTGCTGCCTTTGAGGCCTGCTCCAGACCGTGAAGACTGCTGGGTTTGGACGCTGGAGAATTCGCAGCAGTACACGGTGAGTTCTCGCGTGATATCGCAGTTCTTATCGGCCCAGCCTTTGAGGAAGTGCGAGGCTCGCCATCGGTGTGCAACAGTCTTGCGCAGAAATTTTGGAAAACGGACGCCCCATCCAAGTTTCTGATTCACGGTTGGCGAGTGTTGATCGATCGGCTCCCTACAAGAATGAAGCTTCAGCAGAGGGGAGTTATTACTGCGCAAAACAGCACCAGCTATGTGTTCTGCTTTCGGTTTGAGGAGGATTCTGAGCACCTTTTTTTCAACTGCACAATTACGGACACATTGTGGAGACTAACGTTCGAATGGCTTGGTGGAGTAAGGAAAAGGAGCAATGGAGCGTGGGAGCATTTGATCAACAATAAACTGCTAATAGGTGGAAAGCATAAGAAGAAAATAAAATTTCTGGTCTGGGTTGCAGTAGTTTGGGTCATCTGGATAAACCAGAATAGGACTGTATTTAGAGGAGGAGTCCCAAATGTTCATCACATGTTAGACCATGTTAAGGGTATCTCTTGGGGATGGATAGCTCATAGATTGGGCACAAATGTGTCAATGAACTTTGAGGAATGGAACAATAGACCTCTCGAATGTATTAACCGATTGCAATAGATGTAATTGGGTTGTGGCACCCCTAGTGCCCCTTTAATAATATTCTTTGACTTATAAAAAAAATAGATAAAATTAGTGAAAACACATGGTGGCAATATGCCATTAGTAGTTCTTAAAGAACCAACCTAGCATACAATAACATCTATGTCCTAATACTAATGTCAAGGTGATCATATCAAACTCTCAATGTAGACATGGCAAATGAACCAATCACAACAACCACCAAACATGGACTGAACCTCGAGAAATTTCCCAGTACCATGCCTGGAATTGTAAACGACTAGCTGCACCACAAAGTCCAACAGAAGTTGGTCACCCTCTGAAATATAAAGCACTTTGGCATAGGTAGGCGCTTGACAACCAAGATGTTCAGGTACGACGGAACAACAAACAATTTCATCCAAGAGTCTTCGTTTCCATAATCTCTCATAAGCCAAATATTAACATGAGTTTTAGTGTGAGAAAGAATGCATAAGCAATCCCTCCACACCCCCAAGGTCAACGAGGTAGATCCCCATCCATAATCAGAAGGCAAAAACTCTTTATAAGACTCATTTCTTAAATCAAGAGAGAAAGAATGGCCCACATAGAACTTGAACTAGGAACTACCAACCAATTAATGGTGCCACTCACAAATCTCCCAGATTCACTAAATGGGATACCCCCCGAAAGACCTGAAGGGAACCCCTCAACAGTTTTCCAAGTATCCTTACCCAAAGTATGAAGTTTGACATGAATTTTATAAACTGTATTAAGTAGATCACGTTTATAGCAACAAATAGCAACTACCTTGTAATTATTGGTAAGACAATCATACCCAAAACCGTAAACTACTTCTCTAAATTGCGGTTGATATTCCAAATGTGGCAATAACTTGAATTTCCTAATAGAAGGGTTCCATACCATGACAAAATTGTAATATTTTCCAATGGAAAAACAGAGAATACCATCACAAGAGCCAATTAACTTAACATAGCCATCTTGAATATTGAGAGGGTACAACATAGAGCTACCATGTGAATATGGAGTATATGCAACCTTCAATGTTATTGATCTTTCACCATACATTTTGATAATGAAGAAGACTTCGACTCGAGGGCAATTCTCCTCCAACCCGGGGAGAATGATGAAGAATTATATGGAAGCTTCAGGAAATTGCGAACATTATAGAATCTAATATCTATTTATACAAACAAACAACTTACAAAATTACAATTTTAGATATCTTACTTTTTTGAGACATCACCACTTTTATTTTATTTATCATTTTTTAATTCTACATTCTCTTCCTTTCCCACTCACTCTCTTTCAATCTCACATTTCCCAATATTTCCTACTTCTTACACATCCATTATTAGTGGCCCCACACCCTTTATTTAAAAATGTTTATTTTCCCAATTTTTTTTAATCCACTATAAATATAATATATTTAAATTAATATTAAATAATCTACAATTTACTCCTATTTACTATCTAACCTAATATCTATTTATCTATTACAAACAAACCACACTTAATCTATTTATACAAACAAATCACATTTAAATTACTCAAACAAGCCTCCATATTTACTTGAAAATTCATCTTACTAAGGACAGCATTGTAATTTACTATCATACTTTTATCAAATTTCTTCTCTCAATGAATTTTCTTCTCACTCCCACTTTTTTCCAACTTTCTCTTACTTTTTTTTTTCAAAATTCAAAATTCAAATTAAACTCACCAACTTTCTTTACCCACTATCTACTAATCTAATATCTATTTATACAAACAAGCCATACTTAAATTACTCAGATAAGTTTCTCTATTTATTTGACAACTCATCTAACTAAGGGCAACATTATAATTTACTATCACGTTCTTTTTCAAATTTCTTCTCCCAATGCACTTTCTTCTCACCCCCATTTTTTTTTAACTTTCCCTTTTTTTTCCTTCACATTTCGAAATTCAAATCAAATCAAATCTACTAATAAACTAAAATAATCAATCTAAACTACGAGATAACTGCACTAATATATAAAAACACGGGATAACTTCCCTGATATATAAAAAAACACGATATTAATATATCAAAAAAAAAGAAAACTTAATGACTATTTCAACTACTGATTAATATTTAAAACACGGGATAACTGTACTGATATATAAAAAACACGAGATAACTATACTGATCTATTACAGAACACGAGATAGTTGCACTGATATATTTGATAATCTACTATCTATATTTTACTATCTACTATAATGTAGTAATCAACTAAAATAATCAATTGAAACTATGAGATAACTGCACTGATATATAAAAAAACATGGGATAACTATACTAATATGTAAAAAAAAACACGAGATAACTGCAATGATATGTATAAAAACACGGAACAACTGCACTGATATATAAAAAACACTTCATAGAAATATTTGATAATCTACCATCTATCCGCTATTGTCTGCTTTAATCTATAATCAACTAAAAATAATCAATTGAAACTATGAGATAACTTCAATGATATATTAAAAAACACGTGATAACTTAATTGAAATATAAAAAAAACACGGGATAATTGCAATGATGTGTGTAAAAACACGATATAGTTGCACTGATATATAAAAACAACACGGGATAACAACACTGACACTAATATATAAAAGAACACAGGATAAATGCACAGATTATTTTTAAATAATACTTTTACATTTTTAGATTTTAATATTTATCTAATTTTTTATTTGATATTCATTTTTTTAACTACTTTAAATTTGTGTTTTTTTCACGAGGTATTGTCCAGACTATTTAAATTATGTCTAAGTTTGTTCATGAAAAGAATATGGCAACACCCGTGCGTATGCACGGGTATGCTACTAGTATTCTAAAAACACAAATAGATGAAGATATAATAACTAGGTATAGCCTTTAGATCTCTAAATTCTTCTAGGCATATATTGCACTAGAGTATTCTTATTCTCTAGACTTTTCTTGTAATCAACTACTAGCATTAAATGTTTCTAGATCCTTCTATATATAGTTATGCAAAGTCCTACTTAAGAGTAGTAGAAATAGGGTTCATCATCAAGCCTTTGGCATCAAAACAATATTCAAGCAATAACAACTTTTCTTAGGTAGTTAGAGAGTTATCTCTTCCTCTACCATTCTCTTCTCCCTGAGCCAAAAGATTTTACAGAATCGGATAGAATTTGTCAATATCAAATGCCAACTCATTCTGAATACAATCAATACTCCATAATTGAAGCTTTTTTGGCCCGCAGCTATAGTTTAGTTACTTTTGTAATTGTGTCCATTACTGTGTTTGGAGATGTCTTGTCATTAACATGTTGGATGGAACTACATATGTAGCTAATTCAACAGAAAACTAATATAGACGAACCAACTTGGCTCCGTATATTCTTTCATATTTTCCTTCTAATTCCATATCTGTCCTAATTTTTTCTTTTCATATTTTTGGTACATCAAAAATTGGAATACACAAGGAATTGTTATGAACTTATGAGAGTCATCCGTATCTACTTAATAATAATTTTTTTTTTTTTACAATTTTTTTTAAATCATAAGCATCTTATTAATTAAGTACAATAATAATAATAATAATCCAAGATCTTAAAGAAGGAAAGGTACCAAGTTTTAGAGAAAACTTGTACTAATGGTCTAATGCACATCAACTTATATATCGCATGTTGCAATAACAAAACAATCAATACAACTTACTTTGACATCTTACTATTACAAAGTAGTAACATATATAGATATTGCATCGGAAAATTAATAAAACAAAGCACTAATATAATATAAATCAAGACCCTTAAGTTGGAACAAATGAATGCATCGATCATCATAGCCGAAGATCTAAGTCAAGATTATTTATATTATCTGTATCTTGCTTTGGCAATGACAAGTTCATTCTAAAGCTTCCAGGCCATGCAAAATCCACAGCTTGTTCAAGCACAAAAGGTGTCCATGTTCCAGAACTGGAACCATTATTGAATCTAGGAACCATAGCAGATCTTTCTCTACTCGGCTTATGAATAAGCGAGTGAGGTTGGATTCCTAGTGATCGAGCTGCTGTTAAAGAAGAATAAGCAAGACCCATTGATGATGTCACAATGCTATGATGAGATTGGAAGCTTCTAGCTGCTTCTCTTTCTCTTTTGTGTGCATTTTGGTGACCCCCTAAGGCTTGTGAACTATAAAACTTTCTCATGCAAAAGTTGCATGAGAATACTTTATTGTGAGAATGAGGAGAAGGTTTTGATTGAGATTTTGAATCTGGGTTTTTCTCTTTGATCCTTAAACTTAACCATTCTCCTATGTTTTCTTCTTCATAGCTAGCCTTTGATCTACCATCATTCTCTCCCAGCTCTTTGATAAAAGTCATAGTAAAGATTTTTGATGAGATCAGAGATGTTTTGAGAGAGGGATATATATAAGAGAATAGAAGTGCATTGGTCTTAAATAAGAATTAAATAAACTGGGAGTGGAATGGAATGGAGTTAATGATTGAGTGCAATGAATAGGAAGTGGGGGATGAATATTATTATTATTAATCTTTGGGGAATAGTGTTATCTTTAATGATATCAGCACTACGTAATGTCCTGTGTTCCCACTAGGTTTTGCATATACTCCACTTTTGAGATGAGTATTGGGACAATGCTATTATTGTCATCTCGTGGTCTTGGCAATTTATGGCTAGCTAGCTTAAGATTCCTTCTTGTGTTTTGTAGCATCTCAATAGGCTATTGTTGATCGACATAGATTAGACCCTTGACTGTTTAAAGCGTCGGGTATTTATATATGATGGACTTTATTTTGTTGTTACTTGAGTTGTCACGGCAAATGGCTCATATGGTCGGCAATACATTGCAAGGGGCACATTTTTAGTAACAGCAAAATCTATGCTCTATATTAGAAAACGGCCAAACTACTCTAAAACATTGTGAATCGAGTTGTCGCTGGTTTTGCACAATCTTTCTTAATAATAATGGAATACATCTATTTTGGAAGTTAAATTGGGTCCAAAAGCAGTCAATAATGTTGAGAAAAAGTTAAGTGAAAAGAAGCCATGTTGAGTTTTTAAATCAGTTTCTTTCTATATTTGAGGAAGTGTGGTGTCTAGTTGTTAGTTGGGCACGTCTATGCACACTAGATGTGCATTCAGAGCCACCACTTGTTTTCATCTTTAGAAATCAGAATCTTTCTCTAATCCTGTTCTTAAGGTTTATATATATATATATAAACAACTACTTTGCTCATTGAAGTGATGAAGCAATTGTGATCTTCAAACTTTGCTACGGTAAAATATTTGAGGAGAAAAAAAAAAAGATAAGCATGCACCCTAAGCTCCGGAAACTCAAAGGATAGGAGACGACACCCTAAGCTCGCGACAGACGCGGTGAGGGGTTCATACATATTAATGAACAACACATACCAAATATCTTGTTTCTTCCTTTTGTTTGCATTGACAATATAACAAATAATTTGGAAAATAAATAAGCTTCCATTTAGGAACAATCCAAATATGAAGGGGATCATGTTCGGAATACTTTTAGTGAGGAAGGTGGTCAGCGAAAGTACCATGTTTTGGCTTGGAGTACGGTCGTTACTAGGCCTAAAGCAAATGGAGGCTTAGGCATTAGAAATCTTCGGAAAATAAATCAAGCTTTTTTTTTTAAAAGGCAAACATAGACGATATATAAATATAAAGCAAAGCACAAGAGGCACTCAATCCAAATACAAAACCGAGAGCAGAAAAGGAAAAAAGAAAACAAAAAAACACAAGCGCCTACCGCCTAGATAAACAGTAGGGTCTACAAACCACTCATAAAATAAACAAGAAGAAGAGTTCCCCTAGCTTGCAACCATCGCCAAGATAAAGAGAAAATCCTATCGATATATCTCCCAAAGTCCGGAATACCACCAGAGAAAATGCAGGAATGCCTCATATCCCAAATTACCCAAAGGACTTTATGTCAAATGAGCATCAAACCACGTCTGCATCTACCTGGGCCACCTACATGGACAATCTGAAGGAACAAGGACAGGTGATCCTGCTGCATCACAAAATCAAAACCCAACCAATTGACAATAGCATACCAGATCGCTGAAGCATATCTGCAACTACAAAAGAGATGAAGAGAGGACTCCTGAAAAAAGAAATGAATCAAGCTTGTGGGATGAAGCTCTCTTGATCTTTCTTTGCGCAAGTCCTGGATAAACTCTGGTTTGATGTCTTGAGAGGCAAATACTTTCGTGATGGCGAGTGGGATGTAGCGTTGCAAGCCAAGCCTACTCACTCAGCTCTTTGGAAGTGTATTGTTGACACTTGGCTTGTCATGCTTGATAATATTTATTGGTGCGTCGGAAATGGGATTGATATTTCAGTGTGGAATGATAGTTGGATCGTTCCTGGCTTTAAGTTAAAATATTCGATTTTAGTCCATCCCGAGCGAGTTGGCTCGGGTTCGTGTGGTGAGTTGGTTGATGATCATGGTCACTGGAACTGGCTCTTATTGAGCATAGTCCCGAGTAGTTAGACATCGAGTTAGTGCCATCATCCCCCCACTATTGATAATGGGCCGGATTTGGAACTTTGACCTAGGAATTCTCATGGTGACTTTATTTGTTGCTAGCTCGTATTCCATCTTGGTTGCGCATGGTGTTGATATTAATGAGGATTTGTGGAAGAAGATCTCGGAAGTGTGATGTTCTGAAACCGTGAGGTCCTTCCTTTGGCTTATGTCTCATGAGAGGCTTCTTACAAAGGCTAGAAAGCCATATGGGTCTTCGGGATGAGTTATGTAATCACTGCTACGCACAATGAGCCTGAAACGATGGTCCACACCGTTCGTGAGTGTCCTCTAGCTATGAATTTATGGCTTGGTTTGGTTAGACCGGATAGAAGAAGTGATTTCTTCTTGGGTGATATAAAATATTGGGCCTCCTTCAATTTAAGCAAGAGAGATTGGGATATAGATGGTATTCCGCGGGGGGCCATTTGGGCCACTGGATGCTATTTGTTGTGGTCTTGGCTTAGTAAAGAGACTCACGACACTTCCTTTATTAGGTCGTATCAGTGGTCGTTAGTGTTTCGGTATGCAAAGGATTACAATAATTCTTGGGGCTCATATCTTCGGCTGACCAGAGTCGTGATACCTGGACAGGTATTCATTGGTCTCCTCCTCTTCCAGGTAGAGTTTCTCTTAACTCGGGATGGTGCGATTCATGTTAGAGATAATAGAGCTGGATGTGGTGGTATTATCAGAGATTCTTCGGGCACTTGGCCTTTGTGGCTATGCTTCCTTTGTGGGGTATTGTTCTGTGTTGGAGGCTGAGCTTTGGGGTCTTTTGGGTGGTTTGTGCCTGTGTTGGGCGAGGGGGTGGAGATATGTTTCTTGCCAGATGGATTTCAGAGGTGGTTATCAGGGTCATCAAGGGGGAACAGATGCTTTGTCTTCTTTGGTGGAGGAGTCTAGTGCGTGAGATTCGAAGATTGCTAGCTCACGCGCACTGCCAATTCTTAAAATGGTTAATAGAGCTAGCTTCTATTAACCTCCTACTACAATATAACATTTTAACCAGATGATGGTGATAAGATAAGTGAAAATTTGGTTCATGCTATCCTAGACTCACCAAACAATAGATTAAGACAAGAAATGAAAAATTATTATTCTATAATGTCTCTTCTATCTCAGTCATAAACAAGCCCTTAACATATACTACTATATACACATAGTAAGCTACTCAGGTGCTTTTTTACTTTTCATTTTGATAGCTACAAGTCAGGACTGCGTATTGGCTAATATATGCATAGAGTGTCAATATCACATCTGGGCAACATTCAAGCATTTCTCAATAAAGAAAGATCCAAGCAAGAAAGCGACAATGTCTTGTTGTCCTTTTCAAAAAAAGAAAGCAACAATAATGTCTGGTTCTGATTTGGTTATAATCAATAAGTCAGCTTGGGCTGGCTTAAACTGATATTTTTTTAGGCGTTCTTCTACTTGATTTAATTCTTAATTTATTTGAACAGAAGACATAAACAGGTAAGAGATGGAAAAGAAAAACTCAATGAGGAAGAATTTCTAACCATGTAGTAGATGCTAATGAAGTATGGAGTATGGACTGTGGACCTCTTTAAAAGTTTTGCTTTCTGCACTTTTGTGAATCGAAATATTTCGGCTACAAGCTGGTACACGTACTTACTTATGCGGAGTATACAATTAAAAGCATTCGCCAAAAACTTAGAGGGGAGAATCATACGGGTCCACAAAATCGAACACTCGTGGCCAGTTGAATTCTCCAACGTAGATTAGTTATTGGCAAAGTTTGTTGATATTGCGCACCAATAACATGTAATAAAAAAAGAAGCATTGTAAGGTGATACAGAATAGTACTGCACAGACCTTAGAGTGTATTTGGATGAACTTTTGAAAACATATAATTGTTTCTCTGATACATACACGACATATAGAATAATATTAACTATTTGTGTTATTGAAAAGAAATAGTTCTAATTTATTGAAGTTTTTTTATAAGCAAAATATTATATAAAAGGGAGGGCAAGGGGAACCCCAACCGCTACATATACAATGAGTCTCATTAAAATCTCTCTGAGCCAAAATCTCATGGAAAAATACCCAAGGAGGAAAAAGAGTCCCCAGGAAGAGTGAGGCAAAAAGCCAGTTACATCGAGTTCAAAAACCGTGGAACAAAAACCGTGGTCAAACCAAACAGCGTGGTTGATTGGGAAAAAAACGAATAGATATGATAAATATCGATTTTTTGTGGTTTTCAGTTTGGGTTGGTTCGGTTTGCTATTTTCTATTAGGTTGGTTCAGTTTTGAACAACCCTACAAATGGATTTATCCACCAATCAGAAATCTTAAGAGTGGAATTGCAACTTTCTATGCTTATAGACTTAACATGGTTAACAACTACTTGTAGATTCTATTCTTGACCTCTGAAAAAAAGAGTATGGTTTCGATGATACCAGATACACCAAGTGACAGTCATTCAGAACAAGTACTTCAATCTACAAGCCTTCTTAGATTCCAACTGCAAGCCATAAAACCGGAAATGCTCGGCACCCACCAAAGTATCTGAAACTGTCAAACCCAATCAATTCTAAATAGCAAGCCAAAATAACCCGAAACACATGCACACAAAATAAATGGGAAGTAGACTCATCCTACTCAAAACAAAAAGGGCAACACGACCCATGAGGATGCTTGATAGTCCCCTTAGAAATAAGAGTATCGCGAGTTAGAAGCTCCCCAACAACAATCTCCAAGCAAAAATCCCCCTCTTAATGGGAATAGAAAGTTGCGACAAATCGGCAAGAGCACTCTGGATATCACTATCCATCCTATCCTGCTGCATCAAATTCAACAAAAGCACACAACAAGATTTAACAAAAAATGAATGCAAGTTTTCACGGCTTCACTACCAATAATCTTGCTATGAATCGTGAGGATGAAACAGATATAAAGTAGCCCGGAGAAAATCCAGATCAATCGTCTCCTCTACAGACAAGTCAAGGACCCAAACGAGATTTCAAAACCAAATATTATCAAGCCAATACTCATGCTTCATAATGCTACCATGTTTAAACTTTGTCACTTCAAAAAGACTAGGAAACAAACCCTTAAAAGTCTCATTGTTGTCCCAATTGTGTCACCAAAAGGAAATCAAATTCATCTTCCCTAACATTGGCCTAAGCGCTGATTCAAAGGCTCGTGCCACAAAAGTTTTCCATTTTCCAACAGAAATAAATCCACCACCATAAAGAATCATTAGAACCACCTCTAGGCAAAAGAGCCATCGAGATGAAATGCCTCAAATCACCATACTGGTGTGAAAGAAGCTGCCACCAGCAAGTACTATTGTCATTGATGCATCTTTACTTCCACTTTCTCATAAGAGCCAAATTGAAGGCTTTGATATTCTTCACCCGCAAATCTCCATACTTTTTAGGTCTACACACCTTTCCCCAATACACCCAATAAATGGGACGACCCTCTCTATTACCCCCACACACACACACACAAGAAATCCCTCTAAATCTTAACTAGCTCTTGGATAACAATCTTAGGAGCCTTGAAAAAGGGGAACATATATAGCGGAGTACTATTGAGGACCGAGTTTATGAGAGTCACTCTACCCCCAATAGACAAGAAACACCCACTCCACGACAAAAGCCTCTTTCTCACCGGAACACCCAAAAACTTTAATGAAAGTAGCAGCCGCCTCTATAAAGTCATCCTTCAAATTAATTCTAGACACTAGAGGTGCTCTAGCCCATATTAAAGCAGCCAAAACACAAAATGGACTATTAAGCACATGGGGCAACATGCCACTCATAATACAAATATTGGAGTCCCCTAGATCGAGAAAGAAACTACTGCCAAGATAGGGATTTTGATCACTGGACAACAGAATATTCCCAGTCAGGGGTTATGGCAAAGATGATAAACCCATTTCTCATATCCCAGTAAAATCAAGCTCAAACCCCATCTTTCCCTTGGCCCTCAACCAAAGTAGCAAAAGATGGAGAATGAGTAAAATAAATCTGGTGCCAATGGTAACACCCATCCTAACCATTGGAACATTGCATACCAGACACGCTGTGCAAACTGGCAGTGCCTAAGCAAATGTAGAGTCGACTTTACTGAGGCCCCACAAACCACGCAGGTTCAGACAGGCATGGCAACGGGGCGGGTCGGGGGCGGGTTTTGCATCCCCCGTCCCCGCCCCTACCTATAGCGGGGTCGGGTTTTATATCCCCCATCCCCGTCCCAAGCGGGGTCGGGTTCTCCGCGGGTACCCGTTTCCGTCACTAACTTATGCGAAAAATAAAAAAAATTATATTTACGAAAATTAATTTAATAAAATAATAGCTATTATACAATGATAAAATAAAGTTAAAAATATTAAAATAGACTTTTCTTTTCAAAATAGATCAAAACTTAAAATAAACAAAATTATGAAACAAAATCAATGAATATATTTGCATAAAATAAAATGAAATAAATAGTTAATGTGTTGTTTAACGGGTTTCGGGCGGGGTCGGGGTGGGTATCGACATCCCCGAACCCGTCCCCGTCCCCGGTCAAAGCGGGTATTCCCCGTCAAACTCGGGTCGGGGGCGGATGGGTACCCGCGGGTTCGAGTTTTGTTGCCATGCCTAGGTTCAGACACCACCCCACAGCGAGCAAGGTTTTCCCGAGTAGGCACTCTATCCAAAAGAAGCTGCCAAGAGAACGCAATAACCTTAGGAGGGCGGGGCTCCGCCGCAGCCTGCCGAAGGTTGCCACCTGGTCATTAGAAAAGCTCACAATTGTAGTAGAGTTGATAACTTTATTTTATATAGAGTTATTCATCCATTTAAACTTAGGTTATTGTTTATTTTCAAGTACATTAATATATAAACGTAGCTTATTTAGTAAGAAACAACATTTTAAGGATTCAAATGGATTAGGACAATGAATTAGGCAAAATACACATATCTTGTTAGGTTTGATGTTTTTGTAGTGCAGCTACCTCAGGAGTGCCCACACTGCCTACACTAGGAGTTCCCGCACTGCCTACACCTGCTAAACCAGCACTTTGTACCAAAACATCCAACGACCAATTTGATGCTTCCACACTTGATATGTGACATCATGCCTAGTCATATGGAGCAAAACCACTTGCAGAATTTGGCGACCACTATCAAAATTAAGTTGTAAAGTTCACTTACTCAAGGACATGTGGCACTTCTTTATTGGACCACCCCATGTGAACTTCATGCAAAGCGACCAATTTGAGTAACTTGCTCGATGGGAAGTCTGCAACTAACCATGGTTAATTATCTCAGTTGCTATTTCGCGCCAAAGGAAACCCTCCAAGGGAGGAAAGCTTTCTTGCCGATAAATAGAAGCCATATCTTCACTTGCAAATCATCCTTCATCCAATTCTTAAAGGATCACTTAGTTTAGTTTATTTATAGCTTAGTTTAGTTTTTATTTACGTTTCTGAAGAGAATGAAGATAAGGAGGTGCTTGACAACCACTCCCTTCACTTCTACTTGAAGGAAACTTGTGTAAGGAGCTCATCTTGTACTTCAACTTGGGAAACTCATGCAAAATATCTCCTATTCGTGTAATCTCTATCCTTTTGAGTTCTTTTGTTATATTACTCATTTGATTATGCTCTTTGCAAATTTTCTCTATTATATTATGAGTAATATGAGCTAATTTCCCTTAGTTGAGATGTTGTAGCCTTGTAATGAACTTCTAAGTAAGTAATTATGGTTTATGTAGTGTATGCATTTTAACTCTTGTGTAATACTTCTTTCAAAGCTTATTCTGGAATTGATCACTTTAGAATAGGTAAACTTGTAGCAGCAGGCAGAGCTACATTTATGAACTCAAGAGTTAATAAGAATGAGTGTTTGTAATAACAACATTTTTGTTAAACTAGCTTTAATGAGGAATTGCTTGTTAAAACCATGTTAAGTCCTAGACATAGGATAACATAGTTCTTAGGGTGATACAGTGGGAACTTAAGAGACAAGAGTGAACCTATTTAGCATGCCTAGACATAGGAAGCTTGTAATGAAACTCTGAAGAAAGTGACTGAAAGGCACACACTATTGCTGCTGCATCCAGTGTACCCACACTGGATACTCCACTAAAACACTTAGAAGTGATTTACTTGGTGAAAACATCTCAACTACCTTATCTCATTGATTCATTACACACATTTATTGTTTATATTATTTTCAATCACTTGAAACACTCCAACCAATTGTGAGTGTAGACACACTAAGTGTACACTCTGAACATTACAAAGTTTTCATAATCCCTGTGGGTTCGACTTTTTTTTATCATTATATTACTTGTGTGACTATGTATACTTGCATACTATTTTCCACACCAAGAGTCCATGCACCATAAGCCATGTGTGGGCAGACCAGACTGGTACAAACCCGAAGAATCACCCACCTACACCCAAGAATCTTCCTCTTGCTTAATAGAAATCGTGAGAAGCAGCAGTAAGAAATCACTCTTAAGTGTCTCCTCCCACGCGAATAATCTCCAGCGCCACGTCAGATTCCATGACCACGAACTATCAACCCAGCTAGCCATCTCTACAACCCGTTCATCTTCCCTAGTTGGAACAAACAACCTAGGAAAAGACCTACCAAGAGGTTGAAGACCCACCAAAAGGTCCTAATCCGACAACACTGAAAAAGGGCTTTCTCCATTTCAGTTGGTTAGTACCTTAAATTAATTAGCCATTTCCAAGCCGCTCTTTCATAAACTGTGATGGCTCTTTCGAATAAAAGGCATAGTCTATGTCATCTTCCTTTTGCCCAGGAGCATTCAACTGTAAAAGTATGCCCTTAGTCAGACTCTCTAGAAGCCTTGGGAGCAATGGAGTCTGGTGAGTCTTGTCTCTTGGTCAGCTGTTTCAACTCAAGTGAAAATGTTTGATGGGCGGGCAAGATTTGCCTTGGGTTCGCTTTCCGGGTGAGGTTCAATAAATACGTGAAGAGAATAAGAGAGTTCTTTGAGATTAAGGTGTCAAGGCGGTGGAAGAAGGCCACGAGTGTTTGCAACTGATGCTTTGGTCATTTAGTTGACTCCGCCAGTCTGTGCTTGTTGTCATGCTGGAAAAAGCAGGGCACCAATCATGTGCTAAATACAGATAACAAGACTATGTATGCAAGTAACCTCATTCTATGTTGGTAAATGTTTTGATACCTATAATTATAGAATTTTGTTGGATATAATCCAACATTTAATCATTTAATGACATCTCATTTTTTATATTTAAGTATTTTAAAATAAATTTAAATATTGTACTAAGTTTACATGGTGTCAATACCCAATAAAAAATGCTTCCCTTTAATCATAAAGGCAATATGGAAGGAAGGTGCAGTCTGTCATGAAACCAATTGTTGAGGCTTGAGGGTACAAAAGTCAGTTTCTAAATGACATTCAGCCATGCAGTAACAGTATTCAGTCACCATCCAAAAAAGCAACAGAAAACTCCTGTGCAAACATATATATAAAGATCAGTTCTAAGTCTAACATTCATGCAATGCCATGATTCCAATGCCATCACAAGATTACAAAAAGGGAACATAACACTGTCTAGTGGTGGGGTAGAATGACGGGCAAAGTTTTAACAGTGCCATGTGCGCACTAAACCACCCAGAATGCTCAACTCAATGCTTAAAGCAAAGCATTTGGAAGCCAGATAATGATTTCAATAATCATAAACGACACAAACTGTGGTGTTGGCTGAGTTCCCTTGGTCACATCGATAGATATGATACTAGCAGTAGCTAGGAGATTTACTATTCAAACTTGACAAATAAAGCACAGAGTTGAATGTAGTTTAGTGGAACATCATAATCTCCTTGGCTCTAGTATGGATTATACGTACACATCCATATTTAATTAATTTCCTAACTAAACGGCATGGAACAACTTGCCTATAAGACACTCTTCTCAGTAGATCTTTTTTTACTTTGAAACTTTTGCGCTTGTTTCAGTTTGATGTGGAGAAGAAGATGCATCAAAGACCTCACGCTAAAACACACATATGCTACTAGGGTGGGTGTTACATTCCACAAATCTTTCTTCTTTTTCTTCTTTTTTTTTTTTTTTTTTTACAAATTAAAAGCACTTAATGCATTTCATTCATTATTAAAAAATCAAAGATATATATGAGGGAATATCATAATACTCTTGAGGACTAGTTGTCAACAAGATCACCCCCGTAAGGAAATAAGCAACCTTTTTTATTTATCAAAGTGGCACTATATATTGGCCATTTTACAACTGACACCGAGAGGATTTGAACTCAGCACCTTGAGGATACAAGGCTAAGCTTTTACCACTGAGCTAGCACCTCAAGTGTGAAATAAACAACCTTGTTAGCATTCCTCTTAGAAAATTCAACCTGAGAGTTACATTTGAAAAAAGAATGGGTACTACACACTTTGAGCAAAGATCTAAATTCTGAAATAAAAACACTCTTGAAATTAAAAGCATCAACTACATATTTCGCATCCAGCTCAAACGGCTATATTGACTTATGGGACCACCTCCAACGACTCTATTGAGGTTTAAACTCTAAAAATACCTCACGGGAGGCCTCATTTAAGTTTTGTGAGAGTACACTACAACTTGCCTATCTTCTGAAGTAACTTTTCAGAAGCTTATTGTTATGAAACAATCCTCAAAACTCAAGAATTCACACTACAAAAAAAACGAGGATTAGCGACGGAATTAGCGAGGGAAATTTTGTCCCTCGCAAAAAACAGACATTTGTGACGGAAATGCAAGTCCCTCGCTAATGTGACCATTAGCGAGGAATTAGCGACGAAATGAGATGTCCCGTGCGATTTGATCGCTGCAGATCGCTCTGCTATGCCAGATCGATCGATTAGCGACGGAATTGGGACGTCCCTCGCTAATGTCCAGTTATTTTTTGGCGAATACCCCATTCTCTCACTCTTCTCTCATTCTTTCACTTTTAACCCTCTTCTCTCATTCCCACCACCACACCACTCACTCTTCTTTCTCACTCACAATATCCCCACTCCTCTCCTCTTCCTCTTCCTCTACTCTCTCTCTCTCACCTACAAACTCTAACCCACCACCACACAACCACCACCACCACTCACTCTTATTTTTCACTCACAACACCCTCATTCTTCTCTTCACAAATTTTTTACCCACACAACCACCACCACGCCCCCACCACACCACAACCACTCTAACTCCTCTCTCTCCTCAACCACACAACCACAACCTCTCTCTTTTGGAGCTTTCTCTCACCACCACCACCACCATGTTTTTTCTTCTCTTTCTCTCTTCACACCACACAACCACAATCTCTCTCTCTCTCTCACTCTCTTTCTTCCACACCACCACCACACTACCACAACCACATACCTCTTTCTCTCACTCTCTTTCTTCCACCACCACCACCACCACTCTCTTAATTTCTCCTTCTTCTTCTCTCTTTACGACACCACCACCACCACCACCACCACCACCACACCACCACCACTCACTCTCTCTCTCTCTCTCTTTGGAAATTTTGGTTATAATAATAATAATAATAACAACAACAACAATAATAATAATAATAATAATAATAACAACAGTAATAATAATAATAATAATAATAATAATAATAATAATAATAATAATAAATTCAGATTGATAAGCGTGCCAATCAGACTCGAGTAGCGTACTGTCAGCATTAGCGACGGAATTAGCGAGGGACTGTCCCTTGCTAATTAGCGACGGAACACATTTCTCTCGCTAATTTCCATTAGCGAGGAGGGAATTAGCGACCGAACTGGTCCCTCGCTAATGGCAATTAGCGACGGAATTGGGCATGTTAGCGACTGAAAATTCCCTCGCTAATGACCGTGTTTCTTGTAGTGTCAGGACAAAACAGTTAAGTAAATTCGAGAGAGAGTAAGTCGAAAAGAGAGAGAGATCTTTGGAAATTGAATGTATTATTCTCAAAGCTTGTCTTAATTCTGTTTAGCATACAAGAGTATATATAGGTACATTAGAGAGCTGTACAAAACAGTTACAAGGTGTAACTATCCTAACTACCTATAACAGGCGGCTAATAGAATTAATCGACAAAACATATGGAACACTTTCCATATATTTCTTCTCTTACACTTTCCAGAATTAATCTACTTACAATACTCATAGCATAAGCTATCAGGCCTAGTACATATCATAGCATACATGAGTGATCCCACAGCACTAGCATATGGAACACTTTCCATATATTTCTTCTCTTCATCAGTCTTAGGTATGTCATCTAGTGACAGCCTAAAATGTTGAGCCAAGGGGGTAGCAATAGGCTTAGATTGATCCATATTGAACTCTTCAATACCTTCATTATGTAGTCCTTTTGACTAAGAGTAAGAAGCCCTACATCTTTGTCTCTAGCAATCTGCATTCCTAGTATCTTGCTAGCAGCACCCATGTCCTTCATTTCAAACTCATTCTCTAGCATTTGCTTCACCCTCTTGATTTCTACTTTGCTCTTACATGCTACAAGCATGTCATCAACATAGAGCAACAAGTAGACAATTTCTTCATCATTGATCTTCCTCCAATAGACACAATTATCTGATTTGCACCTATTGAAGCCATTCTTCACCATAAAACTGTCAAATCTCAGATACCACTGTCTTGGGGACTGTTTTAAACCGTATAGAGACTTCTTCAGCAAACATACCTTCCCCTCATCACCCTTCTTCACAAAACCTTCTGGTTGTGCCATGTAAATTTGCTCATCTAGCTCTCCATGAAGGAAAGCAGTCTTTACATCCAACTGTTCAAGTTCCAAGTTTTCTTGTGCAACAAGTGACAAGATCATTCTAATAGAAGTATGCTTTACCACTGGTGAGAACACCTCATGATAGTCTATACCTTCCTTTGAGTGAAGCCTCGAGCCACGAGCCTTGCCTTGAACTTAGCCTTAGTTACCCTGCAGAATTTCCTCTTTCACCTTGAATAACCATCTACACCCAACAAGCTTCTTCCCTTTTGGTCTATCTACCAAAATCCAGGTCTTGTTCTTCTGAAGTGACTGCATCTCATCTAACATAGCTGCATACCACTCATTTACTGATTTGCTATTCATAGCATCATTGTAACTAGCTGGCTCTTCACTATCAACCTCTTCAGCCACATTTAAAGCAAAAGCAACCATCTCAGCATGACCAAGTCTCTCAGGTGGTCTAATAGTCCTTCTAGTTATATATGTCTCTAGCTAGAAGATAGTCCTCTGTGATCATCTATGGCTTCTTCACTTCTGATCGAACTGGTGCTATATCGTGTGTCAGGATAGCATCTACCTGTTGTAGCAATGGCTTCACCTCAAACTCAACACTATCATCATTATTCTACTCAATTTGCTTCTTTTCGACCACCTTTTCAGTGTAGTACATTTCATGTTCTCTAAACACAACATTTCTGCTAATGATGATCTTCGGTAGTTGCTTATCTACACACCACAATCTATAGCCCTTGACCCCTGCAGGGTACCCCAGAAACATACATTTCACAGCCCTTGGATCAAGTTTACCTTGTTTGACATGTGCATAAGCAACACAACCATATATTTTCAAATTCGACAGATCTGGTGGATGCCCTGACCACACCTCCTCAGGTGTTTTCATTTCGATAGCTGAGGAGGGGCATCTATTTATCAAATATACAAAGCAGATGAGATACTGATCTCGGCCAAAAATGATGACTCAAGTTAGCATTCAACATCATACATCTAACCCTTTCCATGATAGTTCTATTCATTCTTTCTCGCGAATCCATTTTGGCTTTGGGTGTACCACTAACTGCCTTATGCCTATCAATTCCTTTCATTTTACAAAATTGATTAAACTCATCAGAACAAAACTCTAGTCCATTATCAGTCCTTAACTTCTTAATCTTCCTACCAGTTTGATTTTCGACTAGAGTACACCATTCTTTAAATTTTTCAAATGCATCACTCTTAAGTTTAAGCATGTAAACCCATACCTTCCTCGAGTGATCATTGTCATACCCCAATTTTGTCCGACTAATTTAAAATAAAAATTGTCTTTTCGCGAATGCGAGATCCTAACAGTATTTTTCTCGTAGTTGAAAAAGGCTCAAAATATGTTTGTTGTGCTCGCACATTATTCCTAATCGTGCGCCGTATGGCACTTGTTGCACGCACGCGCGCATCTCGTCGTACGCCGCATTTGCTTTGATACTTATCATTATTGTTATTATTAACTTATTATATCAATATTTTTATACCAAAATCAGATTCTAAAAAAAATGCTTTTATAAATAATTTTCTTTATAATAGATACAAATAATAAACTCTTGTTACATGTATATACAGAAAAATTACAAAACAACATAGTACCCTTTTAAATAAAAAACGAAGCAAAAAATACAAAAGGGGAGAGGAAGTCAGCATTCGTTGCTCTTGTTGATGTTGCTGTCCCTCTCTTTCACAAATGTGGAAGTCTTTGGTAAGCATATAACACAGCCAGCAAGCATAACAACAAAGACAAGAGGAAGAATCCAAACACAGCAGCAGCTCCAAAGATTAAAATAGGCAGATTCTTTGCTGACCTTTGGTCATCCATTGCCTGCACACACATAAATAATGTTTATAACAGTCAAATATGCTAACTTGTGAATAACACAGAAGCTGGGAAGAAGGAAAAGGGTGCTCAGATTTTTTCATACACTAAGGGGGAAATTTTTTGGGAAACCATAATCAGAAATACAGAGTTAAATTGACTCCACAAACACAAAACCTGATACAAAAATCATCTACAAAAGGGAGCCCAAGAATCAGAAGCAAGGGGAACAGAGAGATTGAAAACACAAACACACCCAGACTCACGCAGAGAAGAGAAGAAAGAAACAACAATACTCGAGAGAAAAAAACCTTACCTTCTTTGAACGTCAAATAAGCTCACGCAGACACAAACACACTCACAGCAGCAAGCACCTTCATCACCCTCTTTTCACCAACACCACCACAGAACCGAAACCACCGCCACCGAACTAAAACCACCACCACGTAATCCAAAACCACCACCTCGTAACCGGAACCACCACCACGCCAAAACCACGCCACCGCCACCTCCCTCTCTCCTCAACGAAAACACCACCGTCGCGCTTACCACCGTCACCACCGCGCGCTACCTTCCTTCTCTCTCTGGTTCGCCTCTTCTCTCTCTCTCTCTCTTCTCTCTCTCTCTCTATTTTTCGAACTCTCTCTCTCTCTAGCTGAGAAAGGAATGGAACGGCTGGTGAAGGAGAGGGTAGAACTTAGGTTTTACTTGTTTTGGTAAATGGGTCGGTTTGGGGTTATGGGTATGGGCCTATATGTTTTTTTTTTAATTTTCTTTTACATCTGATTGCTTACCACACCCCCTGTTATTACTAACCCGTAACCCCCACGTTTTCTTAATAAAAATGCTAGTTACACTCCCTTTATCTCTGTTCAAAGACCCACCTCTTTTCATTTATTTATTTCCTTTTTCATTATTACTATTATCATCGTTACTATTTACCTCATGTTATCATCTAATAATATATCTTTTTGCTTATTATTTGTTATCACTATTATGATGGTTTGTGTAATTTTTTTAAACTAGGAATAAACACTTAAGGTATAAATATGGCTACCTAAATCCACTTTTGCTCATATCATGTTCAATATTCGCTTTCAAAATAGTCATTCCAAGTTACCTCATTCGACGCGCTTGAACCTAAAATAAAACCAATTATCATTAACAACCACTCGCGCCGTTGCCGTTTGGTCGTTAATGATAATTTCATTTTCAAAAGAGTTAGTAGTATGACCACTCTAAACCGTTGTTGTTTGGTGTTGTGGGAAAAGTAGTTGTGCAAGTGTACACAATCGCAACAAGTAATATAATGATAAGTAAAATTCGTCTCCACAGGGATTGATATTAATTTTAGAGTTTAAAAAGGAATTACACTTAGAGGAACAAGTAGCAAATAAGTTGAGTAACAAAGTTCAGTTGAACAAGAGTTGATTAAAGTAACAAGTTAAAGAGTAATGTACTATGAGAGAAATAAGTTGGATTGCTTTCACTATGTAAATTCCCGTAAACAAGACGCTATAACGTCCACACGCTATAGCGTTAAGCGCTGTAGAAATATTTTGTGCCTTTCAATCACTAGCTAGCGCGTGGTTTCACTACAAGATGCCTATGTCTAGGTTCTAAATAGGTTCACCCCTGTATAATCAAGATCCCACACTTATGCTTTATAAACTATTGCAACTTCTATGTCTAGAGGAAGCAAAAATTGATTAAATGTCTTCAACCAACCTTATCATTTATATTAATCCTTGAGTTCTCTCTATGGTTCATGTCCGAATCCACAGAGGTACTAGTTTTACGTGGCCAAATATAAAACAAGTTTGGAAGAGTTATCACACAAGGATTAAAACACAAAACGTGAGAAATTATATACGAAGCATTAATGGTTCATTACAAGCTATAGCAACCCAACTCAAGGAGTTTAGCTCATGTTGAGCAACATCAAAATAACACAAATAAAACTACTTGTATTACTGTAGGTGAGAAAGAAATTACAAGTGCAAAAGATACAAGCTTGAAGTCCCCTAATCATCCACGCTAAGATGGCTCATCATCACCCTTACACCATGAGAATAAAGTACTGAAAAATACAAAAGAAGAAAGTAAAATAGCAAAAGCTTCAAATGTGTATCAATGGAGAAGAAGAAGTGTCACACTTTCTCTCTCTACCAATACTCTCTCTATCTTCGTTGGGAAGTCTAAGGTATCTTGAGGGGAGATCATCATCTCTAGTATATCTAGCCTTGAGGTACAACTCCCTTCCAAAGTCAAGAAAGGTGATGTTTACTTTTTCACCAACTCCACTATTCCTTTACTCATGCAAATGACAAGTGTCCACACAAATCCAATAAAATCCGCACATGTCGGCTAGGTAATCGTGGACACAATATATGGAACATGGATTAATGAGCTTGGCGCCAAAATTTCACTTTTCCTTTAGATGCTCAATCATACGCTGCCCTCTTGACGCTATAGCGTTAGGACGCTTATAGCGCTAAACACCGCACTACTTCACAAAATACATCAAAATAATCACAAGGGCACCAAATGTGCCAATTTCATAGCAAAGCAGTGTTTAGCCTCTCCTATCCTAATATTAATAGAAATGCAATAAATACTATACTAATATTACTTGAGAACTTACTTAATTTAATGATTAGAGGTATAAATAATTCATATAAATATGAGTTATCACACCCCAAACTTAAACCATTGCTTGTCCTCAAGTAATGACACTTGCAAAGACAAACAAACCGACACTATTTACAACACACATGCTCGATCAACACTTCATTTCTAAGCATACTCACTCAAACATTTTCTCAATGGGCTAACAGCTCAGATTCACACTCACACCAACACACCAATGCATTTATTCAACTTCTAAGCTTATTACTTTGCTCGTGAGTGCGTGTGTGATCTCTTGACTCATCTCAATTCCTAGCTAGATTTGGATTTCTCTTTAGCCTTGGAAAGAATGGTCTTCTTTTGGTAAAATCAAGAACTCTTTCAAAACAATGACTAGATTAACATTTTCACACAGAAATGGGATTTTCAGCATGACAAAGGGTTTAACTAGGCACTTCAAGTCTATGGTCGTTGTTCCTAACTTATTGAATCTAAATAACTTTCACGCTTATAGCGTTTGACGCTATAGCGCTTGAACAAAGATAATGATTTACTAGTCGTAGTTCCCTCATTACTTGGCTCCTCAAGAATTATTATATATATATATATATATATATTTTTTTTTTTTTTTTTTTTTTTACATGAGGCTTTGCCTCTTTCTTTGCCTTCAGGGACACTTTCTAGCTTTTGTTTTGGGTAACTACAGCTTTACAACATATTTACATTAAACTTTTAAGTCACTGACCACCCTAAGACCTTTGTACCTAACCTTTATATAGCCCAACACCCCCAAACTTATGCTTCAACAACTCTTCAAGTTTTTATTCCACTTTGATCTCACCTTTGGTTAACTCGGACTAGCCTAAACCTCGATATAGTCCTTGGCTAGCTAAGTTTCTTCTTAAGCACAGATTTACGTGTGAGAGCAATAATAAGCAAAGATTTCATCTAAAAGCACGGCTCTCTTACTCACTCACACCATTATCATTACAATCAGCCCAAGGGGAACGCATTCGATGACTAAACTTAAAATTGAGGCACTTGAAACAGAACATTTTGAAAAAACATTAACAAAAACATTAACAACTTTAGGTCCTCCCCACAACAAAAGTGAGCAAGCGTGTCCTCACCGCTTCTTTAAAGAACTAGGGAGAGGCCTGAACTTAACACACAAACAATCTAAACCAAGTCTTAAAACATTTGTGAAGCGCAAGACAGACGCTATAGCGCTTCACAATTTATTTTTGTTCACAAAACATTAAACTTATACAAAGAGAAAAATTAAATTCACTTCTTAACCGCACTGCACTGCCTCGAGCTAACACGGATGGTCGAGGAGGCTTTACACCTTTTTCTTCTTCTTCTCTTCCTTTTTGCTCGCCCTCAGCGCTATAGCCTCGACGCTATAGCGCTTCCACCAGTGTGTCGCTTTCTCTTTTTCTCGCCTCTCATCTCTCGCTAGCTTGCTAGCAGCCTCCTCCTCTTGACGCTTATAGCGTCCATATCACACTTCAGCCTTCAAATTCCCAAATTCCTTAACACAAAAATTTTCCTCCCGCAAAATAAAATAAAAACAACAGAATCATAATTAAAAACCTCGGGGTGCCTCCCAAGAGCGCTTGTTTTAAGAGTCATCACCGACTTCTTCATTTGATGTTAGGGATCTTGAAGATCAATTGAGGTCTTGTCCTCATCACAAAGTCACACCTGGTATTGTTTTACTCTTTGTCCATTCACCTTGAAAGTGGTGTTGGTTGCTTGATCAAATAAATCCACCGCACCATAGGGATAGACCTTGACTAATTTAAAAGGGCTGACCACCTTGATTTAAGCTTGCCAGAAACAATTTTAATCTAGAATTGAAAAGGAGCACTTGGCCTCCTTCAATCACTGCTCAGATCTTCCAATCATGCCACATCTTTGTTTTTTCTTTGTAAATGGTGAACTCTCATAGCAAAGATGCCTAATCTCATCAAGTTCATTTAATTGCGTAGCCTAGCCTTACCCCGCCTATCACAATCAAAGTTGAGCTTTTTATGGCCCAATGAGCTTTGTGTTGCAACTCAATAGGAGGTGACATGCTTTCCCAAACACAAGTCCAGTATGGAGACATTCCCAGAGGTGTCTTGAAGGTCATCCCCAGAAGCCCATAATGCATCATCCGGATGGATTGACCAGTCCTTTCTTGAAGGTCCCACCATTTTTTCAAGCATCCTTTTGATTTCTCTATTGACAATTCAAATTGCCCATTTGTTTGTGGGTGGTATGCAGTGGGCAATTTTGTGCCTCACTCCATATTTTCCCAATAGAGACTCAATCAACTTGTTACAAAAGTGAGAACCCTCATCACCGATAATTGCTCTTGTGTACCATATCCGTGAATATGTTCTTCTGCGAAACTTGGCGATCGACTTGGCATCATTGTTGGGAAGAGCCACACTTTCAACCCATTTGGAAACATAATCCACAAACCACCAAAAAGATATACAAATTACCATGAGAAGGAGGAAAGGGACCCATAAAATCCATGCCCCATACATCAAAGAGTTCAATCTCTAAGATGTTGGTTAAGGGCATTTCATGCTTGTTTGAAATGTTCCCACCCTCCGACACCTTGCACGCTTCTTTACCCATTCTTGAGCATCCTTAAATAATGTGGGCCATAATACCCACATTGCAAAGACCTTTTTGCAAATGTTCTAGTTCCTCCAAAGTGTCCACCACATGGTGAAGCATGACAATGCTCTAACACTTGAGGTTGTTCTTCCTCCGCAAGGCACCTTCTTATCACTTGGTCTTGGCATTTCTTGTAAAGAAAAGGTTCATCCCAATAATAATCTTTCACTACATGGAAAAACCTTTTTCTTTGTTGATAATTCAGATCTGCAGGCACAATTCGCTTTTACCAAGTTATTCACGATATCAAAGAAACCATGGAGTTAGTGTCTTCGACGCTATAATATCTGGCGTTATAGCGGCGCAACCGCTATAGCGTTACATTTTTTATCAAGCACGCTAACAACTTCTCATCCGGGAAGATTTCTTTAATCTCTCCCCTGCTCAGACTGCATTGTCTCCTTCAAGTCTAGACAGATGGTCAGCAACTTGGTTCTCCACCCCCTTTTTATCATGAATTTCCAAGTCAATTTCTTGGAGGAGGAGAACCCATCTTATTAGCCTTGGTTTTGCATCTTTTTTAGAGATCAAATACTTGATGGCTGAATGGTCTGTGAAAACAATTACTTTTGTGCCAACCAAGTATGATCTAAATTTATCAAAGGCAAAAACCACAGCTAATAGCTCTTTTTCAGTAACTGTGTAATTTAACTGTGCTTCAATAAGTGTTTTGCTTGCATAGTAAATGGAATGAAAGATTTTATCATACCTTTGCCCAAGCACAGCTCCCACAAAGATAGTCACTTGCATCACACATGAGCTCGAATGGTTTACTCCAATCAGGGGCAACAATGATAGGTGCAGTAATCAGAGCTTTCTTTAACTTCTGGAAGGCTTCAAGGCATGCATCATCAAAGTTGAAAGTGGTGTCATGCTGAAGGAGTTGACATAGAGGTTTTGAGATCTTTGAGAAGTCTTTAATGAATCTCCTGTAGAAACCAGCATGCCCCAGGAAACTTCTTATACCTTTGACACTTGAGGGGGGTGGCAATTTTTCAATGACTTCAATCTTGGCCCTATCCACCTCTAAGCCTTTCTTGGAGATCCTATGCCCTAGTACAATTCCTTCTTGCACCATGAAGTGACATTTCTCCCAATTGAGCACAAGATTTGTCTCTTCACATCTTATCAAGATCTCTTCCAAGTTATCCAAACACTTCAAAGCTATCCCCAAACACAGAGAAGTCATCCATAAAAACCTCCATAGATTTTTCAATGAAGTCGGAGAATATGGACATCATGCATCTCTCGAAAGTTGCGGGGGCATTACACGATCCAAAGGGCATTCTCCTAAAAGCAAATGTGCCATAAGGACATGTGAATGTGGTCTTTTTTCTTTGTCTTCGGGAACTATTGCTATTTGGTTATAGCCGAATAGCCATCAAGAAAGCAATAATAGTCCTTACCAAAGAAGTCCGTCCAACATTTGGTCAATAAAGGGAAGAGGAAATGGTCTTTCTTTGTGGCCTTGTTCAATTTCCTGTAGTCCATGCAAATCCTCCAACCACCATCGTTTCTTGTGGGAATCAACTCATTTTTGTCCTTTGTGATCACAAAGTGACACCACCACTTTTTGGGAACACATTGCACATGGCTAACCCATGCACTCGTCGTAAATAGGATACACAATCCCCCGCATCTAACCACTTGAGGATTTCTTTCTTCACCACTTCCTTCATTATGGGATTAAGCCTTCTTTGACCTTCAATGCTATGTTTAGCATTTTCCTCTAACACAATCCTGCATGCATGCATTGTAGGACTTATCCCATGTATATCGACATTTGCCAACCTATTGCCTTTTATGCCTCTTCGTAGTTGTAATGAGCTCCACCTCTTGGTTTTGGTTCAAACTAGCGTAAATGATGACAGTGTAGAGTCTCATTGTCCCCCGTATATGCATATTTCGTGTGCTTGGGTAATTCTTTCAACTCTAGATCGGTGGTTGAACAATAGAAGGAACACTCTTCTTGAGGTTTGAATTTTCTTGCTCTAGTGACTCATATCTCCTAGTCCAAACCTCATTCACAGCTTTGCTTGCCTTCTTGAAATTCTTCTTCTTCCAACAATTCATGTTCCTCAAGATTGTTTAGCACCTTTCCCAGTGGTTGTTAGATTTTTGAAAATGTTTTTGAACCACTTGGTCAAGAGAAACCACAAAGGAACACTCTTCAAGATTGACATCCGGAAGTTTTAATGCATTCGAACATTGATTTTCACTTCTTGGTCATTAACTCTCATTGTCAATTCTCCTTTTGAACATCTATGAGTGTCTTCCCTATAGCCAAGAAGGGTCTACCTAAAATGATAGGTACCTCTCCATCTCGCTTCAAAATCTAGAATAACAAAGTCAACAGAAAAACAAATTTATCTACCTTAATTAAAACATCCTCCAAGATTCCTTCAGATAGGCAAGTGACCTATCGCCTAATCAAGGCTTACAGTATAGGCTGGCGGTTCCTATACCCAATTGTGTGTAAATGGACTTAGGCATTAAGTTAATGCTTGCCCCTAAGTCACATAAAGCACGCACTTAATAAAAATTTCCAATGGAACAGGTATTGTGAAGCTACCAGGGTCCTTTAATTTTCTGGGAGTTTATTTTGCATCAACATGCCGCATTCCCGCCATTGCCACGCTTTCAAATTCTCCCAACCTTCTTTTCTTTGTCAAAACATCTTTCATAAATTTGGCATAGTTGGGCATTTGTTGTAATGCCTCAACTAGAGGAACATTAATGTGCAATTGTTTTAACACCTCAAGGAATTTATTAAATTGTTTGTCCTCATGTGCCTTTTTTAACCTTTGAGGGTAAGGGGGAGCAGATATTCGTGCACCAATTTAGGTTCGTGTGTTCTGCTTGCATTTGACGCTATAGCGTCACAAAAGCTATAACGTCTGAAAAATTCTTTTCATTTCCAAAGAACACTTGACTCTAAATTCTTGGGTGCAGTAGTTACCTCTTTACCACTCCTGGTGGTTATTGCTTTCACATGCTCCTTGCCTGGTGCATGAGATGAAGATGGTTCAGTAGTAGAAGGAAGTCCACCATTTTGCCTTTGAGTGAGAGCAGATGCAATCTGTCCCACTTGATTCTCCAGAGTCTTGATTGATGCTTCATGAGTCTGCATTGTTGTTTTACAATCACTGATGAATGACCTTAGCAGAGACTCCATTGAATTGTCCATAGGAGGAGCAGGAGCATTTTGTCTAGGAGGTTGCTGTTGTTGTTGTCTTGGGAATCCAGGGGGAATAGCAGGAGCATTTGTGCTTGTGTTAGCATTATTTCCTCCCCACCGAAGTTAGGATGATTCCTCCAACCGTGGTTGTATGTATTAGAATAAGGGTTGTTGCCTCTTGTTGTACCCCACATAATTAATGTATGGGGTTTGTTGTACATTCTTCATACGATGAGCCCCCACAAGAAACACAACTTGCTTCTCCGGAGGAGCTTGTTCAATTGCTTTGCAGCAGAGCTGGCCGCTCAGCGCTAGAGCATCGACGCTATAGCGTTGGCGATTCAACTCCTTTATCATATTTGTCGAGTAGCCACTGGGGGTGAGAGAGCGAAAACCTCACTCACTTCATGAACCCCACCCACTTTCCTTGTAGAATTTAGCCTTTCAAGAGGCCATGAAGAACTGTTTATGGCAATGCGCTCTATAAGCTCACAAGCTTCATTGTATGAGGAGTTAAGGATCACACCTCCAGATGAGGCATCCAGCATAGACCTTGTAGGTGCCTCTAGTCCATTGTAGAAGGTCTCCATTTGAATTACTATAGGAATTCCATGATGTGGACATTTCCTAAGCAATTCTTTCCACCTTTCCCAAGCCTCATGCAATGATTCACCTTCTTTTTGCTTAAAGGATGTGATGTCATTCCTCATCCTAGCATTCTTGTTTGGTGGGAAATATTTCTCCAGAAACTTCTTTGTCATATCTTCCCAAGTTGTGATAGAATTGGACTCCAAGGAATTTAACCAAGCCTTTGCTCTGTCTTTTAAAGAATAAGGAAATAGTTTCAGCCTGAATGCATCCTCACTTACCCCTGGGATAATGAAATTACTGCACACCTCTAGAAAGTTTCTCAGATGGGCAAAAGGATCTTCTTGAGTGGAACCTCCAAATTGTCCAGTTGTTTGGAGCATTTGGAACATCATAGGCTTGAACTCAAAATGAGTAGCAGTCACAACAGGCCTAGTGATACTTGTCTCCATGGACTGTGGATCAAACACAGCATAATCTCTCATTGGCCTGCTCTCATCATTCACCATTTGATTTGGAGCTTGGTTCAAAAACCTTTCTCTATACCAGTATTCATCATCAGTTTCAGTATGGGTAAAAGGACCTTGCCTTCCACCTCTTTGGCCTCTTCTTCCTATTTGAGAGGGTGTTCTTCCACCCATTGAACCTCTAGCAGTAGGATTAGAGTGCTCGCACATAGTTGGTCCGAGTTGTTGTAGTCTTTGTTGGCGTCTTAGCCTTCTGAATCTTCTCTCTGGTTCAGGATCAAACTCAAAAGTGGGTGGTTCTGATCTGGGCATACGCTATAACGTCAGACGCTATAGCACTTCCTGTAACACACCACAGAAAAATACCAAGGTAAAACCTCCCTAAGGTTGTAATAATTTCTAAACAATAAAAATTAAATGCAATCCCCGGCAACGGCGCCAAAAACTTGTTGTGCGAAAAGTAGTTGTGCAAGTGTACACAATCGCAACAAGTAATATAATGATAAGTAAAATTCGTCTCCACAGGGATTGATATTAATTTTAGAGTTTAAAAGGAATTACACTTAGAGGAACAAGTAGCAAATAAGTTGAGTAACAAAGTTCAATTGAACAAGAGTTGATTAAAGTAACAAGTTAAAGAGTAATGTACTATGAGAGAAATAAGTTGGATTGCTTTCACTATGTAAATTCCTCAGAAACAAGACGCTATAACGCCACACGCTATAGCGTTAAGCGTCATTGCAAATATTTTGTGCCTTTCAAATACTAGCGCCCGTGGTTTCACTACAAGATGCCTATGTCTAGGTTCTAAATAGGTTCACCCTGTATAATCAAGATCCCACACTTATGCTTTATAAACTATTGCAACTTCTATGTCTAGAGGAAGCAAAAATTGATTAAATGTCTTCAACCAACCTTATCATTTATATTAATCCTTGAGTTCTCTCTATGGTTCATGTCCGAATCCACAGAGGTACTAGTTTTACGTGGCCAAATATAAAACAAGTTTGGAAGAGTTATCACACAAGGATTAAAACACAAAACGTGAGAAATTATATACGAAGCATTAATGGTTCATTACAAGCTATAGCAACCCAACTCAAGGAGTTTAGCTCATGTTGAGCAACATCAAAATAACACAAATAAAACTACTTGTATTACCGTAGGTGAGAAAGAAATTACAAGTGCAAAAGATACAAGCTTGAAGTCCCCTAATCATCCACGCTAAGATGGCTCATCATCAGCCTTACACCATGAGAATAAAGTACGAGAAAAATACAAAAGAAGAAAGTAAAATTGCAAAAGCTTCAAATGTGTATCAATGGAGAAGAAGAAGTGTCACACTTTCTCTCTCTACCAATACTCTCTATCTTCGTTGGGAAGTCTAAGGTATCTTGAGGAGATCATCATCTCTAGTATATCTAGCCTTGAGGTACAACTCCCTTCCAAAGTCAAGAAAGGTGATGTTTACTTTTTCACCAACTCCACTATTCCTTTACTCATGCAATGACAAGTGTCCACACAAATCCAATAAAATCCGCACATGTCACTAGTAATCAGGGACACAATATATGGAACATGGATTAATGAGCTTGGCGCCAAAATTTCACTTTTCCTTTAGATGCTCAATCATACGCCCTCTTGACGCTATAGCGTTAGGACGCTATAGCGCTAAACACCGCACTACTTCACAAAATACATCAAAATAATCACAAGGGCACCAAATGTGCCAATTTCATAGCAAAGCAGTGTTTAGCCTCTCCTATCCTAATATTAATAGAAATGCAATAAATACTATACTAATATTACTTGAGAACTTACTTAATTTAATGATTAGAGGTATAAATAATTCATATAAATATGAGTTATCATTTGGTCATCGCGAACGCTCAATCCAATTGCGAATTCCTTTTATCACGATGTTCTCTCCAATTCAAACCAACGAAAACACTTTTCAAAAAAACAAATCTTTTCAAACATCAAAATCAAAACTAATTGTCACTGATGATCACTCGCGCGCTGCCGCTTTTGATTGTGGGTGATGATCTCATTCCCGTGGGAGTTAGTAGTGTGGCCACTCTAAACCGTTGTTGTTTGGTCTTCACAAACGCTCCCCTTCAATTGCGAAAACCCTTTCAATAATCGAAATAAAAACCGGTTGTCATCAATAGTCACTCGCGCCGCTGCCGCTTGATTGTTAGTGACGATCCCATTTTCAAAAAGAGTTAGTAGCATGGCCACTCTAAACCGTTGTTGTTTGGTCACTACTAACGCCAACCCTTTTTGCGAAAAACTCTAAAAAGATAAAAACAAAAACCTTTTTCAGACAAACAAGAACTACGTAGCTTTGAATTCTCCATCGCACTGGGAGATACGTAGGAGCGAGAGGCCAACTCTCGTCAAGCGCCCAAAATAAAAATTTTCATTAAGTCTTTTCATTCCTTTTTCAATAAAGAAGCAAATTTAAGAATTTTCCAAATCGACACTTAAAACCACATGTTTAATTAAAGGTTCCTTTCGATAGAAAGGAGATGTGTGGAGTGCTAATACCTTCCCCATGCCTAACCGAATTCCCGAACCCAAATTTTCCTGGTTTCTAAAAGGCCATTCGCTTTCCAAAAAGGTTTTCTTCAATATTTTCCTTATAAAAAATATTGGTGGCGACTTCATTGTTTTTAAAAAGTTGTAAACGAAGAAAGATCCCCTCAGGGATTTTTCGGGTGCAACAGCTGGCGACTTCACTGGGGAATCATTCTTTTTAAGTGGGTCAAGCCTAATTAATTAAATGTGTGGTTTAATTTGTTATCGATTTGATTTGGACACTTTATTTGCTTCTATCCCTTTTCGGTTTCCTTTTCTTATCATGTTGTATGCATCTCCCCCCCATCTTGTTATGATCCCCTCTTCTCGGCTCCCTTTCTTGAGGTAAGCAATGCACTTGATTATTGTTAAAACCTTAAGCTAGCTTATTTGATATTGAACCCTAGTGTAGACAACATGTTGTTGCTTTGCTTTTGTCTGGACTGTCCGCTTTTCCTTCGCGGTGGGGATATATGTGGGTAGTTTTAGGCGGTATGTCCTCGCTACACACACTCACATCTTATGCTTATTGTGCGTTGAGAGGGGCCTAAAACCCAAGGTCTGACAAAACCTAGGAGAGTGGAAACGAGTAGTGACTGGCAATTGGACCGTTGTCCTTCCGACTCTCACGAAAGTTTCAAATGCAGAGTATGCTCTTTCATGATGCCTCACACCGGATGGCATTCCATCGTTGTGGGTGCTATTGTGAGAGAGAATTAGCTCTGTAACTCAGTGAGGAAGTGACTAGAACCCACATGGGAGGAACATTTGAGATGTCCTAGAACTTAGGTCCCCACCTTCGTAGGACACAAGGGGCATACCAAATTGTGTGTTGCATTGTAAATTAGGCACGTTTTCAAAAAGAAAAGGAGATTTTTCAAAAAAAAAAAAAAAGAGAAAATAGATAAAGAGTTGCCGTTGTAGCCTTTCTTTTGCCGAATTCGCATTTAAATGACATATGAACCGCTTTATTTTAAAAAAAAAAAGGTGAAAGAGTTACTGCAGAGTAGCCTTTCTCTTACCGGTCCATATGAAATAACGTACGGCCCGCATTTTCCAAAAAAAAAAAAAAAACTTGAATCACTGCCAATAAGGATTTTTCTCTGAGTTACATGGGCATAAAACATCATTATCATTTGCACACATCCTTTGCATAAAACATACATTTGCAATAATTTTCGCATGCATTTTTGCATTTCATCATGGTTTGGTTGCCGAGAATCCCAAGTAATAAGAAATTTTTTGTCATAGATACGGCATGGAATCTAGAAGGGAAACGGTGTATACTCCAAGGTACCCCACTCAGTAAACAAGGTAGATGTGACTAGTCCAAAAAATGTCTTGACTTTGATGGGACCTATTGAAAGGGATCGTTTGACAATGCTTATGGGAACCTCCTAAGTTGTTGTTGCTAGAGGTACAGATCGAGGCTATTGTGGCTTTGAGTAGATTCTATGACTCGGGATTAGGTGCTTTCTTTTCGAAATTTCCAATTGGCTCCCACATTGGAAGAATATCAGCCAGATTTTGGGTTTCACTCGCATGTGTCGTCCCTCACCAGTGATCAAGAACAAGATTACTACGGATGAGGGTTTCTTTGCATTGTTGCAAGTGAGTGTAGAGGATCCAAGCTCCAAAAGCAAGAGAAACAATGTGATAGGCTTCCCATGAGAGCTACCTTGAGGGTTTAATGGAAGCCTATGCCGTAAGTAAAAATTGGGTTGTCTTCAAGCGAGTTTTGGCCTTAGCAATTTTTGGAGTTGTCCTCTTCCGCAGATTGAGAGGTATGTGGATGTGATCATTATCGGTATTTTCCTAGCTTTTCGAATGGAAGGAGCCCCGTTAATCCAATTCCCGCCATCCTTGCGACACTTACACTCTCGCTTTTACTCATCATTGTGACTTGAGAAGGAAGAAAATCTCTTGCTCTTTCTCACCGTTGTATGCTTGGCTTCTCATTCATGCCTTCACCAATCCAACACGAGTTGAAAAGTTGATTGACTACGCTGTGACTTGTGAGGTGAAAGCTATGAATATTCAAGAGTGGATCCAACTTCTAGGAGTCTAGATGAGCACTCAATCCGTTGGTATCTCTCATCTTCTTTGGGAAGATAGGCCTCTGATGAGTCTTCCGTTGTGGTGTTTTTCAAAATATCCCGCTGATGGGCACTAAGGGATGCATCAACTACAACCCGTCTCTGACTCTGAGGCAATTGGGATATCCGATGAGGAATTCGCCTGCTGAAGAGATGATATTCCCGTTTTACATCTTTGAAGGAGGACCAAAAGATGACGGTTTGCTTAGAAAGGTCTTGCAAGCCTGGAGTACGGTGGTTCGCATGGGAAAAGTAGAGTTGGCTCAGAGGACTAGTGGTATTACCTTCGCTCAGTGGCTCGAAAAAAGAATCCAGAATGTTCAATTGCCCTACCAAAGAGAATTGCAAGTTGAAAGGGAAGTAGTAGACGCTAGTGTCCCTGTTGTCGAAGAGTTAGGCGAGGTTAAGTTGGCTCTGATGAAAGCAGAAGAAGAGAAGAGATATTTGCAAGCTGAAATAGAGAAGATGACTTTGAAGAACAAAAGGTTGAAAGAAGAAAATGCCCTCAAGTCTGCCACCATTGAGAAGTTCAGTCAGAAACTAAAAGGGGAAGAGGAGAGCAAGTTAGAAGTTCAAAGGTATCTGCAAGGAGCCAAGGAGGAAATTAAGAGGCGAAGCTTGAAAGAGAATAAGGCCTTGGAAGAAGCCAATCAGTGGAAAGAATTATGGGATGAAGCAAAAATGGAAGAGAGAACTGCGAAAAGCTTGCTTGCCAAGTCAAAAGAGAATCCCGCATGTTACAAGTTTGAATGGGCGAGTAAGTTAGACAAAGTGTTGTGCAAGAAAGAGACTCATTTGAGAACATCCTCGAGAGAATATCAGCAGCCTTAAAAGCGAACAAGAGGATTCGATGAGTTGAAGAGGCGCCTTTGTCACATCGATGCATACCGGCAAGTGAGGATGAAAGTCGATGATTGGAACATCACTATGTTGAAATGCTTTCGGTAGGATTGAAGAGCGGCGCATCATCATTGAGCCGAGGATGAAGTTCAACACTTTGAAGGATAGGTTCTCCAAGCTATCGAGTTGGTCAACCAGAGCTCTTGCGGATGTGCCCAAGAAATTAAGAAAAGTGAAATCGAGATGTATCCCCTCAACACCCCGCTGAGGTGTACAAATTTGTGGAGTACTGCAGAGCCCTAGTTGAGGAAGCCAAAGAGAAAGCCAGAAGTACCTCTACCAACAACAAAAGGAAAAGGAGTGGAAATGTCAAAGCTCTTTGTATTTGAGTTTCTTTGTTGTAATTTTCCATTTTTGTTTTTATTGTACCTTTCCTTTTCAATTATTGTATCGTAATGTCGTACTTTTGGATTCAGATTTTGAAGTATTTTGTTTAAATTCAAATGTATGGAATACACCTATTTCGCTTCCAGATTCCAATTTCAGTATGATCCGAAGAAAGTAATATAATAAAAATAATCAAAGATCTACCTGCGTATCTATGACAAGACATAATACACTTTCGCAATTCTCGAAAAACAAACCAAACATGCACTCATTCACATTACATTCATTTACGCATTCATACTTGTACTCATAAAAATGTTCTACCAACAGAAAAAGAAAGGCAAGTTGGGTTCGCCAACACCGATATTACACTCGTCTACAAGCAAGATTGATGGCTAGCAATCGATTTCGAGATTGAGGATCGCCCGAGTCAAGATGAGTTGGGCGTGGAGATTTCTTAACCCTGAGCGGTGGCTGGCTCGGAGAATCGAGTTTTGAAGACCAAAGTTGAGGCTATGGAAGCACAAATGGCCAAGTAATGAGTATGCTACGGAATCGAGGGGGGTCTTCTGGGCCGCTTCATTGTGAATCCTAAAGGGGTTGCTACTTTCGTTTCTCCTCCGGTGGATCTTTGAAGTTACAACTACTCACACTCCTCCTCGGAGCAGGGTCATCCACTTTGCCCATCCTCCGTGGATGAGCGGACAGAGTCACCCGAATGCACAGCATATCCTCGGGGGATGCCAATGGGTTATGTGTGTCGCCGTCGTCGGCTATTCTGTGTGGGGTCGATCCAACTGCCACGGTTATACCTAGTGGAGCTGCTATTGGACCACAAATTCATACTCCCGGTCTTGGTATTGTCTTTGCCAAGAAGTTCACCCGATCCTACTCGGGAGCCGCCATAAATCCTCGTAATGTTGTCCATCATATGGGAACCCCGCTCGATATGGGGTTATTATTACGGTCCGGGAACTATCCACAAGGTCATTTGTTTGAGAACACTCAAAGACAGGGATCGGTACCACTTGCTTGAAGAGCGCTTTAAGAGCTATGGAAGGATCGGGTACTAGAGCCAAGGAGGCCCGAGATTTGTGCCTTGTCCCGGATGTTGTCATCCTCCTAAATTCAAAGCACCGACTTTGATAAATATCGCGCACCGGGTGTCCATCTAGCCATTTGACGATGTATGTCGGAAAAAATGGCCGCTTATGCTCATGATGACAAGGTGCTCATTCACTATTTCCGAAACGATCGACGGGGCATCGTTAGATTGGTATATGCAACTACAATCATCCGACATTCACGGTTGGAAGGATCTCTCTCAAGCATTTCGAAGCAATACCGAGATAACATGGACCTTGCTCCCGACCTGGTCTCAATTGCGCACACATGAGTAAAGGAGATAGAGAATCATTCAAAGAATATGCTCAAAAGTGGAGAAGCATAGCCGCTTTGAAGTGAAACCGCCATTGATCAAAAGGAGATGGTGTACATGTTTATGGAGACTCTTCCATGCTATACTATGATAGGTTGGTGGGAAGTGTTTCATCCAGCTTTCTCGAGATATGGTTGTCATTGGAGAACGGTTAGAGCACCTGGATTGCGCGGGAAGATTCTTGGAGGTTTTAGCAATTCTCTTCGACAAAAGAAACCCTTTTCCAACTTCCCCAAGAAGAAAGAAGGGGAAACCAATGTTATTATCACTATGGAGCCCATCTTTCACTCTCCACAACAAACGAAAGGCCATTTTCTGCTCCACCTCAACCACAACAAACTAATTCAGTCACGAGCCCGAACTATCAAGAGAAGAGGCGTGCCAGTTTTGATCCGATTCCGATAACCTATACTGAGTTGTTCAATCACCTCGTCTCAAAGAATTTGATCAATACTCGCCCCATGAAGCCTATGCAACCTCCCTTTCCTAGGGATACAATCTTGATGCTACTGTAGCTTTCATAATGGAGGGGTCGATCCTGCGGTGGAAGATTGCAAGGCTTTCAAACATGTAGTCTAGATTTGATTGACGCCAACCGGCTCTCTTTCAAGCGAGAATGGTCCAAGCACAACTACAAACCCCTGCGGGACATGGGATACCATCCGCTAATGCAATAGAAGAGTCTGTGGGACAAACAATGATAAAAGATGTTGAGTGTATCCAGACTCCTCTCAAAAACATACATGCTGAGCTATGCCGTTGTGGTGTTATCAAGAAAGGCTGTGTATGTGCGGATCCTTCATGTGTGTAGCGCGCTGTGAAGTTTTCAAGTCGATTTTTGCAAGACTTGATGGATCGTTATGTGGTTCGAGTGGGAGTGGTTGAAAAAGAAGAAAGCGTGATGATGTTGCGGCTTAATGATGGTAAAGAGGCTAGAAAGCCAATTGAGATATTGTACAATCCAAAACCAGCCCAAGTCAAGCCTCAGCCTGTGGTTATTGAGATTCCTGCTCCATTCCCATATGAGAAGGATAGTGCGGTGCCATGGAAATACAATACTCTGCCTCCAGTAGAGAGTTCTCCAAACACCTCTGTTGTTACCAATATAAGCTGGGGCAAGTGGAATTACAAGGAGTGGTCGTATATATGCCCCCGAGTTCGTTCGGGGTGAATCATCCAAACAAGCTGAAGACAGGGCTCGTAAGGGGAAGGATAAAGAAGCGGAGAATGCTCAGAAAAAGAAAGTGGCAGAACAGGAAGTCGACGAGTTCCTAAAGATCGTAAGGCAAAGTGACTATAAGGTGGTTGACCAGATGAATCAAACCCCAGCAAAGATTTCAATGTTGTCATTATTGCTAAGTTCAGAAGCGCATCGAACTGCCCTGATGAAAGTATTGAATGGGGCTCATGTTTCTCAGAATATTTCCGTGGGCCAATTTGATGAAATAGTCGGGAATATCGTGGTCGCGAACCATGTGACTTTTTGTCGATGACGAGCTTCCCCCGAGAAGGAAGGAAACACAACCAAGCCCTACACATCTCTCGTGAAATGTGGGGATTTCGTGCTAGCTCGTGTTCTGATTGATAATGGTTCTTCTCTAAACGTGATGCCAAGGTCCACTTTGTGAGCAAGTTGGATGTGGATTGCTCTTTCATGAAGCCTAGCTCGACATTGGTGAGGCGTTTGATGGATCAAAGAAAGAGGTAATAGGGAGATGGAGTTCCCATTCGAGATAGGTCCCGAGACATTCTGTGTTAACTTTCAAATCATGGACATCTCCTCGTCAGTGCATGCAATTGCCCGCTTTCGGAAGGCCATGGATTCATATGGCGGGAGCCGTTCCTTCCTCTTTGCATCGAGAGTCAAGTTTGTGGTCGATTATAAAATTGTGGTAGTGTTCGGAGAGGAAGAGATGTTAGTTAACAAACCTTCTCCTTTCCGCTATGTGGAAGCAAAGAAGAGTCCTCGAAACTTCTTTTCAATCTCTCGAGATTGCCAATGCTGTGTTTGGAGGGAGTGAGTTGCCGTCGCCTGTGATAAAGTTGTCGAAAGATGAAGAGATGGTTGCAAGGATCATGATGGGTCAGGGATACCAGCCGGGACGTGGTTTGGGAAAAGTAGGACAAGGAATTCTGGCTCCTGTCCAGCTGAAAGAAAACAAGGGTCGTTATGGGTTGGGATACCACCCAAGTGAGGCTGAAAGGAAGAAGTTGGCTGAAGAGAGAAGAGGTGAGTGGTTGGCCAAGCTGAGAGGCCAGGACCCACGGTCAAAGAGGATCCCCATCTGTGACATCCGTCAGAGCTTCAAAAGTGCAGGGTTACTAGACCCAGATCAAATTACTGCTGTTGAGGATGGTTTAGAGGATGAAGAGGGCGGTACCAGCTTAGTCCGTCGTTGCCTTGCTAAAGAAGAGCTCAAAAATTGGGAAGCTGTCGACTTGCCCATCACTTTTAGTTCAAAGTAATGTTTGTAATGCAATCCTTTGGCTCTGCCCAAGGCCTCAGGATAGTTTGTTAGGGCATGCATGTTTTTATTTTCAATGACACCATCATCAATAAAAACGTTTGTTTTGAATTCCATCAATAAAATCTCTTTTCTTCATTTATCTTGTCTTTCTTTTCGCTTTATTTTGTCTGTTTCGCTTTTCATTCTACTTTCTGCTTCCACGAATGCAGATCAAAAGTAATTATCTCTGAAAATAACAGTGCCAATGAATCCTATTATGACTTTGATCACCCAATTAATCAAACCAAGGGGTGTTGAGGAAGGTCGGGAAACTCCTCCAGAATTGATGAGACTAATAGAGCGGGAAGAAAAGACCATTCACCTCATGGAGAGTCGATTGAGATAATCAACTTGGGTACAGAAGAGGATAAAAGAGAGGTTAAGGTCGGTACTGCCATGGAAGATAGTGAACGCAAAAGGCTAATCCAACTCTTGCATGATTACGCTGATGTCTTTGCGTGGTCATACAAAGATATGCGGGGCTAGATCTGAGACATTGTTGAACACAGTTGCCGTGAAGCCGAGGTGTCCACCGGTCAAACGAGAAATTGAGAAGAATGAAACACGAGATGTCATTGAAAATCGGGGGCGAGGTAAAAAGCGATTTGATGCGGGGTTTCTAGCGGTGGCCAAGTATCCACAATGGGTAGCAAATATCGCCCCTGTTCCAAAAAAGATGGCAAGGTCGGGATGTCATGATTCATGGGATCTGAACAGAGCTAGCCCCAAAGATGACTTCCTCCGCCCCATATTGATATTCGGTAGACAAGATGCACCCCAACATTCTTTATTCTCCTTCATGGATGGATATTCGGTTACAATCGGATAAAAATGGCTCCGAAGATATGGAGAAACCACCTTCATAACTCTCTGCGGGAACGTTCGCTACAAAGTGATGCCTTTTGGACTCAAGAATGCCAAAAGCGACTTATCGGAGGGCAATGGTGACATTATTCCACGACATGATGCACAAGGAAATTGAGGTATATGTAGATGATATGATTGCAAAATCCAAGATCGATGAGGGCACATTGTTAATCTGCAAAAACTCTTGAACGTCTCACGGAAGTTCAAGCTCGAGTTAAACCAGTAAATGCACCTTCGGTGTGAGATCCGAAAGTTCTTTGGGGTTTATCGTCGTCGATCGAGAAAGGATAGAGGTCGATCCAGATAAAGTCAAAGCCATCCTTGAAATGCCAGCACCAAAGACTGAAAAAGAGGTCCGTGGTTTCCTTGGGAGACTGAACTACATCTCAAGGTTCATATCCCAATTGACCGACACTTGTGAGCCTCTCTTTAAGTTGTTGTGCAAGAACCAAAAACTAGAGTGGAGCGATGATTGCCAAAGAGCCTTTGAGAAGATTAAAGATTATCTGCGAGAATCCACCAATTACGATCTGCCGCGGTGTCCTAAGACCACTTATCCTGTACTCTAACCGTGTTGGACAATTCGATGGGATGTGTCTTTGAGGGCGACATGATGAATCGGGAAAGAAAGAGCATGCCATATACTACTTGAGTAAAAAGTTCACTGATTGTGAGACGAGATATTCAATGCTAGAAAAGACTTGTTGTGCTTTAGCATGGGCCGCTCATCGTTTAAGGCGCGATACATCTTTGAGTCATACAACTTTGGTTGGTATCTAAAATGGATCCAATCAAGTACATTTTTGAAAAGCCAAAGCACTCACGGGGCGGATCGCTCGTTGGCGGATGTTATTATCGTGTAGTGATATCCTGTATGTCACGCGAAAAGCGATCGAGGCGGTGCACTTGCCGAGTAGTACTTAGCACGCCACCGATCCCAGACTACCAACCAATGCGGCATGATTTTCCTGATGAAGATATCATGGCACTGTTCGACGAGGGGAAGTCCCAAGAAAATGAAAGGTGGAGAATGATATTCGACGGTGCGTCAAATGTATGGGGGCATGGGGCGCGGTAGTGTTGATACCTCGACAACCGCTTCATTCTGTCCTTTGCAAGACTAAGCTTCTATGTCACAAACAACATAGCGGTAGTATGAAGCGTGCATTTTGGGTATTCAAGCAGCGACCTAGAATGGAAAGTTAAAAGGCTAGATGTGTATGGGGATTGACCTTGATTATTCATCAAGTAAGAGGCGATTGGGAGACCAGAGATCCCAAACGATTCCTTCCTTGCGATTATGTACAAGAGTGATGGAGTCTTTCGGCGAGATCACCTTCAAGCATATCCTCGAGATGAAAACCGGTTGGCGATGCATTGGCAACACATGTCTTCCATGTTCAATGTTAAGCTGCGACAAGAGCTTGACCTATATCGAGATTCGGCCGCCGAGCCTACCCGCATCATTCATTGCGCGCCAATAGATGAAGAGTCGATGACAAGCCATGGTATCATGATATCAAACGATACATCACTAATCGGGAATACCCACAGGGCATCGAGAGAATGACAAGAGAACTCTCGAGAAGATTGTCAAGGAATTTCTTCTTGAGTGGTGAAGTTCTCTACAAAAGAAACTATGATATGGTTCTCCTAAGGTGTGTTGCCAAAGAAGAAGCTGAAAGAATCATGAGAGATGTGCACGAAGGTTCGTTTGGTACCCACTCAAGTGGACACACCATGGCTAGAAAGATTTTGAGAGCCGGGCTATTCCGGTTGCAAATGGAGTCTGATTGCTACAGTTTTGTGAGAAAGTGCCACAAGTGCCAAATCTATGCTGATCACATTCATGTACCGCCTGCTAAATTGAATGTCTTGGCCGCGTCTTGGCCGTTCTCAATGTGGGGCATGGACGTCATAGGACCAATTGAACCCAAAGCATCAAATGGGCATCGTTTCATCCTGGTCGCCATTGACTATTTCACAAAGTGGGTTGAAGCTGCCTCATATTCAAGTATAACCAGTTCAGTGGTTGCTAAGTTTGTCAAGAAAGATCTGATTTGCCGCTATGGTTTTCCCAACAAGATCATCACTGATAATGGCAGCAACTTGAACAATGAGAAATGATGAAGGACCTGTGCGCCGAGTTCAAGATTCAGCATCACAATTCATCCCCGTACCGTCCCAAGATGAATGGGGCAGTTGAAGCGGCCAACAAGAATATCAAGAAAATAGTGCAGAAAATGGTGGTAACCTACAAGGATTGGCATGAAATGCTTCCTTTCGCCTTGCATGGCTATCGTGCCTCGTCACGCATACATCGACCGGGCAACCCCTTTCTCTCACGGTATATGGGTCGAAGCGGTGCTTCCCATTGAGGTTGAAATACCCTCACTGCGGTACTAATGGAAACCAAGTTGGAAGAAGCGAGTGGAGTGCAGGCTCGTGCGGATCAACTAAATCTCATTGAGGAGAAACGCAGTGCGGCCTTGTGTCATGGGCAATCAGATCGTGAGAGGATGAAAAGCGCTTTGACAAAAGGTTCGTCCCCGAGAATTCAACGAGGAGACCTAGTGCTCAAGAAGATCCTGCCTATTCAAAGTGATCCCCGTGGAAAATGGACTCCCACCTATGATGGCCCATATGTAGTCAAGAAAGCCTTTTTTCGGAGGAGCGATACTCACAAACATGGATGGAGAAGATTTAAGGAACCCGATTAATTACGATCGGTGAAGAAGTATTATGCCCGAAAGAAATAGACAAAAAAGAGAAAGATAAGCCAAGTAAAAATAGCTCGCTAGGTTGAAAACCCGAAAAAGGCGACCTAAGCAAAATCAGAGCGACCGGTGGATTGAAAACCCGCAAAGGGCGATCCAGGGCAAAAATTAGTCGAAAAACTTGGGCATGAAAAGTAAGAAAAGGCATACAACTTCCCGAAGGTTTGGATGAAGGGGTGATCAAGGTTAATGACATAAATGGTTGTACCTTGTCCCCACGAGATGGGCATCGAGAAAATTAGCTCCTCTCTTTTTCGTGTCTTTTTGTAGTTTAAACTTTCAAATGTATTGAGCGATCGGCGTAACTTTACATGCGACCAGGTTTTCACATCAATAAAGTTCACTCTTTCTCATATCTGTTTGTTTTTCTATTTCCTGCTTTTACTTGCTCAAATAAGCGTTTTATGATGAAGGTGACATTGAGTCATAAAACATGTGCATAAATCATAAAGCATCACAATCATTGCGGAATTTCTAAAAGTCATGGAAAGGAAACAACTTTTCAATGTAAATTAAGTTCGCAGGAAAACAATTATGCTCGTAATCATCCTCAAATGGCAAAATTACAAAGCAAATCTGCACTTGGCTCATACGCCACCACGATGCTAATCGGTTCCTCAGTCTCGTCACGGGTTGGTCGAACCAGCAAAAGAAAATAAGCAAAAAAAAAACTGATCGAGCAAAATCCTTCAAGAAAAAACAAACAAAGAAAAAAGAAAAAGAAGAAAGTTGATCAAGAGAAAAACAACAATCAGATCCAACGGGGAATTTCAGGAGCGTTCCTCCACATTCACCATTACACCAAAATCATAGCATTGCATGCACTTGCATAACATGCCCTTGCATAACATGCATCCACACTCCATGCATCATTCCTCGCATCAGCTGACGCATGCAGGTACCTCAATCCAGTGCGGCAGCATTGGCCATTTCAATCAATCAACAGGATTCGTGAATCCTTCAGGACCAAGCGTCCGCTTCAAAAGCGCACTTAACCTCGTATTCGAGCCGCGAGTAAGTCCTTCGACCCCATTGGGTCGATCGAAAAAGGATAGTTGTGTTGGCCTAAGACATGGCGCGATCTAGGGGAAGTATCAAGATCTAGACTTGATATTGTTTCCCCGGTCGCTCTTGAAGACCACCATGCCCAAGTGCAAACTCGGATCGTCATGCGGTTCGTTAAAAGGCTTTAAGCGACCTCGATGTCGGCTTCATGAGGGCGGTACCTTCTTTCTTGCTTTCTTTATCGCTTTCTTTCTTTGCTTTATTTCTGCTTTTTTTTTGCGAGGCTAAGCGCAATTCATTTCTGTTTCTTTGGCTTCATCGAGGTTGGCACCATTTTATTTCTGCCTTTCTTTGCTGAGGCTAGCACCAACCGATCTCCCGCTTTCTTTATCGCTTTGCTTGACTGCGAGGGTCGGTACCAAGCTTATTTTACGCTTTTGTTGGTAGAAAATGACACACACATTCAAAAATTCAGATTTCCTTAAGCGGACAAAATTGGTATAATTTCTGAATTCTTTATTTCTATTTTATCTTCGAAATATGTCTCGGCCAATTCATATTTCTTGATAAAATCCAAATAAAGAGGGGCAGCTGTCATACCCCAATTTTGTCCGACTAATTTAAAATAAAAATTGTCTTTTCGCGAATGCGAGATCCTAACAGTATTTTTCTCGTAGTTGAAAAAGGCTCAAAATATGTTTGTTGTGCTCGCACATTATTCCTAATCGTGTGCGCGTTATGGCACTTGTTGCACGCGCTCGCATCTCGTCGTGTACGCGCATTTGCTTTGATACTTATCATTATTGTTATTATTAACTTATTATATCAATATTTTTATACCAAAATCAGATTCTAAAAAAAATGCTTTTATAAATAATTTTCTTTATAATAGATACAAATAATAAACTCTTGTTACATGTATATACAGAAAAATTACAAAACAACATAGTACCCTTTTAAATAAAACGAAGCAAAAAATACAAAAGGGGAGAGGAAGTCAGCATTCGTTGCTCTTGTTGATGTTGCTGTCCCTCTCTTTCACAAATGTGGAAGTCTTTGGTAAGCATATAACACAGCCAGCAAGCATAACAACAAAGACAAGAGGAAGAATCCAAACACAGCAGCAGCTCCAAAGATTAAAATAGGCAGATTCTTTGCTGACCTTTGGTCATCCATTGCCTGCACACACATAAATAATGTTTATAACAGTCAAATATGCTAACTTGTGAATAACACGTGTCTGGGAAGAAGGAAAAGGGTGCTCAGATTTTTCATACACTAAGGGGAAATTTTTGGGAAACCATAATCGAAATCTGAGTTAAATTGACTCCACAAACACAAAACTGATACAAAAATCATCTACAAAGGGAGCCCAAGAATCAGAAGCAAGGGGAACAGAGAGATTGAAAACACAAACACACCCAGACTCACGCAGAGAAGAAAAGAAACAACAATACTGAGAGAAAAAAAACCTTACCTTGCTGAACCTCAAATAAGCTCACGCAGACACAAACACACTCACAGCAGCAAGCACCTTCATCACCCTCTTTTCACCAACACCACCACAGAACCGAAACCACCGCCACCGAACTAAAACCACCACCACAGAACTGAAACCACCACCTCAGAACCGGAACCACCACCACGCCGAAACCACGCCACCGTCACCTCCTCTCTCCTCGCATAGCGAAAACACCACCGTCGCTTACCACCGTCACCACCGCGCGCTACCTTCCCTCTCTCTCTGTTCGCCTCTTCTCTCTCTCTCTCTCTCTCTCTCTCTCTCTCTCTCTATTTTTCGAACTCTCTCTCTCTCTAGCTGAGAAAGGAATGGAACGGCTGGTGAAGGAGAGGGTAGAACTTAGGTTTTACTTGTTTTGGTAAATGGGTCGGTTTGGGGTTATGGGTATGGGCCTATATGTTTTTTTTTTAATTTTCTTTTACATCTGATTGCTTACCACACCCCCGGTATTACTAACCCGTAACCCCACGTTTTCTTAATAAAAATGCTAGTTACACTCCCTTTATCTCTGTTCAGCACCCACCTCTTTTCATTTATTTATTTCCTTTTTTGCTGTTATTACTATTATCATCGTTACTATTTACCTCATGTTATCATCTAATAATATATCTTTTTGCTTATTATTTGTTATCACTATTATGATGGTTTGTGTAATTTTTTTAAACTAGGAATAAACACTTAAGGTATAAATATGGCTACCTAAATCCACTTTTGCTCATATCATGTTCAATATTCGTTTTCAAAATAGTCATTCCAAGTTACCTCATTCGAACGCTTGAACCTAAAACAAAACCAATTATCATTAACAACCACTCGCGCCGTTGCCGTTTGGTCGTTAATGATAATTTCATTTTCAAAAGAGTTAGTAGTATGACCACTCTAAACCGTTGTTGTTTGGTCATCGCGAACGCTCAATCCAATTGCGAATTCCTTTTATCACGATGTTCTCTCCAATTCAAACCAACGAAAACACTTTTCAAAAAAACAAATCTTTTCAAACATCAAAATCAAAACTAATTGTCACTGATGATCACTCGCGCCGTTGCCGTTTGATTGTGGGTGATGATCTCATTCCCGTGGGAGTTAGTAGTGTGGCCACTCTAAACCGTTGTTGTTTGGTCTTCACAAACGCTCCCCTTCAATTGCGAAAACCCTTTCAATAATCGAAATAAAAACCGGTTGTCATCAATAGTCACTCGCGCGCTGCCGCTTTGATTGTTAGTGGCGATCCCATTTTCAAAAAGAGTTAGTAGCATGGCCACTCTAAACCGTTGTTGTTTGGTCACTACGAGCGCTCAACCCTTTGCGAAAAAAAAACTCTAAAAAGATAAAAAACAAAAACCTTTTTCAGGACAAACAAGAACTACGTAGCTTTGAATTCTCCATCGCACTGGGAGATACGTAGGAGCGAGAGGCCAACTCTCGTCAAGCGCCCAAAATAAAAATTTTCATTAAGTCTTTTCATTCCTTTTTCAATAAAGAAGCAAATTTAAGAATTTTCCAAATCGACACTTAAAACCACATGTTTAATTAAAGGTTCCCTTTCGATAGAAAGGAGATGTGGGGTGCTAATACCTTCCCCATGCCTAACCGACCCCCGAACCCAAATTTTCCGGTTTCTAAAAGGTCATTCGCTTTCCAAAATGGTTTTCTTCAATATTTTCCTTATAAAAAATATTGGTGGCGACTTCATTGTTTTTAAAAAGTTGTAAACGAAGAAAGATCCCCTCAGGGATTTTTCGGGTGCAACAATCATCTATGAGAGTCATGAAGTACCTGGATCCGTGGTGAGATTGAACACGAGCTGGCCCCCAAAGATCACTGTGAATGTAGTCCAATATCCCTTTGGTGTAGTGAGTAGCAGTGTTGAACTTCAATTTCTTTGCCTTGCCAAGGATACACAACTCACAGAAATCTAGTGAACTGATAGAATCATCACCTAACAATTTTTGTTTGCTTAATTCCTTGAGTCCCTTCTCACTGACATGCCCCAATCTCCTATGCCACAGGCTACACTTGGTGATTTCAGCACTAGCAACATTGTTAGATGCTCCCTCTAGAGCACTCCCCAACAACTTGTAGAGACCATTCACCAATTAACCCTTCATCATTACCATTGATCCCCTTATTACCTTGATGACTCCACCTCCTCCTTTGTATTCAAAACCTTGTGAATCAAGCATTGCAAGAGAAATCAAATTCCTCTTTAAATCAGGCACATATCTAACACCTTGCAGCACCTTGATAGACCCATCAGCCATCTTGAACTTGATAGATCCAATTCCCTGCACTCTACATGTCTGATTGTTCCCCAATAGCACTTGTCCACCATGAATTTGAGTGAATGTGAAGAACCATTCCTTCATATGACACATGTGAAATGTACAACCAATGTCGAGGATCCACTTTGGAGATACAATTTCACATCGAATCTACACAATACCTGCGCTTCTAACATAGGTTGTGTAAGCCTATGTCATCAAGCCAAGAAAAACCTCATGTTTTACTGTTCTTTGGACAATTGCAATTTACCTCGGTCACACACATCACCTCGGCACTCTCATAACCTTCTGAAACCACATCTGCATCAGCATGATGCCCTTTGTAATCTCCACCCTTCTTCTTATTCTTCTTGAAGTGCGGCGCTCTTTCTTGAGATGATCTTCACTCTTACAAATGAAGCGAGGCCCTTTTCTTGAATTCCTTGACTTAGACCTCGAGTTTTGCTTTCCTTGAAGTCCCTTTTCTCGATTCTTCCTCTCACATTCGGTGCTTGGCACATTAATCATCAACATTTTCGACCTCCTTGTGAATTCCTTCGAGAACAAGGCATTACAACCTCTTCAAGTGATAGAGTGTTTCGCCATAGATGAGTGTGTGCTGCAAGATTCCTATGCTCATTTGTGATGACTTGAGTAATAGGAGTGCTTGATCCTCATCTTCTACCTTGATCTCAATGTTTTCAAGATCAAGAATCACTTTGTTGAAATCATCAATATGATCCTCCAATTTCCTTCCCTTGCCATCTTGAAGGTAAACAATTTATGCTTCAAATACAACCTATTGGCCAAAGATTTGGTCATATATAGGTTCTCCAATTTGAGCCATATATCTGCTGCTGATTTTCTCCTTGAGACTTCCTCAAAGACCTTATCTCCCAATAGCGAGAATCAAAGCACTATATGCTCTTTCAAGCATATCTTGCTTCTTCTCCTCGATAGCGTGTCGGGTAACTTTGCCTCACTGCGCAAGTGCTTTCTCAATGCCTTGTTGCACCAAGAAAGCTCTCATCTTCATACGCCATAAGCTAAAGTCATTTTCCTTGTGAATTTCTCCACTTGAATTTCACAGATCCCATTCTTGAATTTTCTTCAAGGATCACACGCCAACCTTCGTCTTTGCCCAAGCAACACGAACCTAATGCTCACGATACCAATTGTTATGAAACAATGCTCAAAACTCAAGAATTCGAGACAAAACAGTTAAGTAAATTCGAGAGAGTAAGTAAGTCGAAAAGAGAGAGAGAGAGATCTTTGGAAATTGAATGTATTATTCTCAAAGCTTGTCTTAATTCTGTTTAGCATACAAGAGTATATATAGGTACATTAGAGAGCTATACAAAACGATTTACAAGGTGTAACTATCCTAACTACCTATAACAGGTATTACTAACGAGTGTCGACAAAACATGTGCTTCGACTTGGCGGCACAACAAGTACCGACACTTCGACTTGACACCGACCGGACGACTTCGACCGACTGACTTGGCGATTCGACCCGGCCGATTCGACCCGACGCCGACTTGGCGGTGCTATCAGCACCACAACTAAGTGCTATCAAGTGCTACGAGCACTCTAACACATCGACTAAAGTCCTAAGCCATAAACTCTACACTTCTCAATATCCTACTTTCTCTCAACCACGCTCATGATTAATTACAACATTTCTTTAGAAACTTTTTTTAGTGTACTCATAGCTTTGTGTCACTAGAATTCTACTCATTACTTAAGCTATTGTTCTCTCATCCTTAACCTAAACTTCACTTTGTAGATATACGAGTACCTTCTTAACAAGGCATAGATTTGTTGTATTGTTACAAAAGTGGGCTAAGTAGTTTCTTAGGTTTTTTAGTTATCGGAACTGTGCAAGAAAATTAGTAAGACAGTAGATAGAGCTGTGCAAGAAAACTATCAAGTGTTTTAGCCTAGGTTGGCTTGTAAAGTGTAAACTATTTGGAAAATAGTGGAACTACTCACTGGGTGTGAGGAGTGGAGTAGCCCTAGTTGGATTTGGTGAACAACTATACTTTCTATGTGTTATTTACTGTTTTCTAAATAGTTTTATTAAATAATACTTCATTTTTAACAATAAACATTTTCTGCACAATTGTGAGAAGACTGCTTTAAGAAGCTTCTCGATTTTTCTAAGTGAATCTTCTTACACTCTCTATTTACAAAAGCACAACATTTTATCTCTTCTCTAAGACACACACCTTTTACAACACATCATTACCAGTGTAAGAAGCTAAGTAATACAATTTACATATCTCATTCTTTTATGTATCTTCTTATACAGTTAATTAGCTTCTAAGAAGATACAAAAAGTCAATAGCTTTTTGATTATATATCTTCTTAGGACACTGAGCTATATATTCTCAGTTAATTTGGTTTATCTAAATAGATTTTAAAAGGGCCATATTCAAAGTCCCCCTTTCTTGTGACCTAAATTGACTTCAATACCCTCCAAAGGAAATGTTTCACTTTAGGAGGAATCTTTAGCTTCCACAAAGCACGCCAATTATCACCCACACATGTAAGTAGCTCATAACCCTATAAGTGCTACGAGCAGTATAAACCCCAGAAGGCTCCAGCCACTAAATACGCTGGTTCTCAACAACAGTATTGAAAATAGGAGTCTTCCAGATCTAACCTACAATAGAGGAAACAAACAAACAATCTATGAGAGTAGAGTTCCAGGTCTTGGTTCAAGCCACCATCAGATCCAAGACGCGGAGGAAAGGGTTAAAATAAGGAAACTTTTTCTCGACATTTAGCTTGCGCTCCACCATCCAACACTCACCAAAGACATTACCATCTCCAATCATCCTAACGACACCCCTCTTCGAGAACCAACCGGGCTTCATGGATACTCCTTCACAGAAAGTTGTAGTTACTCCCCTTGTGGCGTGCACATGAAGTCACACCTAGGAGAATATTTCGCCTTATAAGGTCTAGCTACAAGAAAGCTAGGGCAATGCATCAGCCGCCACCCTTGCTTCCCCAGCAAAGCCACACTAAAGACATAGAGATTGCGGAATCTCATTCCACAATAGCCCTTATCAATACACAACATGTCCCGGGACAACAAACAGATGCCTCTCCTCGTGGAAGTACTCCCCTCCCCCCTCCTCCCACACAAAAAAACCCATTAATCAAACTTTCAATATCATCTTCCAAGGATGAAGGTAAAAGGAAAAGGCTCATGAAGTAAGTCAGAATGGATTGGAGAACCAACTTAATCATAACGTCCTTCTCAGCTTTAGATAGAGACCGACAGCTCTAAGAGTTAATCTTCTTCCAAAACTGACCTTTGATGAATCAACAAATCTTAAGTTTTGGGATTGGGTTTATGACACAAATCAGTCCTTATATATATATATATATATATATATATATATATATATATATATATATATATATATATATATATATATATATATATATATATATATATATATATTAACTATATTAATTCATGAGTTGACCACGTCAGCGTCCACATAGGACCAATAAAAAAATGCCACACGCATTTCTTTCAAAATATGTGGCACTCCATGTGGCAATACACGCACACCGTTGATCAAAAGGAGTAGGAATAAAATTGATCCCAAATTTATTGCCTCTTAATGTCCAATTATAACTGACATTAAACATTGATTTTTAATTTGATTTCTATATTGATTTTTCTTATTTCTGAAATGAATAATTGGGAGATGATTAATGCAATTCTATGAAGCCAATTTTTGTGGTTACAAAACAGTTTAGATAAAGGAGTTCGATTGCACAAACGATACCAATTTTTAAGCCAATTTTTCAACAAGATTTTTATTGCAATTCCTTGCATTAATTAAACCAATTTTTTTAAATGTGCATTAATGTTAATACTATAAACAAAACCACTACTAATTTGCATTGACTTTTGCAATTAACCATTTTTCCTTTTTTTGTTAAAACAATTAATCACGAAATAAATTCTGGAAATTGGTAAAATTTAAATTTCAAAAACTCAAATTCAATTTTCAAATGAAATTTCATATCACATTTTTTTAATGAATTCGATATTGAAATTTCAAATTTGAAAATAATTTCCTTCTCATTTTGACAGACACGAGTTCTATATAAATGGTTGAGATCAAATTATACATAGCTGTTTCAAATTCATGACATGCAAACAAATAGGACATAGAATTGATTTGAATAATTATGCAACAATTTACATTTAATTCTAATTAACCCTTCCCTAATATTGTGGATCCAAATTTAATCCTCCTAAAAACACATTTTTACCAAGCAAGCCATCCAAAAGACAACATAACACCTGCAAATAGAAACCACATGAAATCAGATTCATTGGTCATAGTTCCCTGGAAAAAAAAGCATTGGACAAATGAATTCGCATGACTCATATTTTTGTGATTTTCTTTTGCCATACGAATATGTCAACCTTGATTTTTTACAAACTGCTCTTTCTCTTTCCATAGTGGCAGGTTGAAAGTACATCATATCGTGGACCAGTTTGATGCTAAGGTGAATGGCAAGGTCAGTTAGTCAAATGGTAGTCTTGATAAAGATTCAATCCTTTTGTATTTTATACACTATTGACATTTTCTTTGACATAAGTTGGGATAACTTTTGGCTGTACGTTTTAACTTGCTTACAGATTGAGGCTTGTCTGCGGAGCTTCCAATTGAGCATCAAATTTTTATATTATTGATGCTGCAGGATCAGACGACATTACTATAAATGAGGTACACACTTGATTCTTATATTGTTTTCTTTGGTAGGATGTATAGAAAGATGTCAACACGGAAAGAGAAAGAGTTTAAACAAATTAGTTTTGATGATTTATATTGTTCTGTGCTAGCACAGGTTGTATAGATTAAGATACAAGATTAAGATATTTCAAAGTTTTCATAGATATTGAGCTATGTGTGTATATGTTTTCTCCAAGTACTTTTAGGTTCTTTATATCTTTTTATGCGATTATATGTGTCTATATGCTTTCTCAACATTTGCTTCTATTAAATATGAGTTCTCCATTTGTTTGCTATTATATATTGGTTGATGCAAGGATATCCGTTAAGCTTGCAGATAGCTCTTAAATCAGCATATCATCATGGAAAACTATGAAACCTAAATGCATGGCATTATGTTGTTGCTTTTTTCCCATGACGGACAATCAAATTGAGCGATGTGAAATCAAGAAAACACATAAGTTGCTAATTTTCATGATTATTAAAGTTTTTGGTTTTTGGTTCATATGTCTATAATATAATTGCAACAAAGTCACGAGTTGAAGCCATGTGAAAAATCAAGGCTACGCTACTGTCATTCACATGTAGATGATTGTGATCATCCTATGCACTTTGTGTTAGATTGCATGGATTTGTGTATGAAGAAATTAGAAGCCAAACTAGCTGAAATGTCCAATGAGATAGATGTAAACTGTAAACTTATGTTTCTTTATCTATTTATCTATTAAACATTTCCAATGTAATTTTTTTGTTGAAGGATATATCTCAAGAATATCATTGGTATAAATAAGGTTTTGTTCTCAGTTCTGGTAAAAGTGGTGCTTTCAACATTTTTAGATTGCTTGCAACGAGGGTTGTTGTTGTTGCTTAAGGGTAGAAGGGTTTTGGGCATTTTTATTGATTTATCGTTTTGGTATTCTTCTTCCATCACTTGGGTATCTTTTACTGCGAGTTCTTCTTCTACTTTCTTATCTACGTGTTTTATTCATTTCATTTATTTTCAATCAGTTAATTATAATCTGAGAGATTAGGAGTAGCATATTTGATATGCTCATTAATTAGTTACCTTTTCCGATTTAGTTAGCTCGCTCACAAGACATTTGTTGTTAGGTGAGTAAAATTTATCAATATGTTTTTAATAGAGCTAGCTTTTGTTGTGAGTGTTGAAACCACCGGTTGCAAGTTATAAACATATATATATATATATATATATATATATATATATATATATATATATATATAGATACCTTCAATGAAAAATATAGAACTATAATTATTTTCTATTCTTATAGGGAGAAGAACCGAGGAAACAAACTGGTGACAACTTACATTGAGTGCGACTCAACGACTCAACAAATTTGCATCACTTTGTATATGGACATCGTGTTAGTCCTTGATTTTCTTCAAAATTTGATATTTGTTCCTATTGCATGACTCTGTTTTTAGACAATTAGTGAACAAGGCTCATATGTTTGTAACGTGCCAGCAACACCCATCGTTTCTTTTCCTTTCCTTTTATCTGATTGTTACCACAGTTGACTTGGTAATTGGTAATCCATGCTCTTTATCAATGTTGTAGTCACGAAAATAACTATATTTTTTAGTAACACAATAACAAATTTTAAAATCCCAATATTTTTATTAGTAAAAGACTTCATTGATTTTTAAATTTATAAATTGGAATTTATTAAAACTTTTACTCTAATCAAATTGCTAATATGATTTTACAAAGATTAACTTGACAGTAACAAAAATACTTAAAATATAATGTCCAAATGATTTCCAATAAGAAAACACATGTTCTCACGACAAATTAATTCTCCAATAACATACTACATTTTACAAAAATTAAATTAGTATATAAAAAACATACTCCATTATAATTCAAATTAATTCGGAAAATACCATACATTTTACAAAACAACTTTCATATAGTCTAAGTACCCGCTAAAGATAAATCTAAAAGTCAGAAATTTTTTACTTTTTTTCTTATCTTTGCCTCACAATCGCTTCTGATGAAACTAACGCTATACCACCCCTTATGGTGTTAATTATATATATACATATACATATCTATATATTATAATTTAATTCATAATAGGTTTATTCATTAATTATGTACAAACAAATTTTTTACGTCAGATAACACACTAAAATATCAAACTGACTATTTTTTCTCCTAAAAAAACTAAAAAATTGTTGTTACAATGAGATGTATACCCGTGCTGGCACGGGTGATATATACTAGTATATATATATATATATATATATATATATATATATATATATATATATATATATATATATATATAGTGTATCTGATGATAGTTTCAGAAATTTTACTTTTGGGGGAAAAAATAGTCTGTAATATTTTCTCAAAAAATATTGTAAAATTTTACAAAATATATATTTCATTGCAGAAAATTTCTATAGCTAAAAAAGTAAAATTTAATACCAACTTATTCTTTTTTTATTGATCTCTTGTGAATTTCTACATTTAATTTAAAAATTATCTTAATTTTAAGAACGACCCTTATTTTTATACGGGGGCAAAATTCAATTTGTTATACATATTTCAAACCAAAATAACTTTTCAAGTGGGAGAAAACTCCCCCAATTTATCTCAAGTAAATCCGTCCCTCAGGGTATATGTATATAATGACAAGTTTTATGATAAAAGAGTGAGAGGAACATACGGTGGTCATAGATCAAATGAATGATTAAGATTTAAAAAAAAAATCATTTGATTTTTTTAAGTGGTCATATGATCACTAATCATGACCATCCATGTATTATTATATTGTCCTGATATTACAACTCTTGATAAAAACTCGTTGGAAGGAAAAGTAGAGAAAGGTAATGAAAAAATATTATTGATAGTTCATCAATTGACTTAGTCATAAATACAATGGACTCTATTTATATATTTTTGTCCTTATGAAAAATGAAGAAAATAACAACTAACAATGATAACTAACATAACTAACGCTAAGCTAACTACTTACAAATAATTAACAAACTTATGTATAATATCTCACCGGAAGCTAGAATGTATCTACATTTCTAACTTGAAAATTACAAAGGTAGAGAAAGAATTTTGTTAACCATTCATATTTTTTTTCTCAGATAGAATCGAAAATACCATTAAGACTAGAAAGAATTAAATTGATTAACTATCTATTTTCTTTTGTGGATAGAAACCAAAATATCACAAGCCTAAAAAGAACGAATTTTGATTGCTTAACTATTCATTTTTTTTTGGCAAAAAAAAAAACTATTCATTTTGTTTATGGGTAGAAGCAGGCTAGTCTCAAATAATTGGAGGTCATGTTCAAATTCTTAAAATCGGACCCTTAATTATTCTTTTATCGAATGAATCACCAAAACCTCAAACTACTTTATTTAAATTTTAAATAACATCTCAATACAACTTTTAACTTGGTAAATTAATTTTCAAATGATGAATGGACAGGGGCGGTCTCGATTAAAAAATTTCTAAACTTTTAAGCAGTTTTAAAACTCGGACCGGTGGCCGACTCAGTGAAGGTACTAGGTCAGCAAGTCAATGGTCAGACTGAAAGGTCAGTAGTTGAACCGCATAACTGGTTTTTAAAGAATATATATTCTGTTCCTAACTATTCTCTGGAATAGGATATAGCAAGAACACGATGAATAGAGTAAGAAGTATAGAATGATCAGAATAACATCAGTCCTCTCTATTGGCCTCAGGGGCTTATATTTATATTACAAGGTGTCATTAATGCTCATAAGTATTACACATGAATGCAGCGAGATCTTAGGCGAGATTCTCGGGCTTTCCTAATATATCTAGCTAGATTCCTGCTTAAGGCCGAGCTTGTAGGAGACGTCGGCCCCTTTTGGCCGAGGGGCGGTCCCTCGTCCTGCATAGTCGACTAGTGTCTCGGCGCTGAGGGTGAGGCGGTCTTCGTGCGTCAGTCTTCGTCTTCTAGGCTCAGACGAGTCGACTAGGAAGTGTCGCGTATCCGAGCGGTCCTGAATGGTCGGCTGGGAACAATACCTATAAATTTCATACATGTAAAACTTAATTTACTAAAATTAGTCTCATAAAAAACTAATGCATTGAGTTTCTTTAAAAGAAAATTAGTGTATTTTAACAACAACAACAAAAATTAATGGCTATGGAGAGCACCAAAAATTGGTACAATGCTTTCCTATAAAAAAGAATTTGTATGTTTGTTTGTTTTTATATTGAAATGAGGAGTAATATATAAAAATAGAGTAATGTTATATGGACAAAAAATTTCAGACAAATATAGCCAAAAACCAATTCACAACACCAATTAACCAAGTTTTTTAGGCTATTGACCAACCTATTTTTTTAGAGTTTTTTAAGCCATTAACTAAAAACTTGGTTAATAGCCTAAAAAACTTGGTTAATTGGTATTGTGAATTGGTTTTTGTCTATATTTGCCTGAAATTTTTTGTCCAAATATCATTACTCAGAAAAATATTTGGTATCTAACAAGAGCATCAGTGGTACTGAGCGCTGCATGGTGACTCATGAATTAAAACCACTACGATTGCACTAGCTGAGTTGTTCATTATAGAAGCTTCCAATATTTTATATATATACACACACACAGAGAGAGAGAGACACACAGAGAGAGAGAGATGTACATAGATTTTTTTAAAATATTATTTGGACAAAAAAATGCACCAAAATACGAATATGTATTGAATACACGTATAATACATTTTTTTTTTCATTTTAAATCAAATATATTATACGCGTACAACATTAAACTTAATTTAAAATAAAAAATAAATGTATTATATGCGTATTCCTTCTGTATCTCATGCGTATACGTATTTTGGTCCACTTTTTAGTCCAAATAACATTACACATTTTTTTTGGCCCATGTTTTCCCAACCCCCTCATACTAACCACACAACCTTGACCAAAAAAAATACTAACCACACACCCCCATAGCCTCCTAAATCCCAAAAATACCCCTACCTTCAAACCACTTCATCTCCCAATCTCCCTCCCTAACCCCTTCACATCCCCCATCTTCCTAGCACTCTCCCTCACAACTGAACCCGAACTCTCTCTCACTCTCCAATACCGAACCCTAATCTCTCTCTCACCCTCTCAAGTGTCTCTCACTCCCTCTCACACACAGCTCACCATTCCTTATCTCTTTATCAGGTAAGAGTCTCACTCAATCTCATTTCTTTCTCTGGTCTTATGTATGCATTGTGTTTTTTCTACAATTGTGCTCGGTTCGGTGCCCTTGCACCGAACCATTTGAAAAAACTGGAAACATATACAGTCCAGTGCATGTCTGTCGAACCACCCTGGCCAACACCTGCCATGGAGGTTTTGAAACAAGCCTTGAGATCTCACCTTCCATGGAGATTTTGAAGCTTATGGTCAAAACTGACAAAATGTGTTATACAAATAGGAGTATTTTTTTTTTTGATAATAACACAGATAGGAGTATAAATTAGCTGGTCAAAACAGATTTAAAAAATTTTCTGACAAATCTGCATGCCTAAGTTTCCAAATTTTTAAACTACAGATTTATGTTTTTAGTAGATAAATTCATAGTGTATTTTGCAATTACAAATTTATCTTCTAAAAACATAAATTCATAGTGATTTTTTGGTTAAACGGAATTATCTAAATAAATGATAAATGCATTTTGAATTTTTTTTATAAATAGAATTATCTTGTAGTTCGGTAAATCCGTTTAACAATTTTTATAGGAGTAAAATGAGAAGTGGGAGAGGGGGGGGCTTCTTTTTTTCATGATGACTTAGCAACTGATATTTGAAAAATCGGGCAAACAACGATGACCTCAATCCCTCTTTTCACCACACCACCACAACCACCAAATCCTAAACTTCAAGCTCCAACGGCGCTACTCCTCCGTGGGCTACCTCCACTACTCCGTAACCCTCTTCAAGCGGACCCAAAACCCAAACGTATTCCTATGGACCGCTATAATCCACACCCACACCCAATCCGGTCTCAACAACCAAGCTCTTTCGTACTACACCCAAATACAGATGTTGTTTTACATGATATAGGGGAGGAACAGAAGGAGCTATCCTTGGAAGTTCACAGTGAAAAGCTTGCCTTGGCATATGGGCTTATCAGTACTCGCCCAGGAACCACGATCAAGATTGTAAAGAACCTTCGCGTGTGTTTGGATTGTCATGTTGTGATGAAGATGATATCTAGGATTACTGAGCGTAAAATAGTAATGAGGGACCGGAATCGGTTCCACCACTTTGAGAATGGTCGTGTTCATGTGGAGATTACTGGTGAACATAAATTTAGTGTCCATAAAATTCCCTTTCTTCTTGTAGAAGCGCCAAAGTTGTTGATGTTGATAACAACTTCATTGCAATTGCGATTAACTGATTAAGAGCTGCAATTAACCGAAATTCTCTATTTGTATATTTTAAATTGTCATTTAAATGTACAACTGTTGTAACTTCAAAAAAACTGTTATGAGAACCGAGCATAATTAGAGACGGTATGTTATGTTAGTGGATGTCTCTCCTTTTGTTCATTTGAACTAAGATGCTAACAAGTGTCAGATCTTAAATTCTAATCCAGTAACCACTCAGACTGTGATATTGACCACGCTACAAGATTAATCTAGCTTATTTTTGGATTTGACTCCTGTAAAGTGAGTGGAGTAAGATGAGTCAGGTCCCTTAATATCTACCTCACTTTCCCAAAGCATGTTTCGATGTAAAAGAGGAAAGGAGATGAATGAATAACAAAAATAAAAGTAAAAACGAAGGCGTCAAAGATCGGTTCAATGTTACATCCCCAAAAGTTAAAATTTACCTAATATGGATAAATAATCTTAATTTATGCCATCCTTTTTGATAAAAATGTTAAAAGAAAATGATTTATATAAACATTCCCTCCCACCCTATCCATTTTCCACCAAACAATGGAACGAAGCGGCAGAAAATGTAGGCGGAGTTAAGATGCAAGATAAAATGGCAACTAAATACACACTAGAGAAGTAAAGCAATAATTATACAGGATATTTTCTAAGTAAATCTATAACTTTTGCTCATTATGACTGCACTCCTACAGATTGCTTTTCACTAATGATAGCAAAATACTACAGGATCCAAGAACAATGAGTAATGCCTACAGCCATGGTTAAAATGGGAAACCTACCCACCAAAATACACTTCTACCGATCTAACCTAAGGAGGGAAAATAAAATAATCCAATGTACCAGCCAGGGAAATTCAGTGTTTCTAATGCTCACATTCTGAAATCCAAAACGCAAACTGTATTGTTGGCAAAACAAGCAGCGATCTTGTCACCCTCCTTATTCCAACAGACCTCAAAAATACCTCCACTGCCTGCGTATGTTTTAACAATCTTGCCTTCCTTCAATGACCATATATGCATGGATTTGTCAAGAGACCCACTGGCTAAATACTCACCATTGGGACTGAATGCAACAGAATATACAGGATGGCTGCAAGAAAAAAAATAAAACGTGTCAAAAACAAAAGGACAGAATCTAGATGCCTTATTTCACTCTGCCTGATATACTTTTTCCACAAATGAATTCAATGAATATTAGATCTACAGCATTAATTAAACCACCAAGTGAATTGAAGGTTAAGGAGACTGGGGAGTGGGGAATTTTGTACTATCGTACAAATAAACCAAAGCTATTAAAAAGAGTACCGGTGTCCATTCAGGCTGTGGATGAGTTTCCCGAGTTCCACATCCCATAGTTTTACAGTTGAGTCAAATGAAGCACTGCACAAAAAGATGACTACTTAGTTTTACAATGAAAGCGGATTTTTCCGATAGAACCCAAACAAAAGAGGGGGAAAAAGTTCTGCAACCAATCATAGTAGGTTCATTCTATTCAGTTCAGTTCTGGAGCCTATCCGTTCTGGAACCCGAACAGATTTTTCTAATACAAGAACGGATTTTACTAATAGAAACCAAACGAATCAGCAACACACCAAAGGTAGCACTTCATTCTATATAGTTCAGTTAACACTCAAAGGAAACTCAAAGCATTACCAATTGCAGCTGAAGAATTGATTCATCCAATTATGATTCAGAGGATAGAGAAATAGAGAAAAAAATAATTCCAAATGTGTAGGAAAAGATTCTGGTGTTAGCTAGTGTTGTATAAATCTATAGAGCATGAAAATCAAAGCGAAGAATGAAATTTCACCAAGCAACAAACTTACCTAGCTAACACCAATTTTTTGTTAGGATTATTTGTACCAGGACCAGTGGGGCTCCATCGGATAGTATATATCTCCTGCAAAGCAAATTATTTAGTTTTTCCAACAACACGCAGATTGAATTGAATTGAATAAGAAATTAAAATGGAAACACGGACATAAATGCTGACATGAAAAACATCCAAAACCCAGTATACCTTGGAATGCTCCCTTAAGTCATGAAGATACTTATCCTGCTTCACACTCCATATCTACAAAATAATGTATTTAATAAAAACAAGAAAAATCGAACACACCGTATAAACAGTAATGTGACAATTATTTAACATTTACTTCATAAGAAATTATTCGTCAAAATAGTGTGCAATCCTGTAGTTAACCAAAAGAATATAAATTTAACTATGAATAATATAAGAACTGATAGAAAAATAAGTTAAGATGTCTTTATTATCAACATAATAGGTGTTACTAAGTAGGGATACTGTTACCCAAATCAAGGATTTGATTTGTTCCTTAGCATGATTGTATTATGTGATTATAAATAAGGTGCTACTAATATTCAGAAAAGAAAAGAAAATCCTTGTAGGGAATTAAAAACCCAACTGTGACACAACGACTTGATAAACAAATAATGGTGGGTGGTATGGTAGTAAAACACAAAAAATGGGTGGGGGTAAGTTAACACATGCCGCCAGACAATCTAATGTTAACACATGTGGGGCTCCGGGTTCTCACCCCCACCACACTCTTCTATGCTCCATTCTCCTGCGCATTTTGCAATAAAATCAAGAAAACAGACACTCAGAACAGAGGCTCACACTTGAAAAGCAAAGCCTGTTGAAGAAGGAGAAAGAGAAAGAGTCACAGTCCAACGTATCAAGGGTTCACCCACTGCATATCCAAGGTAACCTCACAGCATATCCAAGGTAACCTCACAGCTTATCTACACCATTACTTTTTGTTAGAAAATTCAGATACTTATCGGATACAGAGAGAAATTTCCATATCAGTGCATCGCAGCCCGACAGACTCCATACCCAATTACAAAATCCTCCTTCGAGTCCAATCATCATGGCTACAGTTACCACCGGCTGCACTTACTGCTACAACCTTGATTCTGTTTTCTCAACAGTACCTCCACTCATTGTAACAAATTTGAAGCTTAGTAAACTACAGCTTGAGGGGGGTTTTAGAAAACCCATTTAACTAGTGTTTATCATCTAAATAATAGGTGCTAGTGCTAGTAATTAGGGATGTGTGTTTATTATCTAAATAATAGGAGCTAGTGCCAGTAATTAGGGATGTAGTTACACAAATAACGGATTTGATTTGATCCGTTGCAATTATTACCTGATTATATAATGTGATTATAAATAAGACCCGTGTGATCATACGACACACATTCCAATACAACATTTTACAAGAATAAAAACAGTCACTAAGCAGCTAAATATTACCTTTGCTGTGATATCATCAGAACAGGATGCCAGCAATGAACCTGTGGGATCCCATTTCACACAGTTAACTTCTCCCTGAAAATGCAATATGGACATTAGCAGATGGATGACTTGCCAATCACTATATTGCACTTTAATGAAATATCCCAAACTATTGCTTTCTGAAAACACAACAGACATAAATGTTCAGATCTCTGATTCTGAACCTTCAACCACAGGGAACTACGATATAAAATGCAAACATGCAGAGCCTGTAGTTAAAACAGACTTTACTCGATCAAAGAAAATTACATTGCTACCCTTGGTACAGGCCAGTAGCAATGTAATTCTGATATTAAATGCAAACATGCAGAGCCTGTAGTATGAGCATGTAGTGTAGTGTCACGAAATAAGGTAGGTCTTAAGTATGAACCTGGTGTCCAGCAAATGTTTGTAAGGGGCGGGTTTCACCTATCTTGCAAACATATATCATATTATCAGTGGAACTTGTAGCAAAAGATGTATTGCTGCGCCAATCAACATCAAGTGTTGGACCTAAACAAAGCCCCAAGAAAGAAAGTGTGTTCATATGTATGATTAAGAAAATTCTCAACAAGAGTACTTATAGTATTCTCAATTAAACTATACATTCAAAATTTACACCTGAATGAAATTCAAATTGTTGTTTCCATTCCTCTGCCTGCACATCCCACACAATTGCAGTTTTATCACAACTTCCAGTCAGAAGATAATCGCCTTTCTTATTCCACTTCAGAGAGAATATTGGTCCCTTGTGTTTGCTTAATGTACTCTTCAGTTCACCTGGTCAAAGATAACAACCACATGATCAAACTCAAACTCAAAAGCTTGAGGTCCTAGAAACAAATTCAAATAAAGCCAGAGCCTGCTTAAAAACAGTGGTAGAAACAATGATTTTTTGAATAGGATGATTGCAACAACAGATACAATACTTAAAGCATGTTTGGTTTGAGAAAACTTATCTTTGTTTTCATTTCCAGTTTTCACTAATAATCTCAAAACGCCAGTTTACATTTATTTTGCTATGTTCACAAAGATTTATACAAAAGCAGTGAAAACAAAGTTGCTTCTGCATTTTTATATACAAATCGTTGAAAACAAAAGGAAAGTGAAAACAGTGTCGTTTTTGTAGTAATAAATGAAAATAGGAAATCAGAACGAAAAATATTAAATAAAATCAGATACGTTTTAATTTGAAAATAACAAAAATATTCTATGAAGCACCGACACAGGCACCAACACCCAACACGACACGGACATGAATATGCACACACCGGTTTTAATTTGAAAAATACAAGTAATTGATGTGTCGGTGTCGGTGTTCGACACGATATATGTCGGACATTAGACACATCTTCAACCGGAAGTGTCGGCGCTATAGAGAAAATATCACACCAAAAATTAAGAACGGGGCATCTTTGAGTTGATTTCATTTCATCATATAAGTCCTCAAAACCTACTACAGAATATGAGGAGAGAAAAGAATGCCCTACCATTAGTGGTCCAAAGTCTTGCTTGCCCATCATATGAACCAGTTGCAAGAAGTGTCCCCTCCCCCTGCATACAAACCACCAAGGTAAATTCAAGTTATAAAACACTATGGGAAAATAATATATAAAATAACCACAAATTTCTAATCTTTGTAGTCACAAGCATAATACCTAAGAATAGCAAAATCAAGAGGGGGAGCAATTTTATCGAAAACACTTTTCACAAAAAAAAAACTACAGAAAGTATTTTAAGAAAACAATTTCCAACATTCCCTTATGTTTTCTGGACTTTTAATTTAACATATCTCCCTTCTGTTTTCGTAATCTTCAGAAAGCTGCCATGAAACAAACAAAATATCCCTATGAACCTTACACAACTATTCCTTGATTTTCATGATTTTCACAAACTTACCTCATTCAAAGGAACTTAGTGGTGTTGCTTCTGAAAATTAAAGATGATAAAATGAAGAGAACGAATTAAAAGAAGTAAATAGGTTTATACAGAACCTTCAGATCGAAATAGGCACTCATACAGTTAAACTCGACTAGCTTCCAACTAGAAGCATACTGTCATGCTTCAACAAGCTTCCAAACAGAAAAAGAGGAATGAAGGGAATTGCAACGTAAATGGAATTAAAAGCACACTGTCCATGTGTAACACAAGTACGTCTTAAAATCTATGACATCGAATTGTGTCTCAATAAGTATTTCTGGGCATAGATAATTTTCAAACATGCTTTTCAGGCTTGATAGAAAGCAAGATTGTTGAATAAAGGGTGGTTATAAAAGGGGATGGGGACACAAACAACCAGAGCTTTTACCACTAGGTGGGGTCAATTACATGTGTCAAACAAAGCCATAATGTTCGCCATAAATTTCATATAACGATAGATCATTTAACTTTGAACCTCTCTTGATGGTTTGGCTTTGGCCAATAGTTTTAGTGAGTCTTCCCTTCCCTTACACTTAACAATTAAATAAATATAAAACTGACTATGAATTACGTTTTTGAAAATCAAACACAACGATACAAGATGGAACCAGTTATTTAAGTCGATATATAGCAGTATATTAATTTGAACTGAGTTTTGTTTGGTTAAAGACTATTTCAAACGTAGAAATAGAATTAATACAGTTTATTTTAAATCGGAATATGCAATTAAACTCACATTCCAATCAAGTGTAGTGACGTCTTTACTCTTTTCATTTGTTTTACCCCTAACATGCTTCAACACCAACACATCCAAAGGGCCACTCTGGGGAACAGGTATACATCTTCCTTCCGGTATTCTCCAAATACGAGCTGTTGAATCCCCAGACCTAAACGTTGAAATGACAATAGTAAAGAGCAAGATTATTATAAGAAACAATCTACCCTGATCCAATTTTCAAAACACAACTGAAATGGATGATCATAAATGTATTATTAAAGTGCTTCAGAATACCAACAAAAAAGATAAAGACAAAATAACATCATATAAAATGTGACGAAGATAAGCTATTAAGTTGACAGACATAAACATGCATCTGCAGATTTTTATTTTTATTAAAATTTGGGATCCAGCTCCTCTAAAGTGACTGCACCTACACCGTTCATAGGTTTCGATGGTTCAGTTAAAAAATATTTTTATTTTAAATTAACAATATAAAACTAAAAAAGAAAATGCCACGCGTTCAAGCCACAGGCGGTACGTCCATGATTGGGATCATGCATTTTAATCCCCATGATTGGGATCATGCATTTTAATCCCCATCATCCCTCATCAGTCATGTCATCACCCACACACCAAACACATGTATCAGCATTGCACCCCACCACTAGCAACCCGCCAGAAAACAGAGCCGCGTGAACGGAACCTGTAATCCACTTAACCACAACAAAAACCACAACATTTTTCCCTTGACGTCAACTGCATAGACTTGCGAGTTGACTTGCACCTTCTGGGAAGGTTGCGGAGAATGCAGAAGGAAGGGAGTTGGTGGGGTGATCTAAATAAATAAAAATTAAAAAATCTTCAGTGTAACGGAAAAATAAATCAAAAATGACGAGATGAAGAGGGAAAGGGACAACAGCTTGGGGGGAGAGAGAGTGATTTAAAAAAAATATTATAGATTAATTTCAGTCATTAATGCCCGTTAATGGTGCAGATGGACTTACGGTTATGTATATACATTACACTCTAAAGTGAGAAGGCTCATTCTAAAGGATCTAAATCCTTAATTTGGAGGCCTTTGGGTCCTACTCAAGTTCATTTTGTTTCTGTCAAACAAATTTAAACTTCAAGAGTGGAAGTTACTTAAAAATGTTTATGAAAAATTATATTAATAAGTGATTTGAGAAAACAATGTACAAATTTATTTGGATAAATGAAAAGCATATCATTGGTTATAGTCAGTACTTGTGACAAGAGGACATTGTTCACTGTAAGGTCACTGTATTGTTTAATTACCTGTTGTGACAGGTATAACTGACTCAGTTATCAGTTAAGTCTCCGAGTGGGGAATATTAGAGTAAAAAGGCGTGTTATTAGTTATTGTTCAATTAACTTGTCATTACAGCTATCGGTTAATTAGCTAGTTGGTTAGATAGTTAGATATCATCCAATGTATCAGTGAACATTGTAGTTAGATGTTAACTCGTTCAGTTGCATTTCCAGTAACAGTTTACTTAGAAATCCCGCTAAGCATTTTCTCTCCCTCTCTCCTATTTTCTGTATTCATAGCTTTTAAAGCTGGGTTTGAGTGGCCAAGAAAAAGACTAGGTGAGGAATTAAGGATGGGTGTTGATGCCAGTCAAAATTGCAGAAATGTGAGTAACTGGGTACCATTAAAACATTTGAAAGGTTCTCAATCTCAGAATCCACAAAGGAAGAGGATTTAGTAGCAGCCTTTATCTATGGAATTGCTATTAGCAGCAGCCTTTACCCATTCCTTTAACCCTTAGCTCAAATTAGTTGAGCTACCCAACCCCCCTCGGTATATTGAATTATAATTACCGTAGTGCACTATGAAAGCAGTTATTTCCAGAAACACAAATACCAGCTTTTGGTAAAAATTACATAATTGATTTTATTTTCTGTTATAAAGACACAAAGCAGAGTCAGAGTTTCAGAAATAAAATGCAAAAAACAAATGTTTAATTACTTGGGGAAAAAACTGAATGCAGTTAGCTCTCCCAATAAAAAAATGGAAGTCAATCAACGTGGGAAGCCCAATCAATGGAAATCCAAGATGCAAAATAATATTATGCACATCAAAAATTAAAGTTAAAGACATCAATAATACATATTTTCAAGCAAACTCAATTCACGGGGATACCTACCCTGATGCAAGAAGAGACCCCGAAGGACTCCATGCACAAGCACATACCTAAACGGATGGTGAACAGGCCAACTGTTAGAGTACTTTACAAAATAAACTATAGATAAAAGAAAATTCGTATGTCTAAAAACAAAAAAGCAATGATTAATGATGATATGCTTAACCTCTGAGGTATGCCCTTCTAATATTGTCACATCTGAACTGGGAATTTCAAATGGCTGAGATGTTGATGTTGTAGAGATGTTCATTGGTTCTGGTCCTATTAAAGCAAATGAAAAATAGTCATCCATATTTGAAGGAAGAATAATAATTGGAAGTTTGAAACAGACAGCAACTAGTTTGTATTTTTGTGTGCCACATAAATGAAAATACAATAGGTGACTGTATTTCATTGCTAAACTAAACTGCAGACAACAAAATAGATTTTCTAGCAAATGACAATACCAAGATATCATTTTTTAGACATTAGTTATTAATCCACCCCAGCATTTGTAACCCAACCACAATATACAAGAAAAGATGTCATCATAACTCAAACATGTGAAGTTTGGACAGAAAATGAAGGATGACAGAGAAGAATGGAATTACATGACATTAAAATTCAGCATAAATTATTGATCAGATAATGCAGTAAAACACCAAACATGCAACAAAGAACATATGTGATAATAAGTAATAATAATGTAAACCATTTTCAAATGAACAGCAGATTACCTCCGACTGCTCCATTCACTTCATGCTTTACAGTAGCCTTATCGTGATCTCTGACCACAACCCTATCAGTCTGATTTGCATGCTGCTGTTCTCGCTCTTTAGCATTTCTTACCCTATCCCTATCCCTATCCTTTTCAAGTTCTTTCTCCCTTTGATGTCTTTCCTTTTCTCTTGCCCGACCACGTTAGCCTTCATGCTCCTTTTGAACTCTTTGTTCCTCTCCCTCTGTAGTTTTTTCCTTCTTTCACTTATCATTTGCCTAAGTTCATGCACATCTTTTGTGATAAGATCCAAAGGCTGTAAGAATGAAAAATCTTCTTCCAGGTCTGCATCACACTGGCAGGCTTAAAAGAAACATTGATCAACATGAAACCTACCATATCTATTCAAATGGATGAATGTTATGTATAGAAAATCAAAAATGCAAAGACTGAGAATACTAACATTACTCAAGTTGGCTTCCATCTCAAAATACTGTAGCCCCTTTTGAACAAATGTAACAAGAGCACCTGGCGGCACCAAATTTCCATCAATCGGGCATTTGTTAATACCAGCTTCATTACCAAAAGTATAAGCAGAATGTGTGAAACCTGCAGTAGTTATGTAACACAAGTGTCCAGAAAACCAATCAGTTGCACGCTATATCCATTTGATAAATATGAAAAGCATAGTATAAATGGATATATTATTTTTTGTAATTCAGTTAACAAATTATATGATGAAATCAACCTCGAGAAGTTTTCCTAATTTTCATGGATGCCCTAGTCTATAGAATTCCCTAAGACAACAGCGCCTATGTGTCCTTCTTCAATATCTTGTAAAATCGTTCAAACTTCACATTTCAATAATGTGAAATTGGCATCAGCATTTACATCTTAAGAAAGTATAAATTACAAAAAAAAAAAAAATAACATAATAATGGATATTTTCAAGGTTTAACTCTTCTAAAAGATAGGAATGTTAGGTAAAAGCACATGAATAATTTTATATTCAACGCCCCTTCTCACAAAAAGCCATTCGGGCTTGAAGTATGGACAATACACTGACTCACTTGACATGGTCTATAAATTCAAATCTTATTCGAAGGATGGAAGTGGCAAGGATCAAACACTAAGCCACTTCGCCATAGAGACTTCAATGTTATACCAAGATCTAACTCTTCTTTACACTGAAGCTGAATACTCAAGAATGGATTTATTATATTTTTAACATGCTTCCTCATGCAAGAATGAAGCATGAACTCAAAGGTTATTTTCACCATTTGTTGCATTCATATTTTTTTGTTACAATTTGATGCATTCAACTTTATAAAGAAGTATGGAGATAACAAGCATTGAATCCCTAACAACTTGGTCATATAGGGGCTCTAATATCATGTTAAAGACTAACCTTGGGATGCATTTGATGCAAATTGAAGTAGAACATGAGGAAAACAACATAGTACATGTAGTTGAATTGATTCACAACAGTGTTTTGTTCAATCTGTTATTTTGTAGTCGAACGCACAATCCACAAAATTTTGAAGGAGGGAAGGGGAAGAAAGGATGGTTGAGAGAGAAAGGGCGCTCAAGGAAGCTATCAATAATGACCTATTATATGAAAACCTGATTCAGTTCTTCATTTTTTAACAAAATCAAGCACATCCTTAAAAGCTTAAGTTTTTGCTGGGAAGAAATACATAACTAGTTTTATATATATCAAATATTATATCGCACACTATATGATTCTGTAAAAGCACATTACTCATATAGTCGAATAAGAAGGAGGAAACAAACACTTAATCTTCAAAGAACCACAGAATCATTTCCTCAGTTCCTTTCAACTGATATTTCTTCTGCTATTTTCCAGATACATTTTCCAACTTACATAATTACAATCAAAACATAATTAAGGATGAACTTGCAAATAACCAGCTCCTCAGGATCATCATTGTGATTTGTGATCCACTTCATACATTTCATTCAGTAAAAAGTGAAAAACAACCGAGAAACATAACCACTTCACACATATGACTCAGTATCAACACTTAATTGCAGACAAAGATTTAAAAAAATGGAATGGTACCGCAAAAACGGCGGTAACAAAAACGGTTTAGGTAGCTGCCACTTTTGTTCCGTTTTTGAAATCGCGGGAAAAAAACACGACAAAACACCGCTAGGCCATTACTGTCGTTTTTGTAGTATCGTTCCATTTTTTCAAACCTTAATTGCAGACTCAATGCATATATCAATACATAACAAAAACTGTTAAAATAAACACAGAATTCCAAAAATCAAAATCTCAACACCAAATCCAATTTTAAGTAGCAGATCTAACAATTTATATTCCTCCTTCTTCTTGAACCACAAACTATAAAAGCTTTTCTCAACTAATATGTTCCATTTCTCATTAATAACTAACCCTACTCAAACAATAGCAACTGACGCACTCAAACCAACAGGAAATTTCAAAGTTCGAAAAACCGGAAATTCGTTGAAACTTAAGAACCCTAACATCTCACAGAGATAATATATAAGATAAAGGCAACAGTCATATCTATAATAAATTTATAAAGGCGAATTTGGAAGACGAAGAAAGAAATAAGATGAAGAGGATAAGAAACCTGATTCGTGAAGGTAGCGAAAAACTAGGAAGTTGAGCTCGACGGAAGTGACGGAGACCATGTTCAGAAAGCGAACAGCGGCGTCAATGGCCTTAGAGAACGGTTACGCGACCATGCGTTCCACAGCGAGAGTGAAAGCAGAAATAGTGGGAGGGTGAGAAGAAGGAGGAAAAGGCTTAATATGCGAGTTGGGTTTGGTGATGATTCACGTGGAGGAGGTGAGTGAACCGTCGTGAGGGGTTAGCTTTAGCTTAGATAGGTGGCAGCAGTGGAGATGGGATGATGGGTTAGATAACTGCCACAGTCACTCTCACGGGGTCAGGTTGGGTTGGGTTCCGTTTGCCGCTGTTAATTTCTTACATAGCTTCCGTTTCTTCTGTTATTTCTTTTTTGTCGGTTTCAAGATAATAACTTTATTGACAAAACCAATAATAACAACTTTATTACTAATAAATTCATGAATAAACCTTCCATCTTATTCTTTTTTTTTTTTTTTGGGAATGAAAGGAAAAAAAAGGAAAGAAAAGAAACAGAAAGGAATAAACTAAAAACAGTAACAGCTATCCCCTTGCAAACTGAACCCGTAGGTCATCTGCTTGCAATAGAGGAGAAATTCCATTCGGGGGCTCCAAGAAGACATGCCAAATTGAAGTCATTGTAGTGCCAAGCTTTGCCATAAAGTCAGCTGAGGAATTCGCCTCGCGCAAAGTGTGATGAAGTTGGATTCGCCAATTCCTGTTCAAAAGCTCCTTAATGTTACATAGGATAGATGCGAAGTGATGCCAAGGATTCACTGCAGCATTCACTAACTGAATAGCTAGAGCAGAGTCAGAATTACCATCAAGATTGCCCTTCCAAGTGAAACCATCAGAAATACGATCATTCAAACACACAGGGGTTGCTACACTAGTCTCAGTAATCAAAGATGGGAGGTGGGTGTACAATTGTTCAAACATCCAAATACCATTATGGAACACATCAGAGATCTTCAAGTGTAAATCATGAATATTAACATACAGTACCTGCTCCTTGGACAAATTTCTTCCTCCTTTTGGCTTGCTCCTTGGACAAATTTTGGGAAACTCAGTGAACAGGTACTGTATGTTGATATTCATGATTTATTATTAACCTATCTCTCCTAATTCCTTCACTCAAAAAAAAAACTCTCAATTAGTTTTTTTTCTCGTATAAACTGAATATTATCTACACGCAACTACAGTCTACAATGATTCATCACACAAGTTGGGTAAGACCAAAATGGACAGTCAAGCTTTCCCTTAAACTCCTAATTCGTCTTTAAATATGTGGAAATGACGAGTGACATTTAAATTTTGCGAAATATATCTATTATTAACCTCTCTCTCATCTCTTTTAGTGTATTTGGTAAGCATGATATAGTTAGGTTGAACACATTCAACGGTTACTGGTTTGAATTCGAGATTTTCACTATGTGTAAATGAGTTTACCATGGCATTTTCTCATTCTGTCTATAGACCTAAAAAAAGTTTTTTATATGAACTAATAAAGTGGATTTCACAAAACCTACAAACGGATGAGGCGAGTTTCACAAGTTTTTAAGGCTGTATGAGCTCTATTTGGTAAGGTTAAATCACTAGCATTTAACAAATACAAATAAACTCGTAAAAGAAAAATAGAAATGTTTGGTAACCACTAATTATAGCATTTTTTTCACGAACTTGTAACTATTTTTAGATGCTACTAAAATTATTGTTGACCTTATAATTTATAGTGTTTCATTTTTTCACATATTTGCCAATAATATTTATTAAAGTTTCTTATTTATGAGTGTTTAGATGAGATGGTTTGAGTCGTTTCCAACTAGTGGCAGAGCCACATAGAGCTCAGGTCGTGCAAATGCACACCCTGAAAAATAAATATTAGTACTTATATGTTGTATAACTTTTATTTTGACCTTTTTAAGTATAATATTTTGCACCTAGACCCTTCAATTATTTCAATTTTGACAGCTAAACAAAAATTGAACTCCCAAATCCCAATCTAGTTCTTGAAGTTACACTCTCTCTTCTATTTGATCTTTAAAGTATACAAAAATAATTATAAATCTCTAAGTTTGTGAAATCTTCAAATTAGTCTCTAAAATTTTAAAAAAATTGTCACAAATTTAGGATAATTTCATTAATGTCATAAATTTTTAGGGACTACTTGAACTAGAAAACTAAATTGAGAATTTATTGTTAATTTGGTTCCTTAACTTCATTGATTCAAGCCATACTATTTGAAAAGGGAATTCATACAATTCTGTGAACCAATAATTTTGATAATGAAAAAAAAACGACAACCTTTTACCAAGGGTCTTAGGTTCGCCTCTGCATCCAGCCTAATCAGAGGCCTTAAGTTCGAATCTAGTTCTGAGAATGCAACAATGTTAAGACTATTGAGGAAGAGCTTTTTTGCCCATTGTGATCCTATCTAACTCAATAGATTAGTCTATATAATTGCGCACACGTGATATCCGATTTACACCAATATTTATGTATATGACCATCCGTAATAATATTGATAAATACTAGTAGATTTATATGTTATATGTAGTATTAACTTTCTTCTTTCTAAAACTTTAGTAGTCAATTGTTTCTTTTAGGCAAAATACTATTTAGGGTCCCTTAACTTATTTTCAATTTTTGATTTGGTCCCTTATATTTTCGTTGTAACAAATAGGACTCTTATGTTTTAAAATTATTGCATTGTTACCATTTTGTAATTTTTGTTTGACTCCGTTACAAAAATGCCTAGTTCGCTGTTAAGTTGTCTAAGTGGCTGTTATCTATGCTTATGTGGTATTAGCGACTTACACATTAATAATCCATGTCATTTTTAATTACTTTTCTGACAGAAGTTTCATTTTATATTTAATTTTTATAAATAAAAAACTTATGCTTCCATCTTCATCATCTTCTTCCCATGGATCTGCGTTAAGGCACTGTAACCAGCAACAACAATAGCAGTGTGCAATCAAAACTTAAATCAAAATTTGGTTTCATTCCTTCATGTTAAACGAATCACATACTGTTGAACCAATCGTGAGAAATCAACCTTTTTTGTTTCGGTTTCATAGGACAACCAATTTATTAGATCTATGATTTCGTAATATTAATATAGATTGATGATTCTACAAATCACGTTGGGGTTATTCTGTTTCTCTGAATTCTGAAACACACACATCTAAAATCGAAGAAGTGGTGGCCTGAAACGTATGAACGAATCGAGTTTTTTGTGGGTCGTGTAGAAAAGTTTTCTTGCAATAGAGATGCAGTGTAGAAGAAGAGTGAAGAAGACGAAGGAATAGGATGTGGACTGTCTTTGTTCTCACCCCTCCGTGGCAAACGATTTGCGACGAGCGTTTTTGCCACCAATTTTTGTCCGTGGCAAATCCGTGGCAAATGTTGTTTTGCCACGGAAATTTGTGCATTTGCCACGGAAATTCCGTGGCAAATCAGCGATTTTCTTGTAGTGTAGAGGGTGAAGATGAAGGAAGAGGGTGATGCTTCCCTATTTTTTATTTGGCTTAAATATATGTTACCCCCTTCTGTTAACTTTCCATCCCAAAAAAGTGACGTGGCAAACAGTGCTGACATCAGCGTTGACTTCATGCCACGTGTCACCATATTATTGGACATATGTGTCACGTGGCACTAACACACCACGTCATCATCCATGTCATCATTGACACATGGCATTGACAAGTGCCACATCAGCAACCAACAGATGACTGCCACATGGCGTTTGAATGAAAACGTGGGACACCTTGTTACTAAAAAATATAGCAAGATTTTGGTTGCCAAGGGTATCGAACCTGCAACCTCCTTGTGGTGTTCAATAACCATTACCATTAGGCCACAAACTTATTTGTGTAATTGTAGCCAACTACAAATATATTAGACATCATTTTTAGCGCTTTGATTTGAGAGAGACAGAGAGAGATTTTGCAAAATCTGAAGAATAAACCCATTTCGTTTTCTAAACCCATTTCGTTTTTACTGCATCAATGGTGTTCACCAATCCATTTTTAGCGCTCTATATCAATGGTGTTCACTAACCCTTTTACTGTTAATGTATAAATGAATGTAGAAAAACAATTTTTGATTTCTAAACCCATTTCGTTTTTTGCTTTTCAAAGAATAAATAAATCGAATAAATCTGCTTGATTTGAAGAAGAATTCAAAGAAGAAGAAGAGGAGATCTGCGCTCTTATGGATTTGAAGAAGACGAAGGGTTTATGCGAAGGGAAGAGTATGATACAGATCTTCATTCCAATTGTTTTTTAAAAAACTATCTTTTTTAACAATAAAAATATGACTTAAATAATGAATCAACAAAAATAATTGTCACGTAAGCACAAATAATAACCATATGGACAACTTAACAGCTAGTTGCGTATCTAGGACCCTGCCCAGGCTGGTCAAACGATTTAATTTAATAAAATTTTAAATTATAATATGTTTGTGTGTGTGTGTGTGTGTGTGTGTGAGAGAGGGAGAGAGAGATTTAATTTATATACATTGTCGTCGTAGAATTTTTTTACAACGCCTGTCAAACGCGAAACAACACATCATAAAAAAGTTTGACTTTATCTCACCTACCATAAAAAGTTTTTAGATTGATGGTGTACCAATTAAACATATTTTGTTCTTCTAGTTTGGTAATTTTGGTCCCTATGGTTTTTTCTTATTGCTCTTTTGGTTGCTAAAAACATGGATTTCGCAATTCTAGTTCCCCATTTTCCCAAACTTCAGGATTTTTTAGGACCAAAATTGTAGATAATCCATGATTTTGAGGATAAAAATTGTGAAGTTTAGAAAAATGGGGACCAAGATTCTCAAAAGTAAAATAGATAGATCGAAATCACCAAGTTAACCAAAATCATAAATAACATATCATTGGGGTAACTGAATACTAGTATAAAATATACTTAAGTATTCAAATACACTAGACTCTCATCCGTGCTTTGCACGGGAATAATCGGCGATAGTAAATTGTTTTTGTATGAATACTATATATGTACAGTACACAAAATAGTGAAATAAGAGACATAGAATATGTCATCTACAAAAATGCATAGAAGCAAGTGAAACACCTAATAAGAGTTCAACGCAGAGAGAAAATAAGTTCTTTAATGATATTAAAAATTATATAAATTAATGATGTTTTGTGCTTCAGATCAACTAAGACATATTTATTAGTCGAAGAATGTGCATTGGATATGATATTTTGTTTTACCAATACATACTTTTATCTTTATCCCAAAATGATTGCCCTCAATTTTGTTATCAAAACTACAAAAATGTCATTATAAATTTTTGTATTTATTTATAAATGATTGCAGTAATTTTTTTTATCAAAACTATAAAAATGTAATTACTTTTTTTGGTCTTATTCCTGAAATAGGTGTCCTAATTTTTTATCAAAACTACAAAAATGTCATTAAATTTTTTTCTCTCCTCGAATGCCCCGATTCTTTTTAGCAAAACTACATAAATGCCATTATGGTTTTTTCTCTTATTCCCAAATTGATTGCCCCCAATTTTTTAGCAAAACTACACAAATGCCATTATAAGGTTTTGTCTTATTCTCGAAACTATTGCCCTTACTTTTTAACAAAACTACAAAACTGTCATTCCGATTTTTGTATTATTTACAAACATGTCTTGAAAAAATAGAAGTAAAATGAATTTTATTATTATTATTATTATTATTATTATTATTATTTTGTATACCGATACAAAATTCGTAGTATAAAATGTTGATTTTGTACTATTTTTTGCAACTTAGCCTTATTAAAGGGGGGATATATTACTTTTGGGGTGGCCAAAGTTGCTACATATTTACACCAACCATGGAGCTGCAATAGGAAGAGTAGCTAGCAGTAGAAAGAGAAAAATAACAGGAGTAGGGTGTGCAAAAAATAAAACTAGAGGTGTCAACATATATTTTGCATAAATGTATTGGTGCAAACTTTTAAATTTGAGGGTGTGCACCTGCATACCCTAGAGTGTCTGTAGGTCCGCCCCTGTTAATAGCCAACTAGGTATTTTTGTAATGGAGTCCAACGAAATTTAGAAAAAGGGTAACATTGCAATGATTTTAAAACATAAATGACCATTCGTTACAACAAAAATATAAGAGACCTAATCAAAAACTGAAAATAAGTTAAGGGACCTCGAATGATATTTTGTCTTTCTTTTAAATCAACAACATATTCATATACTCCTACAAGAGAGAATCAATATCAAAAGCCAAAACAAAATACAAAGGATGTTGATAAGTTGATTGTTCACATTGACGGATACCTCAGAAGTATTTCTATATTCTGCAGCAAGTGGGGTTTTAATTAATAGGACTGTCATGAAAGCACGTCATATCATAGAGAATGTCAATATATTCGTCACAGGAGCACGCATATGAGGAGGGTTTTGTAGATCTCATGGACCCATTGCACTCGAATGGTACACCTTGGTCTCATGGACCAATTAGTTGTTGTACCTTTCTCTACAAAGTGATAGCCAAGATCTTTGTTAGTAGGCTTAAACCTATTATGTCCTCAGTCATTTCCCCTCAACAAAGTGCATTTCATTTCCTAGTACAATATAATTTAATAGTAGCCCATGAAGCCTTTCATTTCCTTAAGAAAAAGCAGGGTAAAGGGGGGAAGGGTAGTGCTCTTAATCTAGATATGAACAAGGTCTATGATAGAGTTAGTTGGGACTTTTTGAAATCAGTCCTTCTTGCCTATGGTTTTGCCCATATTTGGATTGAGTCGGTCATGACGTTACCACAGTCTCGTATATATGCCTATCAAGTAAATAGTTTTTCCAATAGAAGAGTCGTTCCTAGGAGAGGGCCTAGGCAGGGAGACCCCATATCCCCATACCTCTATATTTTGGTCTTTGATGATTTGTCTAGATTGATTACATAAGTCTGTTCTAAAAATGTTCTCCAGGGCATTAAATTGGCAGCCTCTGCCCTTACTCTCGCGCATCTATTTGTTCTAGATGATGCCATTTTGTTCACAAGGGATTCTTGTGAATATGTATTTCAAATAATTAAGATTCTCGACACCTTTACAAGTGCTTCTGGGCAGAAGGTTAATCTATCTAAATCAAGGATCATTTGTGGTAGCAAGGTGACCTCTTCTATGAAATCTTGCATCTCTAACATCACAATAATTCTAATTCCAATATGGTCTAATCTAGGGAAATATCAGAGGGTTCCTGCTGAGTGGGGATGCTCTAAGACACAAGGTTTGAGTTGGCTCAAAGAGAGAGTTTTGGATAAAATTGAAGGATGGAAGGGCAACTTGCTTAACCAGGCAGACAAGGAAGTGTCGATTAAAGTTTTCATCTAGGCTGTCCCCAACTACATTATGTCGGTGCTCACTCTCCCCAAAACTTTTTGTAAATCTTTAACTTCACCTGTGGCTATTTTTGGAAGAAACCTACTGGTAGATTAAATGGTATTCATGGGAAAAGGTTTGAAGCTTCGTGTTCTCCCAAATCTCTAGGTGGTCTCGGCTTTAAAAAGTTTTCAAAAATGAAGTCAGCTCCTCTAACAAAGCAAGTCTGGAGACTCATAAGATCCCTCCTCTTATTGGGCTTCTACATTAAAAGGTATCTACTTCCCTGAGACTGATTTTTGGCATGCATCGACTAATAAAGGGACTTCTTGGGTTTGGAATAGTCTCATTCATGGCAGAGGTCTTTTAGCTTCAGTAGACAGATGGTCTATAGGTTCAAGGAATCAGTTGAGGACTTGTGGCTTGGTTTCGTTGGCTCGTACGCTTAACCCTCTCTCGATTGGGCTTGTTCTTCTTGGGCCTTGCCTGTGTAGACCAGTTAGCCTTTGTGGTCAATTTGAATTGGGGTTTTGCTTTTCTCACTCCCCCTCCTACTCAAAACACACCACATAAGGGTGTGAAAAGACTAAAAAGCCATTAATGAAATGGTCAAAGCGTCTTTTTTTTTTTCAAAAAATTTCACCTATTCGAAAACGGAAATTCAAACACTACAAAAAACACGGTCATTAGCGAGAGAATTTTCGGTCGCTAACATGCCCAATTCAGCTAATTGCCATTAGCGAGGACCGGTCGATCGCTAATTCCTCTCTCGCTAATGGAAATTAGCGAGAGAAATGTGTTCAAATCGCTAATTAGCGATGGGCGATCCTCCCTAATTCCGTCGCTAATGCCGACAACACGCTTCTCGAGTCTGATTGGCACGCTTATCAATCTGAATTTATTATTATTATTAGTATTAGTAGTAGTAGTATTATTATTACTGTTGTTATTATTATTATTATTATTATTATTATTGTTATTATTATTATTATTATTATTATTTTGAGAGAGGAGTGAGAGTGGTGGTGTGGTGGTGGTGGTGGTGGTGGTGTCGTAAAGAGAGAAGAAGAAAGAGAAGAGTAAGGGAGAAAAAGAGTGAGATGTATGTGGTGGTGGTGGTTGTGTGGTGGTGGTCGTAGAGAGAGAAGGAGTAAGGGAGAAAGAGAGTGGTGGTGGTGGTAGTGGTGGTGGAAGAAAGAGTGAGAGAAAGAGGTATGTGGTTGTGGTGGTGTGGTGGTGGTGTGGAAGAAGAGAGAGAGAGAGAGAGAGGTTGTGGTTGTGTGGTTGAGGAGAGAGAGAGAGAGGAGTGAGAGTGGTTGTGTCAGTGTGGTGGGGGGCGTGGTGGTGGTGGTGGGTTAGAGTTTGTAGGTGAGAGAGAAGAATGAGGGTGTTGTGAGTGAAAAATAAGAGTGAGTGGTGGTGGTGGTGGTGGTTGTGTGGTGGTGGGTTAGAGTTTGTAGGTGAGAGAGAGAGAGAGAGAGAGTAGAGGAAGAGGAAGAGGAAGAGGAAGAGGAAGAGAAGAGGAGAGAGGGTTAAAAGTGAAAGAATGAGAAAAGAGTGAGAAAAGAGTGAGAGAATCGAATATTTGGTAAAAAATAAGCTGGACATTAGCGAGGGACTTGCGGTTAAAATCCGCTAAGCTATCACTTCTGACATAGTCAAATCGATGCAACAATCAAATCACCGCTGCAGCGTTCGGACATTAGCGCGGGACTTGAAATTCCGTCGCTAATTCCCTCGCTAATGGTCACATTAGCGAGGGACTTGCGCCTCGCTAATCCTCGCTTTTTGCGAGGACAAAATTTCCCTCGCTAATTCCGTCGCTAATCCTCGTTTTTTTTGTAATGAAACACGTTCGAAGAATCCCATTCGAGTGTGTTAAATATTGGCACACACACCCTCTTGTGTGTAATTTAACATGTTCAAATGACATCAATCGAACAGGTTCGCATAGACATATTCAAACACCCTATTTTATTTCATTCGTATGATGTTAACCGGCGCAATAATAATACCACACCACATTCACAAATTTTATTGCGTTCAGATGCATGTGTTGAGCGTGTTGAACAGTCATTCGAATCGTCATTAAACACGCCCTCCATGGCGTTACACGAGGTTATTTTTGAATAAAATTTGTTAAGGGGTGTGTTTGAGTAGGAAGGAGAGTGGGAAAAGTAAAAGCCTTTCAATTATTTTCTTTTGGGCCTTGACCAGTGAAATGAATGTAATCATTGACATCTGTGCTGAGTCAAATTGAGTCAAATTTCAGATATAACGATTCCTCTAAATGAAAGTATTCCTCGTTCTTATTTGTACATATTAAATAAATAAATTATATAACTTTGATACATACATTTGTTTAGAACACGATAAAAAACAGACCTGCCTATAGCTGGAATATCATTCTATTTGTAGTAACAACTAACTACGGAACGTAGACATAGCGAAAGATATATAGGAAGAAGGGAAAAGATGTAATATAAAAAAATAAAAATAAAAAAGGAATAATGACATTAATCCTAGAAAGAACTTATTTTCCCCATACCTTCGGGGAAGGACGATAGAAAAATTGAAAAATGGTCCTTTAGCTACCAAAAAAAAAAGGAGAGTCTTCCTGTCATTTTGTTCTTGTAATGACTATATGAGTAATATCTATTAGAGCTTTCCTTGATTTTCTTACTTCCTCATCGTCGCTCTCAGGCAAGGAATCAATAGCTGCAGCTGCAAGGTTTGCATGCTTTATTGCCAGCTCCCTTGTCCTTTGTATACCTCGGCTCTTTCCGAGATAATCCAAAGCCTGCACATGCAAATACAAAAATATGTAAGTTCGTTATAAGTTTGTATGTTGTGGACTTTGTGTAACAATCTCACAATTTAAAACACTGGTCATAAGGCTATAGTTCAATCATAGTCATGTTGATGCCCCATGAAACATCCTGAACTTATAGGAGTGTTTATTTATGGGACAAATTAGAACTCAATTGAAAGATAAATAAATACTACTCCGGTCTCTTCTATAACCAAAAATTGGTCACAAAAGTTGATGTATTTGGTCCAAAACATATACTAAACATATCAACTACCTTAACCAATTTTTACTTATAAAAGAGACCGGAGACTGGAGGGAGTAGAAAGAAAGGTTAGAGATACATACATACATAAGTTTTTATGTATTATTCATAAGCTTATCAAGGTAGTTTATGAAAAAACAATTTATTTATTAGTGAAAACTTATGAATTAACATAAAAACTTATTTATTTCCATAAGTTGTTTTCAATAAGCTCATCCAAACGGGCCCATAGATATAGATATAATTAACTGATAAAATCAGCTTAAACGAATTCATGTTAAATAGCTTCTTTGCCAGCCCAGAAGCTACGCTGCTTAAGCAAAAATATCTGAGTTTGGCTCGATTAGTGGAAACTGGAAACTTGCAGTTATAGTTCAGGCAAATAAGGAATGCTGGTGCCATGTAAACATGGGAAAATTTTAATTTTCTATTATTACATTTTTGGTGGACCTACAATGGCATGAACTTCCAGGTGTCCTTTTCGGGGTTGAATAAAGATTTCAACCTATGGTCTAAGATACATCTTCATAAATACAGGTGGCCAAATCGGCCTCACTAACTAATTTTTTTAATTTTAATTACAAAAGTAGGATACTAATAGAATTATACTGTGAACCTCTTCATCAGAGAGACCCACCTTGTCAAATATGTTATCAAACTAAAACTTAAAGTGAAGTTACTATGCACAAGCAAAAGAATGGATTAAGTGAAAACAATTACATACTCTTAAATGTCAGATTCTCCGAAGCCAAATATTTTAACTTTGTTATTGATTTTGTGAAGTGGCAAAAGAAACAATTATGTAGATAAATGCAGCCAAGCAAAATATATTAGCTTACAGTATTAACATTCTCTGGGTTTTCAAAGCCATCTTCAACAATTGCACGCAACTGAGGGAACTCCTCCATCGCAAACAATATTGGAGCTGTAACAATTCCCTGTAAATAATTGTTTAAACCAACACCAGGTCATAGATTAGTATATAACAAAACAGCACCACGCTATACAGGCAGAGCAAAAAAGAAACTTAAAAAGTCTTTTAAATGAGATAAACCTAGAAAGGGTTTTAAAATTTCAACATAGAGATTTAATATCAATGCAAAAACAACTTTCAAAATGCTGTAGAAAACAGGGTCAAGAAAGAGCAGAGTATCCTATACTTATTTACGGCATAATGAACGTTTCTAATCAGAGTTAGCACTTAGCAGTACTGTATTTACTTTTTTGTTAATTTTTCTCATGTTTACTCATTTAAAAGGAGGTTTTTTGGAAGATTCCAACTCGTGGTAGAAATTTTCTTTGTTGTAGGTTAATGCATGTTTTTATTACTGAATCAAGAAATTACAAATTGGGTTAAGGATTTCAATAGTAGAACACACGTGCAAAGCATGTAAGCCTTAGTACCTGGTTTGTTTTATCTAACTAATAGAAGAATGAACAACAAGAAAGGATAAAATTGAGAAACTCCTGTACTAACTAACAAAAGAGGAGGATATCCCCTGAGAATTACAATGAAACAGTGTTGAAATTAGACTATGGATGGAGGAAGAACCTCCTTGTAAATATGGAAATAACAGCAAAAACAGAACAAGATAATTCTCTGACCCTGAGATGAGATCACTCTCAACTCAGACTCAATTTCCCCTCACTCAATAACTGCCTACGTTTCCTCGTGTGGGGTCACCTTTTAACATATTCCCTTCTCTCTCTCCTTTGATTTCCTCAATCTTACTTTCCAATCCACTGTTCCCACGTGTGCAGTTACTTATTTTCCTTCTTCCCATCTTTCTGCACTACCACGTCCCTATTTAGCTATTTTCACCCCATACATTACTGATGGGTCTATCATTAATAATGGGCCTATACTAACCAATGAAAAAAAAACTCCCAAGGACAAAAACAGTGTAGTTGGCTTTAAACCAGTCACGTTAACTAACATTAGAGAGGCTTGTATAAATACCATGTGGGCCTTACATGAACTATCACATCGAACAAAATATGAAAGTTTTCATCAATGTTTAGCTACAGAAATTGTTATTTCATTCAAACCTAGCCATAGATAATTCCTATCAAAAAGCATGTAGGCAACACACAAACGTGGAAAAATAAAACTTAAATAGATAAGGGAAGAAATATGGCTCTACTGGCAGGAATATATCATGTTTTAGTAACTTGTTCATTTTTTTAGGAAATGTTTCACCAACTTGAGTACCAAGGACTCAAGGACTTTCATCAAACTATTTCAAATTATAACTGAAAGTCAAAATCAAGACTATGAAATTTAGAATAAAGTGAAATTATAAAATTACATGGCGAATGTCTGATAAAGAACCCTTTCCAAGGGAAGCTGATGTGCCTGTGAAATCAAGCACATCATCTATCAATTGAAATGCCAAACCCTGCAAAATAGTGGAAAAGATATTAAATTATGACATCCAAAAACATGAATAAACGCACAGATACTTAGAAAGATATCAACCAATTTGTTGCCAGATGAAATAGACACATCCAGAACAATTGGTTGCATTTCTAATCTTTACGAAAAACACCTAATAAAATAGTTAAACATGCTATTTATAATAGAAAACATCATACTTAAGACAGTAAATCCACAATTATACAAACCAGATTTTTTCCATACTCAAAAGCAAGTATTGCAACTTCAGCTGTTTGCCCTGTAAGGATGGCTATTGCCTTGCAACTGTTTGATATTAAAGATGCAGTCTTGTAGTATGTCTTTTCCATATAATATTCCATGCTGAAAATATAAACAATTGTTAGAAATCATATCAAATCAAACCATGCATTCTTAAAAATTAAGACTGACAATTGTGTATTTGTACAAGGGAAAACTGAGGAATTCTATGAGAAACCTAACTCATTTATAGTTACACAAACTATGTGAGATGAAGGCTAATTTCCCAGGAAAATAAAATGCATATACATGTGATAAAAACAGACTCAAAAGCATACCTACACCGTTGGTCAGATGTTGTAGTCATTTGCATGGTCTCCCCCGTTACAAGATGTTCTACAACTTTTGCCAATAAAGATACAACCTACAGAGACACAGTCCTATTCCTTAGGCAGATGACAGGTACATAATTATGTGCACCATCAAAAACCTAGATATATAATACATCTTTAATTTTTACATTCATTCATATATATATATATATATATATATATATATATATATATATATATATATATACTTTACCACTTTACTGTACCTCTGTGTTTTTTAAAGAGGCCAGAGCTACACAAGCCCGAGAAAGCAAAAAATCTCCAGCCAATACTGCCAACTGCACCAAAAGTACACCCAAAGAAAACCTCAAGCAAGCTACACCAACCACAATATGACAGTATACATGTAAAAAATATTGAACAATTATGAACAACTGGCAAATAATATGCAGGAAAAAGGAACACAACTTTATACACATACCTTATTGCCCATTACAAAATTTAATGAACCAATACCGCGTCTGGTATCTGCATCGTCCAATACATCATCATGAAGAAGGCTTGCCACCTGTGACAAAATAACACCAACATTATTTGTAATTATGGCAAAAATTTCTAACAAGTGTATAAAGAGGTACTTCAGAAGAATCATTGGGCACTTTCACAGTACACAATGGCTTAAACAAGCAGCAAATCTTTCAGATAGAGGGGCAGGAACGGCTATTCTAACACTTAAGTTCATAAAATGACATTTCATTGTCTATTTAGAGAAAGAAAAGAAAGAGATTGGAAAGGAAGTAAACAATATAGTGTTTAATGCTTAGGGAGGTGAAGTAACCAAATGATCAAGTGACTCTCCTAAAACATATTAAAGGGAGAAAATTGTATATAGAAAAGATACTGTTTGTTGAGAAAGAAAAGGAAAGGAAAGGAAGGAATAGGAGAGGTGATCTCCTCCAACAGCTTCCCTTTCACAATGGAGTCAACACACTATTCACTAAAATGATTACAGCTTGAATAACGATCCCCTCTATGCTAGAGCCCTCCTATTATACATGATAGGACCTAGGACTCTAACTTAACCTCTTATTCTAACAAACTAACTAACTTCCCCTAGTAATAACAGCCCTTGCCACCAATGTTGATGCCCCCAGCCCTTGCCCTTATTACTATCAGCCCATTAACAGCCCTTATTGCAAGTCCTAAGTCCTAACAATACACCCCTATATAAAACAACCTTGTCCTCAAGGTCGAAGTCTACTAAACTCTTGTTCAATGGCTGGTGTTAATCGCTTCCACATATAGATGGCCCATCGCTTAAGCACTAACAACTTGGGTTAAGAGAACAGTAAAGCTCATTTAGTGTAACCAATGTATTCAATACCTTCTCTTCTATACTTTCCAAAGGTATGACAAAACCACGTGTTACTTCCTCGGCTAAAAAGTTTTCTGTATGAGGTTGACAGCAATGTTGATGCCACCAGTACAAATTGAAATGACAAATCTCTGTTAATTCTTGTTGAAACCCCATGGAAACTCCAAGTCGCAGACCAACATCGCAAGATAGGAACATATCTCTTCTATCCATCTTCCTTGTCTAACTTGGTGTGTTGCAATGACACCCAGAAGGTGTTTCCTTCCATAGCACCATCGTGGCTATCACAACTAGGCCACTTGTCCGTTCCAGCTCGAACAACGCCATCGCATGCGGGCAGAGTCTGGCTGCTTCGGCAGAGGCGAGGATTTTGGTTGATTGTAGACCACCGCATGTTGGCCGGTGTCCTGTGGCTCTGGTGGGGGCTATTCTCGCCAGTGAGAAGCTACCTCAAGGGAACTCCGGTTGATTGTTCGGGTAGTGGTGGTGGTTTAGCCTAGACCCATTGTTTATTTCTTCTTTGCTCTCTATTCAGTTCCTTGTCATTTCCACGCTTCTCTTTTTCGTTGCTCTTTGCTCTTTCCACAGCCTTCAAGGTTTTTGGTTCTACTGCTTAATTTTTCAGCACTCCACTGGCCAATCAGATTTTAATCTTGTTTCTTGCCTTGACGATACCCACCTCGATGGGTTAATCCTATCACCCATTTTTCTTGCCCAAGAACCTGATTCTTGGTGTCTGTCTCCTTTAGAAATGTCTTTCTGTTGTTGTGCCAAGGTCTTCTCCAACTACATCACCTCTTTCGAATTTTCATCACTCCTTGGTCTCCCCAAGAACTTGTATGTTGGTCTTGGGCTCTTGGCTCCTTTTGTTGATCCCTCTATCACCGAATGAAAGAATTTCATGGACTGCAAAGATTTTTTCAGCCTTAGCAAGCCAACCTATAAGATTTGTCCAAGTAAATTCTGGCAGCTTCACCCAAAATGTTGCCTCCATCTCTAGCAGGCTTGTTCCACCTCTCCACTCCAGTGCTTCTACTACCTCTGCTATCTGCTTCTAGCATATGTTCCAACGCCAAAACTGCACTGGACCAGCAGCAGACACCACAAACTCCGATAAGCTGCTCAGTTTTTTTGTAGTTCACTCCTCTCTGGTGCTAATCTGCTGCTTCCACCGACACTGTTTAACTCACCTTGTAACTGCGAGTCTGACCAAGTAGCCTACCGCCACCGGCCATTATCTACCACCGCACTGGAAGTTTTCTGAATCTCGCCATTGAAACGTCTTCTCTTGATCTACCGGCTGCCAAAATTTCAGCTTGTGTTTTGTTCTGTTGGGTGTTGTTCTGACATTAGTAGTCAATGGTCGGTCACTATTCAAGGTTCTGCTCGCCATTTTGCCTGTTGTGCGCATTCATTGTGCTTCCTCTAGTGATTCTCTTTCTTGTTTGTGTGCTTCTCTCCCTTAGCAAGTTGTGCCTTCTTCAGTTAGACCCACTCCCAACAGCCTCCGCAACCACTTTTGGAATCCTCTGCCAAGTGTCGATTGTGCTTGTCGCTTCAGCCCTATTGTTTCTGTTTTCTCAAACAGTACCTCCAGTCATTGTAAGTTGTAACAAGCTTGAAGCTTAGTAAGCTTCAGCTTGAGGGGGAGTGTTGGAAAACACATTTTAACATGTGTTTATTATCTAAATAATTTGTGCTAGTAATTAGGGATGTAGTTAACATAAATCGAGGATTTGATTTGATCTTTTGCAATTATTACATGATTCTATTATGTGATTATAAATAAGACCCATGTGTGATCATAGGACAGACAACCTTCCAATACAATTATTTTATATACACAAACGTGTGGTAGGTGGTGCACGAAAGTCATGTATAGGTCAAATGCTAAGACATCACCTAATTGAGTGCCTACAATCGAGGATTTGATTTGATCTTTTCAGTATTACATCTCTGAACTTTGTTGCGTGAAGATATTAGCAAATAAAGTACAAATATAAGACACTACCTAATTGAGTGCCTACAATAAAATTTGATTCATATGCGCTCCAAAGACAAAATTTTCAGCAGTATCATATAAGAACTATTATTTAATAAATGAAACTGCTGACTGACATGGATCATTTCTGTAATTTCAGCTATGCGTTGTTGTCTAGAACGTAGGTCAGTTGTCATAGTATCTCCTAGTTCAATAGGAGGGGGTGCTTTAGGCAATGGTAGATGTAATGCTGTTGACATTAATAATAAAACCTGCAAAAATAACCATCCATTAACCCAAATCCCATAGGTGAAATAATTAATCTAGACAAATAAGGCATAATACATGAGTAAACTCATAAAATATGCATATTTTATCGCCTAATATTTATTTTTATCTCCTAATATCTATATACACATTCAAAGATATAGGTAGACAAACAGTAAAGCTATAACAGCTAATTGGCACAACAAAGTGAGTAATTAAGAAAAGAAGGAAGACATTCTGATCACAGAAATACCAGAACAGGATAAATAAGTTTGCTTTGTAGGCTTGTAGCTATTGTTAAAAACATCCAGTTCCTTGTAATAATTCAAACTGCCAGCATCCCTTATATATGGTGCAAGTACGTAGTATGAATATTGGATGCATTACCAGATTATAGTAATTTAAAGGGCAACTTGAAAAGGATGTTACAGTCAGTGAATTTACAACTTTCTAAGCTTACACTTAATGGTTGTCTAGTTCCATTTACAATGATACATTGTGAAAAGTCAACCTGTGCAAAAGCAAACATTTCTGTAAAGCATACAACAAGATATACATATCATTGAGAATATACTTACTGTAGGACGAAATCTCTTTCCTTCTACACCCATTTTGAAGAAGTATTCAGCAGCTGAGGCAAGCTTAGGAACCTACATAATACCCAATTTTCACCATGAATACCTGATTTCTATGTAACACATAAATCAAGAATGTTATTGGATATATGCGTACATTAGAGATAGAAAGTTAACAAAGAATAGCCTAATACCTCAGCCACTACCATTTCTATAACTTGTTACCAATAAGTGATAATTCATCAGCAACCAGTGAAAATGGATCAAGTTCATCCTGAGAACAATGCATATATAATAGAAGTCAGTATGAATAAATAATTGAAAAATGATGACGAGAATCTACCTAATAAATTATTGATATTTCACCAATCTTTTTTGTAATAGTCTAATATCTGTATCAGTAAAAAACAAAAGTTCCAATTGTTCCTGAGAAAAGTTTAAGATTAACTCAACAGATTAGTGATGCACTTTGAAATCCTTATAATATTATATTATTGCATACTTCCTTTTGATTAAATGTAAGCACTTGCACATACATACACATGCCCTAACAGGATTAGGAGAAATTTCTCTACATTGGGAATTTTACATTGTTGGCAACAGATTACACATCTCTAGGAGTTTTACACATAAAGAAAAACAAAATTGATATAACTTCAAACGTATTATTGGAATCAAAACAACCATTCAGAAATGGGCTTGGATCAGTGCGCAATAAAAAAGATGAGAAACTAAGAAGGAACACAAAGAAATTGACCTCAACTAAGGAGCTGCTCTGCTGATGAATTTGATATCTACTATTATACAACGCTGGCGTGCCCTTTGAAAAATATAAACTTCTCAGAACCTGCACCACACAAGAACCATGTACAGGTATGATCCAGTGTCACAACATTTATTTATAGATGTAAAAAGACAATTTTATGGGAACAAAAGAAGACTGCATAACCAACAAAAGGAGGTTGAGAAATTCTCTTCTGACAAACTTATCACACTTATGTTTCTCTCTTCAATGAATAACTAAAGACATACTACTTGAGAAACAAATAATTAAACATTGAACTATCAAAATTGTAAATAAAAAGAAACGATATTCTTTTCAGAAACCGACAAAGAAAAAGGAAGTACAATAGAGCTCTCAGGTCTCAAGTACCAGTAACAATAAACGCACTAAAGAGGCTTCTCAAAGAAACCATCTACAATTCATATACAGATAATCTCATATTGCTAATCATTAAAATAAAAATTCCCAGCTTCTAGGCATTTGCACTATTCACATGTCACCCTAACAGGTTCATACAAATGTTGAAATTACGCAGCAACAGTAAACACCAAATTACAACTACTTCACTGTTGAATTGCAACAAGTCAATTTTACAGAAAGGAAATACCGAAAAGCATTATGAAGACCAAGAACTAAAAACAGGTTCTGCAATCATAAGCTAGTCAAACATTCACTAACCATTATAATCATGCTCATTAACAGAATTCAATAGCAACGATTCCATAGAACACATTCCAATTGAAAGAAAAGGGATTAGATAGTTTAGATCAGAATACAACAAATGAGGATCTCCCAAACCTCAAATTCAATTCAAGTAAAATAAAAACAAAGCAAACACTGAAAAGAGAAAGTACCTGCTCAGTAGAGTCCCTACGTGATTGAAAACTATGCGACAAAAGAAACCGGTGGTTTTGGTGTCCGGTGGAAAGAAACCACCGACAAGCGTTGAAGTTGCCTCTGAGGTTTCTCGCTATTCGAGAAAAGAGCATTGTAACTGACGAAAGAAGGATTCGGCGGGGGGAGGGAGAGAGGCGAAGACTTTTCAAGCGGCGAAAATTGGAATTCGTTGGAGTCAAAAGAGAGACGCTCGAATCACAGAAGAAGGAACTCTATTTTGCTACGGAAGCGAGAAAACACCGTTTAAGAATCAATGAGGTGGTGTTTGTTTATGTTTTAATAATGTAGTGACGACGGCAAAGCTCAACCATATAATTTTCTTGCCAAACAAATTGTAAAAAAGAAAAAACTTGTGAAACAAATCATCAAATAATAATAGTTAGCTGATTAGGTCGTGTTTCGTGAAGTCGTGAAGAGACTGGATCATCTCCTGCGCTGCGCATATGTCTCCTGCAATCACTCCTGCGATATTTTTACCCGTTTGATTAATCCAACGGCTGAGAGACAAACAAAGCGGAAATAAAAGAAAAAGGCTGGAATAGAAGGGAAGAAGGGAAAGAAGAGTTTTTCCAGGGCCATTGCTTTTCCCACACCCTTTAACAAATTTTATTTCAAAAATAACCTCACGTGAAACGTTGAGTTCACGTATTTAAAGACTGTTCGAACGACCTTACTCGAACACGTTCGAATGACCTTGTTCGAACAGGTGAAATTACGTAGGTGTGAAGTCAATATTTAACACACTCGAACGATGTCGTTCGAACGAGTTCGAACAGGTGAAAAACACCCAAAGAGAGTGTGAAGTTAAGATTTAACACACACGAACGATGTCATTCGAACCTGTTCGAAGGCCCGTGTTCGAACAGGTGAAATTTCGTGAAAAAAAAATAGGTTTTGGCTGGCCATTTGATCTTTTCACACCTTTGTGGAGTGTGTTTTAAGTAGAAGGGGACACGGGAAAAGCAACAGCCTTTTCCGGTGAATTTTCAAACCATTTTGGCCACGTTACAAAATCAATCTAGCTTTATTATGGATTTGACTCCTGTAAAAGTTTAAAGTGAATGGAGTAAGATGAGTCGCGCTCTTAATATTTACCTCCTCATTTATCAAAGCATGTTTAGATGTAAAGAGAAAAGGAAATGAATGATGATAACAAAGACGTCAAAGATCGGTTCAAAGTTGCATCCACTAAAGTTAAAATTTATCCTAATATGGATAAATCTTACTTATGTGGTCCTTTTTGATAAAGATGCTAAATAAAATATTTATACAGTAAAGACCTAAATTCTTAACAATTTTCTCGTGGGAGAATTATCCCGGACAAATTTTTTGAGATACATTAATCATTGACATTTTTAAAATAGGATATATTAGTCCCTCCATCCCTTCAGCCGTTGACATGTATAACTTAATACCTCCTAAGTGGCACTTAACCTGTATCACGTTAAACTCTATGTAATAAATTATTTTAGGCCAAATTAGTCACTGACTTTACAAATTTGAATTTTTAAAAAGAGCGACAAATTAGTCTCTGTGTGTTTTGGGACAAATTGGCCCCTGGTTGTCTTCAACCTAAAATATTTGGTTTCTCAAACCAGAAACCAGATTAAGTATTTGGTTGTCTTATGTTCTTCCATTTTCGTCCCTAATTTAAAAGGTGATTTAAGAGAAAAACCCTAATTTAAGAGGTGATTTACATGTTTACTTATTTTGATTTGTTTACTAATCCACATAAACATTAATTTAAGAGGAAAACCCTAATTTAATAGTTGATTTACTTGTTTACTTATTTTGATTTGTGGTTCATGTTTGTGTTTCACGTGATTTTGACTTGTTTAATACTGTATTTTTTGTCATCCTATGATTTGATTTTGAGGAAAACTCTAATGTAAGAGGTGATTTACTTGTTTAATGTTGTGTACTTTGTACTTGTATGACTTGATTTGTGGTCTCTCCATGCTTCTTTCTCTCTCTCTCTGTGTGTGGAAAAGGGTTTCTGGTTTGGGAAACCAGATATTTGAGGTTGAAGACAACCAGAGACCAATTTAGTCTCAAAACGTCACGAGAGACCCGATTTGTCCCTTTTTTAAAAAAATTCAAATTTGTAAAGCCATGGACTAGTTTGGCCCAAAACAATGTCTTACGTGGCGTTTAATGTGACACGGTGGCACTTAACGCGCCACATAGAAGGCGTTAAGTGTGCTATCAACGACTGAAGGGACGGAGGGACCAACATGTCTCGTTTTGAATATGTCAGGGAATAAGGTGTCCCAAAAAAATTGTCGGGGACCAATTTGTCCCACGAGAAAATTGTCTTGGACCAATTTGGGTCTTTGCTCATATTTATATAAAACATCCCTCGCATCCTATCCATTTTTTGACCAAACATATCGTAATGGAACAAAGCGGCAGAAAATGAAGGCGGGTTTAAGATGCAAGATAAAATGACAACTAAATACACACTAGAGAAGTAAAGCGAAAATTATACAGGATATTGTCCAAGTAAATCTATACACTTTTGATCATTATGACTAGACTCCTACAGATTTTTCTTTTCACTAAGGGTGTCAAAATGATCCATGGATATTTTTTTTGTATCCCCACCACCATACCACATACTCCCTCAATTGTGAAAAACCAAAAAACTCCCGGTCCTTAACAAAAATCCTCAACCATACCTCATTCCTCAAATACATTTGTTTTCCATCAAATTAACTCTAAAATTTCCTCTCCAACGCACTTACCTAAATCCGGCCGAACAGAAGTAAGTAAATCCGTTTTGAAAAAAATTTCCACAACGGAATTACGTAATTTTGTTTCATTTTCATTTTTCTCACAACACAATTGGTAGTAGTTAAATAATTGGTTTTAGTCGATTATAGTAAATAGTAAATAGTAAATAAAATAATGGTTATTAAACAAATTACTAATTTTTTTAAAAAAAAAAATTAATGATTTGTTAAAAAAAAGAGATTTAATATAAAATATGTGCTCCTGTTGGTGCTGCATTGGAACTCCCGTTGGCGCTCTCTTTACCGCTCCCGTGCGGCTCACGGAAAAAAGTAAATGAGATTTAGTTATTGACATTTTTAGGAAAAATAATTTTGAAATTTTTGCTAGTAGTATCGCTTTTTCTTTTATAATTGGTAGTACTTAAATTAATTAGTTTTAATAGATTATAGTAAATAAGAAAATGATTTCTAAAATAAAAATTTAAAATTACTAATTATTAAACAAATTACTGTAATTTTTTAAAAAAGAGTTTTTAAAAAAATCAACAGATTTTTAAAAAACAGAGATTAAAGAAAAAGAAATTTGAAAAAATAACAAAATAAAAAAAAAGAAATTTAAAAAAATTAAGGATTTCAAAAAAAAATTACATATTTAAAAAAGCGCACATGACAAATTGCGAGTTGTCAATGTGTTGGGCTGCCCGACCTATAGAGCCAAACAATGTCATTTTTGAAGTAGATTCTAAGATTACATTGGATAGTTTTATTACATTAGTCCAAATATCTCTCGTAGAGAATAGAGTGATCGTAGATGTTGTTGCGATAAGACAACGATTGTGTGCAATGCAAAACAACGATAAACATGAATAGACAATTTTATGGATACTAGTATCACGACGTCATGATGCACGAAAAATTGATGTTTGAAAATGTCACTTTTTTAATATGGTTACATTATTTTAATAATATGGATAGTTATTTAATAGAAAATTATAATAGTATTAATACAAATAACAATATTAATACTGATAATAAATACATAAATAAAAATGAACAAACCCGGTGGAATAAAAAAGAGTAGCCCACAACCAAGACAACGAAATGAAAGCAAAAAATGATAAAGAGATAGAATATACGAAGCACTTACATAGTATTTTGAGGTTGGAAAGGCACAACCTCTCTCAATAAGCGTGTTTACACAGAATAAAGCAAAGATAATAACTCAAAAAGAACAAATTGTAGGTACAATAAGTCTCTCTCAAAAAGAAAAATAATAATATTATTAATACTGATAATAAATACATAAATAAAAATGAACAAACCCGGTGGAATAAAAAAGAGTAGCCCACAACCAAGACAACGAAATGAAAGCAAAAAATGATAAAGAGATAGAATATACGAAGCAGTTACATAGTGTTTTGAGGTTGGAAAGGCACAACCTCTCTCAATAAGTGTGCTTACACAGAATAAAACAAAAATAATAACTCAAAAAGAACAAATTGTAGGTACAATAAGTCTCTCTCATCTTTCCCCAATATGAGTACTATAACTCAAGAAGAAAATGTAGCTGCAATAAACCACTTCTTCCCTCCTAACGTTTCTTCCTATCATTTTGATTTGTACCATCAACAATGTCAAAAGTACATAAAGTCGAGATTACAAATCTATGATTCGAAAAAGTACTTGCTAGTCAAGAAGCAATATAAAAATAATGAATGTATAGGTGAAGCTATATCCCCTAGTTTTAGAAATTGGGTTTGACCTAAGTCAATCTTACAAAATCGGCTTTAGAGTCAGGGGTGTCTCCCACTTATAAACTCTTTTTTAGGTCATATCTCATCCGATGCGAGATTCTCAACACCCTCTCACACCAAGACTGAACAACTGGAGTGTGACCCAATAATAGATGGCGTAGCGAATATTTGATTGGTTTGGATACCATTTTAGAATTTGGGTTGGGTCTAATTCAACTCTACAAAACCGACTTGTAAAGTGAGAGATGCTTCCCACTTATACACTCTTCTTCGAACCATATCATATCCAATGTGAGACTCTCAACATGATTTTTCTTGGCAAAACTTGCTTATCAAAGCTCTTTAGAAGCACAAAAGTCATTTTTCACAATATGGTATAGGAGACCCAATCAGTTAGCTAAAAACAATGTAACACCAAAACATCACAGTGGAGCATTCATTCTATCCACCTTTGCATCAAGCATGAGACTTCACACCTAATCAAAACAAATTTCTTCCCCTAATTAGAATTCAGTTTAAGACCATAGTTTCCCAAGTGTCAAACGCATATCTTTGATTCTGGATGATTTGATTCCCCTACAGATTTTACATCCTTCCAACATATTAGATTATGATCAATTGGGACATCAAAAAAGACCTTTTAAAGCTTTGCTGGCCACACACACACGCACGCACGCACGCACCCACACACACACACACACAGACAGAGAGAGAGAGAGAGAGAGAGAGATCAATATATTGTATGTGAATCAAAAGAGTTTGGCCCTCTTAAATGGTATAGAAATCGTTGCATAACTTAGTGTAGCAAGCACATCCTTCCTCAACAAAACCCCCCAACAAAGAAGACCCTCAAACTGTAATGGGTTTTCATTTGTCGAAGCTATCCCCTTAGTTAATGTTGATCAAGAGGCAGTTATGAGTTTTATTCAGAAACACATTTTGTATAGATTTGGAATTCCATAAACCATTTGATAACTCTATTTTATATAGAGTTATTCATATGTTTAAACTTAGTAAATTGCTCTCTTTCAAGTAAAGATAAGGAGTTTATGTAGTATTTTGTGTGATATATGATAACTTGAGTGATTGACATGGTTATAGTTGTTAATAGGCTATTTTGGATATATTGTGGTATGTTTGATGTTTTTGTTCAGTGCAGTCTACAAATGCTCCTGCATTGATCCTGCACTACATCTGCATTACTTGGAGAGAGAAGCTAGCCACTTGCACATCCACTTGCATTGCTGACCTCATGCTTGGTCCCCTAAAGCAAGACCACTTTATATTTCGGCGCCTACCATTCCCACATAGCCTTGAGCATAGCTTTGAAGAGTCATCAACATAGGGACACATGTTCATACCTCATTGGACCTCCCTATACACTTGATTAAAGATCTCAACTTGGGGAACACAACTTCTGAAAAGTAACTACAGCTCAATCATCTCAAGATTACTTCAACATGAAGGAAGGAAACACCTCTCTTGAAGACTATAAAAGGACCTCACATCTTCATTTGGAAATATATCACAATCCATAAGTTAGATTCAAATTTCAATATACATAGTTAGTTTCTATGTTGTAAGAGGGAAATGAAGGAATTGACAAATCATCCTTACTTCGATTTCATAGTGTTTACATAGTGCTAGGAAGCAATGCTAGTGCATTGCTAGGAGACTTCATACAAAGAGCTTCAACTCGTGTAATTTCTCTCTTGTTGTTTCTCTTTTGTGATTTCAATTATATAAACATGTTCTATTCAGTTTATATTTACCTTGCAATGTCTATGTTGAGCTAAATCTCTCTTAATTGGAATGTTCTAATCATTTAATGAGCTTTTAAGTAAGTATGATGCATGTATGTAATGTGTGCACTTTAGTTCTTGCTTGATAATACTTTCAACACTTATTTTGAGATTGATCACTTAGAATAAGTAGATTTGTAAGAGCAAACGTGGCTTATGGGTGAGTGTTTTACATAAAGGAAACTTTGTAAAAACCATGCTAAGTCCTAGACATAGGATAGTATAGTCCATAGGGTGATACTGTGGGTACTTTAAAAGGCAAGAGTGAACTTATTTAGCATGCCTAGACATAGGAAGCATGTAATGAAACTCTGAAGAAAGTGAATGAAAGGCACATAGCTAATGCAACAACATTCAGTGCAACTGCATCACATACTGCATTAAACACTTAAAGGTAAATTACTTGGTGAAGACATTCCAAGTAGCTTTTCTCATTTGCATTATAAACACTTGTACTTTGCTTTCTTATCTAACTTAGTTGTGATCACATCAACTCCACTATAAATTGTTATTTGGTTACTTTTGCACTATATTACTTTGTATTGAATTTAAAAGAGAGTTCATCAATCTCTGTGGGTTCGACCTGTTCTAAACATCAGACACTTGTTAAGGACTGTGTATACTTGCACATGCTTTCCTCACACCACCATTACAATAGACCAAGGTTCAATTTTTACTGGTCGAAAAATCACTAGTGCAAAATCAGGAAAAGAATTAGACATTTAAAGTCACACGCTCAGATGCCTGACTTGATACGTAGAGGCGCGTGTGTTTAAGTCAAGCGTAAACCGCCGACTTCAAAAGTGAAAACTCTTAACAATCTAAGACAGTTGATATATCGCGTGACTTCAAAAGTATTACACTTTTAACAATCTAAGACAGACTGGTATATCGCGTGACTTCAAAAGTCTTAAATAATAGAAACCTAAAAATAACGCTCTCTAGAACGCGTTCTCCTCAAATTTCGTAACGCGAGCTTCCTCTTCCAAGCTCACTCTTAGAACTTGCGCTCTCTCCCCGCATCGCCGCCTCTCTCTCCTATTCATTTCTTCTTCACCATCCCCATCGCTCTCTCTCTCTCTCACTCTCCCCCATCGCTTCTCTCTCTCTCCCACTCATCTCCTCTTTGCTTTATTGTTAATCAATGTTTCAACCAATTTAGGGTTTCAACAATCATTAGTTGTAGGAAAACTCGTAATAGGGTGTTGAGGAGAAGCCTAATGTTAATTAGTGTTTGAATGATTTTAGGTTCACGAAGAGGAAATTCGGGGATGAGGATGGAAGGATGAATTCGCTAGGCAAAGGGAACGACTTTTTGCGTAATGCTAATGGGTTTTCGAGGGTTCCGTGGCGATTTTCTGCTGGTCCCATGGTCCTCTCAGCGAGAATTCACCGACCTGTTGAAATGAGACCTCACAAACACTCTAGGGTTGATGGGGTTGGTAGTGCCAATAATGTTAGGCATGCATGCGCAGTTGATCGGGATGCGTTGAAGAAGGCCTTTATTCACTTCGTTAAGTTAATCAATGAAAATCCCTTGCGCGAAAGAATAGTTACTTGGAGAATGGAAAGCAAGGCCGGCTTGATGTCTTGCTTGCTTGGCGATGGCGCGAGTTTGGTGCAGATTGAATTCATCTCTTTACGATTGTTTCTTATTTATCTGTCTTGTTTGAATTTATTCACGACATCAAAAGCTAGTCTGTCAAAAACATTAATAAAATTATTTTGCATTACTATATATACACTATAAGCATAGCATAACGTACTTGGTACAAATGAAAATGGTTATGTAACCTTACTAACTATTTGGTTTGAGGGGAAGGGAGGAGGAGTTTTAATAAAAATTCCTAATTTGGTTCAGGACCAGTGGGGTGGGGATGAGGCCATGAGGGGATTCCTCTGAAATTGAGGAATTCGGGGCTTTAATTTTATCAATTGTATTGTCTAAACGATATTTCTCTCCAAATCTTGCTTGTTCTTACATGTATCACTCTCAAAACCTCTCACACCAAAGATTTCTCTCCTCTGCTACTTTTGTTAACTTAAGTTGCTCAAAATCGGAAAGTAGCAGAGATGTACAATTGTCGCAAACTCGGGTCCTTGAAACATGATGCCAAATTTGGTTCCATGCTTATATTTGATCGCATCAAATTTAGTCAAGAAACATTTGTCATATTTGTGGGTATTTAGAGTTAATTACTCCATAGTCTATAAAGTCTCAATAGGTTTGGTCACTATGAATTTTACATTTGACCGCTCGGAAACTAGTTTAGTAAGAAGTTTTATTTTTGTGCATCCGATTTCATTTAGGCCGGTCTGTGGTCGATGTAAGTTTTGATAGAGAATTTTTATGCGATGATATACAATTGTAAAATAGTGAGTTAGTAAGCTCTTTAAGTTTATCCACTTGTATTTTACATTGTTGATTTCTTTTGTTTATACGGGGTCATTTGCATAAGTTAACATCCTAATTGAATGTGTAATTAAGCTTCTATTTTCGTGATTGTTATATGTTCGCTTGTTGGAAGAGCGGTATTTGTGGACTACTTGTAGTTTTTATGAAGTTAGTTGGTTGTTTTTGTAGGATTTGATCTACTAGGGAACTTGATTCTCTCATGAGATATACTTCTGATCTCATGATCTCCTGTCTCTCAGTTATATGAACCTTAGATTTTAGTTTTTGAATGATTTCCCCCCTTCTTGATTTTGATTGATTTAGGTTTAGTTTAATTCATCTCTTGAATAATTTCTTAATCATTTTTTCTCATAAATTGCTTCAGGTTCAGTGTTTGAGAGGCTGCATCTTTTAGATCAAGACCTTAACAATTCTTTGAGAAACCGAACTCTCTCATGTTTGTGTGTCATGATACTCAACTTGTTGGACTCTAATCTCATTCCTTCGCATCCAAGGTTTTTATTTCAAAATGAAAGGTGATTATCATAGGTATATGGTGAATTTAAAATTGGTGATGAAAGAAAATCTGCTGCTTGAGGAAACTATGCTCTCTTACAAGGTCGCTCGGGTTTTTTTTCAATTCAATTACTCTTTTTTGTCCGAAAGAAAAATGATTTGATTTAATTGTTGATATTAATTGTGTGTGTGTGTGTGTGTGTGTGTGTGTGAATCTTGAAGGATATTGCTCAAGCAGATCTTCCATCTACTCATCCTATAAGATTGGGTTTGGCTCTTAACTTCTCTGTCTTCTACTATGAAATTCTCAACCAATCTGACAAAGCATGTGCAATGGCTAAACAGGTTAGCCATAATCTGATCTCAATTCTTTGTTTATTTGTTTGGTTTGCAATAACTTTGCTCATATTTATGTGTCTTTGTGTGTGTGTTGTGATGTAATTACATTGTTTGTTTCTGATTTATCAAGTCCGTTTATTTTTTACTCAAGCAATTATCCCCTTTTACTTTGCTCAAATATTTCTTTCTGTTCAACAATTCTTTAGCTTTGATGTTTACGTTCTGCATGGATTGAGTTTAGGTAAATAAATCTGACAATGTACTTAGCGTTTGTTCTTCTGATTTTGAATTTTGTCACAAGGTGTTTGTGTAATTGACTAATTGTATTGTGCAATTTAATCTAATAATCTCATTTTGTATTAAATAAACAGTATGAATTAAACTGTGTATTAGTCAGAATTTCGATCAGATCTGGAATTTATATAGGAACCTGAAGCAATTTATGATCGAAATTCTTTTTCTCATTTTCAATAGGTGGAGGTTGTTAATTTATATATAGGAGATGTCTTTCTTGTTCTTTACTAAGACATCACAATTTTTCAAAATTGCAGTTTCACTATGCTATGTTTTTCGCATATATGAGGCTAAGGGAGCAGGAAATCCGGAATTTAATGTGGATTTCAGAATGTGTTGCTCAAAATCAAAAGTCCAGAGTTCATGACAGTACGTTGTTTTCATTTTTTAGTCGGATTGCTTTGTATGTTAGTTTGGAGAAACTAGAAGGTCACTGTTTAGAAGATTGTGATGAAAATAAGTATTCTTGTACTGATGAAATCTTCTCAGAATATAGATGGGGAGATTCTTATTGTCAAATTTGATTAAAATATTATGTTCAGCTTTTTAGAAATGCTATGTTGAATTTGTATGTTGTGATATTTTTAGTTTGCTAATGATATTTTTGAGCAAAATATAATACATTTATTTTATATAGAATATGTATTGCTAGATTTAATGAATTTGATGTGGGGCCAAATTAGTATATGCACGAGGATCACCCAAAAGCTAAAAAAATTAAAACTTAAATAAACACTTTTGAAGTCAAGCATTTAAAATGTATGTCTTAAAAACATAACTTTTAAAGTCAAGCATTTAAAACGCCTGACTTAAAAACATCTTTAAAGTCTGGCGCGTGACTTTAAAAGCTATCCACAGAGGCTGGTTTAGAGAGAACACGAGGAATTAAAGTCAGGCGGTTAAAAGTCTGACTTAGAAACAAACTTATGAAGTCAGGCACTCGCGCGACTTTAAATCTCCTGACATACGAAGTCGCCTTAATAGAAGTCACGCTGGCGCGTGACTTTAAATGTCCAATTTGTCTGACTTTAAATCCCTTTTCTGCACTAGTGAATGGTGGAGTTTGCCTCTGAGGTTTTAAGTTATTCACTTCGACACCATATTATGCTCAGGCCAATGGTCAGGTAGAAGCAGCCAATAATATTGTTATTAACTTGATTAAAAAGCATGTTGGGAAAAAACCAAGGAATTGGCATAATACTCTTGACCAAGTATTGTGGGCTTGTAGAGTTTCTCCTAGAGAATCTATTAATACCACTCCCTTTCTACTTACATTTGGGCATGACGCAGTATTGCCAATCGAAATATACTTACAATCAACCAGGATTCAAAGACAATTTGAAATCCCTTCAAATCATTATTGGGATATGATGGTTGAGTTAGTTGATATAGATGGGGAGAGGTTGTTAGCCTTAGAAGTTCTCACAAGGCAAAAAGAAAGAGTGGTGAGTTTATATTAAAAAGGTTAAATTGAAATCATTCGACTTAGGAAACTTTGTTTGGAAAGTCATTTTGCCTATGGATAAAAAAGATAGAGTCCTAGGAAAATGGTCTCCAAATTGGGAAGGACCATTTAAACTTTCACAAGTTTTCTCAAATGGGGCTTACGAGATCGAAGAGATATATAGGCGCAGATAACAGGATTTTGCGTATAAATGGCAAGTACTTAAAGAGGTATAAGCCAATGCTTCAAGAGATAGTAATAACGCAAGATTAAGGGCAGATTAAATGATGCAAAATTCGGCGCGCAAAAGATAAATTGAGCTGCCGAAAATAAAAGTATGGTCGAAATCATACAATGGAAGATAAAGTATTGTCGAAGTCAGACAGTGCAGAATTGTAACATGACAAAGTAAAGTTGAAATGTAGTTACTTTTATTCAAAAACCACATTGGTTACAGATTCAAGATTCTACAGGCTATTGCTACAAATTGAAAACTAATGTCAATTGGTTAAAAATGGTACTGAAAACGGTTACAAAAAATTAAGCTGCTAGTTCTCCCATTTTGTAGGAACTCATGCTAGCTAACGTCAGCAACAATCTTCCGTTAGCAGGGCTGTGAGAAAATCCTCCAAGGCGGGAGCCACCTCTTCATCCTATAGACCCACCGGAAGAAGGAGTACACTTTCTGGGAGTACACTTTCTGATGTGAAGACCCACTGGAAGAAGAAGAGGTGATTACCTGTTGCCCCCAGTGCTGAAATTCTCTCCAAAGCTAACTGCACGACACACTGGGAGACAATGGCAAATTCAAAAGTGGCCTATGAGGTGCCTTCGATGGGAGATTCCCCTGCACGGAAGGAGAATACTCAACCACCGGCTTGTGGCAGCCTCCATTTTTAAGCATACACCCGTTTGGATCCCCTACGCAATCTCAATCAAGAAGAAGTTGCAGAAGTTGCCCATAAAATCTCCATAAGAACCTGAAGTCTGCAACTCCCACTTTGAGTCCTCCAGTAATCTTAAAACACCAAAGTTCTTTAAGATTACGTGGAGGATCCAAGGTAGGAACAACGACTTTGTAGAAGAAATTCATAACAAGGATCAGGCTAGAAGGGGTGAGGAAATTTTTTCTCGTAAGTTATGGAAACACAAGGCAGATCTGCTCCTTTATATATACATGGAGAAATAAGTGAGTTACAAGAGGAGTATTTGTAGAAATAAAAATCTCTTTCCATGTTTTGATGATACAAACTTAAGTGATGAGTTAAGCTTTCTAATCTTATTATGATTTAACAAGTTTTCAATCAAGTGTGTTAAAGAACGGGGAATAAGTTTCATAGCAAAATTCTTGGCCTTACAAAATAAACCAAGTGGTTTTCAAAGATAAAATGTGCCAAAAGAAGGTTACCTACAAAAGGTTACCTTACGAGAAAGGTTGAATACGAGATGATACCCCATCGGAAGGTTGACTACGAAGCTTAAAGGATAAAGTAACTTTCTTGAAGGTTGGTGAAAGTCAAGCAGAAGGTTGACTAAAAGTCAACACACACAAGGTTGACCAATAGTCAACAGAAAGTTTGATTAAAGTCAACAGAAGGTTGAATTACTCCTTAAAGAGGTTCAGAAGGTTAAGTGTTCAAGAAGGTTAAAAGAGGATTGAAGATTTCAAGCTTCTGTTTCTGGAAAACATGTTCATGTCCGAAATCTTAAATCTGAAATGCATCAAATGAATATTCAAGGAATTAAAGTTTCAGAAATAATATCCTATGTAATGAGGAACTCCCTGATTATTGTTTGTAATTTAAAAGCATGTTTGTTCATGGTTAAGAAGCTTCAGAAGCTTCAAATTAAAGCATGTAAAATATTGTATAGTACATGAACAGGGACTGAAGTGATAGAAATGATGAAAAAGGAAGTAAAGTGCTGACATGAAAAGATGTTAGCACAAGACAAAGCAAAAATGTTGCTTCAGAAGGTTGAAGGCTACTACCTAAAGCTCAAAAATCATCATTACCTACCTACAAAGCTACAACAACTTCCAACGGCTCTTTTCTTCATTCCAACAGCCATATTTCAGATTCAAAGTCTATATAGAGGGCTGCTCTACTCAAATGCAAACCATGAGTTGAAATTGGAACCTTCAAGTCAAGCTTCTAAACGAAATCCAACCTTCTCATCCACACTTCAAGCTAAACAAGTTCAGAATTGGGAAATACTATCTTGAGTGTGTGCTTGCTTGTTATGGTCTTTGAAATACATTGTATTTATCTATCAACAAGCTCTTAAATCATCCCAAACCCAAACCCCCATCAGAAAAAAATATTGTGTAAGTTTCTCAACAAACTACCTAGTGAGAGGTGAGTGTTGTTGGTGATTCTTGTTGTAAGGCTCTCAACAAACTACCTAGTAAGAGGTGAGTGGTGTTGGTGATCCTAGTTGAAAGGTTCTCAACAAACTACCTAGTGAAAAGTGAGTGTTGTTGGTGATTCTAAGGAAATACCTTTAGGAAACTAGAAGAGAGTTTTCTAGTAGGTTGAGACACTTTTGAAGGAAGTCAGAAGTTAGTTAGCACTTGTCTTTTGTGTGTGATCAAAAGTGAGTGGAGGTGAAAAGTCTTTGGCAGTTGAAGCTAAAGCAAGTGTAAATCTATTTGGAGAATAGTGGAAACTCTCACGTGGACGTGGGGAGAGGAGTAGCCACAGTTTGGTGAACCTCTATAACTCTACTGTGTCATTATCTGCTTTTCTTATTAACTGCTTTAAACTGTCTTACAATCACCAAAGTTTTCAACTACTTCAGAAGGTTAAAAACACCAACCTTCTGTAGTCAAGATCAGAATTTTAAATAAGACTTACTTTGATTATCTTTTGAAAACAACACTCTTTACGAAATCAAAGACATCTAAATTCATCAAAGTTAATTATCTTTTACTACTTTCATACTTGACTATTGTTTGTGTTACTAACATTCAACCTTCTGATATCCAAGTAATATTGAGAAACAATACAGAAGGTTGCAGGTATTAAAAATTAAAAAGAGTGCACAATTCAATCCCCCCCCTTTCTTGTGCAAATTAATCACTTCAGTATTAATGGATAGCACAAAAAACGTGTCAGAATTCAAACACAACTTCCAAGGAGATAAAGTCATAACTGACAATCAAAGTCAATGCATCATATCGACTAAAACACCTAGTCACCGGCCAAAATGCGTGGAATGTAGAATCGGTAAATGTGCAAGTCGTTGAACGACTTTATGTTTGTTTTCGACCAATTGCCATTTGTAAAAAAAAAGAAGAAGGTGAGAAATTCCTTCAAATATTTATTTCTGAAGTAATGATGTCGAGTATTTCGACATTGCGCAGTTGCTTTAAAAAATGTCATTTCTCTTTATCAATACTTCTCTTTAAGCACACTCAAGTGTTAGCGAAGAGATAACGTAAACGTCGTTTTAAAGGTGAAAAGTGATGTTAGTGACCACTACAAGAAAAACTGAAAATTCAAGGCAAAACTTTCTGGCGGATTTTAATCCCCCACAAACTTTTCGGCGGATTTTTGACATTTGTGGGGGATTTAATCCACCGTAAAAGTTTTTCATGATTTTTGACATTTGTGGGGGATTTTTGACGTTTTTGGCGGATTATAAAGTGGGAACAAAAAGATTCGAAAAAAAAGCAAGCAATCCGCTAAAAGGACTACTAATCCGCCGAAAATGCAATCAGCGAAATAGGGGGGAAATTTGAAATTCAAAATTCCCCCGAAAATACCTAAGAATCCGCCGAAAACTCACCTCGGTCAAAGCACCACTAAATCCGCCGAAAACACCACTAAATCCGCCTAAAATAATAACACTTATAACAGTACCCACACTTCATTGTTATCTCAATATCTCTTCTATTTTCTTCCTTGAAAAAAAAGCAGATCTACCCAGTACCCACACAATAAAGAAGAAGCTTTAAATCTTTTAAAAATTCACAACATATTGCGAATTGCTTACGAGATTTTTACCTCCAAGTGTGTACCTTCTTCGTCGAAATTTTTGAAGTTCCAAAACATGATCTGCGTCTTTCAACGCTTTGCTATCTCTATGTCTTGCTGCATTTTCTTTTATGGTGTGCATGTGTGGCCATGGTCATGGATTCAAATGGTAGAAATTACCTTCATGTCTTCTCGGTTTTCTTATAAATTTGTTTTTCTCATAATCGATCGTAATTGTTTATATTTAATTGGTTGAAAAATTCTTCTTCACCATTGGAAATATTTCCATCATCTTATAACTCTTACAGTTTTCTATTTTTGGTGATGCTCTATTACAGTTTTATAACCAAAAGAACAATGTTTGATCATCATGTGCGAACCCCACTTCGATTCCTCAGTGATGCCCTTATACCTTCTCTTCTCTCATCAGATATATTTGGGAAATTGGGGAGCTTGAATAAATCCTTTCCAAGTGCAGATGAACAGACAATTTCAGAAGGCATTTAAGAGGCCGATAATAAGAATAAGAAATAAGAAATAAAATAAGTTTAAGTAAATTACTATTAAACTTACGGAACCGGTTACCAAGTAAGAGATAAAGCAAAAAGAGGGACAAGGCCCAATCAAAACGAAAGTGTTTAAAAGCAAGTGTCAGATCGATTGACACTAGCATTTCTCTCTCCCCAGGTGTCTCTCACACCACCCAATTCCATTTCAGAACCTGCAATTAACCACACCACACCTGCAATTAAAAAACGTTTAAATTTTTTTTTTTAAAAAAAAGTATTTTTCGGCGGAATTTAGGGTCTTTTCGGCGGATTTTGAAAAAAAAAACTATTTTTGGGGGGAAAATCCGCCAAAAAGTCAAAAATTCCACGAAAAATGCACGGAAATCCACCGCAAATTCCCATAAAAATCCGCGAAATGACTTAAAATCCGCGGAAATACGTTGCGACCAAATTTTTTACCGGCGGAAAAATCCACTAAAAATACCAGTATTTGCGGGCGAATTGGTGTTTTTGGCGGAAAAATCCGCCAAAAAATCCCATTTTTCTTGTAGTGGACGTTATATTATCTGACATAAGGTTGTCAAAGAGAATTCAAAAAACGTCATTTTCTACCTTCACCATGCCTCAGTCGAAAACAACATTTTTGGGGGGCAATTTGTTAGCCTGTATTTTTGACAGGCTACATAAATGCAGTCAACACTGTTTGACTTTTTACTTTAGAGAAGGCAGTCTAAGTCTTCGACTCTAAGAGGGTATGTCAAAGGTATTCTTCGATCACTGAAAGGGTTTGGTAGGATTGAAGTCCTGAAAGATGTATTTCGACGAGAAGACGAAAGCGCAAAATGGTGGCAAACTTAGGCTTGGAAGATGACGTCGAAGAAAGCGGTTTCAATGCTGTCGAAGACCTTGGTGATCAAGCTGTCGAAGAGTATGGCGGTTCTTAGTTTAAATTTTCAAATGTATTAACCGTTGTAGGCAGTTTTTCTCCCTCTTCTTAGTATATATAGTTTTTCCTGAGAAGGAAAACGGGTCATAATCCCAACATACAGATTCTTACGCTCAAAATTCCAGCGATAGAGAAAACTGAGCAACAAAAGCAAATGTATGGATCTATGCACCACCTTTTTACATTTTTATGCAATTTAAGTTTATTTCTTTAAACTTTCTTTATCTTTCGTTTTTCTTTGAGGATTCCTTGGCTTTCAAGGCAATTCATTGTTTTCTTTTCCTTTTGAATTTACTGATTACGCGAAGAACACGAAAAGCGTTCCCAAATTATTCTACAACAATTAACACAATATGCTTGAGATTCACTGGTTGATCTCGCAAGTTAATAATTCAGACTAACGGTTGTTTACCAAAATCACCGTAAACAGAAGGATACTACTTTAGGTGTCACTTCTAGGAAGCTCCCCCCTCTATATCACAAAAAGGGAAAAAAATAAAAACATCATTTTCTTCAACTATCATCATATTTATGTTAGTTTTGCGTCAAAAAAAAAATCATATTTATGTTAGTTTGCTTCAAAAAAAAAATCATATTTATGTTAGTTGCAAAATTCCCTCAAATAAAAATAATGTGCTTATTAAACTCACTCCACCATAGATTATGATGCACTTTTTCCATACCCATCTATCTCTATTATTAAAATTGATGACCATAAATTCAGCATATAAAATATAATTACATTTCTTATTACTAAATATAATGATGTTCAGTAAATTTTTATTTTCAACAGTTAAGCTCATAAAAACCATGGATAATTATTTATATTTAAAAAAACATACTCTATATAAGAATGGTTTTTAAAATAAATATATAAAATTACAACAATATGTTTATATAATACGATAGTTTAAAAATACATAATTGATATTAACAATTTATATGTTTTTTTATAAGACTCCCTAAATTAAAAAAAAATTATAACAACCCGTGCATCACACGTGTATTCCCTTAGTATAAAGTAAAAGACTATAAGTAGTTGAGATCATGTAACCCTATGAAATTGAAATTTTGACTATTCATAAGATTTTTTATTATATCCGACTGTCATTTTAACTAGTATACGATGAGAAACATAGTTGACCCCTCATTCTTGAAAAAACTTGTATTTAAAATAAGAGATAATTTTTACATTTCAAAATTTTTATAAGCTCTCTGATGAGAGACTAAAATCGTGAGTTGACGAAAATAGGAGGACTAAATTCGTGAAACTAATTCTTGGAGACTAAAATCGTAAGTTGATAAAAATAAGGGGACTAAATTCGTAAAAAAAATTGGAGGACTAAAATTGTGAGTCGACTAAAATAGGGGGATCAAAACTGTAATTAAGCCAACTTTGGCTTAATTAAAGTTGGCTAAAAAGTTAAAGTATTTGAATGAGAAATTTTAGTAATATCTAGACGCAAATATAAGTGAGTCTCTAGATACTTATTTTAGTTGAAAAGCTCCTTTAATTAAGTTTGAAAATTCAAGGTGATATGTTGAATTAAACAGTAGTCTAAAACGTTTAAGCAGGTCTCTTTTCGTCGAAAAGCTGCTAGCCTCCTATGTAAGTTAGAAAATTCAATTTGTCAAAACACAAAAAAACTAGAAAATTCAAAGTGAGCTAGTAAATTAAAATGAGTAATTTGGTCGGGCAGTAAGAATGGTGAGTTCTCTATTGCTAGTGCGTATTCATTACTGCGGGAGTTGCCTCTCCCTCTTAATGCAATTATTTGGAACCGTGTCTGGAAGCTTCAGACGCCCGAAAGGGTTCATTTTTTTGCTTGGCAACTTATGCATGGGCGCTTGCCGACGAAGGAGTTGTGTGGAAAGTGGGGTAATTCCGATGTAAATTGTTCCAACTGTCCTGGAGTGGAGGAGTCTTTGCTTCATGTTCTTCGTGATTGTCCTCTTGTTGTATTTATGCGGCGTCACCTTCTTCCCATTAAGCATGCCAATCGGTTTTATGGAGGTAATTTAACTGACTGGATACTGTTTAATCTTGATTTATGTTTCAAATAAGTGTTTCAGGTTCCTTGGCCTTCTATCTGGGCTACAACGTGTCAGCATTTGTGGATGTGGAGGAACAAGGGAGAACATGATTCCGAGTTCATTAGGCTGTTTAATCCTGCCTATGTGGTTTTGAATTTTATTTCCACCTATTTTAATCATAGTGTGCATAATGTGGTTGTTATGCCCAGAGTCAGGGCTGAAATTCAGGTTAAGTGGACGCCCCCATTAGAGGGCTGGGTTCGGCTAAATTGTGATGGGGCTTCTAGAGGCAACCCAACTATTGCTGCTTGTGGTGGTGTGTTGTGTAATGTTGCAGGTGCTTGGATTGTGGGGTTTGCTCGCACTTTGGGTTTGGCTAATGCTCATGTGGCTGAACTTTGGAGTGTCCTGGTGGGCATGCAGTTGGCTTATGAGAGAGGTTATAGGCGTGTGGATCTTAGTATGGACTCTGATGCTGTTGTCAAGTGTATTTCTGGTGCCTCTATTGGCAGCTCTGATGGCCGTAGTTTGTTCGTCGCATTCGACAGATGCTGGCTTTGGATTGGATAGTTACTATCAAACATGTCTATAGGGAGGCCAATAGGGTGGTAGATGGTCTTGCATCCCTTGGTTGTAGCCTTCAAGAGGATAATCCCCATGTGCTTTTTGATACTCCATCTCATAGTGTTAAGCAGTATGTCGCTGATGATGTTATTGGAGTTCCTACTCTTCGTTTAATTTCTGTGTAATCGCTTTTAGGCTAATTGCCCCGTTTTATATCAAAAAATAAAATAAAATGTGTAATTAATTTGTAGGTAATAAAAAATCCCGGTTAAAATAAAGATAATTATACAGAAATTAAATACAGTGATTTTAAAATAATCAAATTGCAAATAATAACTTTAACAGTTTTACTCGATAATGTAAATTTTTTGCTTACATTCTTAAAACCTACATCGTCAAATTGACCCAAAAGATTTCAATTTTGATGGCTCAAATTAGTTACGTTTGACTTTCAAATTACTTCCGTATATAGTACATCAACTTTCAAAAGAAAAAAAGGTTGCTGGAAAAATCTGAAGCGAAGCTGGAAGGAACTTTCAAAAGGAGGAGAAACCAATCTCGTGATTAAGTCATGATTGGAGACTACCATGACCAGTTAGTTGTTGAGAGCTTAATCGATTGATTATGTAAGCACAAACGTAACCAAATTGCACCTATATATATATATATATATATATATAGACAACAATAATAGAATAATCAACAAACAAAAACATCATAGAGTACATCAAAATGACCCCATTTTACTATTACACCCTCCTCACTATTCTCTTCCTTGTAACACTCAAGTTTCTATTCCCAACAAGAAGGTTCAATAACCTTCCACCAGGACCACCATCTCTTCCAATAATCGGCAACATCTACCAACTCAAACACCCACTTCACCGAACACTCCACCACCTATCACAAAAACACGGTCAACTCTTTTCACTATGGTTCGGTTCACGTTTCGTCGTTGTCGTTTCATCACCTTCGATAGTCCAAGAATGTTTCACCAAAAACGACATCGTTTTAGCAAACCGTCCACCACTTCTAGCTGGCAAACACATCGGCTATAACTACACGACAGTTACCGTTGCACCTTACGGTGATCATTGGCGTAACGTTCGTCGTATTATCTCCTTGATGTTCTTTCAACGCACCGTTTAAACACTTTTTTGGGAATTAGAAAGGATGAGATAATGAAGTTGGTGTTAAACGTATCTCGTGGTAGTGAAAAGTTTGAAAAAGTTGAAATGAAATCGAAGTTTTCGGAGATGACTTTTAATACTATAATGAGAATGATATCTGGGAAAAGGTATTATGGTGAGGATTGTGATGATGTGGAGGAAGCGAGGAGATTTAGGCAACTTATAGAAGAGTTTATATCAGTTGGTGGGTCAAGTAATCCTGCTGAATTTGTTGGGATTTTAAGGTTGTTTGATTTTGGTAATTTGGAGAAGAAGTTGAAGGGGATTGGTAGGAGAAATGATGTGTTCTTGCAGGGACTTGTTGATGAACATCGTAACAAGAAGCAGAATGGGAATACGATGATAGATCATCTTTTGAAACTGCAAGAATCGCAGCCTGAGTATTATACGGATCAAATCATCAAAGGAATTGTTCTGGTAAGTACTACTACTAGTACTAACTCTTTATTTTTAGCTACCTTTATATTTGAATTGCTCTGTGTGATGATATATATAGACGGACGGACCAAATCATCTAAGTAACAATTCATTTCATCATTAAGCCCCAATTTAGTTTCTAAATTTACACTATCTAACTATACCTGGTGGTCAATCCAAACAAGTGTCCCAAAAAATCTTTGTTTTTTCCTTTGCTTCGACACATCTAGACAATAATATTTTAACACATCTACAAAGGTTTAAAAGGTGTCGAAGTAGGGATGATCATTGAAGGCATTAGAAACATTATGTTTGATTGTATCTTTTTTAACTTTTCGGTATAGTAGATGGAGAATGAACGTAAAAAACAATCATATTTTGTTATGAAATATATTGTTCAATTTAGATATTTTATAGATAATATTCATATTTTATTGGATTATAACAAATAAATAATTATATATGTATTGGTGTCGATTGTCCGTCTCTCAGAGTATGTGTCTTCATAGCAATACACATTAATATCACATTGTCACACCCGAGTTCGAACTTAGAGCTGCGTTTTCGTGTTCTTTGAAATTGTTAACGCAACCAGAAGAAGTTTCTAACATTATAGTAAGTAGTCCCTTACGATATTAATAAGACCTATTTTACAAACTAAGGGATTGTTTATAAAACAATTTTAAGAACTAATAATAAGACTTATTTCACAAAATGTTAAGAATCACCCACCTATAAAACTTTAGAAGAAACTAATATACTTGAGAGACGAAATATGAGAGATATGTAAATTGAGAGAATTTACTCTAACTTAATAAACAAATGATTTGATTTCAACAATATTGACTCTGTTTGAATTGATAGGTTATGCTCCTTGGAGGAACAGAGACATCAGCAACAACTTTAGAATGGGCAATGTCCGCATTATTAAATCATCCACAAGTGTTAAAGAAAGCAAGGGATGAAATAGACACAAACATAGGAGAAGATCGCTTGGTAGAAGAGTCTGACATTTCAAAACTTCCATACCTTCAAAATATAATCCACGAGACATTTCGATTGTATCCTGCATTCCCATTATTAGCACCCCATTTTTCTTCAAAAGATTGTACCATAGGAGGTTATAATGTGCCACAAGGCACAATTTTATTGGTTAATGCTTGGGCTATTCATAGAGATCCTATGTTATGGAGTGACCCTACAGAATTTAAGCCAGAGAGGTTTGAGAAAGAAGGAGAAGCTGAGAAGTTGATTCCATTTGGGTTGGGTAGAAGGGCTTGTCCTGGTGCAGGTTTGGGGCAACGTACAGTAAGTTTGGCTTTGGCTTTGTTGATCCAATGTTTTGAGTGGAAAAGAATAAGTGAGGAAGAAATTGATATGAGTGAAGGAAAAGGAGCTACCTCACCAAAGTTGTTTCCTTTAGAGGCTATGTGTAAAGCACGCTCAAATGTCATCAACAAGGCTTTACAGAAAGCAGGTGAAAACATGTAATAGTAAATGAAATAACTATTTTTTAAGTAATTATTATATGAAGGAAGATCCATGTATGTATGATAGACTGCAGTGTTTTTCCTTCCATCATAAACACAAACATTTGTGTTTAAATAAGCATGTTAATTGCAAGCTGAAACATTAATTCCTCAGATGTTTTGATCTCTTCTTTTTGTTTATTCCCATACTACCGTAGGATATTTCTTTTGTAGCTTTCCTCCTCCCTCTCTTAATGTATTGTAGAGACATGGAGTACATGTACTACTCCTTTTAATATGAATTTCTTCTGTGGTTCCAACAAAAAATTGCCCCTTGTTGAGTATTATCTTGAATTCTATATATCATAAGCATTAAAGTTGCATTTGGTAAAAACTAGTGGAGAGAGGATAAACTATCTAATAATAGATAGCTAGTCATTTGCAAATGAGCTTCAGAGGATCATTCATAATGAATGAGATTATAATGGATATAACTATAGTGAATAAGTAAGTCAAATGAATTTGAAGTAGTTAAGCTCTGTTTGCCAAGACCAAAGAACTAGTATTTAGCAGATAGTTTATAGCAGATAAACTTGTTGTGAGTGCTTTGTACTACTAGTTGATAACATTTATTTTGTTGTGAGTGCTTTGTACTACTAGTTGATAACATTATTCACTAAATTTATAACGTTTTTTCAAACATTACTTGAAGCCGTGTTGAGCTTATACTATTTCGTTTTTATCTCATCAATGGATTATTTCATCTTTTATTATATAAACAGCTTATGCATAAACACTTATGCCATAAGCGCTTATTTAAGCTGTTTATCCAAACAGGCCCTTAGTATAACAACGACTTGAAGTAAAACAAAATCATTCATTGAATATTGTATAAAATCAAATTGTCGGATAAGCACAATGACATGCACAGGGACGGAGCCAAATTAAATGATTGCGGGGGCGAACTATAAAAACATTCATCCAATTAGCTTCATCGCCCACTTGGGAAGTTTTTCGCAACTTTCTCTACTAACTAGGGCCATTGCTTTTCCCACACCCCCTCTTACTCTTTCACACCCCTTAACAAATTTTATTCCAAAAATAACCTCGCGTGAAACGCTGAGTTCACGTGTTTAAAGACTGTTCGAACGACTTGTTCAACACGCGTCGAACGACTCGTTCGAACAGGTGAAATTACGCACAAGAGGGTGTGAAGTCAATATTTAACACACTCGAACGATGTCGTTCGAACGGGTTCGAACAAGGTCATGCGGTGTGTTTTGAGTAGGTGGGGGGTGAAAAGACCTCACTCGAACAGGTGAAAAACGCCCAAAGAGAGTGTGAAGTCAAGATTTAACACACACGAACGATGTCATTCGAACCTGTTCGAAGGCCTGTGTTCGAACAGGTGAAATTTCGTGAAAAAAAAGAGGTTTTGACTGGCTTTTTGGTCTTTTCACACTCTTATGGGGTGTGTTTTGAGTAGGAGAGGGTGTGGGAAAAGCAAACACCCTAACAAGCAGGGCCAACCCATAGCCAAAGAAGCCAAACTAGGGTTTTGGTCCTAAAAATAGTTTCATCAAAAGAAATAATATCTCATAATCTATTTTGATTCGTAGTTTTAGAAGAATTAGATTAAATCTTAACTTTAACCCCCCCCACTCATCTAATCATGGCTCCGTCGCTGTTGGCAATGAGATTTGTGGTGCTAACAAAGCTAGTAGTCTACTGGGCTGGAATCACAAAATTCCGGTCTATTCCGATACAACAAATTAGTCACCGCTGGATCTCATAAAAATTTCCATGCTCGGGAGAGATATATATGGACTGTAGTGACCTGCTATTTGGTTCCATTATTAGCAGCCTTGTTAATCCAAGCGTGACCACTTACACAATTGACTGAAGAGAAGAGACGCTAGTCAAAAATATCAAAATTCAAGGCTCAAATACTTCCGAGCAAGTAGTTGATAAATCAACTTCCAAAAGTTCCAAATAAAAATTAAAAAAAAAAAAAAAAAGAAAGAAAGACTCAGAAAAATCAAAGCCGACGACTCAACCTCAGCTAAAAAGTCTTCTTCCTCTTATCCAACCAATTACATTGTTCATTGGAGGAATGGAGTACCCTCTCCATACTTCTCACTCAGTCACAACCACCATAATCAAAATCAATCATAGCAAAAATCAAGCACCAACAACAACAACTTCTTTTCTTTTCCCGTGGCCATGACAACTCTTCAGCTCCTCCACAGAATTCAACACTCTGTATTCCTACTTGCTTTCCTTATTCAGTTCTCATCACTACACTTCTTTTCACTCGGATACCAACCTCAAGATAAATACTTCATAAACTGTGGGTCAGATACCGATGTTCCTGTAAACAGCAACCACGTTTACATTGGTGAATCAAATTCAGATTACCCTAAAACCAATTTTCCCAACAGCAACAAAGAAACCACACTCTCATCATCATCACTGCCTTCACAACCTCTCTACCAAACAGCAAGAACTTTTCAAACTCAATCATGGTACAAATTCAATAACCTCATCACAAACCAAACCTACCTTCTACGCCTCCACTTCTACGCTTTCACTTCCCCAACAACTAATCTCTCCACCGCCAAATTCAACGTTTCCGTTCCCAAGTTCCGGCTATTACAAAACTTCACTGCAAAAAACACTACCAACTCACCTTTAATAAAAGAATTCTTCGTCAAAATCACAAACACCACCTTCAAAATCGTGTTCACACCTCTAACATCATCATTCGCGTTTGTTAACGCTATAGAACTCTTCCTACTGCCACCTTATTTAATCGCCGATTCCGTCGCACGCTTCACGTACGAAACACTCATCACTTATAGTGGCGGTTTGAGTTCACGAGTTCTAGAAACCAAACACAGGGTCAACGTTGGTGGTCAACCTTTTGTCAACGATAACTTGATGAGAAATTGGTTATCAGATGATCATTATGTCACTATACGTGGAAATGCTGAGAATAGATCGTACGATGGTACAATTCATTTCAACGCAGGTGATGATTCTGATGGACCAAATTCAAATCAATATACTGCTCCAAATGAGGTTTATCAAACTCAAAAACTGATTAATGGCACGTCAGCAGGTTCTACTTCTAACCGTTTAAACATAACTTGGGTTCTTCCTGTTGATGATAAGAACACAGATCATCTCATTCGGTTACACTTCTGTGACTTTTATAATTCAATAACTGCTTATACAGTTTTCGATCTTTTCATTTACGATAACTATGCTTTCCCAGTAAATAATGACCAAGCTGTGTCTCCCCAGAAACCTGCTCCATATTTTTTTGATTTTGTAGTTCAGTCTGATGAATCTGGCTCATTCAAGATTAGCATAGCACCTGATACAAATGTTTCTGTTCTTGTTCCCATTGCGTTTTTAAACGGTTTAGAAATAATGAAAGTGATTGAATCATCACTATCGGTTTTTATTCCGGAAGACGATTCAAATTCGAATAGTGTTAGTCTTCCTGTTGTGCTAGGTTCAGTTCTTGGGGGTTTAGTTTTGGTTTCTGTTATGGTTGTTGGATTTGTTTGGAGGTATAAAATGAGGAAAGAAAAACCGGTTGAGAATTCCGATTGGTTACCGATTCCGGGAGGGAGTTCTCATGGAAGATTAACCGAGGGAACTAGAACTACACATGGCTCTCCATTACCTAACATAAACCTTGGTTTGAAAATCCCCTTACATGATCTTCAACTCGCAACGAAGAATTTCGATGCGAAAAGGATAATCGGTAAAGGTGGATTTGGTAATGTGTATAAAGGAGTTCTCAAGAATGGAATCAATGTAGCTGTGAAAAGAAGTGAGCCAGGATCAGGTCAAGGACCTCTTGAATTCCAAACTGAGATAATGGTTCTGTCAAAGATTCGTCACAGACACCTTGTTCCGTTAATCGGTTATTGCGACGAAAGGTATGAGATGATATTGGTTTATGAGTACATGGAGAAAGGTACATTGAGAGATAATTTGTATAATAATAATAGTAATACAAATTTGCCAAGGTTGAGTTGGAAGCAAAGGCTTGAGATTTGCATTGGTGCTGCTAGGGGTTTACATTACCTTCATAAAGGAGCAGCAGGGGGAATTATTCACCGTGATGTGAAATCAACAAATATATTACTTGATGAGAATCTTGTAGCTAAAGTTGCTGATTTTGGGCTTTCAAAAACAGGTCCTCTTGATCATCAACCATATGTGAGCACAGGTGTGAAAGGAACTTTTGGTTATCTTGATCCTGAGTATTTCAGGTCACAACAGTTAACAGAAAAATCTGATGTGTATTCATTTGGGGTAGTTCTTCTTGAAGTGTTGTGTGCTAGACCAGCTATTGAACCTTCACTTCCAAGGGAGCAAGTGAACTTAGCTGAATGGGGATTGCTTTGTAAAGACAAAGGGATACTTGAAGAGATTATTGATGATTCTATCAAGGGGCAAATTGATCCGAATTCGCTTAGAAAATTTGGTGAGACAGTGGAGAAATGTTTGCAGGAAGATGGTTCTGATAGGCCTACAATGGGTGATGTATTGTGGGACTTGGAGTATGCTTTGCAACTTCAGAAAGGTGCAGTACATAGAGAAGCACACGAGGATAGTTCTAGCAGTGTCTCTGCATCACTTCAATTGCCTAATGTTCGTCGTCTTCCTTCTCTCTCTACACTAAGTGAAATGGAAGATTTGTCTATTTCGAGGCTCGATGAATCTGACAGTGCACCGGAATCTGTTTTCTCTCAGTTGAAAATTGATGATGCAAGATAGAAATGCCAAGCCCCTTGTATTCTCTCTGAAGTGGAGAAGCTGTTTTTTATAGATAGCTCACTCATCTGTTTTTCCTTGTATTTTTTGCCTATTCTCAATTGTAAGATCAATGATGAATTGATGATGGTAATTCCTATTCCTGATACTTGCAATAAATTTTGTGGTAATTACTAAGTAGGTGGTACATTACATACAACACTTACTTGAATGCTTGCACCAATGTATTGTACTCTAAGCACGGCGGTACTTTCTTCACCATTTTTGGGTATCAGTGGCATGCCAAACTATGGCAATTACTAAGTAGGTTAATATAAATGGAACTCCATACCATAAGAGTTATTTAAAATGCTGTCATAGAGTGTGTGTTATTAGTCCTTTCACTTATATAGCATATGAGGGAAAACTCACTTCAAACACCACCATATACTACTGATCAAGGAGAAGGGAAATTTAAGCTGAAACATAATCTTTATAGAAGAGTCTCCTGAGTCTCAGTTATTATGTTCAATATTTGTGCACTACAATAGATAGTAAATACTAAATGGATACCTATTGGTAGAGCTGTCCATGGGCTGGGCTCGACCCGGCCCATAGGGCTAAACAATATTTGTGGGCTGGGCCGGCCCGGCCCAATATTCTAATGGGCTGCATATTTTATGGCCCGGCCCAAATTGTAAAATATTCTATGGTCGTATGCTTAGATGTAAGTTTTTATATAAGAAACTTTCATCTAATTTGTTTTCATATAAACTAAGTATGATCGGTGTGTAACTATAAAGACTAATCCTTTTGAAATGTGAGAGACTACAACGATATGCAGCAAAACTATCCTCAAAAGATTTAACACTGTTGTATGCCCAAGACTAGATTCAAATCCAGAACATTGATTAAGCCGGAAAAGACCTCTATCATCTCATCCAAGTGTTATCGAGTAACTTTCATTAAAATTTTGAATCACGAGATTTGAGTGTTTTTTGCATTGTAATCACGAAACCACGTGTATGTATTGAGCGGACTTACCATGGATTTTAGTCTGTTGCAAAAAAAAAAATCGATTTTAGTTCACATTCACAATTGAACTAATCGGACCACTTGGTTTGATCTTAAAAATCATATTAATAGTTCTTAAGAATGTATTATTTGCTTCTTCTCAAAAGCTTTATTGATTCCTAAAGAAGAATGTGTCAAAGAGAGGTGATGGTAGTATTAATTGTGCTAATAATTTTTGTACATTCATATGCATATTGAATTACACCCCCTGAATTTGTTTCTTGACAATACATTTTGTTCCTTCTCTAGAAAAACTTGGCTCGCTCTTCAAATGATTAGTGTGTCAAAGAGTGTGTGATGCTAGTATTAGCTGCGCCAATAATTTTGTTATCATCATAATTCATAAACATATTGAATTTAACACATTTCGTGAGGACAAGTTGTGTGTTGATTGGTTAATTTGTTGGATTTATAATCAAGTTCAACCCTAAGCTTAATTAAATAAACCTCCAACGGCTATATTGTTTAAATAGCACTGTTGGTAGTTACAAAAGCAAACATGTGGAAAGTTATAACTAACTACCTACCTAGTTTGTTATCGTAACAAACTTAGTTTGTTGAGTAGCAACAAACTATTTCTATCAGCTATATTCTAGTCAAATGTGTATATATATATATATATATATATATATATATACACACACACAATGTACAGAATCAAAAATACATGCAATAAAATTCACAGTTTATGTTTACTCTATACTACTGATATTCTTCTTTCTTCTAAACTCCCTGCTATTATCAAACGTTTGCTCCAAGAACTCAAGATTCTGGGTTTGTTAAGTTGCAACAGAGGGTTGTACCTTGCAAACAGTGAGAGAGTGATTAGAGATAGGTTTCAGTGACTGAGATCTAAAACTAGTGTAATAATAGAAAGTTGAAGAAGGATTTACCTTAGTGAAATTCTGAGAAAGGTTTCTGGGTAAGGTGCAAGGCTGTGTTCAACTCAAGAACACAGTTGAAGGTGCGTGCAACAAAAAACAGATACAAGAAAGATTAGGGTTTTGCGAAATTAACCAAGAGATTAGGGAAAATCACAAAGGTGTTGTGATTTTACTTGATTGAGGTGTTTGGAATCTTAATCGAGCCATCTTGTACCTGCAAGTGAAGAGAAATTAGGGTTAGGTTTCGTAAAAAACCCTAGGTTGTGAAATTGAAGAAATTAAATCGTAATAGAGGTAGATCTCGAGCTCGCTTTACCTTCTTTGAAGCTTCGATCGTGAAGATCAACTCAAGATCCAAAGTTAAGAGCGAGTTCAACATCGCGAGGTGAGAAGTGTTTGTCGAAGCTTGGATCGAGGTGACTCGATTGCAAATCACGTGGATTTGCATCATCATCATCGTTAAGGATCATCACAAGTGAAGCAACCATAGCATCTGCAGCTTCAATCACTAGCAGAAAGGGTGAGAGCTACAGAGTCTAGGGTTTTCAGAGAGAAAGAGAAGAGAGAAGAAGAAGAGAGAGAACCGGAGAATCAAGAAGAGAGTGAAGTGAATCTTGGGTTTCTGAGAGAGAGAGTGAAGAATAGAAATATATATATCGGGTCAGCACGACCCGCGTGTATCCATTCACAACCGGGTTCGGGTGCACACAACCCAACAATAAAGTTTGTTTGACAAAGCTGTTCAGCATCATTGGACTGGGCCTGTGTAAGCCGGGCTTGCACTATTGGCACCTTCCTCAGTATCTGATACAACCCCTGCAAAGTTAAACAAGTATTTATGAGAAAAATTCAACATAATTAAGTTTGAAGCTAATATAAATTATGTATATCATCTATGACCTTTTTGTACTACTGTTGTTTCGCCTCTCCTTATAGTCGAGCATGTTAAGCTTTAGTTCGTTCGGTTATATGTTCCCTTTTATTGCTTTTCTTTTGAGAAAAAAAAAAGAAACAAGTAAAAAAAACATTCTTACCGATAATAAAAACTCGAGACTAGAGAACCTGGAAACTCAATAAAACTAAGAAGCAGGGCCGTCCATGGGCTGTTCACCCCGCTCACAAAGACAGGGCCCAAGCCCAAAATCACTTTTTAGGGGCCCCAAAATATATGGTGTTTGCTTTTCCCACACCCCTCCTACTCTTTCACACCCCTTAACTCCAAATATTCCAAAAATACCCTTGAGTAGAGTGCGTGTTTTCACCCATTCGGGGATGGCCAAGGTGAATGTGGTGTGAGAGTCCATTTTTTGTAATAAAATAGGGTGTTCGAACACCCTCATGCGAACCTGTTCGCATGACCTCGCTCGAACAGTGAAATTACGCACGCAGGTGTGAAGTCAAGGTTTAACACATACTGACGATGTCATTCGAACTGTTCAAGGCCCGTGTTCGAACATGTAAAATTTCGTGAAAAAAGAGGTTTTGGTGGCATTTTGGTCTTTTCACACCCTTGTGGGGTGTGTTTTGAGTAGGAGGGGGTGTGGGAAAAGCAAACGTCAAAAATATTACATATTTATATTCGAAACAACCTAACAACAATTATGCTAATGGTTTAGCGGTAGTTAACTCGTTGTCTGACTAGTTGGTTGCGTGTTCAAATCTTTGCAGACGCATTTTAATTCGTTTTTTTTTTAAATTTAATTGAGAAGTTATATGTTATTTCGCTGTACAAAATAGAAAAACTGAGATTCGATCCCTGCACATACTACTCATCACACAAAACGTTTTACCATTACAACAGTAGCAATTTTAAATAATTGTTACATATAATTTTATATATTACGTATTTTTCAATATTTAAATAAAGTATTTTAAGATTTTGGTGATTCATTCAATAAAATAAAAGTATAATCAGGGGTCTCATTTTAAAAATTTGAACAGGGCCTCCAAATTGTTTGGGACGACCCTGCTAAGAAGCTCTTGTATGGACAAATATGAATAGGAGAACTTGTAAGTGCTCATTATATTCCAACCTTACAAATAGTTATACAATGTGAGAAATTCAATTTTTGCAGCATACATATTGTTCATCTAAAAAAATCAACACCTATAGACAGAAGTTACATTACATACACGTCCAATATATAGTTCATGTACAAAGAACTCAGTTATCCTGATATCTCATATCTGAATCCAACATAGTTAATAACTGAAACATTCTGCTAGCTAGTGACCTTTACCTCCTCCGCTTGGCCCCGAAGACATGATATGGAATTTGTTCTCAACCAAAACCTTTCTATTCATCTTATCCTTAGGGTTAGCCTTTTCCGTTGCCATTGAAGCCGCCGTGAGAAATTGAATGTCTTTGGTTGTCACATGCAGATGCTTGATCTTCTCTGTGTGTGTTGTCGGTGATGGAAGGACTCTACTATTTACATACCAAGGCTTTGCAGTGGCAAGCACCATGAAAACCAATAGAAGTAAAACAGAGAACCTCCTCATTATTAGGTGTTGATGGATGAACGCACCTTCAAGATGATGAAGTACCTTGAAGTGTCTTTATTCTAAGAAAATAAATAAATGGTTGAAGCTATTTAAAATGATTGGTTTGGCATCTTCAAGATTCAAAATTGATCGATCAAGAGGCTATATTTACATATTAACGAAGTATACGGAGAGGCAAATGGCTCATATTCATTGTGGGAGCTATTCTGAAGGAGAATCGTTTCTTTTTTACCATGTAATTGATGCCCAGTTTCAATCGGCAATCCATTAATCTATATTGGGGAACTTGATTGGCCACGAGTTCTCGGCCATTAATCTATGTTGGGGAATTTGACTGGTCACGACTACTCGGCTTTGTCGGTCAGTGTGGTTCTCCCCTCTCGACAGAGTTTTTGCCACACTCAAGATTCGAACCTGAGACCTGGAGGTGAAATCCAAGTCCAATTACCACTTGGACCAACCCTTGTTGGTGAGAAACTGTTCTTTTTGGTAATAACTAGACCTTATCCCGTGCGATGCACACAATTTCCTTATGAAAAAAATAGATGGTACTATATATATTTCGATTTGTTAGACAGTATATTATTGGAGAATTTTATTTGAGAAAAGCAAATCTAACTCATAGATGAAATTATGTAATGAAACAAATTATATATATAATAGGCGTGGTAAAATGTGAGTCGTTGATTTCAATTTTAGATCACAAATCTGAGCAGTTTAAATTATTTCTGTTGGGACACACTTTCTAAAGGGAATGACATCCACTCTTTTTTCTGACACATTTGACTGATTGTAAGTCATTGATTAAAAGTGTCGATGGAATTTGAGACGTTTAAAACTTCAAAAATTATTAAACAGGTTTGGTTGTTAAGTTCCAAACCGGTTCGGTAAAGGAGATCCGAACTACCAAAAATTAACTAGTTCAGAGGTTGTTGTCCGAACCTGTTAGGTTGGTCGTATCTGTTTGTACCATATATAGTCCACACAACGGGGTGTGTGTGAAAATAAATGAGCCTCAACAATGTGCATCTGAACCGGTTCGGTGGCTTATCCCCGAACCCATTAAAATCTGGGGAAAAAATAAAGACGTACCGGGAACTGTTTTGTTCATTAATGATATTTTGGTCATTTGCAGAGTTATGGAGTGTGCGCTGAGCAGCTGGGGAAGTGGGGAAAACATGTGCCTTTTTGTTACCATCATTTCCTGTTTGGTGTCAAAGTTAAAAGAAAAAAATCTGTGAAGAGGTAGAGAATGTAGGAGAAATTAATTAGAAAGTTAGAGGTTTAAAAAAGATGAGCAATTAGAATTAGAACTAATTTTTTGTCTAGCTCAAGTGGTTGTTGAGATGAGGATATTTGACTTGCAAACTGAAGGTTGGATCTGACAAGAGAAAAACTAGTCAAATACGTGTCATAATATCTTGGTAACCAACTACAAGTTCACTGACTTTCTTCTCCTAAAGAACAAGAAATTGGCCATGATAACTTAATTAATTAATCGATTATGAGTATCTTAAAGTTTGTTCTCCGGCAAAATAAAATGTCACCCATTTATATGATTTTGAGTCTGACGTGGTGTTTGGCAGTATGTTAGTCTCCATGCTCGTTTGAATGGGAGAACTTGCCAGTTTTCATCATATTGCAACCTTACAAATTGTTATACAATGTAAGAAATTCGATTTATCCTCTAATAAATCAACACCTAATTAAATAAATACCTTATAGACACAATTACATACACATCCAATATATATAGTTCATGTACAAGGATGCTCTGTTACATATGAATTCAGCCTTAAACAACCAGTAAATATAATTCAATCCAACAATATTCAATAACTGAAACATTCTGCTACGTACTAGTGACCTGAACCTTTTCTGCTTGGCCCCGAACTCATGGTATGGAATTCGTTCTCAACCAAAACCTTTCTGCTAATCTTATCCTCGGTGTTGGCCTTCTCCGTTGTCATCGAAGCCGCCGCGAGAAATTGAATCTTCTCTGTCTTTGTTGTTGGTGATGGAAGGATTCTACTATTTACATACCAAGGCTTTGCAATAGCCAGCAGCGTGAAGAGCATTATAAGTAAAACAGAGGACTTCCTCATTTTTCAAGGCTGGCTTCAACTCTATTGGAGATGAAGTGCCTTGAAGTGTGTTTATTATTCTAAGAAAATTTAAAGGGTGGAGCTAATTAAAATGATTGGTTTGGCATCTTCAAGACTCTAAATTGATCGATGAAGAAAGAGGCTTTATATTTACATAATATATTAACAAAGAGTATGGAGAGGCAAAATGGACGGTGAAGGGCTCATATTCATTGTGGGACCTTTTCTAACAAGAGTTGTTGACTGAAGCTGTCTTTTTTGGTAATAATCAGGCGCAGTCATCGCTACCCAGTTCCACTCTTAGACTCTCCAAAACTTTACTTTATAATACCCCCTAGTAGACAATTTAAGTAAGTTCCGTTATTATCGAGAAATCAAGTGTGAGTAGTTAGTCATATATCGATTATGAATGAGCTAAATGAAAGAGAGTGTTGCTACCAACAGTCTCTTTATCATTCTCTTCTCAATACTCTGTAAATGTAAGAGAGTGTTGCTAGCATTCTTCGAAGGGTATATAAAAAAATGATCTATATACTTAACATATTAAGGTTTTAGGTGAAGATGCAGTATCCAATTCTCTTGGTAGTATGGATCATTAGCTCTCTTGGACAATCGACATTGGTTAGGTCACCGTCTCAACTGTGATCTACAACGTGGAGGATTGTGAGTATCTACTTATTAGGGCGTTGTAGTTCGTTATTGAAGTTTAAGAACAATTTTCAGCCATTGGTCCACCGTAGACCACATGAAACACTTCTACACCCTAACAAATGCGCTAAAAAAAGTTCTATCAAAGCTTTGCATTTTTATATATGTGGACCCACACTTAACACGACTTTTTTTATAGGCAGTGTTAGTGGGGAGGGGGGGAGAATGTTAGTTTCCCGGTTTTGAACTCGGGACTTTCTGCTTGCACTCATTTTGTGCACTCATCCGATATTTCTTAACTTGCCAACTGAACTACCTAATTGGGATCCACTTAACACGACTTTACCCAATCTGAATTACAAATAGGGAGGCCTAGACAAAAAAATAACTTTAGGCTTTATATGTTTACTTGGAAAATAATGAGCGTCCAATATATTGTTCCCAAGTTTCTGGTGTATATATTTAGCAGATGCTTTTGGAAGTGGAATCAACATGCTAGGGTGATAGTTAACTAGCGGAGTCTTTGGACTTGAGTTAACAACGTCCTCACAAATTGCACTTAAAGGAAAGATTGCAAGATTCTCTATTTAAAAGCATTCTGTGGATACAAAAACAATTGAATAAATTTGTGCTGTAAAAAGGCTAATATTCACACGAGTTAGTAGCAAAGTGTATAGCTATTCTTTTATTAAAGACAATTCGTGTAAGGAAGAATTAAGAAAAAAGATGTGGAACTTTTCAATTGTAGCACAATTGACCAGTGGACACATCAATGGAGGAATGGAAGGTGCATGTGTATGTGCCCTTAATTATTCCTTTTGTTCTCTTTTGCAATTGATGGACGATAGATAGTGCATCAAAGCTCAAGATAGCTAGAATCCTCAATTGGTGGTTTCCAATATTTATTTTAAAAAATAGTGTAAAGGGCGGCGACTGAACGAATTTGTCTTCTTTCATAAGGAATGAGGTTGGTACGAAAGGTTAAAGATTTAGAAATGAGCTTTTCTGTCTTTTCGCATAGGTGAGAATTTGAATCACTAGCGCCACAAAAAAATCTTTTTTTGGACGACACTCTCTAAAGAGATCTCTTCTTGTGGGCGCACCTTGAGATAATTTGTTGATGGGGCAAAAACAATCATACTTGTGTTTGGATTTATATTTTCACAATAAATTGGACGTGGACGTGAAAACTATAGAGTGAAGCTTCATAGTAAATATGTATTTGCAAAATTTTCAGCAGTGTGGTTACAGACATGTTAGTAAAATATTTGACAAAGTCACCAAAAAAAAAAAGTAATATATTTGACAATAAAATAAAAAAAAGTAAGTAAATATAAATTTTAAAAATAATACATTTACAATCAAACTAAATTTCTATAATTCTTTTTATTTGAAAATAAAATTGAGTTAAGAAATTCAAAATCACATTGCTCTTACAACATAATAGTTGATTTATTTGATTTTAATTGGCTCAAATTATTTTATAAAAAATTATTAAATACCTTTTCATAAATTCTATAATAGATGTGATAATATTATATAAGCAAAATTACAAAGCAGAGAACCTTTTAAGTTATTTATTTGTAAATGTTTGGTCCTTTAAGTTTTTTTGGTAACAAATAGGTCCTTTTAGTGATTACTCAAGCTTATGTATTTTGATGTATTGCTACTTTATATATTATGATTACTCTAGCTTATGTATTTTGATGCAAACCAAACATATTTTGGTGTATTTTGATGTAATCAACGATGTGACATTTTACTAAAAGGTCAACGATGCCAATGTTAGGTAACTTAAATGGTCTATTTGTTACAAATAAAACTTAAAGGGCAACTTGTTACAAATAAATAACTTAAAGGTCTTACGATGTAATTTTGCCTATTATATATATATATATATATATATATATATATATATATATATATATATATATATATATATATATATAATCTTAAAAATATGAATATGTATTTAGCCAAAAACAAATACTAGTATGAATGTGTATGCAACTTGACTAACTAAAAACACAAAACACCGCACAAAGGAATCGAGCTTAGGTTACTGTTTGGCAATCTTGATCTATTAGCTTATAGTGTTAAAAGTGTGTTTTAGTAAATATAAAAGAAAATTGGTTATGATTGATAAATAATTAAATCGAATTATATGATATTGTAAGATATTATAACAAAAATGACATTTGTAACATAAAATGACTTATTTTTTCATTTTTTGAATTAAAATACATAGATATGCTTTATATTATAATACTAAAATACTCTTGTACACATAAGAATCTATTAATTTTATTTAAGATTCTATACCACGTTTTTTTGAATAATTTTCATGTAATATGTAGGGTATATAGTAAAAAAAACTATAAGTTTCTGTTTTGAGTCAAAAAAATATAAATTTTATGTTGAAATTATATTAATATAAACTTTGATAAAGATACATAACAAATTAAAGAACATGTCCAGTGGGAGTGAATATGACAATGTTAATATATGGTTGTTGTCATGCAAGATGGTGTGTATGAGAAGCTTCATATATAGGCAATTGGGAGAGTAGTGCATGAGAAGCAATTACAAAATGTGACCTCATGAGAGATAAATGATTTTATCTTTTCTATTGTATACATCAAAGACAATACATCCTGTTAAGTCTCCACGTCACCTTTGCCATGTCATTCCCGCCAAAAACGCCAGCCACTCACTAGCTACCATGTGTGCCACATAAGCTCCATGCTGGATTTGGCTTCCTTGCCATGTGATATGCTGTCACTCCCATGTGAAGATGTCAGGTGAAAAGACTGGTACATTGAAAAATAACAGATACATTTTCTTTCTTTCTTCCTCACGCTTCCTTTCTTTCAATCTCTCTCTTCTCTTCTCTGTATTCTCTTCTCTCTTCCCACTCTCATCTCTCTCTCTCTCTCAGTTCTCTCATCGCTCTCTCTCTCTCTGAGTTCTCTCTTCTCTATCTATGATCTTCTACACCGACTCTCACCATGAGAGACGGAGAGAAAATTTCGCATTTCTTAGGGAGAAAGAGAAAAAAGCTTCACGGTGGCGGTTGCGGCGGCGATTTCTCTCACTCTCTTCTCTTCTCACACTCACATCTCACTCTCACTGATCAAAAAAACATCTCACTTTCAGTTCATATCGCCCCTCACCGCCGCCATACTCGCTGCTTCTCTACTCGTGTCGCCATCTCAAAATCGTCACCACACTCACTTGCTTAAGCTTCATTGGGGTTGTCTGATTCTTCTTTTGATTGTGATTTTTGACCTAAAGTCTTGACCTTTTTGTTTTCAGGTTCTGGATTTAGCGATGAAATAACAAAACGCGGAGATGAAGGGATTCGCATGATCGTCATTTGTGAGCCGTGAGCGAAAAGGATGACCACCGGACCACGCCGTTTCTTTGGGCTCCCTATGTGTGAGTCTTCTTTCTAGAAAATATTTTCCTAGTACTCTCCTTCCTTCACCTTTTACAAATTCTTATTCCTTTTGTTTGTTTGCGAGACAAGGTGTTTGATAAAATGTCTGCTCCATACATGGTTGGTAATGAAATCCTTGATTTTGTTTTAACCCCAAATTGTGGTTTTAATCCGATTCAGTTGTAAATAGTAAGATACTAATGTTTATGATTTGATGAAATTCACAGTTTGATAAGCGCGAAAAGTTTGGGATTCTCTTGGGCAAAATTTCGAAGTGCTCAATGATCCAACCTTTCGATTAAGAAAGCTTACGTTTCCTCTGCTTTGGAAAGTGGTTCATGGATGGTAAGCTAATTTTCCATTCTCTTTCGTTCCTATGATAACTTTGATTCACTAAACCCTAACCCTTTGATCTTCAATTTACGCTTTTCTATGTTAACGATCAAAACTAAACAAGCTAACGGATGAGAGTGTTTTAAAGTATATTGAAATGTGTATTAATATAATTATAATTCAATAGTGTTTTTAAAGTTCTAATTTAATTTTCAATATGTTACTATTTACAATTGATTCACCAATAACGCTCTTAATTCTTTGTTAATGTTATTTCAGTCACTTGGTAGCATTCACAACAGAAAGAACCGATCACAAAGCGGTCTAGCGCCTTGGAACCGCCTTGAATTAATCGCACAGACTGTGTTGGTCTTCTTTCGAGATATCTCTGCTCGGGCCGAAAGCAAAAGAATATGATGTGGTGGATGCTAAGATTTGGACTCACAATGGCCGTTTTGCTTCCTTAATCTATGTAAAAGACTGTGATTCTGTGACCCCTATTGAGAACTCTCAGAAAATTAGCAGCCTTGAAGCACGTTTAAGAAATGTTTTAAAGGGAGACAATGACATTAGAAGTGCAAAAACATCCATTGCTTATGCTGCTGTACACCCTGAAAGAAGGCTCCACCAGTTGATGTATGCTGACCGTGATTTCCAAAAGAATCCCATTTTCAAGTTTACTCCTGAAAGTGAAACCCCATTAGTGACTGTCCAAAATTGGGCTGAAAGGGGTTATTCTGTTGTTAATGTTCAGTGCAAGGATCGCACTAAGTTACAGTTTGATGTTGTCTCAGAAATTTGACAGACATGGAATATGTTGTCTTCCATGCAAATATCAACTCAACAAGTGACCAAGCAAACATGGTAATTATTAGACATCAGATGTATTGTTGTGTTTTTCTGTCACTAGCTTGGTTATGTGCCTAATTAGTTACATTTGAATTGTCATTGCGGGAGTTTTATACAAGACATAAGGATGGAACCCCAATTAGTTCAGCGAGCCGTCGTCAACGTGTAATTGAATGCTTGCAAGCAAAGAGAGAAAAGAAGAGCATCTGAGGTATGATAATTTCATATTCTCACTTTTATTTTTTTATTTAATAGTTTATGTATAGTTATGTATGACCCTTTAAGATTAAATAATTGCTAATTATTTGAATGCAGGTGTAAGGCTAGAGTTATGCACGGAAGATAGGCGGGGACTTTTAGCAGAGGTGATGAGAACATTTAGAGAAAATGGGCTAAATGTGACAAGGGTGAGATAACTACCACAGGAGATTTAGTCGCAAATGTTTTCTATGTGATCGATGCAATTGGATACCCACCGATAATAAAATTATCGAATCATTAGTAGCGAGAATATTGGGTTAAGTAGTTTAAAAGTGAAGGGGTTGCCATTTGTATCTCACCGAGATGCGAGAGAGGAAAATCAATCACTTGAAGTTGGTGCTGCAGTTGTTATTGTCTATTGGTAGCCTTGTGAGAAGGAATCTCTACAACTTGGGTTTAATCAAATCTTATTCTTAAAGTAGAAAGGGTGGGGAAAGAGAGAATTTTTTGAGTGTGGAAGATAATTTCCAACTTTTATAGCATATATTCCTTGCTTCAGGTTTGGGCTTTGTGTACATAAAAAGTAATGGGTGATCGGGTGATGGTTGTTTTTTTCATTTGGTTGGGTTGGTTTTGTAAGTGAAAAAGCGATCATATACACCGAGGGTTGGACCTCCAATTTGAATACTTAGGCGTGAACAAAGGAAGGATTTGTATTAGGAGTGGAGAGATATAGAATTTGATTCTTTGGTGGCACAGAAAAGGAAGTTTAGGTAGAGACGGACAAATTGGATTCATATAGTACTGTACATAACCACGTTTCGATTAATATCATTATTAATTTAAGTCGTTGACTCTATATTTCATCAATTTGCTAATTTTTTCCTTTATTAATTTTCCATGTCTCATTGAATTTGTAGATTTCCTCTTGAAATGAAAAGGTGTCTGGAATGAAGAGCTCACTCTTAAAGAATATTCAAGAAGGTAAGTCTGAATTTTGGTTATACTGACATTTTGTTCTTTCAGTTTTTGTTATACTGGATTTTGGTTATATAAACATCATGTATATAAAACTTAACAACTTAACTATTGTTCATATTCCAAATTTTGCACTGGAAGCTCTCAAGTTGGATGCGTTCATTTTAGTGATTGATTTCTTAATAGAAACTCTTTTTAACTTTTTTTTTATTCCCCCTTTTGCATTTGAAATTTAGTGTTGGGAGTTGAATTTTTTTTGAGTGTGTTAAATGTGACTATACATATTTTTTGTTGATTCAATTACCTTAGATTAGCCCTTCTAATTAAAGTGCATCAGTGTTTTTTCTATTCTCAATGACTTTGGAGGTTTTTTAAGTTGGTTTCCACCTAATTATTATCCCTAAGGCTGAGTTACTTTAGAGGTTTTTTTAGTTTGTTTCCACCAGATACTCAATTAGTGTTCATTTCATTAAATTAGCCTTCATGCCTTCAAATGTTCTTATTCTTTAGGATCTCACAATTGTTTATGATAGATCAAGTCTCTTCCAAGCATGTCAAAGGAGTATATGGTAATCAGATTATTCCTACTTTGTGAGCAAGGCTTTACAAAAATGGTAGATACAACCTAATTCCTGCAAAAATAAATGCTCTCTCATATTTATTGTCATTTGATCATTACCCTAAGCTTTGTTGATTGCTGATCTTTTATCAATGTATGAATCTGCCAGGGATGCCTTGAAGAAAGCTAGGGATATTGCCTTTGTTGCTATATATGGGAATGATGCTGGAAGAGTACACATTATAAGGAAGACAAAAATATGGAGTAGGTTGTTTCTATGATCCTTCTTTTTCTTCTTAACTCGGTTGAACTACTATACAAGTTTAAATGGCCATCATTGTCTTGGTTCATAAACCAAGAAATGTGTTCAAATCATATTTTGGGTAAAAGGTTTTTTTATTTTAACATTTTAGTGCCGGGTGAAATTGCACCAAATATTTCACCTTGGGAGCGATAATATGATAATGGACTAAATGGTAAGTTTTAGAATGCTCAAAATATATTATACAATTTATCCATTGTCTTGCCTTCCAAGCATTTGAATGAATATGTAATCATCAACACATCTATCTTACATTTTAATATAACATGTTTTAACACATTTGATAACATTTTTAAGAAGGGTCATTGAAAAATTGAGTTAGTCTAATTTTACAGCAGTATGTAGTGTGTAAAAAAATACTGAACTAGACAGCTTAGTTGGCCTTCAACCTTTTGGTATATGATTTTTTAGCGCAGGAATAAGTATAACAAAACACATTTTGAAATAAGATCAGAAATTGGGTTTCACAAATATAGAAAGCATAAATGTATCATACAAAAACTAAATAAATTAATATAAAAGAAAGTTAAAAGAAAGAGTAATAAAGTCAAGTTGTCCTTTTATGTTACTCACATTTACAGCTACACATATTTTATAGTGTACTATATTGTGTCAAGCAGTTGTGAAACCGATAGCGCAACTGCCTCTTTGGCTATAGAACAATCAGTAGCACAATAATTTAAGGAAACATTTGGCCTTAAATTGGAATATTAAATTGGTGAATAGATACAAGCCCAACAAACCAACGCATGTATGTTTAAGAGTAGACATTCCGGATAAATGAGTTGTTAGCAATCATTGTTTTCTAACCTCAAATAGAGTATAATCAATATAGGATTAGTTATGAAATAACTTAATCTAATCCATGAGATTTGATATTCTATCTAAGTCATAACAAGACTCTTACCAGAAATAGCTTTGTTTGATTTTTAAAATGTGAGAATTTAGGAAAATGTAATTGCTATGTTGTTTGGCCAATGTATCAGCATTTTCATAATCGATACCTCAATTGTGACTACAGATTGAATGATTTAGTAGCATGTTGGACATAGACAACCATTTATCTCTACTACCAATGTAGTATTCAAGGAAGTATTTCCACAACCTATGATCATTGTAAATTTACCGAAACCCACAACTTAGTACTATTTCTATGCTAACTGTTGTAATTTTATTAAATTAATAGATATTTCAAAAGTGAGAAGTAAACTATATTTATGTCATATAATTTTTATTAACGGATATACATATATTTTTATGTATGATATTTTCTAAAAACTCTTTTAACAGATATACATACCTTTAAGTAATGATAATAAGTATACTTTTAATGTTTGCCATGAACCGTTTATATGAATTCATCATTTTCTTCCGTTTTGTTTTTATGATTATAATATATTCAGTTAAGCATTTTTGTCTATCATATATCATATATGTATGCGTTAGTTTACGTGGGATATAAATATATATTTTAGTATAAAATGGATTCATTACATGTGCCGTTTTGATCATTATTATAAATACCTTTCAATGGTTATAATATATATTTATGGATATAGCTGTTATGCTATGAGCTTTAAATTGGATACACTTCGGTGAAGAGCAGATATTTTTTTATAGATACATACACATAGTATGCGGGAGTTTTAGATGATGTGAAAAAATTGTTTTCTCTCTTCAAAATATATAGTCTTGGGTTCATCTCCTGTCTGAAATAAAAATTTCATTCTTGCCAGTTCAGATTCCTCTTTCGTTACTTGCGATTGAGAAGGACCGGTTGTATCTCGGGGAATTTGCGCTGTAGAGGCGGATAAATTCTTCAGGACAAGTCATCAGACGCCTCCGGTTATTTTTCTTAACGTGTTCTGTGTTTGCAGGTACTCACTGTTGTTGCTGTGTCAAAGCGCATATTACTACAATCTGAAGAATTTATCATGGCTGATGAGACCAACAACAACCGCGATACCTATGTTCCTGTCAACAACAACCTATGCTACCTAGTGAAACCCATTGAAGGATAGAAGAAATCAGATATTTACCTCTTGGTGTATTATCTTCCTCATTGGTTTGTAGTAACTTTTGAACCCCACAATATTTGTGTTGGCTTTCTTGATATGATGAATATGAGTTGTGATCGAGAGAGATAAGCTTGGAATCCAAGTAAGTACCATGAACTAAAAATATTTACTCATATTGATTTTAAAGCGATGTGATTGTATGCTTTTGGTTGTATACAATTATATGATATATTTTTACGAGTGAAATATTTGGAAAAAATATTTCTATGATTATCATGAAGTTGTTGTGAAGCTTTGGTATGCCAATAAGTGGTTCCTGATTGTGATATTGTTGGAAATTACAAGTTGTTATGTTTTCATTTGAAAATGATAAAACAACTTAAGAAAGGATTATATGAAAAGTATATGCATCATTTTTTGTCCTTAATGTGTTAGAAATATTTTGTTAATATTTCAAAATAGTCTATGAACTTTTTCATGTTTATACATGATTATCTGAACAAGTTGTGTGCTTTTAAGAACTTTTATATTGTTCTGAATTTTTTGGTCTCTTTGATGACGACTAAAAATGAAACAAAATTAGAGGCATACATTGGATATGTAATTGATTTTCTATAAAAGTTTCTGAATTTTTGAAGTTGAGCAAGAAAATTTTGATTCTCTATAAGATAGAAAATGACATCACTTATTGATTTGTTCAAAGTGATTGAATCTAACAATCCTTTAGATTTAAAAATGACATTGATAATTATCACATATGATAATTTTGTTTTGGATATATGTGATATCCATATTTTGAGATATTTGAATGTATGAGTCTAATATTTTGAATGATTGCGAAGAAATATCATATTTCTCGTAATTTTGGACTATATTTGAATGTATGAGACATCATTAACATACTTGTGAAATTCTATAAATATTTTATGGAATTTTTGTCGCTTAGAAATTATCTAAGCAGACCTGCACGTATAAGTATGTTTTGAAAGTGATGTGGCTTGGAATTATCCAAGCATTTATATACAATTATCTATAGAGGCATCATTGGGTATATTACTATATATAGTGAATATCCATGATACTATGATGATAGCCAAGTTTTATTCACATCAGAATAAATCTATAAGTGGCTTTATTTATGAATGGTTGTCACTTAGAAATTATCTAAGTAGACTTGTATAATTACCTTATAGAGATTAAGGTTATTGCTCAAAGATGTATGAGATTGAGTTTATTACTCAATACAGTGTGATAGTCAGTCGGCAATAGCCGTTGCAAAAATAAGACCTATAATGGCAAAAATAGACATGTGCAATTGAGACATAATGTTGTCAAACAATTGCAAAAATATGGAATGATATCGATCGATTATGTGAAGTCGTAGTGAATTTGGCGATCCTCCGACAAAACCCTAGTGAAGAAAATGATTTGTGAAACATCGAGGAATGGGACTTAAGCCAATTTAAATTAAGAAGTGATGGTAACTCAACCTTTGTGATTGGAGATCCCATGAATAAGGTTCAATGTGGTAAAAACAAGTCACTTCTTGATATTGTTAGCACTGAAAATTAATTCAAGTAATTAATTTTATTATTGTCCCTTCCTATGGTGTTATTGTGATAGTGCTAGTCCAGCAAGGTTAAAAGGTTAAGCTTAAAGCTTTTAATGATTTTCATAGCCCTTATGGGTGGTGTATGGCTTGCAGCATACACTTGATGAAATCACCTATATGAGTGTCAAGTGGGGCCGCTTGCATGAGATCTGGCGAGGTCTCTAGAGCACTCATGAATACCGAGCACGCGCCTGCGGCCTAGTAGCGCACCACCACCGCAAAAACAAAGCAAGAATTGTGGGGTGTAATGTGATAGTAAAACCTCTAACATATAATATGTGTCTTGGGTTCCATAGCTTGCTAAACCAATTCACTGTGTATGTTAAGTTTTATCTGTCTAGGACCGGTTCCATAGCTTGCTATACTGATCCGATGCATTACATCTACGATGTTAACTCAAGAAACTTCTTTTATAAATATTTTTCCAACTTTTGAAATATGTGGGGATTGTTGTAATTTTATTAAATTAATAGATATTTCAAAAGTGAGAAGTAAACTATATTTATGTCATATAATTTTTATTAACGGATATACATATATTTTTATGTATGATATTTTCTAAAAACTCTTTTAATGTATATACATACCTTTAAGTAATGATAATAAGTATACTTTTAATGTTTGCCATGAACCGTTTATATGAATTCATCATTTTCTTCCGCTTTTGTTTTTATGATTATAATATATTCGCTAAAGCATTTTTGTCTATCATATATCATATATGTATGCGTTAGTTTACGGGGATATAAATATATATTTTAGTATAAAATGGATTCATTACATGTGCCGCTTTTGATCATTATTATAAATACCTTTCAATGGTTATAATATATATTTATGGATATAGCATTATGCTATGAGCTTTAAATTGGATACACTTGGTGAAGAGCGAGATATTTTTATAGATACATACACATAGTATGCGGGAGTTTTAGATGATGTGAAAAATTGTTTTCTCTCTTCAAAATATATAGTCTTGGGTTCATCTCCGTCTCAAAATAAAATTTCATTCTTGCGCCTTCGATTCCTCTTTCGTTACTTGCGATTGAGAAGGACCGGTTGTATCTCGGGAATTTATACTGTAGGCGGATAAATTCTTCAGACAAGTCATCGACGCCTCCGGTTATTTTTCTTAACGTGTTCTGTGTTTGCGGTACTCACTGTTGTTGCTGTGTCAAAGCGCATATTACTACACTAACTTAATACCTGTTTCAAGGAAATGATTTATATAGTGCTATTTCTAATGAATACTGTCTGGAAAGTTGCTTAATTTCCAGTTACATTTTTTGTAAAACAGGTTGAGGCAATGCAGTTAAAAACAAAGTCATAGAAGCAGATACAAGGGACAATTATAGTATTGGAGTGACATTTACAGTGTTTTATGTATAAGATCACTAGCTCTTTCGGGATGGAGTCTGTTTTGGGTTATATTTGGTTTCTTTGTTTTACTTATATATGGACACACACACCTGTTGTTGTATTGTGCATCTTAACTTATTATATTACTATAGCCATTCATTTTATTTACAATTTTCATTTTAATTACATTCATTTACCTTTGTTTTTAAAACATCGTCCCCACCTTCCATAGAAACTGAAACATTGGCCCCGTCCATCGGACGGGTCACCCCACTAGTAAGATATAATCTCTTCTTTTTCTACAACTAATGTTGTGACTCTATCAGAATTCTCATCCCCCATTAATATTAAGATTAATTAGAACTAAGAGTCAGTTAATTGGTTATTTCTACATGACACAAAGCACATATATTCACAAATTTAATAATTCATTTTCAATGTAAAAGTTATTTTAGGCATAATGGATAATGATCTTGCCTCCAAATTCAAAAATTGTTGTTCCTAAAAAAAGGACAAATGTATCACTTCCTAATTATTATATTTTAGGCAAATGGATTTCCTAAATCCCCTCTAATTTTGTATTAGCAAAAGAAAGAGAATACAAATAAAATATAAAACTAAAATTTATAATCACTAAACATATCCATGAAATCAACTATATACATTATTACAATGACAACATTAAGTATCAACTTTCAATTCTTAAGTGTGTAACACTATAGTCGCATAGATGTTCCTCAAGCTTTAATATCTTTCCATTATACACACTCGATGTTGGAGGAGACGTCAAACAATAAACCATGATGAAACCATGGTCACATTCCATTAAAACAACAAATTAGTTTGAGACGCGTTAAGACACTATTATCCTCAAGGACTTATTTATCTGTAACGAAAACCTTAGGATTCAACACTGTCTTCTAGGATTAAACCAAAGTGATAATAGCAATAGAATAATTGATAATAGGAATAGTATAAAACTTTTTCTCAATTTGTTTTGTAATGAATAGCAAAATCTCACAAGATGAACGGTTGCCTTTGCACTTAAAATAAAATATTGGCTTTAATATAATTTTTTTGACAATTTCTTTAATATAATTGACAACCAATTAAAGCTATTACAGTGCAAAATAAAATAAACGTTACTATATTAAATTTTTTGACTGGAAACGTTACCATATTAATATAATTAGTATTAATAGTATATAAATGAGTATAATTGCAAGAAATAAAACTGAAACATATATAATTAAAATAAATGATATTAAAATAAATATAAATATGGTATATAGTAACCGAAACATATATAATTATTAACTTAATGTTACATCAAAATCATTAATTAAATTACTGATTTATATAGATATAACATATAGTAAAAAACATATATAAAAAAGTAACCAAACTTTTTCTTGCCTCAAAATCTCTAAATATAATATATAGAAAAGTAACCGAAATATCAAAATCATTAAATAAATATAAATATAATATATTGTAACCAAAATATATGACATAGCTAGATTACTCTTGAGATGAGATGTGTCAATATGTTTAATGAGATTATTTTCAATTGTTTATATATATATATATATATATATATATATATATATATATATATATATATATATATATATATACATACATATATTGAAGGGAATAAAAGTCATTATTTTTTTATAAAAAATTATTATTATATATTTTAAATGTTATGATTTATCTCAACAATAGCATTTTGAAGAGTGTGTACTGATCATTGCATTTTGAAGTGTAGAGGAAAAATATGGCTTACAAATATGTGTGTGAAAGTTCTCGTATAAAAATGCATAAGAAAAATTTCAGAATGGAGAAATATTAAAATTTTGATGTTGTGTTCCTAGACCGTGTTGTAACAGGTTGTTATATCTTGGGGGAGTTTCACAAATTCAGATACTTACATTTTGAGCAAAATAATCATTCATGACGGTGTTCCTTGGACGTCTTGAGACTCTATATTATACAACACCTACAATAAATAAATAAAGGTTCACAATCATATATCTCAGCCAACATGTAATTTCCATTTTTTATCCATGACACCCCATTGCAAAAAAAGAAAAAAAAAAGAATTGACCATCAAAAGGCATCAAAGTTGAGAAATGTTTGGGGTAATGAATAAACATATGCAAATATGTATTCCTATGGGATTTACCTTGTTGAAGAAGAGTTCATCGGTATATACTCAACTCTCACCATCATGCCTTTGATTCGATCTATATCCTTGAATATACACGAAGCAACATTCCAAAAAGCAAAACCCACCAATATTATACAACTTATTATCGCCGAATGAAGTTGAAGAAAAGAAACAAAAAATAAACTGAGCACTTTTTATGATGAAGAGGAGATGGTGATTAAGGAGAAAAGGTTTATGATTTAAAGTTTGCGTGAATAAAAAATAGGCAAATTAATACTCTTTAGTTGCATCATCTCATTTCCCAAAAGAATCAAAGTAAAATCGTGAGAGGGTTTAGGGGAATGAGAGGAGGCATAGTGGCAAGTGAGCAAGCGAACATTGGCAAGAGAACACTCTTTTATAGTGTAATTGTGCAATACAAAAGAAGAGTGCATCATAAGTTTTATGATGGTCAAAAATAGGAAATGGGTAGATAGTGTATCATAGAAGATTGTTCAAAATAGTATTGAATGTTAAATTACTCTTGAACTGACATGTGGCAAAATATTAAATGAATATATTTGTAAATATTAATAGTATAGATTTTACCCTCATTACTTTAATTAAATTTCTCATTTATCCTCAATTAAATGAATTTCTTTATCATTTTTCTTAATCCTTGGCATGATACAAATAGCGAACACTTCCATATGCATACATACACATATATTTAAAATATACTTAATACATATAACAGTTAATTTTTTATTTTTTTTGGGTACAATGATCCGCCACTAATCCCTTGTCTATGAGTTAGTTAAGTAGTTGTAATTGAGTGAAACTGCTTGCTGCCTGAACATGTATAGTAGTTTTTTAGCTTTGGACTCTACCTAAACACTTTAGTGCTTTCTCTTACTGTCATTTTTGTATATAAATAGTGTTTTTAGTCAATGCTAATTTATTTAATTGTAAAAGAGCAAATCGAGTTTCATATCCACAAGGACACTTGCAATATTTGTTCTTCAATAGGGCTGGGCAAACGATCGGTTTGAGCGGATTCGGGTTGAAAATGGCAAATCTGGCACAAACCAAGAAGTGTAACAACGGGCCCATTTCTATCTGCCAAAAGCTACGGACAATACGGGTTCGATTTGGCAGGTTTAATAGGTTACGCAGGCAGGTTGGTTCAAAATGGCTTCTATCTAGTTTTTTGGAACATAATACAATAAAAAGACCAAAAAATGAACAAAAAAAGGAAGGGACCTTTTTTTTTATACCCCCACCCCCTTCCTTCCTACCCCCACATATTTCACTAATTCCCAAACTACCCCTGCCATAATTTCCAAAAATTTACTTTGCTTTGATTTTCTCTGACTGGGACCCACAATATCTGCAATCGTATATACGTATGGAAGGTATATACGATTGCACTAAAAACGCATATTGACCTGGAAAAAGTCAGCGCCGTATATACGTCGTGTGAGACGTATATACGAGTGACTTATTAAATGTGTCGTCGACTACCCATTGTATATACGTATATACGATTGGCCCATGAATCTTCAATCGTATATACGTATGGGACCCACGTATATACGACACTCTAATTTGTGCCATCGTATATACGTGGTATGTGAGGTATATACGATGGTTTTTTTTAGATAGACGGTATATACGATGGGTTGTATTTGTTGTATTTTTTACTTATTTATGTTTCATTTTTTTGAAACAGATATTCACCCACCTGCTGCAGATGCAGACTCTCAGGTTGCTCGTTTTGATATCGATACTACAACGGCGTTTACCACGGATACGGTATATTTTTCATTCTAATTTTTGTTAATCAAGTTTGATAAATAATTAATTAATTATTTAAGTACGTAACATTTTTCTATTTTATAGGTATTTTCTACACGCGAGGCTGTGGAAGAGTGGGCGAAAGCGGTTGGTAGAAGTATTGGTGTAGTGGTTATGAAGATTAGATCTGACAAAGCTGGTAAGAGGGAGAGTCGAGACAAGATAGACTTTGGTTGTGAGAAGCAAGGACAATTTACTAATGATGAAAGAGTTTACGGTTCTAAAAGACGAAGTTGTCCTTTTAGATTGAAAGCCACTTGCACTATTCGTCGTGGGGGTTGGGGTGTGAAGGTTAAGTGTGGTCGACACACGCATGAGTTACTTAAAACCCCCATCGGTACGAAAGCTTTTGGGCATTTGTCTAAGGCTCAAAAGGAAATGGTTAATGAGCATGCTAATCTTGATGTTGGTCCGAAAACTACTATTACTGCTTTGAAGAAGCAAGATCCGGGCAATGTCACTACTCTTAATCAAATTTATAGGCAGCGTCACAAACACCGGTTTTCGAAGAGGGGTCCTAGAACGGATATTCATGAGGTATTGAGATTAATTGCATCCCATAATTATTTATGTTGGAGTAGAAAGGTTCCGGGGTCTAATGTCGTCAGTGATATCATGTGAGCTCATCCAAATCAAGTTGCTCAGGTTGTTTCCGAAGGTTCTTATTCTTGACTCAGCCTACAAGACCAACAGATACAACTTGCCTCTTTTACAGATTGTGGGAGTCACTAACACTGAGTTAAGTTTCCACGTTGCATTTGCCTATATTGGACAGGAGCTTGCTATTCATTTTTCTTGGGTATTGCAGCAGCTGAAAAGTATTTGTGACTTGCATTCGATTCATCCTCAGGTTTTCTTGACTGACAGAGAGCTTGGTTGTATGTCTGGTATTCTTGATGTCTTTCCTTTTCCTACCAATTTATTATGTCATTGGCATGTGACAAAAAATGTCAAAGCGGAGATTAAAGACTTAGTGCACAAGAATAGGCGGGAGGATGTCATCTCTCTTTGACACTCTATTATTGATTCTGCTGATGAGTCAGAATACTTAGCTAATGTGAAGATTTTTGAGGATTATTGCTCTGATAAACCTGCTCTTATTAAATATGTGCATGACACATGGTTGACGCTGCACAATGAGCAGTTTATCTTAGCATGGACTAACCATATCCCACACTTGGGGAATCAGACGACCAACAGGTATTTTTCGCATTTAGTATTTTTATCGTAGATTAAATTTATTTGACACGTGTTTAGTATTTTTAGCGTAGTTTAATTTTTTTTGACACGTGTTTAGTATTTTTAGCGTAGTTTAAATTTTTTTGACAAGTGTTTAGTCTTTTTATCGGAGATTAAATTTATTTGACACATGTTTAGTATTTTTATCGTAGATTAAATTTTTTTGACACGTGTTTAGTATTTTTATCATAGATTAAACTTTTTTGACACGTGTTTAGTATTTTTAGCATAGTTTAAATTTATTTTACTCGTGTTTAGTATTTTTATCGTAGATTAAATTTATTTGACACGTGCTTAGTATTTTTATCGCAGATTAAATTTTTTTGACAAGTGTTTAGTATTTTTATCGTAGATTACATTTTTTTTGACACGTGTTTAGTATTTTTAGCATAGTTTAAATTTATTTGACACGTGTTTAGTATTTTTATCGTAGATTAAATTTATTTGACACGTGTTTAGTATTTTTATCGTAGATTAAATTTTTTTGACACGTGTTTAGTATTTTTAGCGTAGTTTAATTTTTTTTGACACGTGTTTAGTATTTTTATCGTAGATTAAATTTATTTGATACATGTTTAGTATTTTTATCAGTTACTTAAATTTTTTTGACACTTGTTTATTATTTAATAGCATAGTCATTGCATTGGAGTTTGAAGAGACAATTGAAGACTTCTAGTGGTGATCTATCTAAATGTTTTATTTCTATTGATGACATGCTTACAGTTCATTTTGATCAAATCATCAGGTCTTTTCAAAGAAGCATTAACATAGTTGAAGTCTCCTCCAATATTCCACTGTTTAAAAATCTTCAAGGTCTTGTTTCCTTAAATGTATTGGGTCACATGGTTAAAGAGTTTCAAAAATCTACATCTGGGGTTGGATATGACAGAGGCCGGTATGGGTGCATTAAAAGGAAGACACATCTTCTTCCTTGTGCTTGTGAGATAGGTATTTTTCATGCTTCCGGTACTTCTATTTTGTTGAATGTTGTTGATAATCACCGAAACATTTGAGCTTGGATGCATGATGATAAATCCACACAGTGACAAATCATCCAGCTATGATATTTTTATTAGTTTGAGGCTATCTTGGCAAGATTTAATAAAGTGAGTGAGGAGAAAAATTTTCTTATTAAGAGGCAGCTCAATGAGATAACATTCCCTTCTACTTCTTCAATGGTTCCACCTAAATCTAAAGTCAAAACAAAAGGTGCACCAAAGAAGAAAAAACTGAAATTATTTGATGCTAAGTGTGATCCTTCTGGGTGGGAGCATGTAGATGAGAAGGTGAAATTTACTCAAGAATCTGGGGCTTCTAATATAAAATCATCACAGCGATCTTCTAAAAATACTTCACAGCAGGCATAGATAAATACTTCACAGCGGTCTTCTAAATAATCTCAGGGTGCTTCTAGAATTTTATCACAGACTGCCGAGACTAAACTGGAGTTACCGTTTGTTCCTAATCACATGCACTCTTATATTCAAAAATTTATTGATGTTAGGGCTGATGGTAATTGGGGTTTCAGAGCAATCGGGGTTGGTCTTGATATGGGTGAGGATAGTTGGCCTCTCATTAGGCGAGATTTAATTCAAGAAACAAAGGAAAGGGAGCCACTGTATACTAGTATGTTTGGGCAGAACAGACTTTTAGAGTTTCGCCAAGCCTTAACTATTGATTCCTACGGTTTTCAGCCAGAGGGGAAGTGGTTGTATTTGCCAGAGATGGGGTATTTAGTTGCAACCAGGTATAATGTGACACTAGTTTAGTTGTCTTTGTCTATGAATTATACTTATCTGTCTTTGAGAGGTACCTATGTTTCGTCTAAGTATAAGATCATAGCTATTCTGAACAAGAATAATCAACACTGGTTGTATATTTCGATCTCTTCTACACATGCTCATTACCTCTACTATTGCTACGCAATGGTCTCATCACCATTCACCAAGTCCGCTTCATGGTTGGAACCCTACACTCGGTCGCTTTGCCCTTTGCGCGGTTAGTAGCGACCGAAAAATCCGGGAATAGGATTCTTCGAAGGTTCAAAGGAAGTCGCCACCAAATTTTAGTTTAAGAGCAAATTCGGAAAATCCCTTTTAGGTTTGAGATAAGGCTGAGTTTGGGGTTCGGGAGTCGTTATGCGTGGGGAAGGTATTAGCACCTCACGACATCCTTTGTCTAATTAATTACGCTTTATTAATAATTACCCTTTTATTTACAGAAAAAAGACTTAATTAAATTTTTAGTTTTTAGTGCTTGACAAGAGTGGACTCTTGCTCCTCCGTACCTCCGGATGCAATGGAGGAATCAAAACTACGTAGTTCTTCCTGAAAAAGGTTTGTTGGTTGGTGTTTTTTAGTGTAGGGGTCCTAGGACTCTTTGAACTGTACAGCTCACTGATGCTAGGACGCTGACTAACCCGATTGTACGACCGACATAGTAGCCTACTTTTTGAAAATGATTTTTTGTGTTTTTGAGAGAGATTGGTTTGATGTGAGGTGGGTTGGTTTTAGAATAGGTGTTCTAGGACTCTTAAACTGTACAACCCACTCGTCCTAGAACGCTGACTAACCCGATTGTACAACCGACTTAGTCCCCTATTTTTAGGAAAAATAATTTATTCATATTTTTATAAGTTTTTAGGATTACTTGAATCAGCATGTACCATTGGTCCTAGGATGATGACTAACCCGGTTGTACAACCGACTTAGTCTTTTATTTGATTTTTGAAGAAATAAACTAATTTGTGCATAAAAAAAAAGACAAAAACTGATAATTAATAAAGACTAGGCTAAAAAATAAATAAATAACTATATACATAAATAAATATGAATAGATATATACATAAATAATAAATAAATAAATAAACAACTAAATAAATAAATAAATAAATAAATAGATTATATTACAAATAAATGATAAATAAAATGTACATAAAAATAAACAAAATAAATACAAAACTAACTCGGACTCGACGAGTGCCGAACCGATCGAAAGCAAAGAAACTGACTCTAATCGCCCATTTTGACCCCAAGACCGCAAGAACCGCTTTGAGAATTGGAAAGCCGACTCAAAACGTCTAAATGATCAAAGACAGGTTTTTAGTGAAATGGGCGGCGAACGCTTTCACCCAAAAGATCACTTAACCCGCCAATGATCTCCCCCTCTAATCTTCACCTCTCAACCCCTTTTATATCCAATTGCTAGGGATCTCTTGTTTCTTGTGAGCAATGTGGGACTAAAACAAGGTAGAGAAAGCAATTCCCTTTAAAACACAAGTCCGCTTTTTCTCAAACTGTCACCGTAAAATTGCGATTCCGGATTCGTTAACCGTTGGATCGTCTTCCTTTCTTGACAGTAGGTTCATGAGACATATATCTCCGCTTTCACCAATCGGATCGTCGAAAAGAGGTCTGAGGAGAGAGAAATTGCCTTCGCAATAGCTGCAGTTTATGGTCTGTTTTTCTCAAACCCCTCACCGTAAAAGTGCGATTCTGGATTCGTTAACCATTGGATCATCTTCATTTTTTGACAGTAGGTTCGTGAGACATATATCTCCACTTTCACCGTTCGGATCGTCGAAAAGAGGTCCGAGGAGAGAGAAATTGCCTTCGCAATAGAGCTGCAGATTTGGGTATTTCATCTTTTTGTTCTTATTTTGTAAGCTTTTGTGCTTTGCTTCACTTGCTTTTTCAATTACTCAAAGAGGGTCAAAAGGAAATAACATGTGGGATGATTGACCAAGAACAAATCATGCATCTTTATTTTAACTTTATATTAATTGTGGTTGATATGCACAAACTACTTATCTTTTACTTGAGTACATAGAAACGTTTGTTGCACATACACTACTTAATAAAATAAAAAAATATTACAATGATATAAGAACTCGGACAAAATTGGGGTATAACAGCAGTCTATGTGACCTCTGGAGCCCCGTCCCCCTCCCAGTGATGCGCCTAGATGTGTTGACTTAGCCGATGATTCTCTTGACGATTTATAGATTCCCCCGTGTTTCGTATTTTTTTTTGCACTTGTATTTATTATTGTAACGCATTTTTGTAATTACACGTGTTTAGTTATCCATATCTACACCGTTGATCAAATCACAACCGTTAAAATTAAAACCGTTGATCAAATCACAACCGTTAAAATCACAACCGTTAAATTAAAACTGTTGATCAAATCACAACTGTTAACTAAATTGAAGGCCATCGTACATACCCTTGGTGGAACATATATATGATGTTATATATTTAGGCATCGTATTTACCCCCACAAAACGTATATACAATTGACTTCAAACAAACCAATCGTATATACGTCCAATATACATATATATGATGTCGAAATATATAACATCGTATATATGTTCGATTGGTTTAATTTTTTTATAAAAAAAAGTTACGTTTTTTAAAGGGCATTTTGAGGTTTACATATTATGTGGGAGTAAATGGGAAGGGGGTGGGGTAAAAAAAAACCAAAAAGAAACAGAGGAGGAAGCAAGGGCATCTGAGTGTCACCATTTGGGGTTCTACGGTTTGCACCCTTAGTTTCACTTAACAGCCTCCTCTCTCTTTTAATAAAGGCGTTTGCTTTTCCCACACCCCCTCCTACTCGAAACACACCCCATAAGAGTGTGAAAAGACCAAAAGGCCAGCCAAAACATTTTTTTTTTTTCACGAAATTTCACCTGTTCGAACACGGGCCTTCGAACAGGTTCGAATGACATCGTTCGTGTGTGTTAAATCTTGACTTCACACTCTCTTTGGGCGTTTTCACTGTTGTTCGAGTGAGGTCATGCGAACTGTTCGCATGACCTTGTTCAACCTCGTTCAACAACATCGTTCGAGTGTGTTAAATATTGACTTCACACCCTCTTGTGCGTAATTTCAACTGCTCAACGAGGTCATTCAAACGCGTGTTCAACAAGGTCGTTCGAACGCCTTTAAACACGTGAACTCAAATGTTTCACGCGAGGTTATTTTGGAATAAAATTTGTTAAGGGTGTGAAAGTGTAGGAGGGGGTGTGGGAAAAGCAATGACCTTAATAAAAATGTGGGCTCTCTTTTTCCTTTTATGACTTTGGTTTTGGGCCTAGCCCATGTTTGAAACACTAATGTATCCCTTGTTTTCCTTTAACCATTAAAAAAAGATTTTTTGTACCCCCACCCAATCCCAATATATCCCCACCAAATTTGAAAACCCCAAAATGCCCTTTGTAATCTATTTTTTTTTTAAAAAAACGCTCATCGTATATATATATATATATATATATCATTTGGGACATATATACGATGCTTATTTTCACATCGTATATATGCCCTTAAGAGGTATATACGATTGCATCTTACACGGCCAATCGTATATACCTCTTAAGGGCATATATACGATCTGGTAAAAATACGCATCGTATATATGTCCCAAATGACATATATACGATGGGTTTGAAATTTGTATTATTTTTTTGCAGTAAAAAAATTTCAACGGTAATGATTTCACTTTCAAAGTTGATCAACGGTGTGGATTGCACGACAAAATCAACGGTTGATAATCTTTTACCTCAACTATAAATACTCACTCCCACCATCACTATTGTTTTTTAAAAGGCTACTACAAATTCGTTAAAGAGTCAAAACTAATAAAAAAAAAATATAAAAACACCACTAAAAATCTAAAAAAACCAACATAAGGCTATGCAAATTTTTTTAGATTTTTTGGAGACTATAAAAAATTCCTAAAAAATAGTAAACGATGGGGATTTTGAGGCCGTAGTCCCGTAAGAAGTTTCTTCTAACGGAGTCATGCTCAGTGATTTTTTTTCTGATTTAATGGTGTGGTTTCATTATGATCGGAGTAGGTTGCCCAAACCCGATTTTTAGCCTAAATTATTTGTTCGACGTCTAACATTGTCACGTGTTAACGAACTACACGCTATATTAATTTTTATATAGTGTGTAGCCTTAATTAAATAATTAATTCTAACCGTATTTTTTTAAAAATTTTTGCACCAATCGTATATATGTTTTTTTAACATATATACGACCCTATTTTTTTGCCCATCGTATATACACCCCCCAGGCGTATATACGATTGGCAAACCCCCACATCAATCGTATATACGCCTTGGGGGTGTATATACGATGGGTAAAAATATAGGGTCGTATATATGTTAAAAAAGATATATACGATTGGTGCAAATTTTTTAAAAAAAACGTTTGGTGAGGGGTATTTTGGGGTTTCACTTTATTGTGGGGGTATAAGGAGATATGGTGGGGGTAAAAAAAACCTTTTAAAAATGTGTCTACTTCACAATTATTAAATTCTCAAAAAAAACAACATTTTTCTCATAAAAATATAAATAAAAAATGGGATTCGCTAAGATGTGACGTCTTGTTGGTCCTAGTTTAAGTTGTCTGCGTTATATAGCTTGGTGATCATAAACCATTTTCTAAAAACTTAAAATTAACCAATTTTTTTTTTCAAGAAGACTATGTGACTTTTGAATTCATCATTGCACCAGAAGATATACAAAAGCGGGTCTTCCCAGTCAAGTAAAAAATTAAAATTAATCACGGTTTTATCAAAAGTCTTTTTTCATAAAAAAAATTCGGTTTTTTTGTCAAAAATATTAAAAACAAATTTCCGTTTTTTACTAAAAAAAATTAGTCACTAATTTTATAATCTACTCAAACTACTAAAATTAATCATTTCTTTGACAACGGTAAAATTAATCATTTTAACCACTATCTATTGTCAAAAAGACGACATTTAATAATAAAAGTTTAAAAATTATTATTTTTTCAAAAAATTAAATTATTAAATTAATATTATTCTCAATATGTATGGATATGGATTTGGATTAGAGAAATCCATTTAAAAATTAAAATCCATTAGGATTGTAAAAAAAATTCAATCCAATCCATCAATTAGCAACTTTTTTATGGATGGATATCCAATCCATCCACTAATACCTTTAAAACATAAAAATATCTTTTAATAAAAAACATTTTTAGAAAAAAAAACATATATTTTTTAATACTCCTAACAATTATATTTGTTTATGTTTATAATTATATAAATTTATAAATATATAAATATATAAATTTATATATATATATATATATATATATATTAATATAAATTTATTTAAACATATATTTTTAAAATTTATTTGTTTAAAAAATATATATAATTTATAAATATATATATATATATATATATATATTAAATATATATATATATTTTTATATATATATATATATTTTATATATATAATATAATTAATATATATTATATATATATATATATATATATATATATATATATATGGTAGGTGGTGTGGTGGTGGCGAGCTGAGCTCAGTGGTGACCGCCGCGGCGATGGTGGAGCTCTGGTAACCGGCGGTGGTTCCGACGGCAGCGCTTTGGCGAGTCACGGCGGTCGGCGGTGGTCCGGTGGCAGTCCGGCGGTGGTCCGATGGCAGTCCTGCGGTGGTCCGGTGGCAGTTCGGCGGTGGTCCGGTGGCTGCTGGTGGCCTATGGTGGCATATATATATTATATAATTATATTATATTTTATATATATATATATATATATAAAATCTAGTTTCTGATTTTTGATTTTTTTAAAAATAAAATTGGATTTTTTTTTGTAACTTAAAACATTTTAAACTGATTTTTTTAAAGTTTTTTTTGGTAAAAAAATATTTTTTATATTTATCTAATGGATATAATCCAATGGATCTAAAAAATATAATGGATGGATGACAACCATCCACAAAATCAAATGGATGGATCCAATCCAATTAATCCATTAATTTTTTTTGTAATGGATGGATTGGATGGATTTTACTATGGATGGATTGGATATCCAATGGTTAAATGGATCATTTTGACACCTCTAATTGCAAGGAGAGAGAGAGAGAGAGAGAGAGAGAGAGGAATTAAAAAATTTAAATGGGAATAAATAAATTACATTCACGTAATATTTTCATGTAAATTTATTTCTTCAAATAATTTAAATGGAAATATTATGTATGAAAAGAAACACAAGACTAGGGGTGCAAATAGGTCAGACCGCCTAACAAAGGTGTAACATCCTTAGTTTAGTTAATTTCGAGTGACAAAATTAATTAGTTATTGTGTATTAGATTGAATATTAGGATCGAGTCATAGACATGTTAGAGTTAGGAGAATCTCATTTAAATGATTAAGTTACGTGAATTATGTGATTGTATGTGTGATTGATTGTGTTTGGGTGATCAAAAATGGGTTTAAGAGAGAATTAGTAAGCCAAGGGTATTTTTATCATTTCCTTTCTAACTTAAACTTCAGCTCATAAGTGACCAAAAACACACCCCACCTCTCATTCCTCACCATTACAAAAATTTAGAAAGAAAGAGAGAAAGGAGTCAAGAGAGAGTGGGAGAAGAGGAGGGAGATCAAGCTCATTAGTGGATGCATGTAAGTACTTCCTTCCCCATTTCCTTCCATTTTTCATTTTCTATCCAATGACACCATTTTTAGTAGCTCAATCCCTCTCTAACTCTATTCACCATGGATGAATTTTCAAGCTCTAGGAGGGTGAAAATGGAGTGAAAATGGAGCTTTTGGATCTTTGAGGCTAGCATGTGGCTTTAGGAGGTTCAAAGTTCAGTTTAGAAGCTCAATAGCAAGCTACATTGTTGATTGAGAGAGTGTTTGGGGAGATTCAGTTGCTGGTTTTGAGTTTAGAGTATTTGGGTTCGGTTTTGGAGGCATTTGGACGAGTTCGGAGCAAGTTGGTGTATTTTTGGGTCGTTCGAGTTTCGTAAAGTCTCGGTGTTTCGTGATTTTCATCACGATAGGTGAGTTTAACTCACGTTTAGGGACTTTGAATTCTGAATATGTTGGTCTATTTGTTGGTTATTTCGTTTCGTTCGTTTTTGAAAATTTTACGAGTCGGAAACCGTTTTCGAGAAATTATACGTTTTACGATTTATTGGTCAATTTATAGATTGATGTGTGGATTGATTATTGAATGGTTTGGACTGAAATTGTATGTGTATTGATTTTTTATAGGTTGGGAATTTAATTGGATTACGGATTGGACGCGAACGGGTGAACGAAAACGAGAAAAATGTGACACATTACATTTCAGCAGGGGGCGCACGACCCGTGCGTATGGTTCTGTCACCGTTGCTCAATTTCTCGTTTAGTGACCCCTTTTGATTCCAAACCTCTTCCACTCCTATTTCCAACCCTCCTACATGTATTTAGGGTAGTTATAATACTATGATTTTGAGCATTATTGTGTTAATTCTAACAAATTGTACTCATGTTATGAATGTGGTGAAAAACCGAATAAATAGTTACACGTGAGAGTTCATTGAGTTTAATTCTTTCACATGGTTATAAGTTTATAAATGATTGTAACGTTAAAAGGACGGATTGAGGGATATATTTATATATATCAAGACTGTTTATTATTAAAGACTGTTATGGGTGACGACCCTATGAGGTAGCATACTAGGCGGGGAAGTAATGAGCCCTAAACCTAAGCCCCGTTCATTACACTATGGTATGGACTAGTGGAAGGGGTTCACCGGGATTACCATGTCCAGGGCTGGTGTTGTGCTAAAGTAAAAGGCACATGGTTTATAAATTAAATCGTGAATGTAAAAGGATTCATAATTGAACCTAGAGTGTGGTTAGGGGTTTTGGTAAAACTCACTGAGATTGTATCTCACCCATTATATGTTGATTGTTTTACAGAGAAACGGAGAAAGAGGAAAGCTAAGCGGCACGAGTAGGTGACGTACTTGTGATGATGATGGAGGCATAGTGCCTTTGACTATGTTATTTTATTTTCCTTGTTTACTTTGTATCTCGGTTTTGTAACCTGACTTATGTAAAGTTGTAAAAACCATTTCTGCTATTTCTATGCTTTTGGATATTGAACATTAGGCTATGTTATGTTTAAGTAAAACCTGAGGATCTGAGTACTTGAGATGTTGTTTATTTGAAGTACTTAAGATATGTGTATGACTCTTTGATTTGGTATTCAGGAGCTTTAGTTTGTTCAATATCTGAAATAGGAAATTTATGCTCTGATGTTTGCTAACTTGTACATTTTAGTATTTCTATTGATTAGAGATATTAGGGTGTTACAAAAGGCCTACGACCCAGCCTACGACAGACCCAAACCAAAACAAGCTTTTTAAAATAGACTAGGCCAAAAATGTCAGACCACAGACCATTAAAAAAGCCTTTTATGAGAAGGCATAGTCAGGGAAGAGGAAGCTTATGTATGGCGGCCAGCAGGTTTTGAGAATAGAAAACAAAGTGAAAAGGTGTACAAGCTGGGGAAGGCTCTATATGGTCTAAAACAAGTACCTGGAGCCTAAAATAAACGAATTGATGGATTCTTGAAGCAATTGAAGATAGCATCGACTGTATGTGAAACTATTTCAAGGTGATGGCATGATTTTAATTATCTGCTTTTATGTTGATGATTGGGCGGCAACAAGGAGTGTGATGGAGCTAGGAAGTTGAAAGATTCAAGAAGTGCATGATGGAGGAGTTTGACATGACAGATTTGGGTGATTTATCATACTTTATGGGCATGGAGTTCATGGCAACAAGAAAGGGTGTTTTCCTTCATCAAAGGAGGTATGCCAATGATATTTTAAAGAGACTTAAAATGATTGAGTGCAATTCTTCCTCAACTCCTGCTGGAGCAGAGATGATGCTAAAGCACTAGTGTAGGCAACACCGTATAAACAGATTGTGGGGTCCTTGAGGTACTTGTGCAACACAAGGCCTGACTTAGTCATCTCTCTCTCTCTCTCTCTCTCTCTCTCTCTCATGTGTGTGAGTCAAAATCAGTGTGAGAATTCTCCCTAGTTCATCAATATGTGTAGTGAATCACAGCTTGCTCCAATAAGAGTGACTTTCTATTGTTTGGTTTAATCACTCTCCTATTTCTATTCTACCAAACACACCTTAAAAAGGTCTTCGTATTTGGAATAGAAATGCATTTAAGAACATTTTCAGGATTCAGATCATGCGGCGCCCGGCTAATTTTGATTGGACGATCTAGATTTTATCTTTATATATGTTTCTGAAGCTAAAAATCTAGACTCTCAGACCAAGCTTGGGTCCAGACCTGCTGCCAAATGACAACTGCATAAGATCTTAATCCACATTTTGAAAGGGAAGCATCACATTATTGGTCGTTTGAGGGTATCAATGGAACTGTCATCTTCTCTTATAATGACAGGCTTCAAACTCAAAGGAAGTCCTTATGACAGAAGCATGCTACAGTCACTCTCCAAGAAGAAGCTTACTAAGGCCATCATGCTCATTCCAAATGGATTAAATAAGGTGACAAGAATATCCGTTTGTTCCACCCTTCTACAATAGCCAAGAGGTGTAAAAATAGAAATAGTTGCTCTTGTTGACAACAATGGGGACTTGATTTGGGTGGAAACTCTGCTCCAAACTATAATTTAATTATTTTTTTTACCAAAGAAACACCTATCATTTCATTATAAATAATATTTGTAATACAACATGGACTAAAATCATAAACATGAGAACAAGGAAATAATCTAGATGCTCGAGCTTATGAGTGAGCAACAAGATTAACTTACCTCCTAGCATAGCTAATCCTATATCTTTGACTTTGACAATAAGAGACCTACATTAAGAGAAATGGACACCTAATTCGTTATTGGTAGTGGAATAATTAGTGATGCCATTCAGTACGGAAAGACAACTCATCTCAATAACAACAAATGCGAAATTCTTCTCATTCAAGAAAGTAAGAGCTTGAACTAGACCCACTGCTTCAGCTTCCTCCGGACTTGGTGAACCAAAGAAACACTTAGATTTACCTCCTGTGAATGCTCCATTCCCATCTCTAACACAAAAGCCTATACCATATTTATTTTCTTCCTCAAAGACAGTTACCTAACTATAAAAATGTTAATTGAAGAAAATGTTCTAAAGTTATGAAACTTCATCACTTATCAACTTGAAAGATTTATTGAAATTGAATTCTGTTTGAGTCTATTTATACAAAAAATACAATGTTATATGTGTGTATGCACATGTATACTACTAGTGTTTTATATACACTACTACTTTGTCCCTTAATATAAGATCTTTTGAGAATTTTAGTTGTGTCATAATATAAGACTATTTCTAAGGGTCGGTCCGAGTGGTAATTGGACTCGGATCCCACCGCAAGGTTTCGGGTTTGAATATTGGGTATGACAAAAACTCTGTTGGGAGGAAAGAATCACACGGGCTGACAAAGCCGGATACTCGTGGCCAGTCAGGTTCCTTGGCGTAGATTAGTCATCAACAAAGCCGGTGGAAATTGCGCACCAATGACATGGTAACCCAAAAAAATAGATTGTTTCTAAATTGTCTACTACATTAATTTTTTGACCTAATTACTATGGATTTCACATAATTAATTTTGTAGGCATCATTAACCTATTCATAAGGTGTTGTCTTACCAAGCAAGATTTATTGTGTTGGAAAACGGGGCCTACTTTGTAGGAGGAGAAAAGGTAAACACCTATGTGAAGCCTATGGTAATAGAGTAAGTGATAACTCATATTTATATGAGTTATTTATGCCTCTAATCATTAAATTAAGTAAGTTCTCAAGTAATAGTAGTATAGTATTTATTGCATTTCTATTAATATTAGGTGAGGAAGGGCTAAACACTGCTTTGCTATGAAATTGGCACATTTGGTGCCCTTGTGATTGTTTTGATGTATTTTGTGAAGTAGTGCAGTGTTTAGCGCTATAGCGTCTAACGCTATAGCGTCAAGAAGGCAAGATCACCGAGCATCTAAAGGAAAAGTGCAATTTTGGCGCCAAGCTCATTAATCCATGTTCCATATCTTGTGTCCACTGTGCTTGCTGACATGTGCGGATTTTATTGGATTTGTGTGGACACTTGGCATCGCATGAGTGAGGAATAGTGGAGTTGGTGAAAAAGCAAACATCACCTTTATTGACTTTTGAGAAGATTTGTACCTCATGCTAGAGAGACTAGATATGCTGATTTCCTTCCCTTACCTTAGGATATTCGAGAGTTAGAGAGAGTATTGGTAGAGAGATAGAACTTGACATTTTCTTTTTCTCCATTGATACACTTTTAAAGCTTTTGAAGTTTATTTTCTTCTTTTGTGATTTTTCTGTATTTCTCACGGTGTAAAGCTACTGATTTGTATCATCATTGCGTGGATGATAAGGAGACATCAAGATTGTATCTTTTGCACTTGTAATTTCCTTTCTACCTACGGTAATGCAAGTATGTTTATTTGTGTTATTTTGATGATGCTCAACATGAGCTAAACTCCTTGAGTTGGGTTGCTATAGCTTGTAATGAACCTTTAATATTGCGTATATAACTTCTCACGTTTTGTGTTTTAATCCTTGTGTTATAATTCTTCCAAGCTTGTTTTATATTTGGCCACGTAAAACAAGTACCTCTGTGGATTCAGACATGGACCATAGAGAGAACTCAAGGGTTAATATAAATGATAAGGTTGGTTGAAGACATTTAATCAATTTTTGCGTCCTCTAGACATAGAAGTTGTAATAGTTTATAAAGCATAAGCTGTGGGATCTTGATTATACAGGGGTGAACCTATTTAGAACCTAGACATAGGCATCTTGTAGTGAAACCCTGGCGCTAGTACTGAAAGGTGCAAACCATTTGCAACAGCGCTTAACGCTATAGCGTGTGACGTTATAGCGTCTTATTTCTCGGGAAGTTACGTGAGTGAAAGCAATCCAACTTATTTCTCTCATAGTTTAACTTACTTTAACTTGTTACCTTAAAACAACTCTTGTTCAACTGAACTTTGCTACTCAACTACTTGTTACTTGATCCTCTAAGTGTAATTCCTTTTTAAACTCTAAAATTAATACCAATCCCTGTGGAGACGAACTTTACTTATCAATATATTACTTGTTGCGATTGTGTACACTTGCACAACTACTTTTCGCACAACAAGTTTTTGGCGCCGTTGCCGGGGATTGCATTTAATTTTTATTGTTTAGAAATTATTACATCCTTAGGGAGGTTTTACCTTGGTTTTGTCTGTGGTGTGTTACAGGAAGTGCTATAGCGTTTGACGTTATAGCGTATGCCCAGATTAGAACCACCCACTTTTGAATTTGATCCAGAACCTGAGAGAAGATTCAGAAGGCTAAGACGCCAACAAAGATTACAACAACTTAGACTAACTATGTCTGAGCACACTCATCCTACTGCTAGAGGTTCAATGGGTGGAAGAACACCTCACAAATCGGAGGAAGAGGTCAAAGAGGTGGAAGGCAAGGTCCTTTTACCCATACTCAAGTTGATGAGGAATACTTTGAGTGCAGAGAGATGATTCATTAATCAAGGACCTAATCAAATGGTGAATGACAGAGACAGGCCAATGAGAGATTATGCTGTGTTTGATCCACATTCCATGGAAACAAGCATCACCAGGCCTGTTGTGACTGCCACTCATTTTGAGTTCAAGCCTATGATGTTCCAAATGCTCCAAACAACTGGACAATTTGGAGGTTCCACTCAAGAAGATCCTTTTGCTCATCTGAGAAACTTTCTTGAAGTGTGCAGCAATTTCATTATTCCAGGGGTGAGTGAAGATGCCTTCAGATCAAGTCAAGTTTCCTTATTCTTTAAAAGACAGAGCAAAGGCTTGGTTGAATTCCTTGGAGTCCAATTCTATCACAACTTGGGAAGATATGACAAAGAAGTTTTTGGAGAAGTATTTCCCACCAAACAAGAATGCGAGGATGAGGAATGACATCACATCCTTCAAGCAAAAAGAAGGGGAATCATTACATGAAGCTTGGGAGAGATGGAAGGAATTGCTTAGGAAATGTCCACATCATGGAATTCCTATAGTAATTCAGATGGAGACTTTCTACAATGGGCTGGAAGCACCTACTAGATCTATGCTAGATGCCTCATCTGGAGGGGTGATTCTTAACTCATCATATAATGAAGCTTGTGAGCTCATAGAGCGCATTGCCATTAACAGTTCTTCATGGCCTCACCAAAGGTGAATCCTACAAGGAAAATAGCTGGGGTTCATGAAGTGAGTGAGGTTTCTGCTCTCTCAGCCCAAGTGGCTACTCTGACGAATATGATAAAGGAGTTAAATACTTCCAACGCTATAGCATCTGATGCTATAGCACCTGAAAGGTCAACTGCAGTAGCAATTGAACAAGCTCCACCTGGAGAGACGAGTTGTGTATATTGTGGAGGGGCTCATCTGTATGAAGAATGCACAACAAATCCTGCTTCTGTAAATTACGTGGGTTATAACAAGGGTAACAACCCTTATTCCAATACATACAACCCTGGTTGGAGGAATCATCCTAACTTCGGGGGGGAGGAAATAATGCTAACACAAGCACAAATGCTCCTGCTATTCCCCCAGGTTTCCCAAGGCAACAACAACAACAACCTCAGAGACAGCATGCACTCCTGCTTCTCGCTATGGATAACTCAATGGAGTCTCTGCTAAGGTCATTCATCAGTGATTGTAAAACAACAATGCAGACTCATGAAGCATCCATCAAAACTCTGGAGAATCAAGTGGGACAGATTGCATCTGCTCTCACTCAAAGGCAAAATGGTGGACTCCCATCTACTACTGAACCTTCTCCATCTCATGCACCGCAAGGAGCATGTGAAAGCAATAACCACCGTAGTGGTAAGGAGGTAAATCTTGCACCTAAGAATTTAGAGTCAAGTGTTCTTTGAAAATGAAAAGAATTTTCAGACGTTATAGCACTTGTATTATAGCGTCAAATGCAAACAGAACACCAACCTAAATTGGTGCCCGAATATCCCGCTCCACCTTACCCTCAAAGGTTGAAAAAGGCACATGAGGACAAACAATTCAATAAATTCCTTGAGGTGTTAAAACAATTGCACATTAATGTTCCTCTAGTTGAGGCATTACAACAAATGCCCAACTATGCCAAATTCATGAAAGATGTTTTGACAAAGAAAAGAAGGTTGGGAGAATTTGAAATCGTGGCAATGACTGGGAATGCAGCATGTTGATGCAAAATAAACTCCCCGAAAAGTTAAAGGACCCTGGTAGTTTCACAATACCTGCTCCATTGGAAATTTTATTCAGTCGTGCTTTATGTGACTTAGGGGCTAGTATCAATTTAATGCCTAAGTCCATTTACACACAATTGGGTATAGGAACTGCCAGGCCTATTTCATAAGCCTCCAGGTTAGGCATAGGTCACTAGCCTATCCCGAGGGAATACCGGAGGATGTTTTAATTAAAGTTGATAAATTTGTTTTCTCCCGTTGACTTTGTTATCTTAGATTTTTCAAGCGGATGCAGGAGTACCTATTATTCTGGGTAGACCCTTTCTGGCTACAGGGAAGACACTAATTGATGTACAAAAAGGAGAATTGACAATGAGAGTTAATGATCAAGAAGTTAAGATCAATGTTCTGAATGCATTAAAGCTCCCAGATGTCAATACTGAAGAGTGTTCCTTTGTGGTTTCTCTTGACCAAGTGGTTCAAAAACATTTTCAAAAAACTAGCAACCACTTGGGAAAGGTACTTAACAGTACTGAGGAACATGAATTGTTGGAAGAAGAGGAATTTCAAGAAGGAAAGCAAGCTGTGAATGAGGTTTGGGCTAGAAGATATGAGTCACTAGAGCAAGAGAACTCAAACCTAAAGAAGAGTGTGCCTTCCATTATTCAACCACCTGATCTAGAGTTGAAGGAATTGCCCAAGCACCTGAAGTATGCATATTTAGGGGAGAATGAGACTCTACCTGTCATCATTTCTGCTAGTTTGGATCAAAACCAAGAGGTGGAGCTCATTTCAACTCTGAAAAGACACAAGAAGGCAATAGGTTGGCAAATGTCTGACATACATGGGATAAGTCCTACAATCTGCATGCATCGGATTGTGTTGGAGGAAAATGCTAAACATAGCATTGAAGGACAGAGAAGGCTTAATCCCATAATGAAGGAGGTAGTAAAGAAAGAAATCCTCAAGTGGTTAGATGCAGGAATTGTGTATCCTATTTCCGATGCAAAGGTATGGGTAAGTCCTGTGCAGTGTGTGCCTAAGAAAGGTGGGGTAACGTGATCACAAATGACAAAAATGAATTAATTCCCACAAGAACAAAGTGGATCGGTTGGAGGATTTGCATGGACTACAGGAAAATTGAACAAGGCCACAAAGAAGGACCACTTTCCCTCCCTTTTATTGACCAAATGTTGGACAGACTTGCTGGTAAGGACTATTACTGTTTTCTTGATGGCTACTCTGGCTATAACCAAATAGCAATTGTCCCTGAAGACCAACAGAAGACCACATTCACATGTCCTTATGGCACATTTGCTTTTAGAAGAATGCCCTTTGGACTGTGTAATGCCCCTGCAACTTTCCAGAGATGTATGATGTCCATATTCTCTGATTTCATTGAAAAATCTATGGAGGTTTTTATGGATGACTTCTCTGTGTTTGGGGATAGTTTTCAGATGTGTTTGGACAACTTGGAGGAAATACTAATAAGGTGTGAAGAAACAAACCTTGTGCTTAATTGGGAGAAGTGTCACTTCATGGTGCAAGAAGGAATTGTGCTAGGACACAGGATTTCCAAGAAAGGTTTAGAGGTGGATAGGGCAAAGATTGAAGTTATTGAAAAATTGCCACCCCCCTCAAGTGTCAAAGGTATAAGAAGTTTCCTGGGGCATGCTGGGTTCTATAGGAGATTCATTAAAGATTTCTCAAAGATCTCAAAGCCTCTCTGTCAACTCCTTCAACATGACATCACATTCAATTTTGATGAAGCTCATTTAAAGCATTTCGAAATTAAAGACAACATTAGTCATCTGACTGTGATTGTGACTCTGATTGGAGTAAACCTTTTGAGCTAATGTGTGATGCAAGTGACTATGCTGTGGGAGCTGTGCTTGGCCAAAGGTATGACAAAATCTTTCATTCTATATATTATGCAAGCAAAACACTTGTAGAAGCACAATTAAATTACACTGTCACAGAAAAAGAGCTATTGGCTGTGGTCTTTGCATTTGACAAATTCAGATCGTACTTGGTGGGCACAAAAGTTATTGTTTTTACAGCACCACTCGCCATCAAGTACTTGATCTCTAAGAAAGATGCAAAACCAAGGCTAATTAGATGGGTTCTCCTCCTCCAAGAATTTGACTTGGAAATTCGTGATAAGAAGGGGGTGGAGAACCAGGTCGCTGATCATTTGTCTAGGCTTGAAGGTGCAGTGCAAAAGACAGTGGTGAAATTAAAGAAATTTTCCCAGATGAGAAATTGTTGACAGTATCGGTGAAAAAGTGTAACGCTATAGCGGTTGCCGCTATAACGCCAGACGTTATAGCGTCTGAAGATACTGCTCCGTGGTTTGCGGACATTGTGAATAACTTGGTGAGCGTAATTGTGCTCGCAGATTCGAATTATCAACGAGAGAAAAGGTTTTTCCATGTAGTGAAGGATTATTATTGGGATGAACCTTTTCTCTACAAAAAGTGTCAAGATCAAGTGATAAGAAGATGCCTTGCGAGAAAGAAGAACAACCTCAAGTGTTAGAGCAATCACATGCTTCACCATGTGGTGGACACTTTGGAGGAACTAGAACAGCTGCAAAGGTGCTGCAATGTGGGTATTACTGGCCTACCTTATTCAAGGATGCTCAGGAATTGGTGAAGAACTGTGCAAAGTGTCAGAGGACTGGGAACATTTCAAACAAGCATGAAATGCCCTTAACCAACATTTTAGAGATTGAACTCTTTGATGTATGGGGCATGGATTTCATGGGTCCCTTTCCTCCTTCTCATGGGAATTTGTACATATTGGTGGCTGTGGATTATGTTTCAAAATGGGTTGAAGCTGTGGCTCTCCCCAATAATGATGCCAAGTCAGTTAGCAAGTTCCTCGCAGAAAGAACATATTCACCGGATATGGGACACCTGTGAGCAATTATCGCGATGATGAGGTTCTCACTTCAGAATAAACCGATTGAGTCTCTCTTGGGAAAATATGGGGTGAGGCATAAAATTGCCACTGCTTATCACCCACAAACAAATGGGCAAGCTGAGTTGTCTAATAGAGAGATCAAAAGGATGCTTGAAAAAATGGTGGGACCTTCAAGAAAGGATTGGTCAATCCATTTGGATGATGCGTTATGGGCTTATAGGATAGCCTTCAAGACACCTTTGGGAATGTCTCCCTATAGACTTGTGTTTGGGAAAGCGTGCCACCTCCCTATTGAGCTACAACACAAAGCTCATTGGGCCATCAAAAAGCTCAACTTTGAGTATGATAGAGCTGGCAGGGAAAGGTTACTTCAGTTGAATGAGCTTGAAGAGATTAGGCATGCTGCCTATGAAAGCTCAGCTATCTACAAAGAGAAAACCAAAGTGTGGCATGATAAGAAGATCCAGAATAGAGAGCTGATTGAAGGAGGTCAAGTACTTCTTTTTAATTCAAGATTAAAACTGTTTCCTGGCAAGCTCAAGTCCAGGTGGTCTGGTCCTTTTAAATTGGTCAAGGTCTACCCTCATGGTGCTGTGGATTTATATGATCAAGCAACCAACACCACTTTCAAAGTGAATGGACAGAGAGTAAAGCAGTACCATGGTGACACTGTGATGAGGGCCAAGATCTCAATTGATCTTCAAGATCCCTAACATCAAATGAAGAAGTCAGGCTGAAGACTCTTAAAACAAGCGCTCTTGGGAGGCACCCCAAGGTTTTACTAATCAACATCTCTTTTATTTTTATTTTTATTTTTCAGGAGGGAAATTTATTGTGTTGAGGAGTTTGGAAAATTGAAGGTCTGGAGTGTGAACTTGGCGCTATAGCGTCAGAGAGGGTAGTAATGGCAAAGATGAAACGTTTTAATTGAAAATAATGGGACGGTTGTCAATGACGTGGCACGCGCGCTCTGTGCAATACAACTGCTTCACCCTATGCGCCCACGTGTGAAAAGCCCAATCACTTCAGTCACTTCGCCCCATCAACAACGATCACATCATTCAATTCCCAATAGCCTCTCACTCAACCACTCCCTTCCTTTCTCTCTTTCTAACTGTTGTTCCTTCTTCTTCTATAACCCCCACCGTGCCATAACTCCTATTCCTTCTATCTCTGCAACCGATCTTACAATCCAGTTCAGAAACTCACAAATCCCCTTCTTCCTTTCAAAAATCACAAAATGGTGAAGAAGAGCTCAGTTGAAAAACCCTCTAGAAAGCCCAGAGCCTCAGAACCAGGTTCCTCTAGGGCTGTGGACCCAAAGGACGATCCTGCGCGTTACTGGAAAATGAATTTCATAGCTGAGAGGGGTTTTAAAACAGAGAAAGCCCCTGATGTGTTCACGTCTACTGTTATAGCGCTAGGGTGGCAGAAATTCATCAAGCACAAAGGGGAATTTGTGGTGCCTTTGGTGAGAGAGTTTTACAAAGGTATTCCTCCTCCAAAAGGGGGAAAACCCCAAACCTATTCCATGGTTAGGGGTGAAATGGTTGATTTCAGCCCAAGTGCAATTAATGAGCACTTCAAGCTAGGTTATTCTGGGAAGGCATTGGAGAAAAAGCTTGATACATGGGGCTGTGACGAAATGGAGGAGGTCAAGAAGAGAATCTGTGTGGAGGAAGCTACGTGGGAAAGGTTTGGATCAGAGTTCAAGGTAAAGAAAGCATTTCTGGTGGATGAGGCAGCCATGTGGTTTACTTTTATCAGGCATTCACTCATGCCCACTTCTCACACAACCAATGTGGAGAAGGATCGATTGATATTGCTGGATGCTATTTTGGAAGGTGAAAGCATTGACGTAGGCAAGATCATTGCAAGGGAAATTGAGAAAAGCAGACTGAAAACTGATGGTAATCTGTATTTTCCTTGTTTAATTACTGAATTGTGCAAGCAGGCTGAGGTAGAAATTGAGATTCGTGATGAACGAAGGACTCCTCAAGGAGACATTCCTGCTGTATTCAAACCCAGGCAGAGAAGTGCTAGCGCTATAGCGTTTGATGCTATAGCGCTTAATCAGTTGAAAAAGAACCAACAAGCTCTGTGCAAGTTTATGAAAGCCAAGTTCGAATGGGAGAAAGCTGTTCTGGAGAAGTTATATAGGGGAAAGGAATTACTGGAACCCCAGTGTTCCCTGAGTGGTTAATTGAGGAAGAGGGTGTGAAGGAGCCACCTCAAGCAGAAGAAGGGGTGAGTAAAAAGGTCTCTGCTGTTGCACTCAAAAAGAGAGCAAGGAGCCCTGCCAAGAAGAAGGTGAAGAGTCCTGCTAAAGAAGAAAACAAAGGTGAGCAGCGAAGAATCTTTGAATACTGAAGATTTAGAAGAACTCAGTGAAGAAGATGAAGAAGAAACAAGGAGGGTGATGAGAGAAGTTAATGAATCTGAGGAGGAAGATTCTGAGAGTGAGGAAAAATCTGGTGAAGAGAGCCCAGAAGAGGAGGAAGGTTCAGAGAGTGAAGAATTGGAGGAAGTGCATGCTGACCCCACACCCAGCCCAACTAGACAACCTTCACCACAAATACCTTCACCAAAAGCCCAAGACCAAATCATCCCTGAGACCCCACAATCTGAAACCACCATCCCTCCACCCATCCCAACCAACAAAACATCACCCCCATTTACACAGCAGCCACCAAATCTAAATGAGACAGCACAACCAGAACCACCTGTCCAATCTCCCATAGCAAGAAAAGAACCAAGTCCACCACCTGCATCACCACAACAACCCAATACCCAAAATCCTGCTGAAGAATCTGCTAGCGCTATAGCGTCTGATGCTATAGCGCCTGCAGCACAGAAAAGTCCATCATCATCTGTGTCAAGTACAACAAAATCTCCTAGGCTTAAGCAAAGAGCCCAAAGGAGCCCTAAATCAAAAACTAACATCCTTGCAGATTCTGAAGAAGAAGCTCAGGCCATGGCTGATACCCCTCCCAGGGAAGTAGTGAAAGGCCCAGTGCCATCTGGCACACCAAGCCGTATTCTGAAGGAAAAGCATGTGGCAACAAAGAGGCCAACATATGTATCTGCAAGAAGGAGCCCAGGTGCAAAGCTTGCTGTGATTGAGGAAGATGATCAAGAAAGTGTGCAAACGAAGCACTGAAGTCAAAAGGAGGTATCTCGAACAAGAGGCGAAGTCGCTAGCAAGTTAGCGAGATGAAGGTCGCTAAAGAGAAGGAAGCCCCGATGCAGTAGCGCTTATAACGTCCCGAGCAAGGCCAGAAGGAAGAGAAGAAGAAGAAAAAGGCTGCAATCCCTCTTCAGCCAACTCGTGTCAGTTCAAGGACCAGGTCTGGTCTAATAAAGAAATGATCTTAACATTTTGCTGTAGTAGTTTTTAGTTGTGTTGTATGTTCCAATAAGTTGTGAAGCGCTATAAGCGTGCATCTTGCGCTTCACAAATGTTTCAAGACTTGTTTTATCTTGTTTCTGCTTTTATCTTAGGCCTCTCCCTAGTCCATTAGAGCAAAATGAGGACACTTTGCTCACTTTTGTTGTGGGGGGAGGACTCTAATGTTCTGTTTCAAGTGTTTCATTTTTAAGTATAATCATTGAATGCATTCTCTTTGGGCTAGTTTTAGTGATGATTGTGTGAGTGAGTAAGAGAGCCATGCTTTTAGAAAAAATCTTTGTTTATTATTGCTCCCACACATAAAAATCTCCGTGCTTAAGGAAAAAACTTAGTTAGCCTAGGACTATCTCGATGCTTAGGTTAGTCTTGTTAACCAAGGTGACATCAAAGCTTGATTAAAAACTTGAAGAGTCAGAGAAGCTAAGTTTGGGGTGCTTGGATTGCATAAAGGCTAGGTACAAAGGTCTTAGGGTGGTTAGTGACGAAGGAAATCATTGTAAATATAGTATATATATGTAAAAGGCTGTAGCTGCCTGAAATAAAGGCTGGGTTGTTCCAAAAAGGCCGCAAATTAAATTTAAAAAAAAAAAGTGCCAAAGGAACTCTCGATGAGAATTGCGCATGCAGTAAAGTTGTCAATTTTTGTCAAATTTTGTTCACCATTATAGCATCAAACGCTATAGCGTCTCTGTTTAGTCATTAGGTTAGGAACACTAGCCACAGGGCCCGAAATACCTAATCAAGCCCTTTGTCATGTCCAAATCCTCAAATCTGTGTGAAAATGTTAGTCTAGTCATTGTTTTGAAAGAAATTTTGGTGTCACCAAAAGAAGGCCACTCTTCCCAAGGCTAAGAGAAATCTGAATCTAGCTAGGAATTGAGATAAGTCAGAGATCACACACACACTATTGAGCAGTAATAAGCTTAGAAGTTGAGTAAAATGCATTGGTGTGTTGGTGTGTGTATGAATCTGAATTATTAGCCCATTGAGAATATATTTGAATGAGTGTGCTTAGAAGTGAAGTGCTGATCAGGTCTTGTGTTGTGAGTAAGTGTCAGTTTGTTTTGTCTTTGCAAGTGTCATTACTTGGGGACAAGCAATGGTTTAAGTTTGGGGGTGTGATAACTCATATTTATATGAGTTATTTATGCCTCTAATCATTAAATTAAGTAAGTTCTCAAGTAATAGTAGTATAGTATTTATTGCATTTCTATTAATATTAGGTGAGGAAGGGTTAAACACTGCTTTGCTATGAAATTGGCACATTTGGTGCCCTTGTGATTGTTTTGATGTATTTTGTGAAGTAGTGCAGTGTTTAGCGCTATAGCGTTATAGCGTTTAACGCTATAGCGTCAAGAAGGCAGATCAGCTGAGCATCTAAAGGAAAAGTGCAATTTTGGCGCCAAGCTCATTAATCCATGTTCCATATCTTGTGTCCACTGTGCTTGCTGACATGTGCGGATTTTATTGGATTTGTGTGGACACTTGGCATCGCATGAGTGAGGAATAGTGGAGTTGGTGAAAAAGCAAACATCACCTTTATTGACTTTTGAGAAGATTTGTACCTCATGCTAGAGAGACTAGATATGCTGATTTCCTTCCCTTACCTTAGGATATTCGAGAGTTAGGGAGAGTATTGGTAGAGAGATAGAACTTGACATTTTCTTTTTCTCCATTGATACACTTTTAAAGCTTTTGAAGTTTATTTTCTTCTTTTGTGTGATTTTCTCAGATTTCTCACGGTGTAAAGCTACTTGATTTGTATCATCATTGCGTGGATGATAAGGAGACATCAAGATTGTATCTTTTGCACTTGTAATTTCCTTTCTACCTACGGTAATGCAAGTATGTTTATTTGTGTTATTTTGATGATGTTCAACATGAGCTAAACTCCTTGAGTTGGGTTGCTATAGCTTGTAATGAACCTTTAATATTGCGTATATAACTTCTCACGTTTTGTGTTTTAATCCTTGTGTTATAATTCTTCCAAGCTTGTTTTATATTTGGCCACGTAAAACAAGTACCTCTGTGGATTCAGACATGAACCATAGAGAGAACTCAAGGGTTAATATAAATGATAAGGTTGGTTGAAGACATTTAATCAATTTTTGCGTCCTCTAGACATAGAAGTTGCAATAGTTTATAAAGCATAAGCTGTGGGATCTTGATTATATAGGGGTGAACCTATTTAGAACCTAGACATAGGCATCTTGTAGTGAAACCCTGGCGCTAGTACTGAAAGGTGCAAACCATTTGCAACAGCGCTTAACGCTATAGCGTGTGACGTTATAGCGTCTTATTTCTGGGAAGTTACGTAGTGAAAACAATCCAACTTATTTCTCTCATAGTTTAACTTACTTTAACTTGTTACCTTAAAACAACTCTTGTTCAACTGAACTTTGCTACTCAACTACTTGTTACTTGATCCTCTAAGTGTAATTCCTTTTTAAACTCTAAAATTAATACTAATCCCTGTGGAGACGAACTTTACTTATCAATATATTACTTGTTGCGATTGTGTACACTTGCACAACTACTTTTCGCACAACAGTAAGCTGCATCATTTAGATATCTTTAATACATACTTCCTCCGTCCCATTTTGTTTGTTGTTTTATTAAAAACAATTTTGTCTCAAATTCATTGTTGTTTTAGAATTTTAATGTAAGTTTTAATATTCTTTTCCATTTATGCCCTTATTAATGATGACAACTTTTTACATTTAATAAATGATTCACATTTTTCTATGTAGAGAGATAAATGGCTAATTGGTAAATTAGACAACACTTTTTAAAAAATCTAGACTCCTAATCATTTTTCTTAAAGGGTGTGCCAAAACCTTAAACTGCAAACAATTTGGGACACAGTGAGTACATAGTTGTTGTTGAAGGTTTGTACAGATTTAATGTTCAGGAACTAAGCACAAGAGGAATATACCATACTGCAAGGATATCTTCCCTTGAGATGACTAAGACCGGCAAGTCATTAACCTTTCTTTAGCATTAGCTTTTGTATAGGAAGCATATTTTCTTATACCCTTTCAATTTCCTTTGTAACGAATTAAAACAACAGAAGTTGGATAATACCATTATATGTCTGACATCTATGCGTCTTAAGTAATGTCGGTCTGTGTGGCTACTGGAAAAGTTAGAAGTAAGGATTTTACGCTCCCCAATACTTTTCATAGAGGGTGTACTTTCATAATGTAAGAAGTAAATTTAGAAGTAAGGATTCCACGCTTCCCAATATAAGTATAAGTCATCTTTATGGGTCCATGTGCCGCAAATGGATTTTCTGAAAAGCTATAATGATGATGTTTTATGAGGTTTTAATAGCTGACAGTCTACAAAAGTTTGTGCCCGTTATTCAATTTTTAATGAGGGTAATATCGTAAAAGTTATGTTAACCATGTAAAATTAATTATGTGAAATCCACATAATTAACGTGTCTCCCTTATCTAAATTAAAACTAAAAATAGATAAGGACTAAATTTATAATAAATATGATTATTTATTTGGGTGTCTTTTGCATCCGACCGACCGTTTATACTAAAAGACAACAAAATTTGATTACCTATTAATTTATTCCTACGACAAGCCTGCCTAATCTTAAACTCCTGCATTCTTAACAATCAAGTCACTGAGAAACTGGTTGATATTGTTGCTAGAAGTACCACCTTCCTGCAAAGCATTTCTAGCAGACTCTTTCATTTCCATTGCCCTCTTCTTAATATCTTCACCTTTCTCCCTTCCATCACATCCCAAATGCACTTCTCAATCTCTTCAGCGCTAGCAATCTCATCTTCCCCACAATTCACTCTCACTCCATTCCCAAACACTTTCTCAATAAGCATAGCATTTGTTTTTGATCACCCAAAAGGCCAAGCAATTACAGAAACACCAAGAACCACCGCCTCAAGTGTAGAATTCCATCCACAAAGTGACTCATAAAACAAGCAACGAAGGGTGTTTTAGTACTTTCTCTTGTGGACACCATTTTACCACAAAACCCTTCCCTCCTTCGGTTTCTTTCAAAAACTCTTCCGGCAATTTAACAACACCATCTTCTTTTTATAATTATTAGTCTGCTGGATTAACCACCCACAAAAATGGTTTGTTGATATTCTTCAAAGCTTTAGCTATATTATCTATTTGGTTTTGTGATAACACAATTAAACTACCAAATGATATATAGATAACTGATGAAGGTGGTTTACTATCAAGCCATTCTATGCATGAATCTTCACTTTCCACATATCCATACTAACATCATTTGTTACTTCTTTTTCTCCTAAAAGAAAAGTTGAAACTAATGGTCCAATATTATAAATTGGTGCTAATGAATCCATAGATTTCACTATCTCTTCCTCAATCTCAAAAATGAAGAACCTAAAACCCATTTCACTTTATCCAAACCGTTGAATAATTTCCCAACAAGTTCCTTAAAGTAAAGAGGACTAGAAGGTAACAAAAAGAAGGAAGATCACTAACCTCAAATGTTGGTAATCCAGGCAAATTAACCTTCTCATTAAGATCCTCTAAACTGGGAAAAATATATGTATTATTGAAATAACGATAGTAAATTGAATAAAGTGCACAAGCTTGGATCCAAAGTAAAGCACAAGGGATTCCATGATCAGTTGCCACGTCAATAGCCCAAGGTATAAAAGGGTTGATAATCACACAAGAGAATTTGTGATTGTGAACTTTTGTGAGATTAGTGATAAGAGTGGACAAATTTTACTCGCCCTTTTTCATAGAGATCGTTGACTAGGGTTTCTCTATCCGAACGATCAAAGTCAATGCTAAGACCATCGAAAAAGAACTCAAGTTTGATTTCTGAGTTTGTGTTATCATCAATATAATTACTATGCTTAAGCATGCGATTATGACCTTCTTCATTTGTAGCGAAAGTAATGTTAACACCCTTTGAAATGAGGTGTTTGGCAAACTTCAACATAGGGTTGATGAAGCCTTGAAAGGACAATGTCACCATCAGAATGTTTATTTTTTCTTCAGATGATGCCATGGTTTCTAGGGTGCACAAGAACAGGAGGAGATCAGAGAGGGGGGGGTGTAGTAGTAAAGGTTTGGTGTGTACCAAGGTTAGCAGGGAGTACTATATATAGGACAATTTTTAATATACAAAAGGATAATAATTAGAATGCTTCAAAAAAGGGATAATAATTAGAATATATTTTTTAAAATGGCAACAATAATTAAAATATCACGTTTCCAGTCAAAATAAAATTAAAAAGCAAAAATAATAAAAACAATTATGTGCTTTTTTTGGCGGATTAAATGCAGTCAATGCTTACAAATATAGTTTTTTAATAATGTGAAATAATTAATTGATTTCCAAAATTCATACAATTATAAAGGTCATATTTATTTTTAGAGGTGTGTACCCAAAAAAATATATCTAGGTGAAAAAATTATGTGTTTGTAATAATTTTTGGTAAAATTATATTTTCAAATGCTAGCGAAATGAATATGTTTATCCTTTTTTTGACTCAATAAATATTTTTTTTGGGGTGTAGTAGTAAAGGTTTGGGGGTGTACATGGTTGGCAAGGAGTAGGACAAATTTTAATATATACACAGGGGTAATAAAAAGAATATTACAAGTCTAGTCAAATAAAAAAAATAAAGTTAGTGAAATTAGTTAATTGATTTCCAAATTAAAAAAAATTGTAAAATAATTTAAGTTTATAAATTCATACCATTATATGGGGCGTATACATGTGTGTGAACCAAAAATATATATCCAGGTGAAAAAGTAATGAATTTGTAATAATTTTTTGGAAAATTATATTTTCAAATGCTAGGAAAATAAATATTTTATCCATTTTTGACTCAATTTTTTTAGGGTGTACGAGGTTGTTTTTTTGGTCTACTAAAAGAAATGATAAATAAATACCACAAACACATACAACCACTTCTCACTCTTGGATTCGAACCCGGGAGTCGACGTTCCCATGTGGTTGAAATTGCCAAGGCAACCAACCGTGATCAGGGATAAGGGTGTACAAGGGTTGGCAAGGAGTAGGACAAATTCTAATATATATATATATGAATAATATAATAATAAAATAAATTAAAAGAATGTTAATAAGAATAGTGTGTGCTTTTTTGGGTGGATTAAATACGGTCAAGGCTTCGATAAAAAAATACAAATCAATGCTAACAAATATATTTTTATAAATTCATACCATTATATGGGGCGTACCATTTTAGAGATGTGGATTTAAATATATATATATATATATATATATATATATATATATATATATATATATATATATATATATATATATATATATATATATATATATATATATATATATAACCACCATTCACTCACTCTTGGATTCGAACCGGGAGCCGACGCGTTCCCATGCATGTGGTTGAAATTGCCAAGGCAACCAACCGTGATCGGGGATAAGGGTGTACAAGGGTTGGCAAGGAGTAGGACAAATTCTAATATATATATATATATATATATATATATATATATATATATATATATATATATATATATATATATATATATATATATATATATATGAATAATATAATAATAAAATAAATTAAAAGAATGTTAATAAGAATAGTGTGTGCTTTTTTGGGTGGATTAAATACAGTCAAGGCTTCTGATAAAAAATACAGTCAATGCTAACAAATATATTTTTTTATTAATTAATTGATTTCCAAATTTAAAAATACTATAAAATCATTAAAGTTTATAAATTCATACCATTATATGGGGCGTACCATTTTTAGAGATGTGGACCAAATATATATATATATATATATATATATATATATATATATATATATATGTGAAAAAAAAATGTGTTTGTAATAATTGTTTGTAAAATTATATTTTCAAATGCTAGAAAAATAAATATGTTTATCCTTTTTCGACTTAATAATTTTTTTGGGGGGTGTAATAGTAAAGGTGTGGGGTGTTCGAGGGTTAGCAAGGAGTAACAGAGCATAAAATCAAAACCAAACAAAATAATCTGCCACTCAAAATCAGCTTCACAGATCCAATTAATAGTTTCATTTTCCCTTAACTATCCCCACCCAAACCGTTTATACTAAATAAATAAAAAGTACAAATAGAATAAATTCGACTACTTATTTATTCCTACGACAACCTTTGAATGCTTAGGTCCCATTTGGATTCTTAACCATCAAGTCAATAAGAAACTGATTGATATTGTTGCTAGAGGTGCCACCTTCTTGCAAAGCTTTTCTTGCATACTCTTTCATTTCCATAGTCCTCTTCTTAATATCTTCAGCATTTTTCCCTTCCATCACATCCCAAATACACCTCTCAATCTCTTCAAAGCACTAGCAATCCCATCTTCCCCACAATTCACTCTTACTCCATTCCCAAACACTTTCTCAATAAGCACAACATTTGTTTTTGATCACCCAAGATGGCCAAGCAATAACAGCACACCACCCGCTTACCACTGTCTCAAGTGTAGAATTCCACCCACAATGACTTACAAAACAAGCAAATGTATGGGTGTTTTAGTACTTTCTCTTGTGGACACCATTTTACCACTATACCCTTCCCTTCACTTTCTTTCAAAAACCCTTCTGTAATGGTACAACACCATTTTCCTTAGTCGGCTTAACCACCCACAAAAATGGTTTGTTGATATTCTTCAAAGCCCTAACTATATTATCTATTTGTTTTTCTCGACAAAACAATTAAACTACCAAATGATATATAAATAATCGATGAAGGTAGTTTATTATCAAGCCATTCTATGCATGAATCTTCGCTTTTCCACATATCCACACTAACATCATTCATTACTTCTTTTTCATCTAATGAGAAAAGGTGACACTAATGGTCCTATATTATAAATTGGTGTTAATGAATCCATAGATTTCACTATCTCTTCCTCTATTTCAAAAATGAAGAACCTAAAACCCATTTCACCTTATCCAAACCCTTGAATAAATTCACAACAAGTTCCTTAAAGAAAAGAGGACTAGAAGGTAACACAAAAGAAGGAAGATCTCTAACCTCAAATATTGGCAATCCAGCAAATTAACCTTCTCATTAAGATCCTCAAAACTGGGAAATGAATTTGTATTCTTGAAATAACGATAATAAATTGAATAAAGTGCACAAGCTTGGATCCAAAGTAAAGCACAAGGAATTCCATGATCGGTTGCCACGTCAATAGCCCAAGGTACAAAAGGGTTGATAATCAAACAAGAAAACTTTTGAACTTGTGTGAGGTTAGTGATAAGAGTGGACAAATTTTCTCGGCCCTTTTTATATAGAGTGTTGACTACGGTCTCTATATCCGAGCGGTCAAAGTCAATGCTAAGACCATCGAAAAAGAACTCAAGTTTGATTTTATTTGAGTCTCAGTATTATGATCATTACTAGGCTTGAGCATGTTGTGACGACCTTCTTTAGTTGTAGCAATAGTAACGTTAACACCCTTTGAAATAAGGTGTTTGGCGAACTTTAACATGGGGTTGATGTGCCCTTGAAAGGCCAATGAAACCATTAGAACGTTTAGTTTTATTTCAGATGATGGCATAGTTTCTGGGTGCATGAGAACAAGAGAATCAGAGGGGTGTAGTAGTAAAGGTTTGGTGTGTGAGTGGCAAAGGAGTACTCCAATATATACACAATACGAAAATTGAGATGGTAATAAGAATACAGACCGGTCAAAATAAATAAAAATAGATTTCCAAATTTATTTTTTGCAATGAATGCTTACAAATACTTAATTAATTTTTTAAAATAAGATATTACTAATTAATTTTTTCAAAAAAAAATTGACCAAAATTGATTTCTAGATTTTGTTTTTTTACCAAAATTGATTTCTCGAGACTAGAACGAATGATTAGTCATTTTGTGGCAAAATTCTTTCCAATACAATATTCATAATCAATAAGAAAAAGGAATTTAAAATTAACCTCATATAATATGTGGTGGTTGAAATTTGTATGTGTTTTTTAAATCGGGGTAAACTTCCGTTGTAAATCTTTTTATACCATCAACCAATAAAAATAAGGGTATTCATGTGTCTTTTACGGTAGTTATGATAAAGACAACCTTTTTATGATATGTCATCTTGCAATTAGTCGACTTTGTAAAAATCTTTATATTGAAAGTATATACAAAATAAATCCTTTTTAAATTCCAAGTACGCCTAAAATATATTTTTTTGACTCAAAGTACGCTAAAAAAATGTTTTAAAAAATTGTCAAAAACTTTAAATAAATTATTTTAGCAGCATTGAATTTAAGGAAAGAAGAAAGAAAATATTAATTGCAAGTAGAGGTGTCAAAATGGATGGATATGGATTTGGATTATAATGGATGGATTGGAGAAATCCATTTAAAAATTAAAATCCATTAGGATTGTAAAAAAAATTCAATCCAATCCGATTCCATTAATTAGAAAAGTCCAATCTAATCCATCAATTAACAACTTTTTTTGGATAGATATCCAATCCATCCACTAATACCTTTAAAACAGAAAAATATCTTTTAATAAAAAAACATTTTTAGGAAAAAAAACATATATTTTTTAATACTCCTAACAATTATATTTTTTTATGTTTATAATTATATAAATTTATATATATATATATAAATTAATATAAATTTATTTAAACATATACTTTTTTAAATTTATTTGGTCAAAAAATATAGAAATTTATATATATATATATATATATATATATATTTAACTATATATTATATATATATATAAATTATATATATATAATATATATTTAACTATTTCTGTGTTTTTACTAAGTTGCTTTCTTTTATTTAAGTTGCATTTTGTTTCTTTTTAAAAATGTTTTGGCAAAATGATTAAATATATTATATTAATTTTGAGAATAGAAAACAAAGTGAAAAGGTGTACAAGCTGGGGAAGGCTCTATATGGTCTAAAACAAGTACCTGGAGCCTAAAATAAACGAATTGATGGATTCTTGAAGCAATTGAAGATAGCATCGATCGTATGTGAAATCGTTTTCAAGGTGATGGCATGATTTTAATTATCCTTTTATGTTGATGATTGGGCGCAACAGGGGAGTGTGATGGAGCTAGGAAGTTGAAAGATTCAAGAAGTGCATGATGGAGGAGTTTGACATGACAGATTTGGGTGATTTATCATACTTTATGGGCATGGAGTTCATGGCAACAAGAAAGGGTGTTTTCCTTCATCAAAGGAGGTATGCCAATGATATTTTAAAGAGACTTAAAATGATTGAGTGCAATTCTTCCTCAACTCCTGCTGGAGCAGAGATGATGCTAAAGCACTAGTGTATGCAACACCGTATAAACAAATTGTGGGGTCCTTGAGGTACTTATGCAACACAAGGCTTGACTTAGTCATCTCTCTCTTTCCCTCTCCCTCTCTCTCTCATGTGTGTGAGTCAAAATCAGTGTGAGAATTCTCCCTAGTTCATCAATATGTGCAGTGAATCACAGCTTGCTCCAATAAGAGTGACTTTCTATTGTTTGGTTTAATCACTCTCCTATTTCTATTCTACCAAACACACCTTAAAAAGGTCTTCGTATTTGGAATAGAAATGCATTTAAGAACATTTTCGTGATTTAGATCATGCGGCGTGATTGTGCATTCAAAGAGATCTAAACCGTCTAATTTTGATTGGACGATCTAGATTTTATCTTTATATATGTTTCTGAAGCTAAAAATCTAGACTCTCAGACCAAGCTTGGGTCCAGACCTGCTGCCAAATGACAACTGCATAAGATCTTAATCCACATTTTGAAAGGGAAGCATCACATTATTGGTCATTTGAGGGTATCAATGGAACTGTCATCTTCTCTTATAATGACAGGCTTCAAACTCAAAGGAAGTCCTTATGACAGAAGCGTGCTACAGTCACTCTCCAAGAAGAAGCTTACTAAGGCCATCATGCTCCTTCCAAATGGATTAAATAAGGTGACAAGAATATCCATTTGTTCCACCATTCTACAATAGCCAAGAGGTGTAAAAATAGAAATAGTTGCTCTTGTTGACAACAATGGGGACTTGATTTGCGTGGAAACTCTGCTCCAAACTATAATTTTTTTTTTTACCAAAGAAACGCCTATCATTTCATTATAAATAATATTTGTAATACAACATGGACTAAAATCATAAACATGAGAACAAGGAAATAATCTAGATGCTCGAGCTTATGAGTGAGCAACAAGATTAATTTGCCTCCTAGCATAGCTAATCCTATAGCTTTGACTTTGAACAATAAGAGACCTACATTAAGAGAAATGGACACCTAATTCGTTATTGGTAGTGGAATAATTAGTGATGTCATTCAGTACGGAAAGACAACTCATCTCAATAACAACAAATGCGAAATTCTTCTCATTCAAGAAAGTAAGAGCTTGAACTAGACCCACTGCTTCAGCTTCCTCCTGACTTGGTGAACTAAAGAAACACTTAGATTTACCTCCTGTGAATTCTCCATTCCCATCTCTAACACAAAAGCCTATACCATATTTATTTTCTTCCTCAAAGACAGTTACCTAACTATAAAAATGTTAATTGAAGAAAATATTCTAAAGTTATGAAACTTCATCACTTATCAACTTGAAAGATTTATTGTAATTGAATTATGTCTGAGTCTATTTATACAAAAAATACAATGTTATATGTGTGTATGCACATGTATACTACTAGTGTTTTATATACACTACTACTTTGTCCCTTAAAGATATTTTGAGAATTTTAGTTGTGTCATAATATAAGACTATTTCTAAGGGTCGTCGGTCCGAGTAATGAATCTGACTTGGATCCCACTACAAGGCTTCGGGTTTGAATATTGGGTATGACAAAAACTCTGTTGGGAGGAAAGAACCACACTACCGACAAAGCCGTATACTGCACTGTGACTGTGTTCCTGGCACGTAGATTAGTCGTCGACAAAGCTGGTGGAAATTACGCACCAATGACATGGTAACCAAAAAAAATAAGATTGTTTCTAAATTGTCTACTACATTAATTTTCTGACCTAAATACCCACAATTAACCATTTACATAATTAATAAACATTTAATTTGATGAGAGCATGAGTTCATTAAGCATGTGGAAGGAACCCTATCAAGAAAAATAATCGGTTTCTACACTTTAGAAGCCAAAATTTTAAGTGTCTTTTGGTCTTTCTGAAGTTAGTTTGTGGGTTTTAAAGGCTTCTAAAGTCATTATGATGGCTATTGAGATTTTATTCTTATAATTATGCTTATTTTCTAGTATTAATTAATGTACACACTTATCAATTTATTTGATAATTGCAGGATAGTGTGAATTTGTTTAGTTTCAAAAGTTGTGAATTTAGCCTATAAATAAGGATCTTTTGTACTACACAAATCAGAATTGGAATATGAATGAAAATTGAGATTTCTCCACTTGTGAGAGCTTCTTGTGTTCTTGGGTAAAAAATAAAATCTAATATTATCAAGGCAACTTGCGCGATCAAAATTCATGATGTATCACTCACCTTCTTATATTTTTCTTGAGTGTGGCGTCAAATTTTTTTAATCTCAAATTCAAGATAGTCCTTCAAGGATCATATCATAATTAAATTTCAGAGAGACAAACAAATAAGGTTGACTATACTCTTCTACGGTACAAGTATCTTTATTATATCCTAACCCCCGTATTTTTCATACTCCCCAACTTGTATTGACACCTTAGTTCGTGATGATATACAAGTCTACTCTTCCTTAAAAAAATTATCAAAACACCTTAATTAATTAGATGACTAGATGAGAGAGAAAGAACTAGTCCCAACAATAGAAGGGTAAAATTGGACGAGGTAGTACAACTTAATATAACTTAATTTGATGTACAATGACCAATTGGCTATGGTGCAGCATACATCATACAGCTTAATTAAAGAATCTGAAACTAACGGGTAGAAAATGCAGACAGAACACAAATGAAGGAATTAATTAAAGAATCTGAAACTATAGGTGAATGACTGAAATGAAATGAAATGAAATGGATTGAAGGGTTGTTAATGTCCTTGACCAGGGGATGGACCAGAGTTCTTAATTCCGCCGAGACTCTCACTATTTGTAAATTTATGTCCCTGCCCTCCGGAACTTGGACCAGAATTCTTAATCCCTCCGAGTGTGTTCGCGTTGTTAAATTTATGTCCCACCCCTGGCCCACTTGGACCAGATTCCTTAATCCCTCCGAGGTTGTTAGCTTGCTTGATTGCTCCTAGAGAATGAGATAACCAATCAAATAACTCCACGACTTCCCCTCCAGTGGCAGAGTTTTCTGTCCCAATGATACTTAGTGGACGACCTTCTAACATCACAAAAGCAGAGTTCATCAACAGAAAGAGAACTAACATGACCTGAATTTTGAGGATGGCGCTTTTCATCTTTTCTAAATGTTGTGCAATCTTGTTTAGGAATATGAGAGATAAACAAAGAGAGGAACTTTATGTTGATGTTTGTGGGATAAGGCCTTTATATAGTATTTAGTGTCTTGACTAAAAATGCTTTCCTTTGTGCATTTTCAAATGAGGAAGGAGACTTGAATTGACATTTTTAAAAAAAACGTGAATATGTATGTGATTTTTTCTACGGAGGAAACAACTAGGGAGGTTCTGATTTCAGATAGCAAATTTTGATTTTAGTTTTGAAGAGAAGTGCATGTAGTCTATGTAATTACTAATTATTATATATTCAAGAGCAAATTAGAAAATGGAAGAATTACGGGTCCAAGTTGTGTAAGTTGTAAATAGAACAAGTGAGTAGGCTTTTTTAGGGCCTACCCATGACTTTGGAGTCGTTGAAAAGTTTGTACTAAGACCAAGACTAGTGATGCAATACTTGAATTTATACACCAAAACAAAAATGGCAAGAAGGCATTTTTCAATTTTTTTTTAATAAATAGGATTTTCAAATTTTTTAGATCAACCAATCAATAAAAACTGTATACTAATAAAAGTTAAAAATAATTATCTTTGTTGTAAACTATGCTAAAATTAATAGAGAATTGTAATTTTTAAGTTTGTAGTTCCTTTCTTAATATATACTAGTATGATTCATTTCAAATGCAAAAGACGGTCGACATTCACTTAGAATTAAAAATTGACAATTTTTTTAGAATTAAAAAAATGTGTTTGTATATTTAAGTGCATTGTGTGAGATATTAAATACTCTGGACACTATCTAAAATTTAGCAATTATGTTGTATAATAATTTTAGAAAAATGTATTATTAACATATATTTATAAATATTTATATATCGTTTTCTCGATTTGTATTAATCGATGTTCGAGGAAAAGACCCACATGGAAAACAAAAATAATGATAGCTTGCAACTTCTAATTCAGACTGTACTCGTGCCTCGCGAACGGTACTTCCCAGAATTAAGAGCTACTGCGAATTCAGAGATGTTGTATACGGACCCTTCAAGGAGAGATCTGTTAATATGTATTATCTATTCATTACTCCGATGTTAATACATATAGCTTGGATACACTATGCAAACATATGATACAAATATGTTGAAATCCAACATGATCATGTGCTTGCAAAAATATTGGCTAAGTAATTCATATGACAATAAATATTTGAAATCCATAAGCTAATTTGGAACAATCAAATAATACAATTCTATATTTTTTATCAATGTTATTAAAACTGACCCAGTGATCGACCCGATCAGATCACTGGGGTCACTGGGTTAATGGCCGGACCGATGCGTCATTAGTTAGCCCGCATAACCCGTGACAGTACTAATGATTGATAAAAATAGGCATAATATGTATAAAATCACAAGTCACTTTTTTTAGCATACCTTAAAAATGCCCAATAAATTATTTTTAATCTTATTTTTGATTCCATATTCTTAAATAGACATTTGGGCATCACTTTTAAAAATATATTTTCATATAACATATTAAGAATGACAAATTAATTTTTTAAGAATTTATAAAATATTTGTGTCCACATTTATTTTGTTAAAAAATGTAGTTTAATAATTAATTTAAGAAATATTAATATGATATGTTTGACATCATTTCCCATGACCCTTGAGAGGATCAGGACGACCCCTCTCTCTGATGGTATATCGATTATGTCGTTGAATCTAATGGTGTTAGTTTCTCATTAAGGGATTTTGTACCCTCCTTTATTTTGTTTTATGAAAAACATACAATCAAAAGATTAAATACTTCCTCACACTACTTTGAAATAGCAGCGCGAAACTCTAATGTATTTCTATCCCCGCTATAATAAACTCTAATTTAGCATGATATCTAATAAATGAGTTTGACTACCCCGTATACCCGCTATAATATAACTTTGCTCATTAAAAAAAATCCATCAATCAAAATACAATACCTCAAAGGGTTATACTACATTGTATATATGGCTTACAATCTATCAAAAAAGAATCCACCAAAAATCTATCAAGAAATATGTGTGTTGCAATTTAAAAGGATTATCGTATATTTCTTTGCGAAAATGGCTCATTTTGCATACTTTACATTAAAAATGGTAGGACAGAATACATTCATGTAGTCCGATTTCTCAATTATAGACAGGACCCAACAACATAAAATAGTGTTTATATATAGTGATCTCTGCTATCCAATACAATTGCTTGCTGCTTCAAAAGAAAATGCAATTGTTTGCTGCATATGATTTAATTAAATGTTTATAAGATTGTGTAATTGTGTTCAGTCTTACCATGAATGAGACGAATAACATAGGTGTCCTTGACTTTGGCACATGACCATACCCCAAAATGAATAATATTTATCCCTAAAGATGAAAAATTACATTGGAGGACAAAAACAAATTCAAAAAAAAAACATGATTATGTTAGTAGTTTGAATAGATTCAAAAGTAAAAATTGAGGAAGGCAACGAATGGAAAGAGAAGAGAGACTCTAAAGAATACAAAATCTATACTTTTTGTGATACCACTCTTTTAACATGTAAATAGCAAAAGTAGCTAGTGGAGAAGATGACATTTTCCTTTGTACCACTAAGTTCAAAATTCCAAATAGAAAGAGTACCACAGTATATTATGAGAGACATACTTGATCAATGTTTTTGCCAAAATAGTACTCTAAAATTTAGTAGTGACAACCGCAGGGTATATAATTTCAGGGGTATTTTCGTATTGAGATATTATTACAACAGGAATTAGTTATAAGTATTATACGGTCCAAAATAGTAATATTATAAATAGTAACTTACAAATATATAGCAAATATACCTTTGCATAAGGACATTTAGCTTGCTTTTGAGTAAGGTGATTGACTTTCACAACCGCAGGATCAATGTTCTCTGTCATCTTGTTTATTCTCTCTACTTGTTTTCTAAGTGCAGCGTAGTGAATAGAAGAATATTAAGCACAAACGTTGTAAACTACAAATATACTAATTGATCAAAGTTGTATATTGATTCTAATTGTATGTGCATCAAGCTGAACAAAAAAAATATGTGACAGACATTTTTAATATATAACATTATTTATAAGATCAGAATTAAAAAAAAGTTGAAATGAATAAAATTACTCATATTTAATAACTTTCTAGTTAGTAAATATATAGAATAAAATCTATGGAATGTGATACAAAATATTAGATGTCAAGTAAATATAATATATAATAACAAATATATATGTATCAAAATAAATAATAAATAGATATAAAAAGTAGGTAAAAGATTTTGCAATAAAATAAAGAATAAGATAAACATTATGTAATACGCTTTAGTAGCATGAAATTGTGGTAGCTCAAATGGTCAGCGTCAGGAGGTGGTAGCGTGGGGGAATGGGTTTGATCCCCAGCTTTTGCTTTTTTGGTGATATATTTCGAAATAGCATGGTGACGTCGATTAAAACGGTGATGTGGATTAAAAAGACGGTGATGTAATTAGTGACGTGGAAGGACATGTGGATGTATAAGTGGAAGATTCATGGTTTAATATAATATAATATATATATATATATATATATATATATATATATATATATATATATATATATATATATATATATATATATATTGACAAAATTGCTCTGAAGTCCTTTAAGATAATTTTTATATCAAGTTAGTCCTTTTAATTCTAATTTCAATTTAAAATTAGGGAAAATGAGATGTTATACATACTTTTAATACTATAAATTTTATATCAAAAGCATATATTATTTCTATTGATGTGCATGGTTATTGATAGTAAATAAATGTTTCTCTCCTGTTAGAGTGGGAGTGTCTCTCCCACGTGTGAGAGTTTTTAAATTTCCGTTTAACCAGTGTTTCGAGTAGCAAGTGTTTCTTTGCAAGTATGGATATAGGCTAGCGTCGGGTGAGGAGGTAGAGTTCGAGGTTGCTGATGAAGCAGAGGTGGTACAGGAGGCAGATCCACCGTTGAGTCTTGTGGGTCGGTTCTTAACAGATAGAACGATTAGGGTTCAGATAATGAAGGATCGGATGGCAGATGTATGGAGACTGGGGAAAGGTATACTGATAATATAGGTAGAACTAGGGCTATTCATCTTCCAATTATACCATCAATTGGATATCTAGAGAGTTCTGAAATAAGGTCTGTGGTATTTTGACAAGCACCTTCTTATTTTTGGGGGGTTTTACCGGAAGGGATGCGTCTGAGAGAGATCCCACTCTACAAGGTGTCGTTTTGGGTTCAGATCCATGATGTCCCAACTGGCTTCATGTCAGAAGCAGTGGGCAAGGTTCTCGAAAACTTCATTTAGGTGCTTGTGGATGTTCGTTGTCTATTGAAGAAGTCCAAAAAGATAAAGAATCAAGGAGGTGAAGCTAAAACGGTTACCTTCAAATATGAACGTTTAGAAACTTTCTGTTACTTATGTGGTCATTTTGGCCATTTGGAGGGATATTGTGCACATCTATTCAATGTGGGACTAGATGATGGTAGTAGAGGACGGGGACCGGAGTTGAGGGCGGAGGTGATACATGGCGGCGCCGGTGGATCTAGGTCAAAGTGGCTTAGAGAGGAAGGCAAGGAATGGAACGATCTGAATCAAGTATTCAACGGTGGGGGTAATTTTGGAAATAATCAATTTGAGAAACGTGGATTTCATGGGATTCAGGAAAGTATGGTGGTTAATACGTGTACTGCACAGACAGGTGGGGTCAGTGGTTTAAGTGGTGGTTTAGGTGGGCACAAGGGGACATGTGTGTCAAGGACAGTTGTTAATAGGCTGCACTTTTTCAGAATCCTTCAATATTCTTTTCAGTCAAAGCGTGTGCGAGTGTTACGCATGGGACCACAACTGAAAATGGAAAACCTTACTTGGTGGAGGATGACGTCAGCGTGATTGCTGAAGGAGAGAGAAAACGTAAACGTGATGGTTGTACGGGGATAAGTTTGACTGATACTATCAATGACAATCGAGTTTAAGGAATTTCCATTGTTAATTTTTTATGGGCAGGTCCTGGCAAGCAGGTCTGCTAGGAGAAATGAGTTTTATAAGTTGCAATTGAAGAGTTCAGAGTGCGGTTGGGTTATGATGCAGCTTTTGTGGTTGATAGATTGGGCCGTGGAGGTGGTTTGGCTCTGCTTTGGAAGCATCCATATGATTGTAGGGTTATGGAATATTCTAGGAATTTATAACGGTGTCGGTAACTATGGTGGGTGGTCCTAATTGGTTTTTAACGGGCTTCTATGGTTATCTGGACACTAAGAGGCATAGTGATTCCTGGGATCTTGTGAGGACGCTTGCCAGAGATAATGATTTGCCCTGGGCTGTTATGGGTGATTTTAATGACATTATTTTTAATAATGAGAAGAGGGGGAGGGCAACTTGACCACCACGTTGATTAGAGGATTTCAAGAAGTAGTGCAGATTGTAATATTCATGATCTCCTATGGAGGGATACCAGTTCACTTATACTAAATGTCTTGGAACCGAGGACAGTAAGGAGGAGAGTTTGGATCACACCCTTGTGAATCAAAGTTGGCTGGACACTTTTCCCGCCACGGTTTATCAATGGGGTTTCTAATAAGTTTGACCACTCTCTATTGTGGCTTAGACTTCATGAGAGACCGCATCGTGCTAGAAGGAGTTTTAGATTCGAGAACGCTTGGTTGGAGGAGGAAGAATTACCCTGATTGCAGAAGGGAGATGGAGGATGAGTGAAGGGCATTATTTATTGGCAAAAATCAAGCACTGTAGTATGGCGGTTAATGAGCGGGAAAGGAAGCTTCGGTTCCGTTATAGGGAAGATGTTAACAGGTGTAGAAGGGAGATTGAAAATCTTAGAGGTTTGGAGGATGAGGTTTCTGTTGTAAACGTCAAGAATACAAAGAAAAGGTTGGGTGTTGTTTGTTGGTGTTTTTAGCAAACAATCACTAGTTTTAAAATGCGAGTTTGTGAGATCAAACTAGGAAATCTCTGGACAATTGCCCTTGTACTTTGTGTTTTTGACGGTTTTAAGAACAGTAAATGATACGAAGAACAGTATTGAAAATAAAACAAAAGAAACAATTGCAGTAGATGTAAAACGAAAGTAAAGATTGCATTCAAATGAAAGGAAAAGTGGTTCACAAGCACGTACAATGAATCTGTTCACTCGTATTTCGCTTTTGTCTGGAAGTTGAGTTTTCAGAGTTCTTGTGCAATGTTGTGACCCCGATTTTCTATTACAAAAGAGTATTTATACTCTTGGAAACAAACGTGGGAAAAAAGTAATTGATTCCTAGAAATAAGGAGAAATGAATCGCCCACTAATCGCTCCTTTGCTTTTGCACTTTGGATCGACCGCTAACCAACCGCTGACGGCAGTACCCAACCTCGCTTTGTCGAAATAGCTTCGCTTTGTCGAAGGTTGAGCTTTCTCTTGTCGAAGGCTCTTTGCTCCACTCGTGTCCACACTTTTAAGTGTCGTCGCTTGTCGAAGCTCATTCATATTGCCAAAGACTCGGTAGACCTTTTCTCGCCGAATTGATGGTGAATTGACTTGGTGTTGACTTGTATCTTCCAAGACATCATTAATGGAGAGTCAAACCTATTTAATCGCTTCATTTAATGTCTTGTCGAAATTTTGAGGTAACAGGTTGCCCCGCAAAAAATGTTTCTTTCGACGAAGTGATGAAAGAAGGGAAGAAAGGGCATTTTTGAATATCGTACCACACTTATTTTTACCGCCTTTTGCACTTGACAAGAAGAGGAAAAAATAGTCATCATGACTTGCACAGAGAAAATGAACCGTTTCATTAGCACACGTAGTATAGTTGGTGGGCCATCACGTCGCTGAAAAGTCGCAAACGTGCGAGTTATGGCGAACGTGTCAACTACTATTTATTCCAAACATATATAAACGGCTAGAACCCTTCCATCTTCCTTATTCTCGTTTGAAACTTTGTGAACACTCTCTTCGCATTCTCCATCTCTGCACTTCGCAAAAACCCAGAACCTACGAAAGTTTCAAACTTTCACTCTTTTTCTTCAACCTAAACCCAGATTCAGACCTGCCTTTTCCTTCTTTTCCTATGGCTTCATCATCCACTGCTGCGACGAGACCTGAGAGCTCGAAGAAACAGGACGAGCCCAGAAAAACCCAAACTATTGATGGCTTCGTTGACGAACCTGATGTTGCTGATGAACGTACCATCCTTTGGCAAACTCAGGTACTAATTCCTTCCACTGAAATTTATACCCACGCCTATTTAGGCCCTTTATCTAACATTTTGCTAGAAAACGATGAAGTCTCAGAAATTTTTCCCAATCCTCATCAACTTCAACCTAGGGTTTTTGCCAAAACACCCTTCCACTTAGAGTTTCTGAATAATCCTCCTAGGGTCTTTAGGTCTGCTCCTAGGGCTGACCAACAGGTTTACATAGAGTGGCTTAATAAGATTGAGGCTAAGAAAGCCATTACACGAAACAACAAGGTATTTTCGACCTTATTCATTGTCTAGGTATGGGCCTAAGTATGATAGCACCCTAATTTTGGCAGCAATGCAATTCTGGGACTGTGCCACACATAGTCTTCATCTTAAGTGTGGTATGTTATCCCCCACTCTGTTAGATGTTGCTGCCATCACAGGTTTGAAACCTTTAGGCGAAACCTTTAACCCCAAACTCTCTGCTTTTAATTATGATTTCAATTTCACCAATGCTTCTTTCGCTCCTTACATTGGTGACCACCACACTCTTGATCATCGATGAAGTTTCGATGCAGAGCATATAGCTTTTCTAAACCCCGTGGTTATCTCTTTTCGCCTTCTCGCTCACGTTCCTCTTCAAGTTTCCAAATCCTACATTCCACTGGCTACTCAGCTTCATGCAGGGCAGAACATCAATCTTGCCAAACTGCTTTTAGGTTCTCTTCACAAACAACTTGACAATGTTGTCATAGAATTGAGGGAAGATGAGCCTACCACTAAGTTTTTGGCTTCTGGTCCTATGTGGTTGCTTCAATTGTGGCTTTTGGCCACTTTTGAGTCTAGGCTTGACCTATACCTTCCCAAATCAGCCCAACCTTCTCTAGACAAAAGAAGAACTGAGGGGGTTCGACTAGCACAGTTGAAGGCTAAACAGAAAGGCCTTTCTGCAGAAGAATCCTTTTCTATTTATTTCGAAATCTTCTTGGAATGCACAACTTTTATAGACTCTATGGCCCCTTTCGTGCAAAGACCTTATGGACCAACTTGGTTCAAAAGGCCATTTCCCTCTTCTTCTGACGAACATGCTGAGGAAACCAATCGAATTTGGCGAGCTTACCTTTCGCCAACACTCCTCTCCACTAGGCTTACCCCTGGCAAGAACAAAAACAATCTTGGGATCACCACGTATTTTCCAGGCTACTTTGCAAGGCAATTTGGCCTCTGTCAGATTCGACCGCCCTGAAAGATATTTTCATAGGCGAGAATTCATTGGTCCAGACTCAGAGAAGACTTATGAACAAGCTTTCAAAAAATTCCACTACCGAGCTTTGTACTTCAAACCAATCAATTACAACCCAAGGTTCTCGTGTACTGCAAAGTTCCATGAATGGTGGTCTCAGTATTACACTGCTGCTGCTGGAGAGGCCAATGACACCTTTGATGCAAATCTTTTGAAGAAATTAGCATCTGCCTTTCCCTCAGGAAACACAGGTATATGCCTTTTCGACACTTAAAGTTCTCTAAGATTGAGACCTTTGTAGTTAAATTTCATTGTCGTTTGCTTATCCATATTTTCACCATTAGACAAACCTGTGGCGAAGCCAAAGGGCAGAGTAACCAAGGCAACAACAACAATGAAGCCTTCCCCTCAAGCCAAGAAGAAAGTGGAAGCAAGTCCTACTCCAGATGTCATCCCAAAAAAGGTATGTTGCCATCTATTTATCTTAAGTTTTCTGAATATGACTTTTCAATCACGTCGAAAAATTTCTTCTTCCAGAAAACAACCAAAGCAACAAAACCTTCTCAGAAGCTCAAAGCCAAAGAGAGAGTAATCGTCTACTCCAGTCTTGAGGTACTATATACACACCTCATTAACTCATGTAAAACTCCTTCAACCTTATCACTAATTTTGTAATACCCTTTGCCTTATAAACTGAATTCTTTTTTCAGGGTACTGATAGTGATGAAGATAACATTCCTCTCACTCAAAGATCGAGGAAAAGGAATCTAGTTGATCCTCAAAGAGCAACCAAAGGCATTGTTATCAATGAGCCTTCTGAACCACCCATTTCTCCTCCAGTCAAAAGACTTAAGGTAAACATTCTTTCGAAGTTATTTCGAACCCTTTCTCGTTTTACACCTTTCCAATTTTAACTTAAGTAATATTACTTACTGTGAACAGGTAGGTGAACGGTCTGTTACTACTCCTGATGTCGAGTCTTTGACTGAAGTTGCAGAATGAGAGTTGTCTGCTGCAAGACCTTCTTTGCCTTCGTCACCACTTGGTGTAGCTGCTGAAGAAATTTTTCAAGACCTTGTCGAGCCTGGACTTCCCATTTTCGATGCAACTATTACAAGTGGTGATGGCGTCGAACAAGAGGCCATTGTAGAAGAAAACACTCAAGTTTTGGGAACTAAAGGCCCAGAAAACGAAGGACAAGAAGTGGTAGCTGTTTCTGATGCAAATCCTGACGAAAACATGATCGACCAAGGACAAGAAGAACTTAGAAGGGATGAACCTGGAAACCAGGACAATTCTGCCAAAGAATCAACTAACAGTGTTGTTAGTGACCAAGAATTGGCTGAGCTAAAAAAGAGAGACCCTTTGGCAGCTTTGAAGACCATGCTGAGTCTCCAAAGCTCGTCGAATCGTTTGATTTGCAGTTCTTCGAACACTTCCCTTAGTTCTATCAACCAGAATCGAGAGAGAAACCTACTTCGTCGATTGAAGGTTAAAGTCTTGTAGAGGGAATCTTGTGGCGAACATTGAAAGTGACCCCTCTGTATATCTTGAAGTCAAATCACTCATTCATAAAATAACCAAGTTAGATCCTCCTCAAGATCTCCTCACCTTCTTCACGGAGTTTGGTCCTATCTTCGAGCAACTTTCTCTTCTGATCACACAACGGTCCAATATCCTCAAGCACAAAGCTCGGAGAACCAACTTTGCGGCGAGAGCTTGCTTCTCTTAAAGTCGATCAAGATGATATTGAAGCTCTCGAAATCCAAGCAAAGAAATGACGAAAGGCAATTGCTAAATGGGATGCGGATATCATGCGCCAGAACGAAGAGATCAAAATACTTCGACCAAATTGGCAAACGCTTGAGCATCGAAAAGCTTAGTCGCCGAAAGAATGGAAAGTTCTTCTTCACAATCAAAACAACTAAGGCGTTGACGGCCATAGAGCATTTGGAGAAAGCCAACCAACATCAAGCTACTCTTGCTTTGAACTCGACGTGATTTGCACCTTCTTGAGACTTCCATTTCTTTGAGTGCCAACATTCTTGAGAGGCTCAAGACAACCTGGACGAATTTACGAGACTTTGTAATAGCTTAGAACTTTTAAAATGGCTATGTAATTTTAATGTTGCACTACACATTGCCATTTGTGAACAATTCTCGTTTATTTACGTTAATTTGTTCAATTTTTATTTCAGTCAATGTTGGCTTGTATTGTTTTAAATACTTGCCATTTATTCTAAAGATTCTGCTTTCGTCCACCTAACTCTTCGATTTCATAAGCACCATTCAAAAGCATTGCAAGACGCGAAATGGGCCTTCCCATCCTGGTGACCATTTGCCTAAGACTCTATCTTTTTTATCCATAGGCAATAAAACTTTCCACACTAATTCTCCTTCTTCAAACGTTTTTAACTTAACCTTTTTGTTATAAGCTTTAGCTACTCTCTCTTCTCTCACGAATGAGCATTTCTAAAGCCAACAACCTTTCTTCGTCCAAATCAACTAATTCATCAATCATCATATTCCAATAATGATCAGAGGGGATTTCCCACTGTCTTTGAAGTCTTGTTGATTGTAAACAAATTTCGACAGGTAACACTGCATCATGGCCAAATGTTAGCCTGTAAGGAGTAGTGTTGATAGATTCTTTAGGTGAAGTTCGACAAGCCCACAATACTTGGTCAAGAGTGTTGTGCCAATTTTTGGGTTTACGTCCAACATGCTTTTTAATCAAGTTAATGATGATTTTATTGGCAGCTTCTACCTGACCATTGGCTTGTGCGTAATATGGTGTCGAAGTTAGTAACTTAAAACCAATTTCAGAAGCAAATTCTACCATTTTTCGACCAGTAAAAACAGTACATTGGTCTGTGGTAATGGTTTCTGGAATTCCATATCTATAAATGATATGATTTTGGATAAACCTTATTACTGCTTCTTGATCCACATTGGCTAAAGGTATTGCTTCTACCCATTTAGTAAAGTAGTCAATTCCCACAAGGATATATCTATGGCCTTTTGATGAAGTTGGTTTTATTTCTCCAATCACATCTAAAGCCCATCCTCTAAATGGCCAAGGTTTCACTATAGAATGTAACTCATTTGCAGGCACATGTTGTATTCCAGCATGCTTTTGGCATTCTTGGCAACCTTTAGCAAACTCTATACAATCTTTCAAAATAGTTGGCCAATACATTCCTTGTCGAAACAACAACCATTTCATTTTGGGGCCTACTTGATGTGAACCACATGCTCCACTATGTGTATCAGAAACTGCTAAGTATGCCTCATTCTCACTAAGACATTTTAATAACACCCCTTCAGGGTTTGCTTGAACAGGTTCATTTCCAATTATCACATAGCTCGAGCTCTATACTTCACTTTTCTATCAGTGTTTCCTGTAGGATTTTGCAAATACTCCATAATAGGTTTTCGCCAATCATTATCAATCATATTGTCAAGAGCAAAAATTTCTGCTAAGTCAATATCATCAAAAATGTGACATTTTTCAACAAATACTTCATTTGTGTTTATTGCCCCCCCAATTTTTGGTGTTGACAATAACGTCGAAGAAGTGTCATTATAGAGAGAGTCGTGTGAAATAAGTTTATCTTTTATCTCAATTAACTCCTCTAGGCTTTGTTTTGAAACCCTCAGTAGCTTTGAAGCAATTTGTGGCTAACTCATTTGCCACTTGATTTTCAATTCGTGGTAAATGTTCTAGGTGTACAAATGTAAACCTCTTTAATAAAGTGTTGGCAACAATAAAATATTTAATAAGGTGTTCATTGATGCATTTGTACTCTTTTGTCAATTGTTTGACAACTAATTGGGAATCACCTTTTATTTCGACATGGCTTGCCCCAACTCGAGTAAAATTTTAAGGCCTACTATCAAAGCCTCATACTCGGCTTCATTGTTGGAGCAAAGTCTCGAATTTTGAATCTATACTTCGTTGGAATATTTTCGCGAAATAATTAAAATCCCAATACCAACTCCATGCTTATGGCTTGAGCCATCAAGTATAGCTTCCAAGGACGTCGTCTAACGAATTTATCTCACATTCGACAAATCGGAATGGTCTACTATAAAATCAGCAACCACTTGTCCTTTGATTGATTTAAGAGGTTGGTAAGCTAAGTTATATTCTAACAAAGCTAAAGCCCACTTACCAATTCTACTATGCAACATTGGTTTTGATAACATATGTTTAATAACATCAAAATGCGAATAAACATAAACATCTGCTGATTTTAAATACTGCTTTAACTTCGTACATGAGAAATACAAGCAAAGGCATAACTTTTCTATTGGACTATACCTTGTCTCAGCATCAATCAAAACCCTACTAAGGTAATAAATGGCCCTTTCGACACCATTATCATCCTCTTGTGCTAACATGCTACCTATTGTATTATCGTGGTCGCTATATACAATTTTAGCATTTTGTTTCTAATAACAGGCAATAAAATTGGTGGTTTCATTAAATAAGACTTAATTGCATCAAAAGCTGCTTGATGAACTTGCTCCCACTTGAACTCATCTTCTTTCTTCAGTCTTAACAATGGCGAAAATGTTTGTGTTTTGCCACTTAGATTTGATATAAATCTTCGAAGGAAGTTGATTTTTCCTAGCAATGACTGAAGTTCTTTCTTGGTCGAAGGAGCCTTCATTTCCATAATTGCTTTAGTCTTATTTTGATTGATTTCTATGCCTTTCTTGTGTACTACAAAACCCAAGAATTCACCTGCACGTACACAGAAAGCACATTTGGTTGGATTCATTTTTAATCCATATTTCCTCATTCGTTCAAAAGAACGTCGAAGATGGTCTAAATGACCAATTTCCGAGGAAGACTTAACCACCACATCATCTATGTATACTTGCATAAAATCATCAATAAAATCGTGAAACATAGAATTCATTGCTCTTTGGTAGGTGGCACCAGCATTCTTTAAACCAAAAGGCATTACTACCCATTCATAAACACCCAATGCCCCTGGACATCGAAAAAGTCGCTTTTTTAAACCGCCCTCTTCAAAGAATAAAGATTTGATTATACCCTGAATAGCCATCTAGCATACTGAGATAATCAAATCCTGCTGCTGAATCTATTAGCATTTCCGCTACAGGCATGGCATATTCATCTTTGGGTGTTGCATTATTTAAATCTCTAAAATCTACGCAAACTCTAAGTTTTCCATTTTTCTTCATTACTGGAACAATATTAGCTAACCAATCAACATACCTGGCAGTTCTGATGAATTTGCTCTTGAACAGCCTTTCGATCTCTTCTTTGATTTTAGCCAATATCTGAGGGGCAAATCTTCTTGGTGTTTGCTTCACTGGTTTCTTTCCTGGTCGAATGGGTTTTTGCAATTCTACTACTTCTCGACTCAAACCAGGCATTTCATTATATTCCCAAGCAAAGCAATCTTTGAACTCCTGCAAAAGTGAAATAACTTGGGTTTTGAAGGCAGCATCAAGATGTGCACTAATATACGTTGGCCTTTTAACTAAGCCATCTCCCAAATCCACTTCTTCCACTGGATCTTGAGCTTGCATACGTCTTGTCGAATCTTTAGGATCTTTTTCGAATCCTAATGGTTCGTCATCATAAATGCAATCAAGTTTTTCATCTATGATCTCTCCATTTTCCTCAGACGAATTTATGGCTTCGACAGCCATTGTTTGTTGAATTATTTCGCTTCAAAGCCGGTTTACTTTGTTTTTTTCGCCATGTAGGCCGTAATTCTATCCTGCCATTGGGCACGACATCTAAAAACCTTTTTAAGAATCGTGTCCCATCCTATTGGAGGTAGAACCCCTTCGTGGATAAACACTTGTATATTCTATCGCCTCCCTTTCCCAAACAAAACCATGGGTTGGGTAGAGGTGAACTCGAGGAAAGCACATTATCGTAAGAGATATATGCTTGATTAGAAGATGTACATGGCGCAATATTCGCCATTTGCTTTTCAAAATTTTCCTTTGTGACATTATTCACATCAAGAAGGAAATAACTCAGTCGCCTTCGACATATTCCACTAGACCATTTTCTTTCCACATCACCAATTTTTGATGTAGGCTTGAAGGCACAAGACCTACTCCATGTATCCATTCCCTACCAAGGAGTAGATTGTAGCTTGCCTTAGAAGCTATGACAAAAACATGGTAGTCCTTTTATAGTGCATACCACTATCTCAACTTCTACTGGCCCCCAAGATCGGCGGATTTGCCTTCATAATTAGTTAACACAATATTATGAGGCTTGAGATCTGTGTCGAACATCCCTATTGTTTTCAAAGAACGCTGAGGCATCAAATTTATCAGCAAAGCACCTCCATCTACCAATATTTTATTGATGCCCACACCATTGACTTTGGCTTGAACATATAGTGGCTTTAGGTGGTGTTGCATGCCTTCATCTGGCTTCTCGAAAGCAGCCATTTCGTCTTCGACACAACCGTTGTTCATAACGTAATAACAAACTGGCTTATGATTAGCCATATCTTCAGTGAAATTCTCCTCAACATCATTACGAACTGTGATGACATCATACTCACTAGGTAAGATAGACACCACGTTACATATGACATCAAAGCTAGCTTCAGAATCATCAAAATCCGAAGTCACATCTTCGTCCATGTCGAAACTAGCACCCTTCATTTTCAACGACGATAGTGGGGGAAAATGTAACACCCAAAATAATTTAATTATTTATCTAATTAAATTATTTAAGACTTGCAACAATTAATTAATTTAATTAATTAAGTTGGATTTATTTTATCAAAAAGGGGTCTAGTTTATTAAGTGGAATAATTGAGCTAGAGTTCATTTTTATTTTTAATTTCAGGGGGTATGTAAATAAGTAAAACGAGTGATGCAAATAAAGGGCCCAAGTCACTTAATGACCCAAGCCCAAATACCTTAAAACCCCAAAAACCCTACACAAGGTCACATGACCTCATTTGAAGAGAAACCCACGAAAGGAATAGAGAGAGGAGGAGGCGTGCTTAGCGTGAAGGAGAAGGGAGGAAAGGTGAGAACTTTTCCTTTGATTCTTGGTGGGTAAGAGAATACTTGGCCTTAATCTTCATCATTTCTCTTCCTTGTTCCATTTCTAAGAGTTCCATAAGCTCATTTCTACTATTTTGATTTCTCTATGGTTACCCAAGGAGAGAGAGTTTTCGGCCAGCTGGTTTACGAGGAGGAGTACTCATTTTGGTGATTTTGTTGGTGGTTGCTTGGGAATCTTAGCTCACCCAAGGTTAGGGGATTCTCATTATGTTCATAATAACTTGTAGAATATGTGTTATGTAGGAAAATAGCCTAGCATGAATTGATTGTGTGGATTTGTGTTCATTCTATGATTGTTGTTGTATGGGTGTTTGAATTGTTGCTACCATGCTACTTGTTGTTGGAAAATTATGTGTTGTGGATTTTGCATGTTATGTGTTTGAAGAAATGTTTTCATGAGGTGAAGTATGTGAATGTAATAAATTGATGAAGTTGATTTGATACCTACATGTGTGTTGTTTTATGTGAGGATTAAGTTGTTGAATTAAAAGTAGTAGGTTTAAGTTGGTTTAGTGGAAGTGTTTGGGTGAAGCGCGCCAAATGCCTAGGCAAATGGCGCTAAGCCACCGCTCGGGCTGTGTGTGTTTGAGTGCAGGGGAGGCAGCGCCAATGTCCCATGCATATGGCGCTGGTGGCGAATTTGTGTCTTTGGTGGTCATGCAGGTAGGGCGCCATTTGCTAGGCAAAGTGGCGCCCATTCATCAAGGCGTGGGTGTGTTTCGGTTGGGGCTGGAGTTGGCGGGAGGCGCCACCCCCTAGGGATATGGCGCCGTGTGGCTGGTGTGGTGTTGTGTATTGGAAGGCACGGGACGGGCGCCAAAATGGGCAGCCTGCGTGTGAGAGCGCTTTGTGTGTGGCGCGCGTGCATGCGCGCCAACCGGGCGGCCTTTGTGCGCTCAGGCAATCTTCGCTTGATGCAAGCCGTGTGTAGGGCGCCAGTTTCCTAGAAACTTGGCGCCTGTGAGTGTGTGTGGTGCAGCGTGTGTGTGGGTGATGCACTAGTGGGGCGCCAAAGTGGCTGCCCTTGGTGCCTAAGTGTCCAAAATGTGTCTAAGGGATGGTTAGTCCCTAAGAATTAATTTAATCCTTGGCGTGACTAAATAGTCCCTAAGAATTAAATTAATCCTTGGCGTGATAAAATAATCCCTTAGAGTCTAATTAATCCTAAAAGGTTAACATAAGCCCCTAAATACTAAATTAATCACAATGTGCCAAAATAATCCCTTGAGTATTAAATTAATCTTTGGTTGGTCAAAATAGTCCTTAAGTATGAAAAAGGTCCTTATGAAGTGGTTGGGTTTCTAAGTAAGAATTAACTTAATAATTGATCAAGTGGTGGTTAATAATTAATCAAGAGGTGGTTAATCATTGATCAAGTGGTGGTCAATAAATGATGTGGTGGTGATCAATAAATGATGAGGTGGTGGTTAATAAATGATCAAGCGGTGGTTAATAATTGATAACGTGGTGGTTTAAGATTGATGTGATGTGAATATTGTGTTGTGATGCATTTGTCATAGTGTCACATAAATCATATGCATTACGCGGTGGGTGGCTTCGGCCAATTTGTGGTGGGTGGCTTCGGCCAACATGCGGTGGTTACCCGACGGGGTTTTTGAGGTGGTTATGGATCCACATGCATATTGCACACATGCATACCATCATGCATTCCATGAATTCTCATTGATGCTTAATTAATCCTCTGTTGTGGCTTGTTGATGTTCTAATTGAATGGTGAATGCTTAATTGCTATGAATTGTTGTTACTAGATGTTTTCCGAGTATAATGCTTATCTTACTTGTTATTATTTATGTAAAGAGACTCACCCTAACATTTTTATGTTGCCTGCTCTCGTGGCGACATGCAGGTGAATCTGAATGAAGATATCTAGGCTTTTGGGGGTCTTGAGTCGGCTCTGATCTAGTAACACCCGGGATTGGGGTCTTAGTATTGCTATTTTATGTTTGGACTAAACTGATTTAAATTGTATAATGAGGGTGTTGAACTTGATTTTATTTTCCGCTGCTGTGAACTATTTTTGGATGATTGTAAACATTAAACAGGTTTTAGGGTTTTATCCCTTGTGACCAAGATATGCAGTTTACGCACTAGATGCGTTTGAATTTTTAAATATGTTTTGACGATGTTTTTGTTAAATGTACCACCCTCTTTGAGGTGCGTGGACAAATTTTGAAAAACTCTGATTTTTATTAAAAAAATAATAAGTAGTAGAAGGGGGTGTTACATTAGTGGTATCAGAGCAGTTCGGTCTGTCCGGCCAAGTTGTCTGTCATAGTCTCTATGACAATTAGGTAGTGTTAATTGTTTCTTAATGAATGTTAATGCTGCAGTGTTAGGTTGAAAATGGCCCGAAGGATTGATGCTGCTCTAGCTGAGGCTCTGCAAGCCATAGCACAGGCTATGGGGGAGCAGAGAGGTGGTAGGGAAGATGTTGAGGATCGCAAGTTGGCTACATTTCAACGTGAGAACCCACCTACCTTCAAAGGTAGATATGATCCGATGGAGCAATCGACTGGCCGAGGAGATAGAGCGAATCTTCCGTGTTATGGCGTGTACTCGTAAAAAAGGTGAGATTTGGGACTCATATGCTGAAGGAAGAAGCGGATGATTGGTGGATGAGGAAGAAACAGAGACTAGAAGCTGCGGGTGAAGAAATCACTTGGGGGGTATTCAAAGAGGAGTTCACAAGGAAGTATTATCCTGAGGTGCGGGCTAAAAAGGAGGTGGAGTTTTTGGAACTGAAAGAGGGAAACAAGTCTGTAGCTGAATATGCAGCCAAGTTTGAGGAGTTGGTCAAGTTTTGCCCTTACTATGACAACCAAGCTGATTCAGAATTTTCCAAGTGTGTAAAGTTTGAGAATGGTCTGCAGCCAGAGATTAAGAAAGCCATTGGATACCAGGAGATTCGAGATTTTGCCAAGCTAGTGGACAAGTGTAGAATTTATGAGGAAGACAGTGCTTGCTTACAAAATTGTGAGGGAGAAGAAGAATGCTCAGTTTCGGGGAAAACCATATGATGTTAGTGGAGGTAAAGGAAAGTGGAAGACAAGTGCGGGTAAAGGTTCAAGTGGGGAGGTGAATCAAAGCGGTATTGTGTGTTTTGCTTGCAAGAAACCCGCCATAAGAGTAGTGAGTGCACAGAGGTCCGTTGCTACAAGTGTGGACGGAGGGGCCACAAGTCTATCACTGTAAAGAGAAAGAAGTTGTTTGTTTCAATCACATGAAGGGACATATGAGCGCTAAATGTCCTAAACCCAAGCGGGGAGGCGGCTAGAGGGAAGGTGTTTGCTTTGGCGGGTTACTCAAGGTGCTAACGAGATTAGAGGTACTTGTTTTATTAACGGTACTCCTTTGATTGCTATAGTAGATACTGGTGCTACACATTCTTTCATTGTTGCATTGTGTGCTGAGAAATTGGGTCTTGTTTTGTCTACAATGAGAAGGGACATGGTTATTGATACCCCAACCAAAGGTTCAGTAACTACCTCCCTAATGTGTGCTAGATGTCCTCTGTCAGTTTTTGGCAGAGAGTTTCTTGTTGATCTTATTTGCTTGCCTTTAGGAGGTTTGGACATCATTCTTGGTATGGACTGGTTAGTTGATAACCAAGTGCATATTAATTGTGCTAGTAGATCCGTGAGCTTTCCTTCTTCTAAGGGGGAAGAATCTGCATTGTTACATTCTGGTCAATTGCATAGAGTTATGAAGGAGGAAGCTAAGCTGTTTTCATTGATGGCATCATTGTCCGTTGAGAGCCAAGCTAAGATTGAAGAGTTGCCTATAGTTCGTGAATTTCCTGAAGTGTTTCCCGACGAAATTCCAGATGTGCCGCCTGAAAGAGAAGTAGAGTTTGGTATTGATCTAGTGCCTGGCACTAGACCCGTGTCTATGGCTCCCTATAGGATGTCTGCATCCGAATTATCTGAGTTGAAGAGTCAGTTAGAGGACTTACTTGAGAAGAAGTTCATAAGACCTAGTGTGTCACCTTGGGGAGCGCCAGTACTGTTAGTGAAGAAGAAGGATGGAAGTATGCGGCTTTGCATTGATTATAGACAGCTGAACAAAGTGACAATCAAGAACAAATATCCACTTCTGAGAATTGACGATCTGATGGACCAGCTTGTAGGTGCTAAGGTGTTTAGCAAAATTGATTTGAGATCGGGCTATCATCAGATTAAAGTGAAAGATGAGGATATTCGTAAGACAAACATTCGTGACGAGATATGGGCATTATGAGTATTCTGTAATGTCGTTTGGTGTCACTAATGCACCAGGGGTATTTATGGAGTACATGAACCGTATTTTCCATGACTACTTGGATCGGTTTGTGGTGGTTTTCATAGATGATATTTTGGTATACTCTAAGTCCGAAGAGGAACATGCAGAGCATTTGAAGTTAGTGCTAGAAGTGTTGAAAGAGAAAAAGTTGTATGCTAAATCACAAAGTGTGACTTTTGGTTGAAGGAAGTGAGCTTTCTAGGTCATATTATTTCTCGTGATGGGATTGCGAGTAGATCCATCTAAAGTTGATGCGGTGATGCGATGGGGGAGGCTCCTAAGTCGATTCACGGAGATTAGAAGCTTTCTTGGATTAGCGGGATATTATAGGAGGTTTATTGAGGGGTTTTCAAAGTTGGCACTCCCGCTAACTCAATTGACTTGTAAAGGAAAGGTGTTTGTGTGGGATTCCAAATGTGAGGAAAGTTTCCAAGAATTGAAAAGAAGGTTGACAACATCACCTGTTTGACATTACCCAAATCCAGAGAGCCTTTTGTAGTATATTGTGATGCGTCTAAAATGGGGCTAGGAGGTGTTTTGATGCAAAATGGTAAAGTAGTGGCTTATGCCTCAAGACAGTTGAGGATTCATGAAAAGAATTACCCCACTCACGATTTGGAGCTTGCGGCAATTGTTTTTGCTTTGAAGATTTGGAGACATTATTTGTATGGTTCTAAGTTTGAGGTATTCAGTGATCATAAAGGATTGCAGTATCTGTTTGACCAGAAAGAATTGAATATGAGACAAAGGAGATGGTTGGAATTGTTGAAAGATTATGACTTTAGCTTGAACTATCATCCGGGGAAAGCTAATGTGGTAGCTGATGCTTTGAGTCGAAAGTCCTTGCATGTATCTGCAATGATGGTGAAAGAGCTTGAGTTAATTGAACAGTTTCGAGATTTGAGTCTAGTCTGCGAGGTGACACCTAAGAGTGTGAGATTGGGTGTGTTGAAGATTCACAATGAATTTTTGAATGTTATTCGGGAAGCTCAAAAGAAGGACATTAAATTGGTTGAAATTGCAGTTGGGATTGACCACTCTCAGAGTGAAGATTATGTGATAGATGAGCAGGATGTGTTAAGGTACCGTGGGAGGATTTGCATTCCTAATGATGACGAGATTAAGAAGGCAATTCTAGAGGAGGGGCATCGGAGTAAGTTGAGTATCCACCCGGGGGCCACAAAAATGTACCAAGATTTGAAGAGACTGTTCTGGTGGCCTGGTATGAAGCGAGATGTGGCTCAGTTTGTGTATGCTTGCTTGACGTGTCAGAAATCGAAGGTAGAACATCAGAAGCCAGCGGGGTTGATGCAACCATTGGATGTTCCTGAATGGAAGTGGGATAGTATCTCCATGGATTTTGTGACTGGTTTGCCGACTACAGCGAGGGGGTTTGATACCATATGGGTGGTTGTTGATAGATTGACTAAATCTGCACACTTTTTACCGATTAATATTACTTATCCAGTTCCGAGGTTGGCAGATATCTATGTCAAGACGATTGTGAAGTGGCATGGTGTGCCCCTGAGTATTGTGTCTGATAGGGTTCCTAGGTTCACTTCCGAGTTTTGGAGGAGTTTGCAAGAGGCTTTGGGTTCCAAGTTGAGATTGAGTTCAGCATATCATCCCCAGACGGATGGGCAGACAGAGAGGACAATTCAATCACTTGAGGATTTGTTGAGAGCATGTGTTCTTGAGCAGGGAGGTTCATGTAGTGCAGATGGATGATGTAAAGGTGAGAGAGAACCTTACAGTGGAGACTATGTCGGTTAGGATTGAAGATCGTGAGGTGAAGGTCTTAAGAGGCAAAGAGATCAATTTAGTGAAAGTGGTTTGGTTAGGAGCTGTGGGCGAGAGCATGACTTGGGAGTTGGAAAGCAAGATGAGGAGGCCTATCCGGAGTTGTTCGATTCAGGTAATTTCGAGGACGAAATTCTTTAAGTGGGGGAGAGTTGTAACGCCCAAAATAATTTAATTATTTATCTAATTAAATTATTTAAGACTTGCAACAATTAATTAATTTAATTAATTAAGTTGGATTTATTTTATCAAAAAGGGGTCTAGTTTATTAAGTGGAATAATTGAGCTAGAGTTCATTTTTATTTTTAATTTCAGGGGGTATGTGTTATGCGAAAAGGTGTTGTGCAAGTGTACACAATCATAACAAGTAATATAATAATAAGTAAGATTCGTCTCCACAGGGATTGGTATTAATTTTAGAGTTTAAAAAAAAAAAATTACACTTTAGAGGAACAAGTAGCAAATATGTTGAGTAACAAAGTTCAGTTTAACAAAGGTTATAAAAGTAACAAGTAACGGTGAGTTAAAATATAAGAGAAATAAGTTGGATTGCTTTCACTATGTAAATTCCCGAAAACAAGACGCTATAACGTCTCACGCTATATAGCGTTAAGCGCTATTGCAAATATTTTGTGCCTTTCAATACTAGCGCCGTGGTTTCACTACAAGATGCCTATGTCTAGGTTCTAAATAGGTTCACCCTCAGTATAATCAAGATCCCACAACTTATGCTTTATAAACTATTGCAACTTCTATGTCTAGAGAGGAAGCAAAAATTGATTAAATGTCTTCAACCAACCTTATCATTTATATTAATCCTTGAGTTCTCTCTATGGTTCATGTCCGAATCCACAGAGGTACTAGTTTTACGTGGCCAAATACAAAACAAGTTTGGAAGAGTTATCACACAAGGATTAAAACACAAAACGTGAGAAATTATATACGAAGCATTAATGGTTCATTACAAGCTATAACAACCCAACTCAAAGAGTTTAGCTCATGTTGAGCCCCATCAAAATAACACAAATGAGAATACTTGCATTCACCGTAAGTAAAGAGGAAATTACAAGTGCAAAAGATACACTCTTGAAGTCTCCTAATCATCCACGTGAAGATGGCTCATCATCGACCTTTACACCATGAGTACAAAGACAGAGAAAAATACAAAAGAAAAGTAAAATAACAAAAGCTCTAAGGGGGTATCAATGGAGGAAAGAAGATGTCACACTTTCTCTCTCTACCAATACTCTCTCTAAAACTCACTAAAACTCACAACTACTATCCGTGGGAAGGGAAGGAAAAATCGGCATAAATCTTCTAGCCTTGCTAGCATGTGTGTACAATCTCCTCAAAAGTCAAGAAAGGTGATAGTTGCTTTTTCACCAACTCCACTATTCTTTTCTCATGCATTGCCAAGTGTCCACACATATCCAATAAAATCCGCACATGTCGTACATACGGTGATCATAAGATATGGAGCTTGGATTAATGAGCTTGGCGCCAAAATTGCACTTTCCTAAAGATGCTCAAATGATGCACTTACGCTATAGCGTTAGACATTATAGCGCTAAACACCGCACTACTTCACAAAATTCATCAAAACATTCACAAGGGCACCAATTGTGCCAAATTCATAACAAAGCGATGTTTAGCCCTTCCTTTCCTAATATTCACATAAATACACTCAATACTATACTAATATTACTTGAGAACTTACTTAATTTAATGATTAGAGGTATAAATAACTCATATAAATATGAGTTATCACACCCCAAACTTAAACCATTGCTTGTCCTCAAGTAATGACACTTGCAAAGACAAACAAAGCGACACTATTTACAAAGACACATGCTCTGATCAACACTTCATTTCTAAGCATACTCACTCAAACATTTTCTCAATGGGCTAACAGATTGATTCACACTCACACCAACACACCAAAGCATTTATTCAACTTCTAAGCTTATTCTTTGCTCAATAGTGTGTGTGTGATCTCTTGACTCATCTCAATTCCTAGCTAGATTTGGATTTCTCTTTAGCCTTGGAAAGAATGGTCTTCTTTTGGTAAAATCAAGAACTCTTTCAAAACAATGACTAGATTAACATTTTCACACAGGAATGGGGATTTTCAGGCATGACAAAGGGTTTAACTAGGCACTTCAAGTCTATGGTCAGCGTTCCTAACTTATTGACTCTAAACAGCTCACGCTATAGCGTGTGACGCTATAGCGCTTGCGCTTGGACAAAGATAACAGATTTACTAGCTGTAGCCCCCTCATTACTTGGCTCCTCAGCAATTATTATTATATATATATATTTTTTTTTTTTTTTTTTTACATGAGGCTTTGCCTCTTTCTTTGCCTTTGGGACAGCCTAGCTTTTGTTTTGGGTAACTACAGCTTTACAACATATTTACATTAAACTTTTAAGTCACTGACCACCCTAAGACCTTTGTACCTAACCTTTATATAGCCCAACACCCCCAAACTTATGCTTCAACAACTCCTCAAGTTTATTCAAGCCTTGATCTCACCTTGGTTAACTCAGACTAGCCTAAACCTCAGATAGTCCTTGGCTAGCTAAGTTTCTTCTTAAGCACAGAGATTTACGTGCGAGAGCAATAATAAGCAAAGATTTCTTCTAAAAGCACGGCTCTCTTACTCACTTACACCATTATCATTTCAATCAGCCCAAAGGGAACACATTCAACGACTATACCTAAAAATGAGGCACTTGAAACAGAACATTTTGAAAAACATTAACAAAAACATTAACAACTAACTTTAGGTCCTCCCCCCACAACAAAAGTGAGCAGTGTCCTCACTGCTCTTTAAAGACTAGGGAGAGGCCTGAACTTAACACACAAACACAGTAATTCAAGTCTTAAAACATTTGTGAAGCGCAAAACAGACGCTATAGCGCTTCACAATTTATTCATGTTCACAAAACATTAAACTTATACAGCAGAAAATTAAATTCACTTCTTAACCAGACCAGACCTGGTTCTTGAGCTAACACGGGATGGCTGAGGAGGCTTTACAGCCTTTTTCTTCTTCTTCTTTTCCTTCGTCCTTCCTCGACGCGCTATAGCCTCAGACGCTATAGCGCTGCCACCAGGTGCTTCCTTCTCTTTTTCTGCCCTCATCTCTGCTAGCTTGCTAGCAGCCTCCTTCTCCTGCTCAGACACTTCCTTCCCAGATTGCTGTGCTTCTTGCTGCACTCTTTCTTCATCCACTTCCTCAATCACAGTCAGCTTGGCTCCTGGGCTTCTCCTTGCAGATACATAGGTTGGCCTCCTTGGTGCCACATGCTTCTCCTTCAGCTTTTTGCTTGGAGTGCTTCTTCACCATTTTGGGATTTTTGAAGAAATGAAAGAAATTTGTGAATTTTTGGAATTGATTGTGGGATCGGTTTGCAGAGAAAGAAGAAATGAAGTTATGGAAGAATTGGGGTTAGGGAAAGAGAAAGAGATTCAACGGTTAGAAAGGGAGAAAGAGAAGGGAGTGGTTGAGTGAGAGGTTATGGGGAATTGAATGATTTGACCGTTGTTTGATGGGTGGAGTGGCCAAAGTAGTCTGGGCGATCACACGTGGGCGCATAGGGCCGCGGCGATTGAAGTGCACAGTAGCGCTTGCCACGTCATTGTAAGCTGTCCCATACTTAGAAATAAAAATTGATTCTTCTTGCCGGCTACCTCCTCTTGACGCTATAGCGTCCATATCACACTTCAGACCTTCAAATTCCCAACTTCCTCAACACAAAAATTTTCCTCCCGCAAAACAAAATGAAATAAAAACAACAGATCATTAATTAAAAACCTTGGGGTGCCTCCCAAGAGCGCTTGTTTTAAGAGTCATCACCGACTTCTTCATTTGATGTTAGGGATCTTGAAGATCAATTGAGGTCTTGTCCTCATTCTGATGTCACCATGGTATTGTTTTACCCTTTGCCCATTCACCTTGAAGGTGGTGTTGGTTGCTTGATCAAACAAATCCACTTGCACCATAAGGGTAGACCTTGACTAATTTAAAAGGGCGGACCACCTTGATTTGACTTGCCAGAAACAATTTTAATCTAGAATTGAAAAGAGCACTTGGCCTCCTTGATCATCTCTCTGATCAGTATCTTCTGTCATGCCACATCTTTGTTTTTCTTTGTAAATGGCTGAACTCTCATAGGCAGCATGCCTAATTTCATCAAGTTCATTTAATTGCAGTAGCCTAGCCTTACCTGCCCTATCACAATCAAAGTTGAGCTTTTTTATGGCCCAATGAGCTTTGTGTTGCAACTCAATAGGGAGGTGACATGCTTTCCCAAACACAAGTCCGTATGGAGACATTCCCGAGGTGTCTTGAAGGTCATCTGTAAGCCCATAAAGCATCATCCGGATGAATTGACCATCCTTTCTTGAAGGTCCCACCATTTTCTCAAGCATCCTTTTGATTTCTCTATTGGATAATTCAGCTTGCCCATTTGTTTGTGGGTGGTATGCAGTGGCAATCTTGTGCCTCACTCCATATTTTCCTAATAGAGACTCAATCAACTTGTTACAAAAGTGAGAACCCTCATCACTGATAATTGCTCTTGGTGTACCATATCTGGTGAATATGTTTTTCTGCAGAAACTTGCTGACTGACTTGGCATCATTGTTGGGAAGAGCCACGGCTTCAACCCATTTGGAAACATAATCCACGACCACGGTATATACAAATTCCCATGAGAAGGAGGAAAGGGACCCATAAAATCCATGCCCCATACATCAAAGAGTTCAATCTCTAAGATGTTGGTTAAGGCATTTCATGCTTGTTTGAAATGTTCCCGATCCTTTGACACCTTGCACGCTTCTTTACCCATTCTTGAGCATCCTTGAATAATGTGGGCGATAATACCCACATTGCAGTACCTTTGCAGCTGTTCTAGTTCCTCCAAAGTGTCCACCACATGGTGAAGCATGACAATGCTCTAACACTTGAGGTTGTTCTTCCTCTGCAAGGCACCTTCTTATAACTTGGTCTTGGCATTTCTTGTAGAAAAAGGTTCATCCCAATAATAATCTTTCACTACATGGAAAAACCTTTTTCTTTGTTGATAATTCAGATCTGCGAGCACACCGCTTACCAAGTTATTTACTATGTCGTGAACCATGGAGCGATGTCTTGAGGCGCTATAGCGTCCCGATGTTATAGCGGCAACCGCTATAAGCGTTACATTTTTTACTGCTCACGCCAACAACTTCTCATCCAGGAAGATTTCTTTGATCTCTCCTCATTGCTACGTACTGCATTGTCTCCTTCAAGTCTAGACAAATGGTCGTGAACTTGTTCTCCACCCCCTTTTTATCATGAATTTCCAAGTCAAATTCTTGGAGGAGAGAACCCATCTTATTAGCCTTGGTTTTGCATCTTTTTAGAGATCAAATACTTGATGGCTGAATGGTGCAGAAAAACAATTACTTTTGTGCCAACCAAGTATGATCTAAATTTATCAAAGGCAAAAACCACAACTAATAGCTCTTTTTCGATGAATCGTGTAATTTAACGTGCTTCAATAAGTGTTTTGCTTGCATAGTAAATGGAATGAAAGATTTTATCATACCTTTGCCCAAGCCACGGCTCCCACGGCAAAGATAGTCACTTGCATCACACATGAGCTCGAATGGTTTACTCCAATCGGGGGCAACAATGATAGGTGCGATAATTAGAGCTTTCTTTAACTTCGGAAGGCTTCAGGCATGCATCATCAAAGTTGAAAGTGGTGTCATGCTGGAGGAGTTGACATAGAGGTTTTGAGATCTTTGAGAAGTCTTTAATGAATCTCCTGTAGAAACCAGCATGCCCAAGGAAACTTCTGATGCCTTTGACACTTGAGGGGGGTGGCAATTTTTCAATGACTTCAATCTTGGCCCTATCCACCTCCAAACCTTTCTTGGAGATCCTATGCCCTAGTACAATTCCTTCTTGCACCATGAAGTGACATTTCTCCCAATTGAGCACAAGATTTGTCTCTTCACATCTTATTAGTATCTCTTCCAAGTTATCCAAACACTTCTGAAAGCTATCCCCAAACACAGAGAAGTCATCCATAAAAACCTCCATAGATTTTTCAATGAAGTCAGAGAATATGGACATCATACATCTTTGGAAAGTTGCAGGGGCATTACACAGTCCAAAGGGCATTCTCCTAAAAGCAAATGTGCCATAAGGACATGTGAATGTGGTCTTTTGCTGGTCTTCAGGGACTATTGCTATTTGGTTATAGCCAGAATAGCCATCAAGAAAGCAGTAATAGTCCTTACCAGCAAGTCTGTCCAACATTTGGTCAATAAAGGGAAGAGGAAAATGGTCTTTCTTTGTGGCCTTGTTCAATTTCCTGTAGTCCATGCAAATTCTCCAACCAGTCACTGTTCTTGTGGGAATCAACTCATTTTTGTCATTTGTGATCACAGTGACACCACCCTTTTTGGGAACACATTGCACAGGGCTAACCCATGCACTGTCAGAAATAGGATACACAATCCCTGCATCTAACCACTTGAGGATTTCCTTCTTCACTACTTCCTTCATTATGGGATTAAGCCTTCTTTGACCTTCAATGCTATGTTTAGCATTTTCCTCTAACACAATCCTGTGCATGCGCAGTTGTAGGACTTATCCATGTATATCGGACATTTGCCAACCTATTGCCTTTTTGTGCCTCTTGAGTTGTAATGAGCTCCACCTCTTGTTTTTGTTCAAACTAGCGAGAAATAATGACAGTAGAGTCTCATTGTCCCCAGATATGCATACTTCAGTCTTTGGGGTAATTCTTTCAACTCTAGATCGGGTGGTTGAACAATAGAAGGAACACTCTTCTTGAGGTTTGAATTTTCTTGCTCTAGTGACTCATATCTCCTAGCCCAAACCTCATTCACGACTTGCTTGCCTTCTTGAAATTCTTCTTCTTTCAAAAATTCATGTTCCTCAGTATTGTTTAGCACCTTTCCCAAGTGGTTGTTAGATTTTTGAAAATGTTTTTGAACCACTTGGTCAAGAGAAACCACAAAGGAACACTCTTCAGTATTGACATCCGGAAGTTTTAATGCATTGAACATTGATCTTCACTTCTTGATCATTAACCCTCATTGTCAATTCTCCTTTTTGAACATCTATGAGTGTCTTCCCTGTAGCCAAGAAGGGTCTACCTAAAATGATAGGTACCTCTGCATCTGCTTCAAAATCTAGAATAACAAAGTCAACAGGAAAAACAAATTTATCTACCTTAATTAAAACATCCTCCAGTATTCCTTCAGGATAGGCAAGTGACCTATCGCCTAACCGGAGGCTTACGAGAAATAGGCTCAGGCGGTTCCTACACCCAATTGAGTGTAAATGGACTTAGGCATTAAATTAATGCTTGCCCCTAAGTCACATAAAGCACGACCAGAATAAAAATTTCCAATGGAACAGGGTATTGTGAAGCTACCAGGGTCCTTTAATTTTCTGGGGAGTTTATTTTGCATCAACATGCTGCATTCCCCAGTCATTGCCACAGTTTCAAATTCTCCCAACCTTCTTTTCTTTGTCAAAACATCTTTCATAAATTTGGCATAGTTGGGCATTTGTTGTAATGCCTCAACTAGAGGAACATTAATGTGCAATTGTTTTAACACCTCAAGAATTTATTAAATTGTTTGTCCTCATGTGCCTTTTTTAACCTTTGAGGAAAGGGGGAGCGGGATATTCGAGCACCAATTTAGGTTCAGTGTTCTGTTTGCGTTTGTGCTATAAGCGTCAGTGCTATAACGTCTGAAAATTTTTTTCATTTCCAAAGAACACTTGACTCTAAATTCTTAGGTGCGATGATTACCTCCCTACCACTTCGGTGGTTATGGCTTTCACATGTTCCTTGCACGTGCATGAGATGATGATGGTTCGGTGGTAGAAGGAAGTCCACCATTACGCGCTTTGTGTGAGAGCGATGCAATCTGTCCCACTTGATTCTCCGAGTCTTGATTGATGCTTCATGAGTCCGCATTGTTGTTTTACAATCACCGATGAATGACCTTAGCGAGAGACTCCATTGAATTGTCCATAGGAGGAGCGAGAACATTCATGCTTGCGCAGTTCTTGTTGTTGTTGTCTTGGAAAACACGGGGAATAGCAGGAACATTTGTGCTTGTATTAGCATTATTTCCTCCCCACACCGAAATTAGGATGGTTTCTCCAACCGGGGTTGTATGTATTGGAGTAAGGGTTGTTGCCCTTGTTGTACCCTCACATAGTTGTGAGCGGTGATTAGTGGTGCACTCTTCATACAAATGAGCTCCCCACAAGATACACAACTTGCTTCTCCGGGAGGAGCTTGTTCAATTGTTTGCAGCGAGCTGACCTTTTCAGGCGCTTATAGCATCGGGCGCTATAGCGTTAGCGATATTCAACTCCTTTATCATATTTGTCGAGTAGCCACTTGGGCCGAGAGAGCAGCGAAACCTCACTCACCTCATGAACCCCACTACTTTCCTTGTAGAGTTTAGCCTTTCAAAGAGGCCATGAAGAACTGTTTATGGCAATGCGCTCTATAAGCTCACAAGCTTCATTGTATGATGAATTAAGGATCACACCTCCAGATGAGGCATCTAGCATAGACCTTGTAGGTGCTTCTAGTCCATTGTAGAAGGTCTCCATTTGAATTACTATAGGAATTCCATGATGTGGACATTTCCTAAGCGATTCCTTCCATCTTTCCCAAGCCTCATGCAATGATTCACCTTCTTTTTGCTTGAAGGATGTGATGTCATTTCTCATCCTTGCATTTTTGTTTGGTGGGAAATACTTCTCCAGAAATTTCTTTGTCATATCTTCCCATGTTGTGATAGAATTGGACTCCAAGGAATTCAACCAAGCCTTTGCTCTGTCTTTTAAAGAATAAGGAAACAGTTTCAGCCTGAAAGCATCCTCACTCACACTGAATGATGAAATTGCTGCACACTTCTAGAAAGTTTCTCGGTGAGCAAAAGATCTTCTTGAGTGGAACCTCCAAATTGTCCAGATTGTTTGGAGCATTTGGAACATCATAGGCTTGAACTCAAAATGAGTAGCGATCCACAGCGCCTAGTGATACTTGTCTCCATGGATCGTGGATCAAATCTGACATAATCTCTCATTGGCTTTGTCTCTGTCATTCACCATTTGATTTGGAGCTTGGTTCAAAAACCTTTCTCTATACAGTATTCATCATCGGTTTCGAGATGGGTAAAAGGACCTTGCCTTCCACCTCTTTGGCCTCGTCTTCCTATTTGAGAGGGTGTTCTTCCACCCATTGTACCTCTAGCAGTAGGATTAGAGTGCTCAGACATAGTTGGTCTGAGTTGTTGTAGTCTTTGTTGGCGTCTTAGCCTTCTGAATCTTCTCTGCAGTTCAGATCAAACTCAAAAGTGGGTGGTTCTGATGCGGGCATACGCTATAGCATCGGGCGCTATAGCACTTCCCCGTAACACACCACGAGAAAAATACCAAGGTAAAACCTCCTAAGGATGTAATAATTTCTTAAACAATAAAAATTAAATGCAATCCCCGGCAACGGCGCCAAAAACTTGTTATGCGAAAAGGTGTTGTGCAAGTGTACACAATCGTAACAAGTAATATAATAATAAGTAAGATTCGTCTCCACAGGGATTGGTATTAATTTTAGAGTTTAAAAAAAAAAAAATTACACTTTAGAGGAACAAGTAGCAAATATGTTGAGTAACAAAGTTCGATTTAACAAAGGTTATAAAAGTAACAAGTAACGGTGAGTTAAAATATAAGAGAAATAAGTTGGATTGCTTTCACTATGTAAATTCCCGAAAAACAAGACGCTATAACGTCTCACGCTATAGCGTTAAGCGGCTATTGCAAATATTTTGTGCCTTTCAGGTCCACTAGCGCCTGAGGTTTCACTACAAGATGCCTATGTCTAGGTTCTAAATAGGTTCACCTGTATAATCAAGATCCCACAAATTATGCTTTATAAACTATTGCAACTTCTATGTCTAGAGGAAGCAAAAATTGATTAAATGTCTTCAACCAACCTTATCATTTATATTAATCCTTGAGTTCTCTCTATGGTTCATGTCCGAATCCACAGAGGTACTAGTTTTACGTGGCCAAATACAAAACAAGTTTGGAAGAGTTATCACACAAGGATTAAAACACAAAACGTGAGAAATTATATACGAAGCATTTAATGGTTCATTACAAGCTATAGCAACCCAACTCAAAGAGTTTAGCTCATGTTGAGCCCCATCAAAATAACACAAATGAGAATACTTGCATTCACCGTAAGTAAAGAGGAAATTACAAGTGCAAAAGATACACTCTTGAAGTCTCCTAATCATCCACGTGAAGATGGCTCATCATCGACCTTACACCATGAGTACAAAGACAGAAAAATACAAAAGAAAAGTAAAATAACAAAAGCTCTAAGGGGTATCAATGGAGGGAAGAAGATGTCACACTTTCTCTCTCTACCAATACTCTCTAAAAACTCACTAAAACTCACAACTACTATCCGTGGGAAGGGAAGGAAAAATCAAGATAAATCTTCTAGCCTTGCTAGTATGTGGTACAATCTCCTCAAAAGTCAAGAAAGGTGATAGTTGCTTTTTCACCAACTCCACTATTCTTTTCTCATGCATTGCCAAGTGTCCACACATATCCAATAAAATCCGCACATGTCAAAGACGCCACGGTGATCATAAGATATGGAGCTTGGATTAATGAGCTTGGCGCCAAAATTGCACTTTCCCTAAAGATGCTCACCGGTGATACCTTACTGACGCTATAGCGTTAGGCTTTATAGCGCTAAACAACGCACTACTTCACAAAATTCATCAAAACATTCACAAGGGCACCAATTGTGCCAAATTCATAACAAAGCAAAGTGTTTAGCCCTTCCTTTCCTAATATTCACATAAATACACTCAATACTATACTAATATTACTTGAGAACTTACTTAATTTAATGATTAGAGGTATAAATAACTCATATAAATATGAGTTATCAGTATGTAAATAAGTAAAACGAGTGATGCAAATAAAGGGCCCAAGTCACTTAATGACCCAAGCCCAAATACCTTAAAACCCCAAAAACCCTACACAAGGTCACATGACCCTCATTTGAAGAGAAAACCCACGAAAGGAATAGAGAGGAGGAGGAGGCGCGACTTAGCGTGAAGGAGAAGGAGGAAAGGTGAGAACTTTTCCTTTGATTCTTGGTGGGTAAGAGAATACTTGGCCTTAATCTTCATCATTTCTCTTCCTTGTTCCATTTCTAAGAGTTCCATAAGCTCATTTCTACTATTTTGATTTCTCTATGGTTACCCAGGAGAGAGAGAGTTTTCGGCCATCTGGTTTAGGAGGAGGAGTACTCATTTTGGTGATTTTGTTGGTGGTTGCTTGGGAATCTTAGCTCACCCAAGGTTAGGGGATTCTCATTATGTTCATAATAACTTGTAGAATATGTGTTATGTAGGAAAATAGCCTAGCATGAATTGATTGTGTGGATTTGTGTTCATTCTATGATTGTTGTTGTATGGGTGTTTGAATTGTTGCTACCATGCTACTTGTTGTTGGAAAATTATGCGTTGTGGATTTTGCATGTTATGTGTTTGAAGAAATGTTTTCATGAGGTGAAGTATGTGAATGTAATAAATTGATGAAGTTGATTTGATACCTACATGTGTGTTGTTTTATGTGAGGATTAAGTTGTTGAATTAAAAAGTAGGTTTAAGTTGGTTTAGTGGAAGTGTTTGGGTGAAGGCGCCAAATGCCTAGGCAAATGGCGCTAAGCCACCGCTCGGCCATTTGTGTGTGTTTGAGTGCGAGAGCAGGCGCCAATGTCCCATGCATATGGCGCTGGTGGGCGAATTTGTGTGCTTTGGGTGGTCATGCGAGGTAGGGCGCCATTTGCTAGGCAAAGTGGCGCCCGATTCAACTGTGCGTGGGTGTGTGTTTGGTTGGGGCCGAGTTGGCGGAGAGGCGCCAATTCCCTAGGGATATGGCGCGTCGTGGCTGGTGTGGTGTTGTGTATTGGAAGGCACGGGACAGGCGCCAAAATGGGCAGCCTGCGTGTGTGTGAGTGCGCTTGTGTGTGGCGCGCGATGCGCCAACCAGGCGGGCCTCAGTGCGCTGTGCAATCTTCGCTGATGCAAGCCGTGTGTAGGCGCCGATTTCCTAGAAACTTGGCGCTGTGAGTGTGTGTGGTGCGCGTGTGTGGGTGATGCACTGCAGTGGGGCGCCAAAGTGGGCGCCGCCTTGGTGCCTAAGTGTCCAAAATGTGTCTAAGGGATGGTTAGTCCACAAGAATTAATTTAATCCTTGGCGTGACTAAATAGTCCCTAAGAATTAAATTAATCCTTGGCGTGATAAAATAATCCCTTAGAGTCTAATTAATCCTAAAAGGTTAACATAAGCCCCTAAATACTAAATTAATCACAATGTGCCAAAATAATCCCTTGAGTATTAAATTAATCTTTGGTGGGTCAAAATAGTCCTTAAGTATGAAAAAGGTCCTTATGAAGTGGTTGGGTTTCTAAGTGAGAATTAACTTAATAATTGATCAAGTGGTGGTTAATAATTAATCAAGAGGTGGTTAATCATTGATCAGTGGTGGTCGATAAATGATGTGGTGGTGATCAATAAATGATGAGGTGGTGGTTAATAAATGATCAAGCGGTGGTTAATAATTGATAACGTGGTGGTTTAAGATTGATGTGATGTTAATATTGTGTTGTGATGCATTTGTCATAGTGTCACATAAATCATATGCATTATTCTGCGGGTGGGTGGCCGCCAACATGCGGTGGTTACCCGACGGGTTTTTGAGGTGGTTATGGATCCACATGCATATTGCACACATGCATACCATCATGCATTCCATGAATTCTCATTGATGCTTAATTAATCCTCTGTTGTGGCTTGTTGATGTTCTAATTGAATGGTGAATGCTTAATTGCTATGAATTGTTGTTACTAGATGTTTTCCGAGTATAATGCTTATCTTACTTGTTATTATTTATGTAAAGAGACTCACCCTAACATTTTTATGTTGCTGCTCTCGTGGCGACATGCGGTGAATCTGAATGAAGATATCTAGGCTTTTGGGGTCTTGAGTCGGCTCTGATCTAGTAACACCGGGATTGGGGTCTTAGTATTGCTATTTTATGTTTGGACTAAAGCGATTTAAATTGTATAATGAGGGTGTTGAACTTGATTTTATTTTCCATTTCTTTGTGAACTATTTTTGGATGATTGTAAACATTAAACATGAGTTTTAGGGTTTTATCCTTGTGACCATGATATGCGATTTACGCACTAGATGCGTTTGAATTTTTAAATATGTTTTGACGATGTTTTTGTTAAATGTACCACCTCTTTGAGGTGCGTGGACAAATTTTGAAAAACTCGATTTTTATTAAAAAATAATAAGTAGTAGAAGGGTGTTACATTAGTGGTATCGAGCGGTTCGGTCAATCAGGCCAAGTTATGCATCATAGTCTCTATGACAATTAGGTAGTGTTAATTGTTTCTTAATGAATGTTAATGCTTTGCAGTGTTAGGTTGAAAATGGCAGAAGGATTGATCTTTGCTCTGGGCGAGGCTCTGCAAGCCATAGCACGAGGCTATGGGGGAAGCGAGAGAGGTGGTAGGGAAGATGTTGAGGATCGCAAGTTGGCTACATTTCAACGTGAGAACCCACCTACCTTCAAAGGTAGATATGATCCGGATGGAGCACCGACTGGCCGAGGAGATAGAGCGAATCTTAGTGTTATGGCGTGTACTCGCCGCAAAAGGTGAGATTTGGGACTCATATCTTTGAAGGAAGAAGCGGATGATTGGTGGATGAGGAAGAAACAGAGACTAGAAGTCTGCGGGTGAAGAAATCACTTGGGGGTATTCAAAGAGGAGTTCACAAGGAAGTATTATCCGAGGACGTGCGGGCTAAAAAGGAGGTGGAGTTTTGGGTGAAAGAGGAAACAAGTCTCAGAGTGAATATGCAGCCAAGTTTGAGGAGTTGGTCAAGTTTTGCCTTACTATGACAACCAAGTGATTGAAATTTTCCAAGTGTGTAAAGTTTGAGAATGGTGCACAAGGAGAGATTAAGAAAGCCATTGGATACCGGGAGATTCGAGATTTTGCCAAGCTAGTGGACAAGTGTAGAATTTATGAGGAAAGGCAGTCTTTCTTTGCTTACAAAATTGTGAGGAGAAGAAGAATGCTCGGTTTGGGAAAACCATATGATGTTAGTGGAGGTAAAGGAAAGTGGAAGACAAGTGCGGGTAAAGGTTCAAGTGGGGAGGTGAATCAAAGGTATTGTGTGTTTTGCTTGCAAGAAACACAGCCATAAGAGTAGTGAGTGCACAGAGGTCCGTTGCTTTACAAGTGTGGACGGAGGGGGCCACAAGTCTCTTTGCTGTAAAGAGAAAGAAGTTGTTTGTTTCAAGCTTGTCATGAAGCAGGACATATGAGCGCTAAATGTCCTAAACCCAGCGGGAGCGGCTAGAGGAAGGTGTTTGCTTTGGCGGGTTCTCAAGGTGCTAACGAGATTAGAGGTACTTGTTTTATTAACGGTACTCCTTTGATTGCTATAGTAGATCTTGGTGCTACACATTCTTTCATTGTTGCATTGTGTCTTTGAGAAATTGGGTCTTGTTTTGTCTACAATGAGAAGGGACATGGTTATTGATACCCCAACCAAAGGTTCGATGAACTACCTCCCTAATGTGTGCTAGATGTCCTCTGTCGCTTTTTGGCGAGAGAGTTTCTTGTTGATCTTATTTGCTTGCCTTTAGGAGGTTTGGACATCATTCTTGGTATGGGTGGTTAGTTGATAACCAAGTGCATATTAATTGTGCTAGTAGATCAGTGAGCTTTCCTTCTTCTAAGGGGAAGAATGCGCATTGTTACATTCCAGTCAATTGCATAGAGTTATGAAGGAGGAAGCTAAAATGTTGTTTTTCATTGATGGCATCATTGTCCGCTTGAGAGCCAAGCTAAGATTGAAGAGTTGCCTATAGTTCGTGAATTTCTGAAGTGTTTCCTGACGAAATTCCGGATGTGCCACTGAAAGAGAAGTAGAGTTTGGTATTGATCTAGTGCACGGCACTAGACCCGTGTCTATGGCTCCCATAGGATGTCCGCATCCGAATTATCTCGAGTTGAAGAGTCGGTTAGAGGACTTACTTGAGAAGAAGTTCATAAGACCTAGTGTGTCACCTTGGGGAGCGCCGAGATCTTTGTTAGTGAAGAAGAAGGATGGAAGTATGCGGCTTTGCATTGATTATAGATAATTTGAACAAAGTGACAATCAAGAACAAATATCCACTTCTGAGAATTGACGATCTGATGGACCAGCTTGTAGGTGCTAAGGTGTTTAGCAAAATTGATTTGAGATCGGGCTATCATCAGATTAAAGTGAAAGATGAGGATATTGAGAAAACAAAGATTCGGGACGAGATATGGGCATTATGAGTATTCGTAAATGTCGTTTGGTGTCACTAATGCACGGGGGTATTTATGGAGTACATGAACCGTATTTTCCATGACTACTTGGATCGGTTTGTGGTGGTTTTCATAGATGATATTTTGGTATACTCTAAGTCCGAAGAGGAACATGCAGAGCATTTGAAGTTAGTGCTAGAAGTGTTGAAAGAGAAAAAGTTGTATGCTAAATCACAAAGTGTGACTTTTGGTTGAAGGAAGTGAGCTTTCTAGGTCATATTATTTCTCGTGATGGGATTGCGATAGATCCATCTAAAGTTGATCTTGGTGATGCGGTGGGAGGCTCCTAAGTCGCTTCTGAGATAGAAGCTTTCTTGGATTAGCGGGATATTATAGGAGGTTTATTGAGGGGTTTTCAAAGTTGGCACTCCCGCTAACTCAATTGACTTGTAAAGGAAAGGTGTTTGTGTGGGATTCCAAATGTGAGGAAAGTTTCCAAGAATTGAAAAGAAGGTTGACAACATCACCTGTTTTGACATTACCCAAATCTGGAGAGCCTTTTGTAGTATATTGTGATGCGTCTAAAATGGGGCTAGGAGGTGTTTTGATGCAAAATGGTAAAGTAGTGGCTTATGCCTCAAGACAGTTGAGGATTCATGAAAAGAATTACCCCACTCACGATTTGGAGCTTGCGGCAATTGTTTTTGCTTTGAAGATTTGGAGACATTATTTGTATGGTTCTAAGTTTGAGGTATTCAGTGATCATAAAGGATTGCGATTCTGTTTGACCGAAAAAATTGAATATGAGACAAAGGAGATGGTTGGAATTGTTGAAAGATTATGACTTTAGCTTGAACTATCATCCGGGAAAGCTAATGTGGTAGGCGATGCTTTGAGTAGAAAGTCCTTGCATGTATCTGCAATGATGGTGAAAGAGCTTGAGTTAATTGAGCAGTTTGAGATTTGAGTCTAGTCTCATGAGGTGACACCTAAGAGTGTGAGATTGGGTGTGTTGAAGATTCACAATGAATTTTTGAATGTTATTCGGGAAGCTCAAAAGAAGGACATTAAATTGGTTGAAATTGCGGTTGGGATTGACCACTCTCGAGTGAAGATTATGTGATAGATGAAGCAGGATGTGTTAAGGTGCAGTGGGAGGATTTGCATTCCTAATGATGACGAGATTAAGAAGGCAATTCTAGAGGAGGGCATCGGAGTAAGTTGAGTATCCACCCAGGGGCACAAAAATGTACCAAGATTTGAAGAGACTGTTCTGGTGGCCTGGTATGAAGCGAGATGTGGCTCAGTTTGTGTATGCTTGCTTGACGTGTCAGAAATCGAAGGTAGAACATCAGAAGCCAGCGGGGTTGATGCAACCATTGGATGTTCCTGAATGGAAGTGGGATAGTATCTCCATGGATTTTGTGGTCGGTTTGCGACTACAACCGAGGGGTTTGATACCATATGGGTGGTTGTTGATAGATTGACTAAATCGCACACTTTTTACCGATTAATATTACTTATCCAGTTCCGAGGTTGGCAGATATCTATGTCAAGACGATTGTGAAGTGGCATGGTGTGCCCCTGAGTATTGTGTCTGATAGGGATCCTAGGTTCACTTACGAGTTTTGGAGGAGTTTGCAAGAGGCTTTGGGTTCCAAGTTGAGATTGAGTTCAAACATATCATCCCAGGACGGATGGGCGTATTGAGAGGACAATTCAATCACTTGAGGATTTGTTGAGAGCATGTGTTCTTGAGCAGGGAGGTTCATGTAGTGCAGATGGATGATGTAGAGGTGAGAGAGAACCTTACAGTGGAGACTATGTCGGTTAGGATTGAAGATCGTGAGGTGAAGGTCTTAAGAGGCAAAGAGATCAATTTAGTGAAAGTGGTTTGGTTAGGAGCTGTGGGCGAGAGCATGACTTGGGAGTTGGAAAGCAAGATGAGGAGGCCTATCCGGAGTTGTTCGATTCAGGTAATTTCGAGGACGAAATTCTTTAAGTGGGGGAGAGTTGTAACGCCCAAAATAATTTAATTATTTATCTAATTAAATTATTTAAGACTTCACAACAATTAATTAATTTAATTAATTAAGTTGGATTTATTTTATCAAAAAGGGGTCTAGTTTATTAAGTGGAATAATTGAGCTAGAGTTCATTTTTATTTTTAATTTCAGGGGGTATGTAAATAAGTAAAACGAGTGATGCAAATAAAGGGCCCAAGTCACTTAATGACCCAAGCCCAAATACCTTAAAACCCCAAAACCCTACACAAGGTCACATGACCCTCATTTGAAGAGAAAACCCACGAAAGGAATAGAGAGGAGGAGGAGGCGCGACTTAGCGTGAAGGAGAAGGAGGAGGAGGTGAGAACTTTTCCTTTGATTCTTGGTGGGTAAGAGAATACTTGGCCTTAATCTTCATCATTTCTCTTCCTTGTTCCATTTCTAAGAGTTCCATAAGCTCATTTCTACTATTTTGATTTCTCTATGGTTACCCAAGGAGAGAGAGTTTTCGGCCAGCTGGTTTAGGAGGAGGAGTACTCATTTTGGTGATTTTGTTGGTGGTTGCTTGGGAATCTTAGCTCACCCAAGGTTAGGGGATTCTCATTATGTTCATAATAACTTGTAGAATATGTGTTATGTAGGAAAATAGCCTAGCATGAATTGATTGTGTGGATTTGTGTTCATTCTATGATTGTTGTTGTATGGGTGTTTGAATTGTTGCTACCATGCTACTTGTTGTTGGAAAATTATGCGTTGTGGATTTTGCATGTTATGTGTTTGAAGAAATGTTTTCATGAGGTGAAGTATGTGAATGTAATAAATTGATGAAGTTGATTTGATACCTACATGTGTGTTGTTTTATGTGAGGATTAAGTTGTTGAATTAAAAAGTAGGTTTAAGTTGGTTTAGTGGAAGTGTTTGGGTGAAGGGCGCCAAATGCCTAGGCAAATGGCGCCTAAGCCACTGTTCGGCTGTGTGTGTTTGAGTGCAGGGGGAACGGGCGCCAATGTCCCATGCATATGGCGCCTGGTGGGCGAATTTGTGTGCTGGGTGGTCATGCAGGGTAGGGGCGCCATTTGCTAGGCAAAGTGGCGCCCAGTTCACTGTTGCGTGGGTGTGTGTTTCGGTTGGGGGCTGGAGTTGGCAGGAGAGGCGCCAATTCCCTAGGGATATGGCGCCCGTGGCTGGTGTGGTGTTGTGTATTGGAAGGCACGGGACAGGGCGCCAAAATGGGCAGCCCTGCGTGTGTGAGTGCGCCTGTGTGTGTGGGCGCGCATGCGCCGCCAACCGGGCGGCCCAGGCGCTTGTGCGATCTTTGCTGATGCAAGCCGTGTGTAGGGCGCCAGTTTCCTAGAAACTTGGCGCCTGTGAGTGTGTGTGGCGGCGTGTGTGTGGGTGATGCACTAGTGGGGCGCCAAAGTGGGCGCCGCTTGTGCCTAAGTGTCCAAAATGTGTCTAAGGGATGGTTAGTCCTAAGAATTAATTTAATCCTTGGCGTGACTAAATAGTCCCTAAGAATTAAATTAATCATTGGCGTGATAAAATAATCCCTTAGAGTCTAATTAATCCTAAAAGGTTAACATAAGCCCCTAAATACTAAATTAATCACAATGTGCCAAAATAATCCCTTGAGTATTAAATTAATCTTTGGTGGGTCAAAATAGTCCTTAAGTATGAAAAAAGGTCCTTATGAAGTGGTTGGGTTTCTAAGTGAGAATTAACTTAATAATTGATCAAGTGGTGGTTAATAATTAATCAAGAGGTGGTTAATCATTGATCAAGTGGTGGTCAATAAATGATGTGGTGGTGATCAATAAATGATGAGGTGGTGGTTAATAAATGATCAAGCGGTGGTTAATAATTGATAACGTGGTGGTTTAAGATTGATGTGATGTGAATATTGTGTTGTGATGCATTTGTCATAGTGTCACATAAATCATATGCATTACGCGGTGGGTGGCTTCGGCCAACATGCGGTGGTTACCCGACGGGGTTTTTGAGGTGGTTATGGATCCACATGCATATTGCACACATGCATACCATCATGCATTCCATGAATTCTCATTGATGCTTAATTAATCCTCTGTTATGGCTTGTTGATGTTCTAATTGAATGGTGAATGCTTAATTGCTATGAATTGTTGTTACTAGATGTTTTCCGAGTATAATGCTTATCTTACTTGTTATTATTTATGTAAAGAGACTCACCCTAGCATTTTTATGTTGCCTGCTCTCGTGGCGACATGCAGGTGAATCTGAATGAAGATATCTAGGCTTTTGGGGGTCTTGAGTCGGCTCGATCTAGTAACACACCGGGATCGGGGTCTTAGTATTGCTATTTTATGTTTGGACTAAAGCCGATTTAAGTTGTATAATGAGGGTGTTGAACTTGATTTTATTTTCCATTTCTTTGTGAACTATTTTTGGATGATTGTAAACATTAAAGCGAGTTTTAGGGTTTTATCCTCATGACCATGATATGCGCTTTACGCACTAGATGCGTTTGAATTTTTAAATATGTTTTGACGATGTTTTTGTTAAATGTACCACCCTCTTTGAGGTGCGTAGACAAATTTTGAAAAACTCTGATTTTTATTAAAAAAATAATAAGTAGTAGAAGGGGGTGTTACAGAAAAATTCTCTCAGTTGCAGGCCTTCTTGGTTTTTCTATCACAATAGCTTTACCTTTGGCCTTATTCCCAAAGATTTACTTGAGTCACAAAGATGTATACTCACCTTTGTAGTTCCAACAGTCTTGGGGTTTCCACTCTCTGCTGTCTTCGAATTTCCTGGCGTTTGCTCGGTAGTAGCAAGTATTGCTTTCTTCTTTGAGCGCTGGAATCGACACCATTGAGTCTTTGTCATAGGTTTCTTCCCCTTGTAATTGTTTCTATAGTTGTATTTTGCAGCCTCACCCCCACTTGGCTTTACAACCGGCATGAATCCACTTCACATTTGGAAGATTTGCCTTTGGAACAAAGGATTTGGCAGATGCTGACAACACAAACTCCTTCTTCGCTGCATGTTTGTTATCGAACTGCTGCTTGCTAGTCGAAGGCTTAGTTGAACCCTTAGCCTTGTAAGGAAGATCTCCTCTCTTGAAATCGAACTTTGGCCTTTTGTCTAGCCATTTTCTCTTGAAGGGTTGTCGAACTCCGTATCCTTCGACACTCTTGGTCGCTCTTTGTCAAAAACAAATACAACGCATCGAGGGCACAAAGATTACCTCAGAGTTCTTTAACTTACACTTGTTAAGGAAGTCTATCAATTCCTCTTCAGTCTTAGGGTACACAAACTGCACCTTTTCATCGTATTCTTCCTGAGTTATCATCCGTGCAACATGATCTGCATGTACAAAGACTCTTAAGTTTTTCGTATAGACTTTAACATTTTTGGGAGAACCCACCATCTTAACGTCGACCATGCTTATATTCATTTCGACTGGTTCTGCAAACATGGCTTCAGCTTGATGGAGTGGAACATCGTCAATTTGCATTGGAGCTTTGTTCTTTTTATCGCCAAATTTAAGTCTTCCTTCTTCGATTGTCTTTTGTACTATGTCCCTGAAAAGTACACAACGGTCAGTAGTATGTCCCAAGAAATTATGAAACTTACAATAACCCTTTTTCTTCCTCTCGCTCGAGAGGAGGTACTTTCGAGCCATTAGGCACTTTACTATTTGGCCATCGATTACTAAAAGATCAAAAATTTCATCACATTTAGTAACATCAAAAGTATAAGTTTTAGGCACAAATCTGTCATTCTTAGGCTCTCTGGGGTTATTCCCATTTGCAGTGCCTTAATAATTTACAAGAATAAGGAGGACCGGGCTTGAGTTCACCACGTCTATCTCTTCTCGCATCAACATCACTTTGAATGCAAAGTCGAACTCCTCATCCACATAGGCTATTTTCTCCTTTTTATGAAACCCAACTGAGTTTTCTTTTTTATGGAATTTGTTCACCCTAGCCTTTTCCTCTTTAAGTCTTTCGACTTGTCGAACTCTATCTCGCTAATTGGGCCATGTCTCTCAAAATGAGAGGTATCCAATTTCTTTCTAATTGAATAATCTAGGCCACCAAAGCACCCATTTCGACGAGTTCATGTTCAGGCACTTGTGTGTGAAACATCTGGCTTTCAATAGCCTAAACCTATTTAAATAATCATCAATAGCCTCAGACACTTTACGTCGAACACTTTGCCAATTCCTTGAGGCTAATTTTCGACTGGCCCATGTAAAATTGCTCATGAAACACTTTTTTCCAATTGCCCCATGTATACATAGAACCGGGGGGTAAGGTGGTGAACCAAGTGAAAGCATTCTTAGTTAGAGAATTTGTAAAATATTTCATTTTCAAACTCTCATTTTGGGCTATATCTCTGCCTCTCGACCATGTAACGAGCAATATGTTCGACAAGAGACTTCGTTTGTGTCACCCCCAAATTTAGTAAACTTGGGAATTTTCCAACCTCTTGGCAACTCTGTTTGCAACACATATTCACACAATGGTGATATGAAGTTAGGCCTATGTAAACCTATGTTAAGGTCATTTTGTGCCATTATGGTTTCTACCAAAGTGGCTATATTATCTTGAGCACAAACATTATTTCGTTGTACTTGTCGAACAACTTCATCGCTTTTGGTTTCGGTTTACCATAACTACTTCAGGACATGGTTTCCCATCCCTTGTTGTTCTCCTACAACCGTCTGGGGCTTCGACTGTGACTGATCTCTGGTGGTGTATTGGGCGCATTATTCCCAAAATTGGGTGCTTGCCTATTATTTCCGTAGGATCCCCAAAGAAATCAAAGAATTCTACCCATTTGGTTTGCTAACATTTGATAACTCGTATTGGTATTTTGAATCAATGGGTTGAAAACCGTACCAATTTGTTGGGTTAGCATATTAACCATATCATGATTACTTTCGTCCACTTGTTGTCTTAACGCCAACAAAGACGCATTGGTTAATGCTGTAGGATTTCGACCAAGTGTGCTTTCAGAAGACACATGTGAAGGGGAAAAGGTCGAAACATGTGGCATTCCAGTAGGCATGCCATATACACCAAAAGGATATGGTGGTAGACTCATGTTTTGGAAGCGTGTCTCTAAACTATTCCCTGTCGCCATATAAGGACTAGAAGGAAGCCCTACATTTGGTGGCAACGACATAGATTGTGTCGACCCAACATTGGTCGTCGACATTGTAGGAACGGTTATTGATGTTACTGGGGCTATAGTCCCTGCAACATTTCCAGCGCTAACACTTACGAGTCCATGGTTGTTCCTCGCCCTTGTGACACCACGGGTTGGAACTAGAGGCGTTGTTAGAATTAGTACGTACCATTCTACCACCTCTCAAGCGCATACAAGTACATGCACTAACGTAGAACAAACACAAAATCAATGGCAAAAGGTCCCACTCTGGCGTGCAAATTTGTTTCTTTGGTGTTTTTAGCAAACAATCACTAGTTTTAAAATGCGAGTTTGTGAGATCAAACTAGAAATCTCTCGACAATTGCCCTTGTACTTTGTGTTTTTTTGACGGTTTTAAGAACGATGAAATGATACGAAGAAACGATGTTGAAAATAAACAAAAGAAACAATTGCAGTAGATGTAAAACGAAAGTAAAGATTGCATTCAAATGAAAGGAAAAGTGGTTCACAAGCACGTACAATGAATCTGTTCACTCGTATTTCGCTTTTGTCTGGAAGTTGAGTTTTCAGAGTTCTTGTGCAATGTTGTGACCCCGATTTTCTATTACAAAAGAGTATTTATACTCTTGGAAACAAACGTGGGAAAAAAGTAATTGATTCCTAGAAATAAGGAGAAGTAACTGCCCACTAACTGTCTGCTCCTTTGCACTTCGACTGGACCGTTGCCAACCGCTTGACGAAGTACCCAACCCTGCTTTGTCGAAATAGCTTCGCTTTGTCGAAGGTTGAGCTTTCTCTTGTCGAAGGCTCTTTGCTCCACTCGTGTCCACAGCTTTAAGTGTCAGGCTTGTCGAAGCTCATTCATATTGCCAGCACTGGTAGACCTTTTATGTCGAATTGATGATGAATTGACTTGGTGTTGACTTGTATCTTCCAAGACATCATTAATGGAGAGTCAAACCTATTTAATCGCTTCATTTAATGTCTTGTCGAAATTTTGAGGTAACAGGTGTATTACTCATGCAAGAAGAGAATTTTTGGAAACAATGAGCCAAAGTTCATTGGTTGAAGGACAGTGACACAAACTCAAACAAATTTCATGCTATGGCTAGTGTGAGGAAGAGGAGGAGCACTATTACACGCCTTACTAGAGAGGATGGGGTGGTGATTATTGATCAAAGGGAGTTAGAAGAAGTGGTGAAGGATTATTTTGTTGAACTTTTTACTAGTGGTCGAAGCAACTTAGAGCCTATTTTATGTCAAATGGGTGAACTGGATATCTATGTGTATGGAAACTGCTAGCTACTCAATAATGGTGAATGATGAAAAAGTATGACATGTGACACCGGGGAGAGGACTTCAGCAGGGTGACCCACTGTCACCTTACCTTTTTCTTATTTGCGCAAAGGGTCTTACTACTTTACTAAAAAGAGCGGAGGTGAGTGTAGAGTTACATGGAGTTAAAGTGTGTAGAGGGGCTCATTCCCTCTCACACCTCCTTTTACTGACGATTGTTTTTTGTTTTGCAGGGCTAATGAAATTGAAAGCAATAAACTCAACGAGATTCTTCGAGTATATGAGGAGGCATCAGGGCACTCTATCAACTTAGCCAAGTGAGATATCTTTTTTAGTAGGAACACTACTCAGGAGGTCAGAGAGCTCATTGTAGCGACCGAAAAATCTGGGTTAGGATTCTTCGAAGTTCGAAAAAATGAAGCTGCCACCAAATTTTAGTTTAAGGGAAAATTTGGAAAATCCCTTTGAATTCGGATAAGGGCTAGGTTTAGGTTCTGAGTCGTTTATAAAGCGGGAAGGTATTAGCACCCCGCGACATCCTTCCTAACGAAAGCTACCTCTTAATTAAATGTGTAAAAATAGCTAATTTAAAATATATTGAATTTTACCCTTTTGAATGTTTAAAATGTTTAAAATTAAATAAAGACTAGATAAAAAGTTAGTTGTTTTGGTTATTTGGAGGAGTTATAAACAAATAATTAAAGAGACTTAAAAAAGGGGTTTTATTAGTGCAATTGACAGAGGTCGGTCGCCCTCTGCTCCTACATACCCCTTGGTGGGGGATCAAATCACATGTAGTTCTTGATATAAAATATTTGTGTGTTGGGTGTTTTTTATTTATGAGAAAAAATGGCTTTGAGGAGTAATAAAAATAAATGAGGAAAATAATTATAACATAGTGGTTTGTAAATCAAGGGGGTGCAGTTAGCATAAAAGAGGTGTTGTATTTATAGAATAAAAGGGTGTGCAGTTACAGATCTAATAATTTATTTACACAAAGGATTGCTATTTAGATCATATTTACAAAAGTATTTATTTACACTAAGGGAATAGTTGAACGATTAGTTACAATATTAAATTAGTTTATGGAATAGGCTTCAAGTTAAATTAGATCATGAATTGACATAGATCTAATTGCAAGACTTTTAAATAATGTAAGATAAACAAAGAAATCACATGAAAGGAAAATACGGTTGAAACATCCTAACCATGCAGCGTCAAAGATGTAGGAAATCTGAGGCGGTGATATAGTGATGAAGGTGTCACGAGTTGATGATTTTGGTCGCGCGTTGCTTTTCATCCGGTTTTGATCTTCCTCTTTACTTCAAAGAACTTTGAAACTATGTTTCAATGGATTAGGATTATGATTTTAAACCCTAATCCTTTTTAGGTGATTTTTGCATTGTTGTTTTTTTGTGATTGTGGTAGACTGCTTATTTATATTAGAAGATTAGGTTTTGCAATTAATTCTTGATTTGCCCAGATTTGGTTTTCTTTTCATATCTGGATTTGAGTCTTGGGGACCAAGACTAGGGTTTGGGAGAGCATGAAGATCCAAGCCCAACTGTTAACTGGACTAAAGCTCTTTTTTGTATTTTTTTTATTTATTTTCGGATTCCTTTTTTTTGTTTATTTTGTATTACTATTTTTTTTGTATTTTGGACCCTTTTTTGGACTTTTAGACACTTATACATTATAATAAAACTAAATTACATTTTTTCACATTTTTGGACTAAATATTGTCTAAATAAATTAAATAAACAAATTAATAAAAAGATGTTGGGCCAAATACCAAAGCGAAAATCGGGCCCGACTAAACAAATGCGCTAGAACGAGGCCCAAATAAAAAGAAATAGGCACATTAGGCAATAGATACTAAAAATCAAATTGGAATCACGTTCATAGGCCCAAACCATAATGATATGCCCAATTGCGAGAAAAACGACTCATGTAAGCCCAATTAGATTCAACTAGGCCCAAATACTGAGTTCAAACTGAAGAATGCGCGAAAAGATCGATCATTCGCGCGCATGCCGAGTTTAGACAACGATATTTCAGTTTAGTTGACGGGATAATTGAAATTGGCTCAAATTAGAAGAATGAGACGTTATTCTAAAAAATCTCTTAATTTCGTGACCTCGGAACGTGAATTAAACTACTAAAGAGAACAGACAAAATTGGGGTATAACACTCATCAACAACACTCTTGTTGTCGCGAAATATCTAGGAACCGGTAAATATCTTAGTCTCGCTTCTATGGTTTGGAGAAGCAAGAAACAGTTGTTTGGGAAATATCTTTCTCAGGATAGGATGTGGAAGAGGGTTCAACAATGGTCGGGGAAACATCTTTCTAAAGCAGGTAGGGAGGTGTTGATCAAATATGTAGCACGTCCTACTTCTACACATTGTATGAGTGCAGCTCGAGAAGATGCTGAACTCTGCTTTTTGGTGGGGGACAAATAGGAGTAAAGGTAGAGGTATTCCCTAGCTCAATTGGGAGAAACTTACTGTTAGGAATGAGTATGGAGGTATGGGTTTTCGTCATCTTGATGCTTTTAACTTAACATTGCTAGGGAATCAGGCATGTCATCTAATTACCCGCACAAATTCTATTGTTAGTAGAGTGTTCAAAGCCAAATATTTTCTAAATGGTGACTTTATAGGTGTTCGATTAGGCCAAAATCCCAGCTATGTGTGGTGTAGTATCCAAAATTTCTGGGTGTTAGTTAAGTTGGGCATGAGATGGAGGATAGAGAATGGTAGCTCAGTGTTAGTTTGGTAGGACCTTTGATTGAGAGGTGGCACGATCATTTGTGAGGTCCATTATGGTAGCAGGTATGGAAGTTCCTCTTTATGATATTGTGGGTGATGATATACTTGTTTGGTCATGAAGTTGTAACGGGCAATACTCCGTTAAATCAGCGTATTATGCAGCCATGGGAGAGTTAATAGACAAATCTCATCTTCGGATTAATGGGGCGTGGATGATGATTTGGCGATTAAAAATTCCACAAAGAGTGAAGTTGTTGTTATGGAGAATAGCTAGAGGATGTTTACCGTCGAGAAGTAACCTAGGAGAAGGCATGTGCCTTGTGAGGAGAAATGTCCTACTTGACCAGATAAAACCCAAACCTGATGCAGACAGGGCAGCCTATTTTGCCAACTTTAATGTCATGAGAGTGAGTTAGAGAGAGAACATAGGTGGGGCGGGGAGGTAATGGAGAGTAAAGTATTGTTCGGTGTGTTTGATTTGCTAAAAAGCAATAGATTGGATATAACAACTTCAGTTGTATCTTGTTTGATTTGGAAACTATTTACTGGACAAAAATAGGAGTAAGAGACGCATGGGATGGGGACAAAAACTCAAATTCATATCCTCCACAAAATCACACAACTTTTCGTCCCACAACACAACTTTTTGGGAACCAAAAAAATACCAACATACTATTTTTATTTCTTATTCAATAATCTCTCACTCTCTCTCATTCTTCTCTCTCCTTTCTCTCTCCACCTTTCTCCTCTCATTTCTCTCTTCTTTATTTTCATATCATGATTCTCTCTGCCAATAAAGGTTGGCTCAGTTGGTAAGGAGTTGGCTCATGCCCCACAAGGTTGTGGGTTCAACTCCCGCTGCCGATGTGAGAACCTCTTTGGTGGGTAATCTGTAAGTACCTCTGTAAGCTCTCAAAGAGCCTGAGGCCTGCCCTGACCCTGGTGAGCCCCCAGAGCCCAACTCACCTAAACTTCACTCTACCAAAAAATATCATGATTCTCTCTCTCTCTCTCTCGCCCTCCCTCAAATTTTTCTCTATAGTTTTTTTGCTTATGCCGTCTAATATCCACCGAACTGTGTAGGACACAAAAAATTGTCTGGTACTATCTTGTTCAGTACTGCATTGTCCAGTTCAGTATTTACATATTTGCAAATCCAACGGACTCTTGATGTCTTATATGTGTAAGGAGGTGTGAAAATTAAATTAGGGTGGTGGAGGTATAAAAAGGAATGAGAAGGGCCCTACAACGTTTGGGCTTGGGCCGACAAAAAACCACCATAAACTGTCAATACGCCTACGTGTAATTGTTCCCTGTATTTTTATTTTTTATTTTTTGCTACATAGATTGCTACATATAGACTACATAGAAGACGTACTTGTGAATAGCAAATTCCCAAAACCCCAAAACGGCCGGTTATTATTAAATCGGTCAAATAGGTACTGCTTTCATTTCTACATTTCATTTCTACACAACAGCGCGTTGTTCTCCCATTCCCGCCCAGTTCCATTTTGTTCTCTCTCTCTCTCTCTCTCTAACTCTACCATGGGAAACTCTTCCAAGGACGGTTCTGCCAACTCCGGCGACGCTTCCCGCGGCGACGTTCAGCCCTCAAATTCACGCATCTACTCCGCCGGCGAAAAAGTTCTTGCATATCATGGCCCTCGCATCTACGAAGCCAAGGCACCTCTTATCTCTCCTCTTCTAATTATTATATTTTTCTTCTAATTTTCTGTTAGAATGCTTTGTTGTCTCGATTGGCCACTTCTTTTTGTTTCTTCTTTCTTCTACTTCGGAATTTGAAAATTTCCGTGTTTGTAAAGTAAGGGAACCTTTGAAGTTGCTAACTGCTCAGTAACCGTTCCGCACTAGGCTTTCCTGTGTTAGGGATTTGTGTTAAAATTATTCAAATATTCTAATAATTTTGTTCAGCGTTTATGTGTTTACAATTGTATTTGATTGATAAAAGAGTAAATTCTCCTTGCTTTGACTAACTTGTGACTGAATTGAGAAATGTCTTATGATTTTTCCTGGTTTCTCTTGATTACTTTAATCTATGAATTGCTAAAAGAGTCAATTCTCCCTGCTTTGACTAATTGTGACTGAATTGAGAAATGCCTTACTCTTATGATTTTTACTGGTTTCTCTTGTTTACTTTAATTAATCTATAAAATTTTAGTGGTGATTTTGTTGCATGCCTTGTAATTTTTTTGTTAATAATAATGTGTGGTTCATTGAATGCTTGTTCCTAGGACTTGTATATACACTCGTCCTACCATCAGAGAATGCTAATATTAAGACTTAAGAGTCCCACATCGGATGTGATATACCTGAAAAAGAGTTTATCAGTGGATGGCAACCCTCACCTTACAAGTCGGTTTTGTAGGGTTGAGTTAGGCCGAAACAACATTTTAAGAGCTAATTACAATAAAAAGCTGAAATTAAGAATCTAATGTATGTAAACCTAATGCAAAGCTTCTTACTAATTAGATACTATTGAGACTGCATAACTGTGATGTAACATAATGCATGATTTGATCATCAGGTACAAAAGACCGAGATCAGAAAGAATGAATGGAGATACTTTGTTCACTATCTTGTAAGTTCAACCATGATATCTCCTTTCCCATAGATCTAGTTTTACTGACTTATAAGTCATTTATATTGGTTACTTCAATTTAGTTTAACTTTTCAAAGTAATGTTTTGCTTGGCTGGTTTGAAATAGTGAGTCACTTGAAAAGTTAAAATTTGAAACTCTGAAGTGGTTGCTTTACTTTTTATTTTGCAGGGTTGGAATAAAAAGTGAGTTCTATTCTTTCCATTGTTTTACTTCAAGTAATAGAGGTACAAATGGCGCAGCCTTAACAATAATTGGCCAAACTTGTAGTGAACAATATTCTGAAAATATTAGTTGTTTTTGTATACCTTCACTACCTTGTGTGACCAGAAGTTGGTATAAAGCATTACCATTAAGAAGCAGAGTTAATACTTGAAAAATTTCTGAAGTCAACATCTCATGTTAAATGTCAATAGAAGTGGTAAAGTACTTGTTGGAACTTCTTTAACGATTTTTTTGAACAGCCTTTGCTTGTAATGATTGATCTATAGCTTTTTAGAGAGAATTTCCTTCATTGTGGCCTGTTCTGCCATAGATTACTGTAGAAGGTTACACAAATCCTTATTAAGGGTTTAATATATTTCCACCAGTTGGGACGAATGGGTAGGTGAGGACCGTTTAATGAAACATACCGAAGAGAATGTCAAGAAACAGCTGGCCTTAGACAAAAAGCAAGGTGTGGACAAGAATGTGAAATCTGGACGTTCAACTCAAGCAAAGGCAAAAAATTCCTCTGGTGAGTAATGCTCTCTTTCAAATTAATATATTTTAATATATTGTATTATAAAAGTATATTGACACTTTTGCTTATCTAGTTTGTGCACAATGAACCTCATATTTGGCAGGGGGTTTTGAAGTCCCCTGTGATTCAAAATATAAAAAGATTCTCCGTTTATTCCTCCTTGTTGAATATTTGGATTGTTCATTCTCCTATTGAACCTGTCTTCACAAAAAGCTATTTCCTTATATCTGATATTAGTAAGTTGCAGATGTTGACATTTTAAGGTATTTATTTTGAATTTTGATTGGTTTATTTTGGGGAGTTTGGACCGGCAGCAGGTAGGAAGGTAAGGAATTGTCTTGAAAGTCTTACGTGGAAGTGGGACATTTGCCATTAGTTTAATCCTAGTATTATGTTCTTTGTGAGTGATGAGAATGAGGTTATCATCGTAAAGGGTCTTCGCCAACTGACCTCTGAATATTTTGGTCAGTTTTTTTTGGACATGGTTCGCTTTTATCAGGTAATAAAGGATACGTTGCTGTTTTAAAGTGAAAAGAAGTATAACATGAAAAATCTTTACTTATCAGTTGCTTTGGAATTTTCCTGCAAAGTTCTATTATAAGTATAAACAATATAGCATTTTCCATAACATTCTAAAGTAAATTTGTCTCCCTTTTAACTACTTTTGGGAAAAAAATAACTTCATCATTACTTTTGCCTTAAATTAATCCTCGATCTTTCAGACAAGCACTGGAACTTTTTTTAAAGTGCTTTTGAAATTATTATTGAATATGCATCCTTCTATGTTGATTTATTATGTTTAAATCAAGTTTCCCCCTTTTTAAAGACTTGACAATGTGGAGGTACAAGTTTCTCCTGTTTCCTAAATTGCTGGGCTTGGAAAGATTATAGTTAGAAGAAATAGAATCCTTCATTTATTTATCTTTGATAATTTTCAATTTGCTTTGTATTCTGTAGATGCCAAAGTGGATAAAGAGGACATCAAGAGCAATGGTAGTTTTCAAATTTCATCTTCCATTTTTCCTTTTTGCACACACATGTATACACATAATATAATAATAATTTGACTTTTCTTTTCATGCTTACCATGATCAAATTTCTACTACATAATTTGGCATATAATCTACACACAATTTCTACTACAAAATTTGACATATAATCTACACACAAACCATATTCACCTATTTCCTGATTAAGCCAATGACTCCATGCAATAAGAGGGCTGTCAGTTTATTAAGAAACAAAATCTGCTTGTTGGCATCATTTATCATTACTTGTTACCTTTAGCAAAGTTATTGGTGATATATTCTATTCTTCTAAAGATGTGCTATGAATAGCTTTAGCTTCAATTTTCACGATTGCTTGCAACAATACTTATTCCATTTGGGTTGTCAATTGAAGCCAGAGCTGTGCATCTGCTAATTTTCTTAGCTATTTAAATCCTACAATTTGTGTCAAAAAAAAATATACTACAATAACAATATCGCCCTTTTTAATAAACTTTCTTGGGTCAAAGTTTATAACTGATATTTTTTGACAAAAAAATGATAGTACTTTACATTAGAGGCCATTATTGAACTGGAGACCTTGCCATGCCCTGGCTGAAAAAATAAAAGTCAATTTTGGGCCTCACTTGGTTAGCCGTTAGGCCTGGCCAGGATGAAAATATTCAATCCAGCCAACCTATATATTGTTGAAATGATTAGAATGTATATTAGTGTGTATTCAGTACAAGCACTAATAAACTTAAATAGGCTAATGTAAACCTAACGGGCACGATAAATGGGCTGAATACATATACAAATAAAACTACTATTTACAACATATAAACTATTATTTACATGAATTACTGAACTTTAAACTATTGTGCCATATCTACTTGCCTTGTTACAGCATGTATCATATATGTACTAACAAGGTTAATGTCAAACTCCATGCAGCATCAAAAGGGAAGAAACGGAAGAATGATTCAGGAGTTGAGGTTTGGTTTATATTGCCATTTGATTTTATTGCCCACATGTTCTTTTATTCTAGAACTCTTTCTGGAGAGTTTATCATTTGTTTTGAATTCCTCTTGATATCATAAATCAATTCCTTTGCTTAATGCTTATATATTTTTATATCATATTTCATATGATGAAATATCATAATAACTATCAATTACTTGAGAAGAAGGCTGAAACTAAATAGTAATAGTATGAACAAATTTGGAATTCAAACATTCTTCTTTGTTTCCTCAAAAATGCATATAACTTTCTGATTGATATTTGATTAGAATTTCTATTTTTCACCATGATTCTTTGAGTTTTAAATGTTCTGCTAAATCTGATTTTCTAATTATTAGAAGGGCAGCGTGACTGTTGAAAAGCTTGTCAAGATTCAATTTCCTGCAACATTAAAGAAACAACTTGTTGATGATGGCAACTTTGTTAACCAGCAAGATAAGGTAAATTGAAACTATTAAACATATACTCTTTCTCTTTCCTGTTGTAATACTCTTAGATGTTTATAATAAACTCTTTAGAGTTAGATTTTGATGCATGTTTCAAACTCAGAAAGGTTATTGTACATTTGTACCTGAAAGAGATAACCTTCAGTTGATTTTATTATTTCCGATATTCATCTGTCCCCAATATGCCACAACATTTCTATGAAATTTGGCTTACCTAGTACTTTATCTTATAAGGACTTCGGTATTATGGATGCCTAAGTCCCACATCAAAATAGTATGACATGCTCGGTGGAGAATTAAGATTGCTTGGTTCTCAAGTACTTGTGTGCTTATCAATTAGTATCGAGCTGGATATCGGTGTCATAGAAAAGGCTACCACAGAGGTTCCGACAAGTGGAGGGTTCTGGCCAACAATGAAGTTGAGTGAAATGTGACCGAGTGAAGTGTTGCGGAGTGCAGCCACCAAGGATGTCAGCTCTCAGTGGAAATGCTATGATAGGGACTTGGGTATTATGGGTGTAAGGCACGCATCGAGATGCTCGGTGGAGTACTTATGTAGCTTGGTTCTCCTCTCTTAATAGCTAGTTTTTAAGGGAAGGTTCTCCATTTGCTAAGTGATCATCAATATCCATTTATTTATATATATATATATATATATATATATATATATATAAAATATAATAGTATAAAAACTGAATTATGTGACAAACCAGCCCTGGTATCTCTTGTGGATATCTTGTTTAATGTCTTATCAAAATTGCTTTAATTTGTTTAGGCTTCCTTGACTATCTGCTCCTTTTTGTTTATAGCATGTGCTGTTATTTATATTTAAATGTGAATATCGTGTTTTCTTAGTTTCATTTGAAAATTAAAGGGAATTATTGCGCTCAAATTCTATGGTTGTACAACATTGTGTCAGTGCCGCCACTCAAATATTTGAGCGTACCTTTTATTGTTTGGGTTATGCAGTGTATGATTGATTAAGTTTTTAGGAAGAGTGCT